>OZ010599.1:43557297-43725643 GCA_963932145.1 Acanthosepion lycidas | reverse complement strand
ATATATATATATGTCACAACACACATACATATATATATATATATGTGTCACACACATACATATTATATATATATATGTGTCACACACATATATATATATATATATGTGTGTCACACACACATACATATATATATATATATGTTCACACACACATACATATATATATATATGTGTCACACACACATACATATATATATATATGTATGTCACACACACATATATATATATATATATATATGTCACCACACACATATATATATATATATATGTATGTCACACACACATATATATATATATATATGTATGTCACACACACATATATATATATATATATGTATGTCACACACACATACATATATATATATATGTATGTCACACACACATATATATATATATATATGTATGTCACACACACATATATATATAATATATGTATCAACATAATATATATATATATATGTCACACACACATATATATATATATATATATATATGTCACACACACATATATATATATATATATATATGTCACACACACATATATATATATATATATATATGTCACACACACATATATATATATATATATATATATGTCACACACACTATATAATATATATATATGTCACACACACATATATATATATATGTCACACACACATATATATATAATATTATATATATATGTCACACACACATATATATATATGTCACACACACACATATATAATATATATATATATATGTCACACACACATATATATATGTCACACACACATATAATATATATATATATGTCACACACACACATATATATATATATATATATATATGTCACACACACATATATATATATATATATATATATGTCACACACACACATATATATATATATATATATATATGTCACACACACACATATATATATATATATATATATGTCACACACACATATATATATATATATATATATATGTCACACACACATATATATATATATATATATATATGTCACACACACATATATATATATATATATATATATGTCACACACACATATATATATATATATATATATGTCACACACACATATATATATATATATATATATATGTCACACACACATATATATATATATATATATATATGTCACACACACATATATATATATATATATATATATGTCACACACACATATATATATATATATATATATGTCACACACACATATATATATATATATATATATATGTCACACACACATATATATATATATATATATGTCACACACACATATATATATATATATATATATGTCACACACACACATATATATATATATGTCACACACACATATATATATATATATATATGTCACACACACACATATATATATATATATGTCACACACACACATATATATATATATGTCACACACACACATATATATATATATGTCACACACACACATATATATATATATATATGTCACACACACACATATATATATGTCACACACACACACATATATATATATATATATATATATATATATATATATATGTCACACACACATACATATATATATATGTCACACACACATACATATATATATATGTCACACACACATACATATATATATATATATGTCACACACACATACATATATATATATATATGTCACACACACATACATATATATAGACACACACGCACACATATATATATATAGACACACACGCACACACATATATATATATAGACACACACGCACACATATATATATATAGACACACACGCACACATATATATATAGACACACACACACATACATATACATTATAGTGATATGTTTCATCCTTTACAACTCCATCAGACTAAAGTTATGTTTACATTAATGTGACTACACATGCACATGAAGGAGTGTGCGTTCTGAAATCTTAAACTACTGAATTAAATTTGGCGGTGGGTAAATTGTCCCCATTTTATATTTTTAATTTTGCATATGCACATTGCTTTTGTTGACTGTACAGTGTCATAGGGTCAGTTGGGCACTGTCATTGAGAAAATTAGCACCATGATGCAATTCACTCTGCCAGAAATTTGGAAGCGGAATGCTGTGCTGCTTGACATTTGCAGTGCAGAGGACATGGAAAGAATTGGATGATATATCCAGTCAATATCATGGTGTTTGGAGTGATCACTATTTCTGGCAATGTTATGCCTCGATTCATCATCTCCCATAGCCTCAGACTCAACACAGAAGCCTACATCAAGTGTACTGAAGTAGTGCTGCTCTGGGTCAATAGGATGGTTGCTGAAAGACACTATGTCTGGCAACAGGACTCTGCACCATGATACACAAGCAGGAGAACCCGGTCATGGCATTTAGACAATTTGTGCGACCACATCACCCCTTACATCTGGCCACCTGGCTCCCCAGACTGTAACACCCTTGATTATTATGTGTAGCGCACAGTTGAGCGAGAAACCAACAAAACTCCTTTTAAGATGAAATGAAGGCAAGAATTATGGCAGCATTCACCAACTTAAACAAGGAGACTGTCCAGAAGAGTTGCAAGAGATTCAGTAGTCATCAGGAGACTGTGGTTGAAACCAATGGCAATTTTATTGAATAAATTTACTTTTCAGTATTTCAAGATATTTTCTATGTAATTTTGGTAAATAGATCTGTTAAAATAAGATGTTAGTACGATTTTAATTTTTGTGTAATTTAGATGACAATTCATCCATCACACCCTGAATAGTCTAGCCTAGGGACCTCCACTAATTCATGATACCTATGGTTTTAAATGAATTTTTTAAAGTCAAGTCTTTTTTGAAGCTTTCATTTTAGTCTTAATTGAAAGCTAAATGATTAAATTTAGTATTTCCAGTAAGCAAAATACACTGGTGCATTTCAAACAGAAATTATATTAATTGGAATCAATTTTGTTTTTTTTTCCCCCCCAAAATAGCCGATTAGTTCCCCTTTTTTCTTTTTTCAAAAATCATCTTTCATTACAATATAATTCACTTAATTAAAAAATCTCCCAAAAATAATATATACTTTTTGGAAGCTTTATTTGAGGAATATTAGCCGATTTAAAGTATAATTCATCTGATTTGAAAAAAAATATTTCCTTTAGCTTTAAAATAACTCAGAAATGTATTTTTAAAACAAAACAGTAGCTGTTTTTTAACCAACATCGTCATGTTTACATAATTGATGGTGTTGACATTCCTTGACATGATTGTTCTACAGAGAATTTATCTGTAAAACAAAATTTCAGAAAATGATGTGAGCCTCATTTTTGTTTTTATATAATTTTTAAGTACTCAGTAATCTTAAAAATGTAGGAAAATATTCTCTATAATCTAATTTAAGGAATGATGACTTTAAACTTACTATAGTTATCCTATTGTTTTCTAATAACGTCATGTATGTTAAGCCATACTTTAAAAAATGTGCATGTTATATAATATTTTATATACACAAGAAAAAATTAAAATTATTTTAAAAATCTTGGTGCAAAATGATTTGTATTAAGCTTTTCAATTTTTGTTTAGTAAATATAGATTTCGCTTAATAATAATATCACCTAACACAAAGTAATGTAGAATTTTAAAAGATTTAAAAAAAATTTTTTTAAATTATTATATTTCAAATTCTTGTAAAAATTCATTATTCATCAAAATCAAAATTTTCTTAAAACAATAGTGTCCTTAATAAATCTTAAAAGCTTTTCTAATTAAATAATGTCAGTTTTATTGCATTTTTATTTTATGGGGCAGATTTTCAGGAAATGGGTAGTAGTTTGAAAAAAAAAAAAAGAATTTGATGATTTACATTCTCCAAGGAGTCCTGCTTTTAACTAATAAATCAAATTTTGTGATTAAAACTTAATTTCTCAAAATCATTGAAATTAAGTTGGTTGGTAACATATGTAAAAATACATGTTCTTTAATGTAACAACAGATTTTATAGAAGAAGCAAACATAATATATCAAAATAAGCGTCTCAGGATTTCAAATATAGTCTTCAACACACTTTTGAATGAGGGCATGTATAGCCACCTCATAAAAGTTTCTCTCATCAATTGTGATTGTCTTGTTTAGAAAGGTGCTGTGTTCAATTCTTCTGAAAACTCTTGGTTTGAAACTAACCTTTGCTCCTTCATAGAGTCTGTCAGCATTCTGGGAACTACTGCTGCTTCAAAACTGTCAGTAGCTAAGAGACTGCACTATCATGGCTCACCTGAAGGCATTCACAAAGTTTTGCAATAATGATTTTTGTGACAGCTGGAACAATAGCACCAACCAGTTTGTTTTTATCCTTATTCACAGTATCAGCTAGCCTGCTACTGTGGATCCTGCCACTAAGTTCCATCTCACCTTTTTCTATAAGATTGCTGTTAACTCTACTGATCCATCTAGTCACTGTGTATAGCCTTTCTATAAACATTCACTTCTTTGAATATTTGCAGTATTTTCTTCTTTCAAAAACAAAAATTGTATGTGTCTAGACAAGTGACAATTTTGAAAGAGGATTACAGATAAGAAAAAAAAATAAAAGGTAACTCCAAAATTCCTCCATTTCAAGGGATTTTAAACACTTTATGATTTATACTTAAAAAGTATTGTCTAATAATTTTAAAATGAAATGAGAGCAGATATTACTTTCTGGCTGACCCTTGTATATAGGTTTCAAAACAGTCATGTATAAACACCTTTATATATTTGCAAGCATACACAGATCTATGTACCCAAACATTATATATAATGTGTATCTGTTCTTTAAGTGTGTGTGTGTGTGTGTATATATATACACACACATATATATATATATATATATATATATATATATATACATACATACATACACACACTTAAAGAACAGATACACACAAGATTACAAATAAATTAATAGACAAAGACCCTCACACACAAACACTGATATATACATTTATTTTTATTTTTTTTTTTTGTTACATACTAAATACATATACATACTACCTGGAGGCTAACAACACAGTCTGACAATGGTGAATCTAGTCACACACACACAAACCTGCAGGAAATTCTTCCAAACACAATGACCATTTCTTTGCTGAGAGAAAGCTAGAACAGATTCTTGTGACTCTTCAAAAGACCAAACACAATGTCCCTATATTTAAAATGCCAAACAATAGGACCTGACAGTTAATCATTTCTTTCTTACTGTTTGCAGAGACAAACTGTCAAGTGTTAATCCATTGACTTCCAATAGGAGACTTTCAGTATGGTTAACAAAACAGGATTTTATATCAGTGTTTGGTGCAGCCTGTTAGGGTTGCATATAAAACAGCAATATTTCAAATGAAATAATTCAACAATATGGATAAGAAAAAAAATTTAAAACTAGTGAATTTGAATTATTTCTTTGTTTTGACTGTAGTTGTCATTTTTACAATCATCATCATTCTTTCAGTTAGCACATTTTACACTGCTGTGGTCACCATTCCCCTCCATCTATGCCTGATGCTACCCTTACAGCCTCAGCCACTATCATTTTATCATCAAAACAAGACATGGATTGTCATCCCTGGCACTGCTTGCCCTCAGCTCAGCAAAATATCTTCTTTGGATTTTATCAAGAATCTCTAAATACAGATTAGATGTAGCAGAAATATTCAATGCATGGTTGTATGGCCAATTTATAAATTTTAAATATTGGGAAAATAGAGATTTAACTGAATTGTGTGCAAGAATTGCAAAGGTTTATTCAATTATAAAATGAAATATGACACTTATTACCTCTAATAATTATTTCAGACAAAATTTATTTCCAATCTATTAACCAAGTTTTAATTCTTGCAATGAAGAGACCTGATTTATATATAATTTTGTGATGATAGTATTTATTGAAATGATAAAGCAATATTAGTAATAACAGTCTATCAAGAGTTCCCAACCATTAAGTGAACTTTATCATAAATCTAAAAATAATGAGATATATTATCTTTTTTTTTCACTTAAAAGCTCTACTTGAGACACATTAGAATTATAACACCTGTCATTACAACTAGAGACTGAACCAACTTCTAATACTGATTGGTAGTTAGGTCAGCTTTATCACTCAAACACTTTGGAATTTTCATCTTACATTTTAGAATAAGGAATGTAGCAACTCCTGTAGTCACAATAAATTCAGTTTGTTGAGCCCTTAGAGAAGCAGTGACTTCCAAAAGTGGTGAGTCAGTGGCAGCTATCAAGTTTTGCCTAATTAGTTTTCTTGGCTTTCACTACATATAAGCAATGAAGAGGCGGAAACTGAATGGTACAGTCACTTATAATCTGTTCTGCCTCTTACACTATGGACACAAGCTGGAAAATACAAGTGAGCTCAACAAATCTTACATTTTTTAGTTTTATTAAAAAAAAGAATAAAGACTCAAGTGAACGTCTTCCTTTTTGTTGAGTAGTCTAAAAAGCACCAGTTCTTTGTTTAGTATGATGAAACACTTACTGAACATATTTAGTTATGTGGTGATTAAAATATAATGGTCTTGGTTTCAATCTTGATTAAAAATGAATATTTATTGTACATAAAAATACAAATGTGACACAAGGCCAAAAAGGGGGATGAGGTAGGCAGGTCATCACTGGTCCAACTTTAACTTAACTTGTCACATTCACTAACTCAAGTATATATTATAATAAATCCTTCCACCACAATACCTCAAATATACAGAAAATACATCCATACCCCAATCGCCAAAACAACACATATGAAACACATATGAAATTCTAAACTAATTCCCCATATTTACAAGCAGGGGGTGGGGGGATAAAAAGTATGAATGATTATTTTTTTTAAAATAACAAAAAAATAACCCCATGACTAGACGAAATATTATACAACGAAAATGTTAGTATCAGACCCACCTCATGTCTAAATGTGGCAGAAAAGCAAGTTAACAGGTTGAAAAAGTATAGCGGGAATGTGTTAAAAAATTAAAGTAAAACTAAAACAAAAATAAAAAACAAACAGCACAAAATGATGCCAGCACTCCAGAGAACTATGTCTTCTGTCACCTAAAGACGGGGTGGGAGGGGAATAAAATAATAAAAAGGGAGCAATGATCATTCACTCTCTTGTTACATTAACAATTTTTGGAAAAAACAAAAAAACTTCTACACTAGCCTAACTGGATAGAGTGAACATGTTTTTCCCGGAAGAACATGTACTGCAACCAGAAAGCTCAAGATGCTACTCAAGGTTAGCACCAGTCATGCTACAGTAATGCACCTTTCAGCAAAGTCCTTGGAAGAAAGCCTCTTCTTCTCAACCCTGATCTTGAATTTCAGCTGGTGCTTGAAGAACACAACCAGGTGGTGGGAAGGGAGTGACAATGCCCTGTGAACATCTTTCATCCTCGTCATCCAATCACCATTCTCATCATGGCAAGCAAGCACAGAGTGCTTCTTCCTGTCAACCAATGAGCGCATATTGCTACAAAAATAACTGGCATCAAGGGCAAAGAATTGTCTGCACAGCATGCAAACTATATACCGATCAATAAGCTTACACCATGGGCATATGACTGAGCAGTGAAAGAATGCATGCTCAATGGACTCCTCCATTCCACCACACCGAACACAGTCTGGCAAAATAACCAGTCCCACTGCAAAAGACTTTTTGCTGACCCAGAAAGAGTTCTGAATCATCAACCATGTGAGTGATGCCTCATCATTAGGCATGAAGTGAAACTCCCCTCCTCATCAGACCAAGCACCTGGATCAGATCATTGTGAATGGCCCTCCTAACTAAGACCCGATATAATGCCTTTCAACAATGGCCTGATCTCAGAGAGGCCCGCCTGTATCCAAGAAAGAATTATCAGCACATGATAGAAGGAGCACTCGTCTTGAAGCAAAAGGTGGACTTCCCCCTCAGCCAAGTTTACATTCCACAGATGGAAACGTTTTTTGAACATCTTCCTTCAAGAAAGAGCCATTCCCATCAACCTGTGTACACATCCAATCCAGGAAATGCAGCCATAAAGTATCTCAATGTGCCTCTATGTTCGGCATTCCTAGACCTCCCTTGGACAAATGGAGGCAGCAGACCTCACAACACACCATAGGAGCTTTGCCACCCCAATGGAAACTAAACAAAGCTTTCTCCAGATCATCTAAAGCGGCACACAGGAGTGGCAAAACTGAGTGACCATAAAGGATGAGGGGGTAGATGTATGTAATACACACCTCAGCCCTTCCCTACAAGGAAAGATTCCTTTGCAGCCACAGATTAACTGCAGCTACGATCTTCTACAGAACTTCCAACCAATTCTTCTCTAGTTGGAGGTAGGGACTGAACCAGACACAGAGTATCTTGCATGGTCTGTCCATCCAACTGAATAGACCTGGGAGAGGTGAACCTTTCTACGAATCCAACTGCAAGCCGACAGACTTATCATGGTTCATCTTAGCCCCTGTCACCATCTCATACATTTGGTCAGTGTAGGCAGTGTACCTGGCCAAGATAGTGGCACCAGATAACATGACACCACCAAGGATGAGGTTCACACTCAACCTGCACAGGGTTTGATCTTACCCTATTCACTTCCACTATAGTACCGGGGCTTGTATACAAGAGGCAGATCCAGGAGTGAAAGTTCAGCTTGAATCTGGCTACAGACAAGACAGACTCCAAGAAACGATGGACCACCCTATCAAAGGCCTTGGACTGATCCAAATTGATCAGCATGGCTTCTCTGTTGACTATGATCATGTGAATCAAGTAAAGGTTATCTTGAATCATCCGACCCTTTACAGTATGTAAGCGTTCTGAAAACAAAGGAAGTATTTGTCGCAGTTTACTTCCACAACACAAAGAAAAATCACTAAGTACAGACTCAAATATCGGGGGCAGAAAGAAATGCTGAAAACTCGATTCGCCTGTACTATCTCAAATCACGATGTGTGTAACCAGTCAGAAAAATAACTCACTCTCTAACAAACGCCGTAGCCAAAAATGCCTGAATTTTCCGCCCTCGAATCAAGAACACCAACTGCTTTTATCGGCAGAACCTTTTTTTCATTCATCGACAGCTGGGATAGGATGTTCAGTAATTTGCATATCAAAATACTTTTATAGCGACTCCTGCGATGGACTAGTTTTTTAATTCAAATATTCCATTTTCAGCATGTTATGCGAAATACGTGCCCTTTTGTTTGGTAAGTAATTTTCTTTTTCGCCACTTTTTCCATCAAAGAATACACTCAACGCTCTGTCGCTTGGTTTGACGAGATAAGTCGCCGTTTTCTTCGATACACAGTACAAGTCTACTCAGGGGATACAAGATGATCAAGTACAACCTGCAAACGGTTCGCAAATACCTTGGCCAAAATCTTTAACTCAGCATTAATCATCATTATGGGCCTAAATCTCATCCCCTTCATCTTCGTTCTTGCATAAAAGCTTTACCATACCCCTGGTGAAACATCAGGGAATAGCCCCTTGTTCCATCCAGTGGTTGAAGAAAATTTCCAGCAAGAGGACAAACATGGGCAATTGTAGAGCAACCCATCAATGCCCGGAGTCTTATCCTTCCTGGCCTTCCTCTGCTATGCGACTCTTGCAAGCAGCTGCTTCAGTTTTCTCAAGATGAGAAAAGTCAGCCAAATAGTTATCAAACTGAACTGCACTCAAACTGGGCTCCCTGGTGAAAAGCTTCTGAAAATAGTCACAAAGCTCCCCACATATGCCCTTATCTGTTATAAGGATTCTCCCATCTGATGATTTGATATATGCAATGTATCAGTCAGAGGCACTGCAAGTTCCTCCACACGCAATTCTTTGGACATATTCATTGCCTTAGCAAACATTCTTTTTAACCTAGTTCTTACTACACAAGGTTGGTCCTTGTTAAGCAAGGAGACCAACTCTGCTTTAGCTATGGCTACCTTATTGCTTCTCCTCATTTCACAGCGCCCTCTATTCTAGATTCTGGTGCCTTTTGTTCCCAAACAGAACACAGAACCCATCAGTTTCTGCTGTATTGTCAGTAACAGCTGGTCCTCGAAATCCTTCATGTCCTCAAAGAAGTGTGTAATTACTAGTAGCCAGTCGAACTAAGTTTACGCAGACCCAGATGATCCTATGGTTTGAATAAACTACACAATTAAAACTTGGACAACCTAGTAGAACCAAGTCGACTCTCCCGACTAGTTACCAAGTCGACTCTCCCGACTAGTTACCAAGTCGACTCTCCCGACTAGTTACCAAGTCGACTCTCCCGACTAGTTACCAAGTCGACTCTCCCGACTAGTTACCAAGTCGACTCTCCCGACTAGTTACCAAGTCGACTCTCCCGACTAGTTACCAAGTCGACTCTCCCGACTAGTTACCAAGTCGACTCTCCCGACTAGTTACCAAGTCGACTCTCCCGACTAGTTACCAAGTCGACTCTCCCGACTAGTTACCAAGTCGACTCTCCCGACTAGTTACCAAGTCGACTCTCCCGACTAGTTACCAAGTCGACTCTCCCGACTAGTTACCAAGTCGACTCTCCCGACTAGTTACCAAGTCGACTCTCCCGACTAGTTACCAAGTCGACTCTCCCGACTAGTTACCAAGTCGACTCTCCCGACTAGTTACCAAGTCGACTCTCCCGACTAGTTACCAAGTCGACTCTCCCGACTAGTTACCAAGTCGACTCTCCCGACTAGTTACCAAGTCGACTACCAACTAGAACTCAGTCAGTGTATCTGCATAATGCCCGAGCCACCTCTATGTCCAAGTTATTGTCCACAGTTATTGGGTGCATAAACCCAAATGAGTCAGAACACTTTATAGTAACATCCAACACGCACAATCTGCCCACTGGATCAGCAAAGACAAGTGAGGAGTGAGAATAATGGTCTTCCATTTTTTCTTGGAGATAGTTGAGGAATATATATTGATTTTGAGGGAAGATGTCTTGCTGGGGAAGACAGCTTCTTCCACTGGCATACTCTTGACATTGCTGGATCTCCAGTTTTTTCCTCAATATAGAGTTTTTCTTTTTTTTTTTTTCCTTGCTGGGGCTTGCACCTCTTAGTTTTTCTTCATATGAAACTGATCCTCTTTTTTCTGTTGTCAATTGGAGAGGGAGATGCAGCATTCTTCCTACTCCTTTTTCCAATCATTTTCCGTTCTCCTTCTGTATTTCTGTCAGTTTTGTTTATAGCAGGCCTTTTCTTGGGGACTAATGGCTCATCCTTGTGGTTTCTTTTGTCAGACAGACTGCAGAGATGTGCCCGGTTTCTTTACAGTGCCAACAAGACAGCTTTCTTCTGGATATGATGACTGCTACCTTTCTTTCATTAATGGTAATGCAATTGGGTATCTTATTGAAATGTCCATGGCTTAACATCAAATCATATTTCCAGTCACCCAAACTTTTGTCAAGATGAATTTCCGCTAATTCCTCATATTGCATGAGGAATGTGCCAACCTGTTGTCCCAAAACAAAACTGGGAACTTCAAAAACAGACTTTCATTCTGTGTTCTTGATATTCTACTCTAATGATGTTTTTCTTATTTTGTAGGTCCCTCTTTGTCAGAGCTATACAATCTTCAGGAGTTGGTAATAAAATTTCCCCACATGGGGAAGTCTTTCCCTTTCACTATTTGTTGGGTGTTGACACCCAACTTGGCAGACTTGGCAATTTTGTTTAGACTTTTATCAACTACAATTACTGTCATGATTCTGTCTTCAATGGCCGTGAGTTCTGGCAAATTTAATATTATGCTGTCTGGAGTTACCAGATGAACATATTTATTTGCTTCTATAATAAATTCTCCCACACCAACAATGCATGTTGTAGGTGTATTCCATGAGAAAGGTGATGTCCCATTCTTATCCTTCAGATCATTGTCTGCGAACTAATTTAACTTTTTGGCGACTCCATTTTTGGAGGTCTTGTTGGATTTTTCTTGATCATTGAAAAACAATCTCAAAATCTCTCTGGGATGTTATTACTGGTGAGATTGAAGAAAACAAAGCTTGAATGAACTTATGCCAAACAGTAAGATGAAACTATAAAATATTTTATGTAGAGTTATTGGCCATGGTTAAATGTAGTTGGCAGAAATGCCCAACAAACAAAACTGTCAAAGTTTCTAATAAACAAGAAAAGAAAAAAAAAGGCAAAAATAATACTATCAGACACTATATATATATATATATATATATATATATATATACACGCACACACATGCCAAAAGTAAGCAAAGCAACAAAGTAATAATGCAAAAAGGTCACAAAGAATGGCATTAAACCAAGAAATGATTCATCGTATTAGCTAGGAAGAAATCCCAACATGCAGCTGTATGATTTGTCTATTAATTTAGGGAGGGAATTTTTTTTTTTACAGTTATTCTCATGGATTGAAACCAACATAAAAAAAAAATTTAGAACTGTGTAAAAATTAATATCAAAAATATTTTTAGTAAAAAAAAATTAAATTGTATTAAAAACTATTTAAGAAAATTCAGAATTTACTAATACAGTTTCTTTAAAAAGAACCTGTCTAAATGAAGCAAATGGTTTGCATAAAAAAAAAAAAAAAAAAAAAAATCATAAGAAAATAATTAATGTGTAAAGATTTTAAAAAAAGTTCCAAACTGATGTCATAAAAAATCTGCTATAATGAAGCCAGACAGTTTAAACTTTTTATAGCAAATATTTTTCAAAAAAACAGCCAAATTTGAATTGAAAAGAGCACTATTTGATTGGATGGTGACTTTCAAATTTTCAACCAATAGAGATAAAGTATAGGATCTCTAACGAATTAGTTTACAAGTTGGTTTTCATTTACATGTTTGCTATATAAAAGTGAAAATTTTAACTGTGAAAACAGAAAAAAAGGACAGATGAAAAATGGTTTGACCATCTTGACAAGTAAAGTCTGTTGCTGTTAAGAACAGATTAAGCCAATCAAATGAAAGGCTGTCATCAGACATAAAAGCTTAACCATCTCAGTGTGTAAAGTCTGCTACATCTGAGAAAAGAAAGACTACACAGTGACTTGGATGATAAAAACTACTCTTACTGACAAAGAAGAATCTTCTAAATACTCATAATAAAATTGATTTTCATAAACCTGTAAGAGTTCATCTCAAACTTCAGAAGACCCATTCCAAAAATCTGAATAATTGCCAAAAGGCCTCCAAAAAAGCAGCTTTGCCAAGTTCAGTCAAACTTTCTTCACCCGTACTTTGAACCTCAACTTTCACCTTTCAATTTTCAATCTCTGAAATTGTGACATTTTGAATCGTGAACTTTTCAAAGTAAATATATTTTTTGCTAGAAAATTGATTTATATGAACTGAATTGTTAAAACTCTTTTTGTTAAGGAAAACATTTGCTTTACACAAACTGTAGTTTTCTCAGAGAAAATTGATTTGTATTTGAAAGAACTTAACTTGCCTTGATAATTTTAGGTGCAGATGAAAAACTTTGTGCAAAGCCTAAAGTCTATATTGTAATTTGTACAATTTGTATATTGTGAAAAATATTTTTGTCATTGTAATAATTGTTTGTTTCAATGCAAATTTCACATCAGAGTAAGAGTCTTGATATTTCAATTGCACCATTCAAAATACTCAAGAAATTTAACATTCTCTCTGCTTCCTATCTCCCAATAAATCCTTTTAACTTACAATATATTGTTCATATAAATATCTCATATTTTGCATGTTCTTTCCTCCATTAGTTAATATACGTGCTACATCCTGTAATAGCTTTCTGTTTCCTAACCACAAATTCTTTGTATAGCAGCAGAAGACAGAATAAATGCCTAAGCCTTTTGATTAGTACTGGCTAGTCTCACCCTGAAGCTGTATAGGTATTGCTAGAAATAGCATTCTGCATAATTAATATCACTTCCCTTTCCACTGCATTCTTTTTCAAGGCCTCTCAATAAACTTATTGTTAATTTCACTCAAAGTTGTTTTCTGTTGCCATAGCAGGATATAACAGCACAACTATGAAATTCAAGCACACTATTGTTCAAGGATCAGAGTCACCTTCAGTGGCAGGTGAAACTTTTTGTACAGCAAATGAAGTCACATACAGAGTGATAGAGGTTAAAGATAGAAACAAGTCTTACATTATTTGTGCTTCATTACTTTCTTTCTTGCTGAATTTTAGTGAGATGTAAGCTCCACTTGAGCAGCAGCTTCCTATGAATCACTGCCTTGTGGAACCAACTACCAAGAAATTGCTTCCCCAATCACCACAATCTTAACCTGTTTAAGTCTAGGGTTAACTGTTATTTTCCCTGCATATCCACATAAGCTGTACCTCTTACTCTGTAACTCTGTACCTCAAGTAGCCCTCAGGCCTTGTACAGGGTGAACATCATTGTAAAAAAAAACAAAAACAAAAAAAAAACTCCACTTTTGACAAATTAAAAATATTAAGATTTAAATTTACTTATTTTTATTTCTTACAAATGATTGTACAATAACAAGCCAGTTTGGTGTCAGGAAATTAGACACATTTGGACTAACATTACATGTGATGAAATATATGAAATCCAGTTGGATGTTTAAGTTTTTTATTTTATTACCAATGTTTTGTTCAGTAAGAACATCTGAAGAAAAACTGAAAAATTAACAAAAAAAATTGTTACCATGGCAACCTTGCTACTTAGAAATGCTTAGGTTAAATTAAAAGTTTGAAAATTTCACATTTAATAAAATTAAAAATAAATATTTGTGAATACAATAAATATCTGAAATATTTAATGAGATTTACACAGAGGAAGATGTTAAAATAAATGCAAAATATAGAAATGTAGGAAAAATAAGAGTTATGGTAAGAAAATAAACCACATACATCTAAAGAAAATAGTGAATATATAATCAAAATTATAATTTATATTTATATTTAGGTGTTAGGAAAATATCATTAAAAAAAAAAAAAAAAAAAAAAAAAAAATCAAATCAAATCAAATTAACCTTGTTTTTTTTTTTTCCTTAACTTTTCATCACTTGTTCTGATAATGTGCAGACTGAATGAAATGTTGGCAACAGAATAAAAATTTTAAACATCCAACTGGTTTTCATATATTCTATATTACATACTTTATTTAAATATTTCTTATCAGGCATTTCATCACATTTGATCATTGAAATAGTAATAATGATGATCATTGAGGCTATTTTAACCTGACTTACTTTGTTAAGGTGCTACTGGTGTAATGGTTATCAATGTGGAAAATAGAATCAGTAAGATAAGTTCAAATTCCAGCTGAAGCTGTTTGCAGTCACTGCACACTAATGCTCTTAGAAAAGGTATGAATCCATTTCTTCTTTCCCTTAGGGTTGAAAATAGGGCAGATTAGGTCCTTTTACCTTCATAAGGTAACCAGTCTGGAAGGAAAGGTCTGAATTCAAACCACCCTGGAGAGGAAATAACCCCCATTTTGCCATAGACATATTCATTACTGTAACTACAGCACATGCTGTACCCCAACAACCTAACAGTCAGTTATAGAATACTTGCATGCATGTATCTTAGCACATTGACTGTCAGAGGTCAATTACAAAATCTGAATTCAAACACCAGCTTTGTAATAGTCAATTTAGACAATAAAAATATTTTTAAATATTTGTTTACTTGTTAGATTTTCAATAAATATTTCACAATAAATATTTGGCTTAATTGCCAGTACAGTTTTTCATTCCTGCTTTAGACATCAGGTACCAGTTATTTGTGTTAAAAACAACAACAAATAAAAACTTGTGGTTTTTGCCTTGATGGCAAGACCACAAAAATGTGATAACATGGTCAGTGTCATAATAAAAACTGCTAACCACTCGCGGTTGTCAGTTAATGTGTTAATAATGTTAATTTCTCTGACTTTCAATGCATAATGAAACATTTTATAATGTAAACACTTGTTTAAAAAAAAAAAAAAAGTCTAATCTTGCACTATATGTAGTTTACTGAAACAAACTTATTTTTACAGTTTAGAAATTCATTTCATAAAATTATTTCATAAAATTATTTTAAATAATTTACTAATATTGAACATTTTTGTTTTCATTCCTTCTCCACTTCTTTAAGTTTCTGAATCAAACTTTAAATTAAATATAATTTTAAAATAACCTAGAAATTTAAAGGAAAAAAAAGGTTACTTTTGCATCATTTCGATTTTCCAGAATTTGAAAGAGGATTCAAGGGATTTAGTGCTAGGTTTTGCTTTAACAATCCTCAAAACCCATCAAATATTGTAGATCATGTTATGTCTCATGGTCAATAAGAGATATTGAAAATGTAACAATTAAACATAATAATTTAGTAAATTTTTATAACTGTTCTTTACTACTACATAGAAAATATGAAAAAGAAATAAAATGCAGACCTGTTCTTCCAAGGGTCCATTTACAGAATCGACATCATATCTGCAAAGAAAAATTAATTAGGAATTAAAATGGTAAAAATTAAAATATAAATAAATACCCCCACCCCCCAAAAAAAAGAAAAAAAAAAGTGATCATCAATTTTATTTTATAAAGAGATGAAAGTACCTGTAAAATGTGCATATAAATAATCAATATTTGGTTAATAAAGACAAAAGCATATTATTAATATTTTTTCATATTTCTAGTCTAAAATGTGATTCACCCCAGATATTGCCAAAATGGACTTTGCACTCTGATAAACCAGGTCCATCAGCAAATGGAGTTAAAAGATAATCCCCCATAGCTATCAGGGGCAGATCCAAAATTCACTCAATGTCAATAGCTGTTCCCGATATGCAAACGTGTTCAACCCAGCCGTGCCTAGGATGTGCACATTTGGGAAAACTATTATGATCACTGAAGTTAAGCAACATTGAACCAGGACAGTACCTAGATGGATAAACACTTGGGAATACCAGGTGCTGTAAGCTTGGATGTTTGTTGGTGTGATGGATAGTGACTCGGAATTGTTAATTGGAGAGCCAAGTTCCAATTCCCATTGTGTTTATTATATTCATCTACATGCAAATACCCTTGGGAAAGGTATGAATCTACATCTTCCTATGGGTTAATTAGTAATACTTGTATTACTAAAGCATTATTATTTCAAAAGAAAAATATGATCTTACAATCTAAAAATACTTTCTGTCTTCAAATAATCTGAAAAGAGTTGATAAGGCAAAGAAAATGAATCAACCAACCAAAAACTAGATATAATGTATAAGTGCCCACCCAAGAGGGAAGAAGAGATTCTCCTACATCCTGATCTGGTGAGAATGTAGAATCTACATTCAAAGAAAACGTTAATGTTACACACTCATTGGATGACAGTAATTGACAAAGTCCGGAGTTAAATAAAATGTAATATTATATATGAGTGATTAAGTTTCATATTCTTATTAAAATGTACAACAAAAATATTACACTTGAATAAGATCTGATAATGATGTAAATAAACACTGAAATATTTAACAATTTATTCCATTTTTTGTTAAATATTGGTCACCAAATTAACTCCTTAATTTTGAACTTTTTTGTTTTTATTCAGTTTTCTGTTTCCAATTCAGATTTTTAATATAATTATATTTTTTTAAATATATAAAAATTTAAAGGAAGAAAAACACCTTTGGTATTGTTTTACACTTCTTGAAGGAAAGACTGAAAGAATCAGGACTGAGATTTTTCTATTAAATATGTTTTGAAGGTTATAAGGAAATGATATACTTTATCACAGCAAAATAAACACACATACATCATCAAAGTGTTACACAAATAGAAATAGTCTCAAAGCGAATGTCACTTTAATCTCAGACCAAATAGTGGCGCCATTTAAATTTGGTTCTGTAAAGACGTGTGAAGATCATATTCAGAACTGCTGAACCATGTTTGGTCATTAGTTCCATTCTTGTGTCCAATTTGGACAAAGTCAACCTTTTAGCTGATTTTTCTTTCAACAGAATCTACTTTTCTGTTGCTAGCTCAGGTATTATCCTGAAAGATTTTCTTTTCAGTTGACTCAATAAAGACAATGACATTGTTCCACCTGTGCTGGCTGCAAACCAGATTTATATCAGTCAAAAGTGTCTCACACAATTGAAGACAACCATGTTTGTTTTCTTGAAAGACATTTATGTCAAACAGCAATTATTTGTTAAAGAATAAAAAAAAACACTGATTCATAATTGAATCCATCCTTCATTCTGCCATAAAATCTTTCCTTGTTTCTTTAAGCATTATACTGTAATAAGAATGCTTGTTGTGCTTAGGTAGAAAACGCGTGTCTTTCCCGTAAAAGTTATTGCGGACTCAAACACGAGTCCAAGTAATAAACAAATAACACAAAAAAAACAATAAAAACAAATGACAATGTATGTATTAAAAACAGAATGATAATAAAGGGAAAAAAACATTTAAAGACTAATATAAATAAAAAATTTAAACTCTAAAATCTGTGTTTGTAGAATTTGTGTAGGCCAATGTGATAGACACGTGTGAAAAAGTACAAAAAGTAAAGAGAGAAAAGTAAGACATTGAAAATGAACATTCCCCAGTGCGGGACACTTTTTTCCCCCCACATGCGACTATATCTTATAGACAAAGTTGTAAATAAAAAAAAAAAACAAAAAAAACTATACATAGACTACGTTTTCACACTAGAGTTAAAAAAAACTTTAAAAGAGAATAAGTTAAAATATCATTGCCTATTTATAAGCTTAAGGAGTAACCTCAACAACAGTTTTTCTTTTTCGGAAAATCAAGTGGGATAACCCACAATACTACTAAAACAATGCATTTCTCTTTCATTCTACTACTATTAATCACCAGTAAAAAGCAATTTTTCATTTAGAAATTAAATCATTTTGATAAACTGTAATATACAGTTAAGAGAGGCAAGCAGACACACATATCTATGTATATATCTTATTTGAGAGAATAGGATGAAGAAGCTCATGCACATTGATTAGAAAGTTGAGAATAAAAAATATATATATATATGTTATGAGACTGCTTTTTCATTTGGTATTTACACACTGTGAAAGAAAACCAGATGTGAGGGGAGTGTAAAGGTTACTGGTGAAGAAATTGGAATCAGCAAAATATGTTCAAATTCTTACCTAGTCTATTGCTTTCACTTTTCCACAAATGTCCTAGGCATGAATATCTATTTTACCATTAGGTAGGAGTTAAATAGCAGGGTAGACAGGGCTCTTGTACCTTGGATGATAGTCTAGAAAAAGCACAACTATGAATTCCAAACTATGGAGACGGCAACAAGAAATCACGCTACTATCATTCCAAAGAATTCATAGCAATTTATATATAATGAAGAAATGGTATTGGTAGAGAGACCAGATCACATATATCCTAAAGAAGTGTTTTCCAACCGTTTTGATTTTAGGGTGCACTTGTAGATTAACTAGAACTCGGGAGCATACTTTCAATTTTAATAAGGAAAAAACGAGTTAAGAAATTTAAAAACATAACATTTTGGTTTAGCATTCCCAAAGATTAGTGATACAGTTTTCATTTAAAAGGGATTTATGAAGGATCTATTTTTTTTTTTTTTTTTTTTTTTTTTAGTGAGGCCAGTAATGACCGATTTAAATCCATTGAAGAAGGTGAAAGAGAAAGTATTAAACACTTCTTAAAGATTAATGAATTTAACATTCATTTTAAAATATCAAATGACAAAGACTTGACAAGACATGGAAGTCACATGCTTGGAGTCTCTAGCTTTGTAAAAATAAAGATTTTTTTTAATTATAAAAATAATTCATAAATTAAACTTCTGTTAACTTGGCTACTTTTCAGGGTGCATCAATGTGCCAGGGCAAACTGGTTGAAAAACACTGATTTACAGAATAAGTTCTCATACCTGATAATCATCCTGGACCTTCTGATTATTTTTTTAAATATAAAAATAATTTATAAATTATTCTTCTGTGAACTTTGGGTGCACCAGGCTACCTTTCAGGACACATTAATGTGTCTGGGTGCACCAGCTGAGAAACTGTCATAAAGGGATACACTTTATTTTTAAAAATTAAAAAACACACAGAAAACCAACAAATTCTGGCTGGTGATATTAGGTCCTTCTAGAGCTCCCAGGGTGAGCAATAATGATACTTCAGCCTTGAAATTTTTCTTCATCTAATAAACATCATCTGGTAAAGACTTTATTGGTAGCATACACACACATTTTATATATATATATATATATATATATATATATATATATATATATATATATATATATATATATATTACTGTGTGGAATAGCATACACAAAACTGGCAGTCACGGCCAGTCAGATGAACACCTGATTTTATAATATATCTATAAGGACAAGCAAGTAGTGCAATGGATAGTGGCTAAAATGAGAAAGAGAGCCAAGTTCAAATTCCAGTCAAGTTCACTATATTTATTTATATGCAACTACCCTTGGGAAAGGTATAAATCCATCCCTTCATGTCCCTATAGCTATGGGTTAAATAATAGGGCAGACTGGGCTCTTTAATCTTGGTTGGTAAGAAGTCTGGGAGAAAGACAACTCTGAATTCAAAACCTGAAGAGGGTCATTTGGAGACCTTGTGACACACCATGTGCACCAGATTGATGTATCCAGAAAGTGTGGTTGGTTTTGCACAAGCCTTCACCACTATAATCAAATCATGTGTGCAGGTAGTCTGGATGTTCCAGACTGCTGCACCTTCATATATTAAAAACAAGAGATTCCATTATTTATATATATATATATATATATATATATATATATATATATATATATGTGTGTGTGTGTGTGTTTATAAATGCTAAACATACACACTAAGTCAAAAGGTTTGGAGCCACCCTATAGATTTAATAATTAGTAAGTTTCATCATTTCTTTGGTTCAATTATCCCCTATGAAGCTAAACTGCTGAAAGATTTTTTTAGAGAGGAAGTTACCTAAAATTCTAATTACCATTCGCCGACAAAGTAGATTAGGCAAAAAGAACTAAAATTTTGAGGAAACTTTCTGTAATAATGGGTTAATTTCATTGTTATTATTATTGAATATATGATATTTCTCTTCAGGAAGATAAAGTCCCTCTGGCCTGAAGTGATCCAGAACCAGTAAATTAGTTTTGAAAAAAAAGCTTAATCCTTCAATTGTTATGTGATTCTTCAAAATCCAGAGGATGGCCTTAAACTTTTAGCCTATAGACTGTCCAGAAGAGTTGCAGGAGAATCCAAAGTCGTCTGGAGGGCTTGGTTGAAGCAAATAGTGATTTTTATTGAATAAATTTACTCTTTAGTATTTCAAGATATTTTTGTGTAATTTTGATAAATATATCTGTTAAAATGAGATGGCAGTTCATTTTTGTGTAATTTAGACGACAATTTATCCATCGCATCCTGTATAAGCAGGTACTGAAAAGTTCTTAGAGTCACTACCCAAAATTTTACCAATGATCAAACAATGGTACCATGACTCATCAGTCCACACTATATCCTGCCAATCCTCCAGGGTTCAATTAGTGAGGTCATAAGCCCAAGTGAGTTGCTGTGTCCAGTGTTGTGGCATTAACAGAGACATCCTGATGAGGTTTCTGCTTCCTTAACCCATTGAAGTTAAAGAACACTGAACTGACCCACTGGATATGCACCTGATACCTCCTGCACCGAATGCAAATATGATTTGGGTTTGTGTGACTTGTCTATCACCAAAGCCAGTTCTAGCCAGATGCCTTTGGTCAAAATCATTAAGAACCCATGATCAGCAAATGTGCAGTAATGCCTTCTATCATGTATCCCAGGTACACAAAGGATACCGTACATCCCACCATTTCAAAAATTG
This sequence comes from Acanthosepion lycidas, assembly GCA_963932145.1. Taxonomy (NCBI): domain Eukaryota; kingdom Metazoa; phylum Mollusca; class Cephalopoda; order Sepiida; family Sepiidae; genus Acanthosepion; species Acanthosepion lycidas. The sequence goes on along the minus strand of OZ010599.1, from coordinate 43,703,799 downwards.
AATGTCCCATCTGCTTGACACTCACTATCCTGCTTCATTCAAACTCTGATAATTCATGTCACTGTGTCATGTGTAGCCTGGTCCACTGACTCACCAGAGGTCAGACCACAACAGATACAAGTCAGGGCATCTTTATGGCATCAAGCCATGGTGGCACCACCTACCATTACCTTTACATACTGCTATCCCAAGACTTTTGGCATGTCAGAGTATTTTTAGTAACACTTCCAAGAAAGATTGGTAAATTTGTTTAGCCAACTATAAAGTCATATACTATAAGCTAACAAGTATATTTAATCTTAATATTATATTTATATTTTAATCTTAATTTAATATTATATTTAATCTTAACTTAATTCATACAACCATAATACATAACCAAAATTGAATATAGTTTTATAGCACATCCACTCCTGCTTAAATGTACTATATATTAAATACCCTAAAATGTTATAATTATAATGACATATGTCATACTAAGCTACAGTGGTATCCCCTTACCTTTACATATTGCTATCGCAAGTCATTTGGAATGCGAGTGTACAATTGCCAAAGTATATAAAAACTTACAATTCAAATTTTAGACGCTGACACTCCTCAAAGTAATAGGAGATAACAAATTTTTTGATGAAATCAGGATTGAGATTGTCTTTAATGGTTTCTGTTCTGCCATACTGAAATAGAACAAACACAAAGCAAATGTTAATGATAACAATGTTTGGAAAAAGCTGTAAGAAAATATGACAAGCATTACAATTTCAAAATCAAGTAGAAAACATTTAATTTGAAAATATTTTTAGGACAGATTTTTTACAAATAAGAATAATAAATAAGAGATGAGTATAGATTGTATAACATTTCTTCACTTTCATTACTTAACTTAAAATCACAGGTGGCACAATATTTCAAAGGCCCTTCCTCTTTTCCCTTTGACACCTTACCTTTTACTCCGATACTGGCTGCTTGGTTGATGAATGCCCATTCTTTCCTTTTATGGAAATGGCTAATATTAACTTTTCTATCATGGATACAGGGAGGTTTCTAATCCTTAGGACTTGTTATCACAAAATGATCATCATCAGGTAGTTTCATATTGGGAAGAAAGAAAATAAATTTCCATGAATTTAAAATGTTATATAACTTAGCTTTGTAGATGAAAAAACAACCAAGATATTCATATTTAAACTTTGTGACTATTTTCCAAAATTCACCTTTTTGGTAAAGTTCAAAGGGTCCTATCTCAGGAACCCTTTCACCTAGAAATGTAAAATAGGCACTATTCAATTTGTATCAAAAAAGCTTTATAAGTGTACCAAATTTGAAAAAATAAATAAATCTGTCATTGTTGATTTGACATATATTAAATTATATAATTTTATGTATATCAATAGGTGTTATTAGCATTTTGAAAATATCAAGATAATTTTTTTATACCTTTGAAAATTCACAACTCAGTAGACATAAGATTAAATGCTTTTTTTAATTCTATCTTTGCAATTTCTATCATGAGACAAAACCTCAACATATGCTATACAGATGACACTGGTGATGACAGATTTAAAAAGAAAACTGAACAAAATATTAGACAAGGTAACCAAGGAAAATAAAGATTAATCATTAACTGTAAGAATATAGAATGCATGGTTGTTAGCAAAAGGTGACAATATAAGGTACTAGTTATATATTGGGGACGTAAAAATTTAAGTAGTATCATAAAAGATGGAAAGTATACCACAGAAATTCAAAGGTGGAAAAAGTGCCTATTATAAAAAGTAAAGTATTAAGAGAAAAGAAAAGAAAAGAAAAGAAAAGAAAAGAAAAGAAAAGAAAAGAAAAGAAAAGAAAAGAAAAGAAAAGAAAAGAAAAGAAAAGAAAAGAAAAGAGAAAAGAAAAGAAAAAAGAAAAGAAAAAAGAAAAGAAAAGAAAAGAAAAGAAAAGAAAAGAAAAGAAAAGAAAAGAAAAGAAAAGAAAAGAAAAGAAAAGAAAAGAAAAGAAAAGAAAAGAAAAAGTGCTGAACTGCTTTATAACATCTAGTCTCCTATATAGCAATCGATGCTGGACAATTTCCTCATATATGAAAACAAACTTAAAATAAGATGTGGTCCTACCAACAAATGCTGATAAAGAAAAGGAACTACAAAGAAACTGCTGCTAACAATCAGAAAAAGACAGCAGAATTTTAAGACACAAAGTAAAGAAGAAAGTTTAGAGAACTTAATACACATAGTGAACATACAGACCAAAACACTGTAAACTACTTAATGTAAATGAATGTCAGAACAACTCATTAAGTACTACAAAGATAAAGAAGAATCATAAAAGAGTAAAAATTACTTAGATCAAAAGATTGGAAGTTGTGGAGAGCCATGATTGCCAACATCTTGAAAAGAGATGGTACAAATAGAGAGAGAGAGAGAGAGACATAATAATAGGTAAGCTCTCACAATACAATCTTTTTCCAATGAAGTTAATAAAAACAATATGTTTCTTATGTCATGTAACAGCAAAAGAAAATAATCCTTTTGCTCTGCCCAATATTAAAGTTATGCAAATGTATCCTCAGCTAATGCTGCAGGACATCAGTTTGCTACAAGCAATTGTAATCCATGATGCAGGAAGTTGTGATTGCCTGGATAAATTTTTGTAAAACATTATATGTAAAATGTATATTTGGGCAACAACCTTTCTTTCAAACATGTTTCACTGAATATGACATAAGGAAAATTTGAATTTTTTTTTACTGAGATTTTCTACTATTCTTAAATTTTTCTCTCTTCTATAACTAACTGTGGGCTAAATTGCAGGGCAAACTGGGCTCTCAAGCCTTGAGTGGCTGGAACTCTAAGAGAAAAACACTGAATTCAAAACTATAAAGAGAAGAGAATAGGTAAGCATTCCACTATCTTTCCCTAAGTGTCATGGAAATTTACAGATAAGTAAAAGTAATCTGTGGAGAGTTATGATCACACATGTCCTGAAGGGATATGGTAATTAAAGAGGAAGATGAAAAAAATCATAAAAATAAAAAATGATAAAGATAAAAAAGATAAAAAATAAAAATAAAGAAAAAAAAGATAAAGAAAAAGATAATGAAGATAAAAAATGAAAAAGAGCCTTGAAGCAACAGAAATGGGCTTCTACAGAAGAATGAGAACACCATGGACCAAATATGTGAGCAAGTTTTAAAGAAAATAGAAACAAAAAGGACACTTATAGTTCATATCAGGAAGAGATAGTTCTAGGGCACATAATGAGGAAAAAGGGTTTGGAAAATTTGATACTTACAGGATGGAATGAAGGCAAGAGGGATAGAGGAAAACAATCTATAACTGACCTAGCAAGCTTGAGATGGCAGAACAAAGTTTAGGAGAGATAACAAAAAAGACAAAATTTATTAAGAGCAACAAAGGACAGGAAATTGTGGAGATCTGCATTCACCCATGTCTTGAAGGAACACATCACATAAAGGATATTCCAAACTATAATATATAGAATTTTTTTTTTATCAAATTATAAAAACTACATTCAATAATTGCAACATAAATGAATAGTAATGACTGAATTTATCATTTTTTATTTGTATCTTTCCCAAGGAAAATATTCAATTAAGAGAGGGAAAAAAAAAAAAAAAAAAAAAAAAAGAAAAAAAAATATTGGCACCATCTTAATAATAATAAGTTGTAAAGCTATTATTTATACCAGAATTGTATTCAGCAGTAGACAAATAAATGGATATAATTGAAACATGTTGAAGAAATGTGAAAAATTCTTTAGTTTCTCAGATTACTAATTCATCCATCAATGTTCCAGAAAACAGGCAGTTGCAAAACAATTTGGATAGATCATAAGAAATAATCTTGCACATTTAATACGAGAGATAAAATTATTAAATAGGTAGGAAGACATAAATTGAATATAATAGACTTTTTTTTTTTTTATATTATTTCAATACAAACTAAAGTCTTTGGGTTTTTTAACAAAACTAGTGTAGTGGTTTGTTTGGACTAATTTCCTTGTTTTGTTAACAAGGAAATTAGTCCAAACAAACAACAAACCACCACCACCACTATTATTATTATTATTGGTACATCCACAAAATCATTAAAAAAAAAAAAAAAAAAAAAAAAAAAAAAAAAAAAAAAAATCAACCTACCATGACAAAAACATGCTCCAAACAAAGAAAGCAGCGTTATTGTCAAAATCTTTGTTATTATTAAAAAGAAGGATCAAAATATTTTTCAAATATTTGATTAATTTTTTTACTCCTTTTTAGAACATTTGGAATTTTGATTAAAAAACTTCTGTGGATGTACTAACTTTTAGCATAGCAAATTTTAGTCTCTTTTTTGGAGTGACAGATACAATATTTGGAAATTCTTGAAAAAAAAACAAACAAAAAAAAACAAACAAACAACAACACAAATAATTGTCAGATTTTAATGAAATTTTCAGTACTTAGTCACAAACTAGTTTAAAAGCTGCCCCATCAAGCGCAATTTAAGCTAGCTCGTACAGAGAGGTTTTTGATTGAGACTTTGGCTTGTTAAGGAATTTGAGAGTCCCTAAATCTTTGCATATTCTCAGCACTGGAAGCTCTCCTTGCTGCCGTTTGATCTGGGTTTTCATTTGCACAGGACTTTCATTTCCTCACTGCAGCCTTGGCTCTTGATTATGATCTGATCCTCTGTTAGCAGGGATTTCTTTTTGCAAGGCATACTGCTGCCGTATGCGATAGGCAACAATAAACTACAGAACAACTCAAAATTAATTGTTGCATTTAAGTATTACATTAATATTTAAGCTTACCTTTTAAAAGTTCAATGCTAATAAAAGACAATTTGATGTGCATAGGTCCTTACTTTCTGTACAAACAATTATTTTTATTTCATCGGTGACTGGATTCCACATTATTCCCAAATTTATTTTCAAGTTATAAAAATTGTTATGCCAAAAAATTTGTTGCAAAAATGCCGAAAACAATCACACTAATGAAAACTTAGCAATCCAAAATTTCAGGATTGTGGATCTGGATCTGACCCAGAATATTTTTAATTTGCTCACAGAGTTGGTCTGATTCCAAAATGGTATATGTTGGGCCTATAGGCATAAAGTTGAAAAAGGGTGACACACTGACATTCACTTTTATTTATATAGATGAAATTTTTTTTTTATTAGAAAATCTTGGTAAAATATTTTATTTTTTAAAAAGTGTTTCATCTCTTTACTTAATCTTATAAAAAAACTTGAGAAATTCAACGTGATAGTTAAAAGCAGAATACTTTGAAGGATTTAAATCACCAAATGTTTTTTTTTTTGCAAAATCAGACCAGTCTTACTCAAAATCTGTTCTGAATCAAAAAATAAAAAATGCAATAAAACCAAGACATTATTTAATTAGAGAAGTTCTTAATTGCTTTTATGAATAATATATATTAAAGACAATATTGTCTGACAAAAAATGAATTTTTTTTTTTTTTTTTTTTTTTTTTTACAATTTTTAAATCTTTTAAAATTCAGTTTCCACTCTTAGAAAATATTGTTATTTATTAAGTAAAACTATATTTACTAATTATATATGGTAAAGCTTATTACAATCTGACTACCCCGAATATTTTTAAAAAGAATATCAGTTTGTTTTTTATATACATATATACATGTAGAATTTCTAAGTACGGATATTCAAACCTAACATTATTATTAAAAGGTCATGTGTTTTAAGAGTTGATTCCACTTACAGAAAAGAAAAAAAAAAAATCCTCACGCAAACTTTATCATTTGCTCCACCATACTTAACTATGAACACATTCAGCAGTCAATAAACTGATTAACATGTCAGAAAAATAGAACCCCATGGTTAAAATATGCTTGTATACAACATTTTATGCTATAAGTAAATAATATTTGTCTTAAATCAGATTAATTTAATTTTAAATTTCCTAATTTTCATTAAATAAATGTTTCAGAAATATATATTTTATTTTTGCAGGATTTTTAAAACCAAGAATTAACTTGTTTGCAAATGTGTCAAAATGGCTGATTTTATCAAATTTACTGAGAGAGAAAAAAAATGTGATTCTGATCAATATAAATTTCTTTTTGAAATATACCACAGTATTTTACTTAAATGGAAATAAATTTTAAATCCTTTAGCTATCAATTAGAGTTAATCATCATCCTTCAACCTCCCCAGGGTTGGTCGGAACTCCATTAATAATCCACTTCCACACTGCTCGGTCCTGCATTGCTGTCCCCAGATCCCCAGTGTCCAACCATGAGTCCTGAGCCATAGTGTCTGGGAAAAGTCAACTTTTGTGAGAAGACACCTCCAAAAAGATGCCATACAAGAGACGACCTCCCTGTCTGCTTGTGGCAGTTGCCAGCAGACTGCAATCACTTTTGTTTGAGCTTAAGAGAGATTGGTCTCAGTTCACTGAAAATTGTTAAAACTAAAATGAAAACTTCAAGAAAGATTTTTCATTTTTAAAAATTCATTTTAAACCTTACATGTACCAAATTAGTGGAAGTACCTATATTATTATTATTTTTATTTATCATGTAACTACCATGATTAAAAACAAAAAAAATAAACTTTTATCTAGTGTCTGTTATATTTTGAAATGTTAAATTGTTCTGATGGAGTGCATCTATCATATAACAAACTATGAGAAACAGACACAGACACTGAACTTTTGCAACAATTAAAATGGATAGCATATATAACTACAAGGGAAAATAATGATATAATCAAAATGTTGATTTTCCACACTAAACCAAAGGTTAAGAAAAACTCCAGTCAATATTAGAAAGAGCAATAACAGTGAACTTGAGAATCCTATTTTCCTGAAAACTTATTTGAAGGGAAAAATTTTATAAATTTCAACTAACAGTAATGTTGTTTGATCAAATGTTTCCCGAATGGAAATGGCTAATCTCACCATTACCATTAATAAACCAAGGAAATGCACCCCCCTCACCATTTATAGTTTCAAAATGTTTAAATTATTTCAGTTCACAATTTTTCAATTTGAATAAGATTCAAGATAAAAAAATTTTATTTTTACAAATGAGAATGTTGTGTTTTGTGGCATCCAGCAGTCATTCATAATAATGACAAGATTTAACAAGCACTGCAATTATTTTATCACTTTTTTCATCATTACATCTGACTTAAGAAATTTTTTTTGAAAATTTATAGAAGTGAATGCGATGGGAAAAAAAATACATTTTTGCAAGGAATCAATATTTCAAAATTAAGATACTGAAAAATTCTTGACTCAATCCACTCGCCAAAATTTGAATAAAGAAAAGATTTTTTTAAAAACTCTTTTCTTGGTCAGGCTGAAAACCTTTTCATAGAAAGTGAACAGGATAATGATAGTTTTGTATGAATGACAATGACGCTTGAGGGTCTTTATTTTTGTGTGTGTATAAGAAGTTAATAAATTGTTGGGCATGGTTTTTAATACTTTTTTTAAATTAATAAATAAGAAAATATTCTATCAAACAACAAACAATAATGTGACACCCTCTGGTGGTCACAGCAACAATATGTGACATCCTTTTGTCACAACATCAATATGTGACACTGCGCTGTGGTCAACTCCCAGTTGCGGTGCAAAGCTGTAAGGTTTCTTCCACCAGTGTTTTGGGGTCAACTCTTTGTCGCTGCAACCACCCTGTGTCCCAGTCGATCTGGTCGTTCCCAGCTCACTTCCAATGTGTGGTTACCAAAGTAACTACTTTGATCTCAGTCTAACCTACCCACGTTGTGACTGATCTTAGGTAGACAAAATCAATCGGGCGTCGGGCCGTAGTGCAAGCTGAATCCAGGGTAAAGGTGATATCGCCCGAGCTTAAGTAAAAGAAACAAAACAAAACTCAAGAGGTTCAAGTATGTTGAGAAATAAATTATCTTTATCCGTCTGTTATATACAGGAGTGTGTTTCTCTCCCAGCCCATTTCTATGGATTTGTGACACTTTTGCGTTTCTTAACTTAAGCAAGTTTTGGTATCTTAAGCTGTTTGTCAATATAACTTGCTTTTGATAGGAAGGCAAAGTCAAAAGGATATGGAATCTCTCGGTCAGCTTCTGCGAGGCAACACTGACTGTCCGGAACTGAACTCCAACTGAAACTGCCTGGAGACGTTAGTTTATATGGATACTGACCAAAGCCCAGTGTGGGGCCTGACGTAGTTTGGGTTCCTTGATAATTCTAGATTCCCAACAAGAATTCTTTGTTCTTAGACCAGGAAAATTAATCACTTCCCATTTTTGGAAGATTAATCACTTTCCATTTCAGGGGTTTCCCCCTCGTCCATGAGGAAAGGTCAGAGGACAGTTATCCTCCTAGACTCTTCCTCTCTCACATTGGTATCTCATACCAACCCCTTCAGTGGATGTTAACTTCTCCACCTTTCTCATACATTCACCTCTGCCTATCACCCATGCTACCACTTGACCAATGATCTCTTGGCAGTGTGTGTGTGTGGCTAGACTGGTCCACTTAAAATTATTATCCAGAATATTGTTCACAAAATCTTTTTTCTTTTTCCCCATCAGCCCAAAGCATTTTTTTACAAACCCCAGATTGCCAAATAATTCTTATCACATCTTTTGGGGACACCAAAAATTCACTTAGCCAGGACTCTCTACCGACTCACCAATCACTGTCAAAACCCCGACATCTGGCTTCTCTGCTAACTTTTAACTGGGAGTCCGTGTTTACCTGGGAATCAAATTCTTTATTTTACTCATGCCTTAAAATCTCTTATCACCAGATGCCCATTTTCAACGACACTGTGTCCGACGTCAACGGTTTGAAAAAGTAATAATAATTTCCTCCATGATTTTCTTCCTCATGCCAAAATTCTAACACATACCAGATGATTTCCCTTCATTGGACCCAGGAATCAAAATTAAATGATATCTCTGAAAGATAACTAATATCGATTCTCTCTGCCTGTATCGCAGTTGTTGCAAGCCAAAAAATTTTTTATGACCACCATGGGTTGGCTGGCTTCGTTTTTCTTTCTGAATTCCGTTTCCCTTGGCGCAACATTCCCATACCATGACATTAATCAGTTTTGACAAAATCTCATATCTCGCTTTTTCTTACGGATTTTCTGTCTGGTGCAAAAAGTATCCTATTTTTTTGTAAATAAAAATAAGATACTCTTTTTAACGTCGCTCAGTCTATCTTTCGATATAGCTCTTTCTCGCCTGAAGTCTTTCCTATTTTTAATTTCTATGGTTAATTAGTTAGTCAATTACCATAGCTAAATAGTGTCACAATAATAAAGTGATTAAAAATTAATTCTTGAGACTCCAAATGAAATTGGTCCTATTCAAAATGAGGTTAAGCAAGACATGCAATAAATTTGATAAAAGATAGGCTTTGTACTTTGTAATTTTATTAATGTTAGCATTTTTACACACTGCTTCAACTTAGCCCCCTTTTTTAACACTTAATCCATAACCAAATTGATGTTGACTTGGTAAATTTATTAATTACAAATAAATTTCATATAGCAGAAGCAAGAAACAAAGTCAATTTGAAGCATGTGGCTGAACAACAGATAATGAGCTGATCTCATGATCTCAGAAATAAGGCTACATTTCTTGAGCCTGAAGTATTAATCCATAATGTTTATGAAGGAAAGCTTTAAAAATCTATGTAAATTAAGATTTGGTGAAACGAACAAATTAAACATTGAAATTATAGTGGACACATTATTAGAACATTCTATTAATCAATTTCACAACAAGATAAAAAATCTTTTTATTGAAAATTATTCATCAAATATGATATCGCAACTGAGTGGATACCAACTTGAAATAAAATTCGATTAACTTAATATTTAATGACAAACATATATTGAATTATTAATATACAAAGTTTCAACTTTTAGGCATTTATAGTTATTAAGTTATTAGAAATTTTATATTCTTCAATTAACACACTTTCAAATAGAATTTATTTAGAAAATGAACAAATTTAACTTATTATGATGGTAACTAGTTAACTATAGGACTTCAAGTAAAAACAGCTTTTTCTCAAGTGAAAACAATCTTTGAGAAATAAGTATTCTGAGCAGAATAAAAAAAAAAAAAAAAAAAACTATTGCAGGTTATTTAAAGCCAGGAAATATTTTTAGATTCTAAGAATTTTTTTTTTTTAAATAACAATGGGTTAGTGATACAAGTCTTACTATTTAACCCACGGCTGGGGGCAAAGAGGTGAATTCATCTCTTTCCCAAGGGTATTTGTGCATAAGTGAATATAACAAACCCAGTGGGAACTGGAACTTGGCAACAACAACTCCAAACCATTAGTCATTACACTACTTGCATATCCAAACTTACAGTACCTGGTATTCCCAAGTGGTCACCCATCTAAGTACTGACTAGGTTCAACATTGCTTAACTTTAGTGATTGTATCGAGAACTGGTGTTTGAATGTGATATAGCCATAAGACTCCTGGAGAATAGAAGCTTAATCCTTAACAAAGCTATTTTATAATTTAATAATTGCAATAAAAATGGATATGTTAAAAACAACTAGAGGAAAAAAAAAAAAGACAAAAAAAAAAAAACAAAAAAAAAAGAGTAACAAAAAAAGTAATGTTTTTTTACCCCCTCTTTTGTCATTTATTTCCTCTAATTATTTTAATGTCCGTTTTTATTGCCAGTATTAAATTTTATACCCATTCTAAAATAATTATATATTCTATAATTTATTATTCTTAGACAAAAAACAGAAAAAACTACCATATTTTCCAGCCTATTGGATGCAGACTTTTTCAAAAATATACCCTGCATCCAATGCAGCAGTATCATGTAGGAGAAGGACACGAAGACCACAAAAAAGTGCAGTTCACGAAGAATCAATGCATGCATAGATCTTAGAATTCTTGAAAGTGAACAAGCATGAAATCAATAAAAATATCCCTGAAAAATTCACTGTGAAAAAAGAAATTCATGGAATTGCCCAATATTTTGCTGCTTGTTTTATAAAAATACCAGATTTTACAGAAATATTTACTTTGACTGGTATATTGCTGCTTGCTTTGTGTGTGCTTTTGTTGATATACAGGTACTGGAATTTGCTTTCCTGCATGTATTGGTATGGGAATTCATTTACCAACAAGTACCATATTTCTGTGGGTTTTTGCCTATTATCATATGATAATAGTGTTCCAGTGTACTCTGATGCCTGTAGATTTCTTTGTAGCTATTATGAATTTACTGTATGTGCAGATGTTGCTCCCTGAAAAACAGCTAAAACAATTTTCAATAAATTCATTATGAAATGTACTAAAATTCTTTTAAAAAAAATGTCCTGGTAATTAAACCTTATCTCACTTCTATTAAAAAGATGTACCAGTAGTATAATTTGTGTTAATACTGTAAGTGTTTCTTCATTGTGAGAATGCCACATAAAGGTAAGGTTATAATTTTTTTTTTTTGGTTGTGATGTGTGCATTTTTCCCCTAAATATTCCATGACAAAATCTGGGTGCATCCAATACATGTGTGTATGTCCAATAGGTTGGCAGAGCTGCTCAGCAACCTTGACATATTCAGGAAAGACATTAGAATAATCAAACACCTCTATTAACATCAAACTGTCTTTATAAAGATAAAAAATGAGTTTAGCAGATATACAAAAATAGAAAGAGGTGCAAGGCAAGGACGCGTCTTCTCACCAGACCTATTTTCTGAGAGAACTGGAAATCCTACCAGGATTCATCATTTGTGGGCACAATCTTAACAACATCAGATATGCAGACGACACAGTGCTGATAGCAGACACGGAAAGGAAACTACAAAACCTCCTACAGAATGTAGCAAAGGAGAGAGAGAAGAAGGGACTAAGCATAAACTACAAGAAAACAGAATGCATGGTCATCAACAAAAAGATAAGCCCAAAATGTAATTTACGGGTTGGGTGCAGAAATTTAAATATCTGGGAAGTGTTCTGACAGAAGACAGCATGTGCAACACTGAGATCCAAAAAGATGGCCAAAGATGCATTCCAAAAGCTTGGCAGAATATTACAGGACAGGAGGGTTTCATTGGTAACAAAGAAAAGGATGCTGAACTGCACACATATCTGTCCTCCTTTACAGCATTGAATGCTGGATGATTTCCTCAAAGATTAAGAAAAGACTCGAGGCAACAGAGGTACAGGTGTACAGAAAGATGCTAAGGATACCATGGACTGAACATGTGAGCAATGATGAGGTTTGGGAAAGGATGCAAACAAACAGGAAACTTATACTTAACATCAGAAAGAGGCAGCTAAAATTTCTGGGACATGTAATAAGGAGGGCTAGGAAAATCTGATACTCACAGGGCTGATAGAAGGAAAGAGGGACAAGGGGAAGCAACACATAACATACTTTGGGCTTAAGCAAGTGGATGGCAGAACAGGTGTCTGGGAGGAATAACAAAAAGACAAAACTTATTGAGAGCTACAAGGGACAGGAAGAAATAGAGAGCCATGATCGCCTATGTCCTGAAGGGATTTTGTAATATCATAGTCACATATCTTATTGCCACTAGTTGACAATTTTTCATACAAACATGTAGACACAAAGATAAAAGTTTACAATTATCTATTTAGGAAACTATTTGTATCCTGAATAATAAAGGATAATTGTGGTTATTTCTGCTTCAATGAGTAAGAATCCAAGATCAAAGTCTCTGCTATTTGCTTTCATTTACCGTTTCTCTTTCTCTTTCCAATAATATAGAGTCTTCCATGTTTTTCCTTTTAACAATGATGTTCCCTCTGTACAAGGCCTAAGAGCCACTCGAGGTAGAATGTTACAGAGTAAGAGTCACAGTTTATGGGGATATGTGGGGAAGATAATGGTTAACCCTAGACTTGAACAGGTTAAGATTGTAATGATCAGGGAAGCATCCTCTTGGGAGTTAGTTCCACAAAGTAACAGTTCATCAGAAGAGGGTATTCAAGTAAAACTTACATCACACCAATGGAATAAGGGAATGCAGGTGGTTCACTACAATGTGCATGACATGGCAGGTCTTAGCCATGAAGGCTAAAACTTGTGGAACTAAGGAATTTAGTCTGTTTGAACACTTTCCATGGAAATAACAATAGAGCAGTGAGAGGCTTGTGACAAAAGGGATTGCAGGGCAGAAAATAATTTGTCACTCCCAAGAACATGGAGACTCTTTTAGATTATCGAGATTGGAAAGTGAAGACTTAGCAGCTCCTGCCAATTTACAATGTCAACTAATTATAGAAGTAATTATAAATTTCTCTTTTAGGTTTTTATATTTTATTATTGCATTAAAATGGACATATTAAAATAACAATCTAATAGGGAAATGGAGAACAAGGGAAAAGAAATTACCATAAAGAGGTAAATAAGAAAAAAAAAAAAAAAAAAGAGATATAAACAAAGATAATTGGTTATTGTTCTCCACTCTTCAGACTTTCAAAGAACAAAACGTCTGCACAACAAAATAAAATAGAGGGAGGAATATATCCTTATATATCTTAAAGACAAAACAATATATTCACACCTCAAAGCCACACCTGCTTACAGATTCAATGTATATCATTCCTAAGACTTTCAAATGGTATTCAGAGAGCATAGCTGCGGTGTAGAATGAGGTACACTTAGGATTACTTAATAAGTGTTCCACTATTACAGACCCAGATGTATTGGGGTACATATCAAAATTATCACATTGTCCTCTTTAATTTTGCTTGGTACATGCTGAACAAATTTAGTATAAGAGAGAAATAAATTGAATACAGAATCGGTTGAATTAGGAGTAATTTATCCCAACACCACAAATTACTACAAAATCAAAACATTAACCTAAAACCTTAAGTCATGTTCTTAAATAGCCTTGTCAGATCAAAACTTTGATATGCATGCCATGCATGGCACCAAACTCATTCAGAAACATCTAAATTGTCAGCTCTATACAAGCACTTTCTCAGATCAAGGTTTAAAATGGCTTTGAGTGAATGAAACCTGTAGGCATTCCTTTGTTCAAAAATTCTGAAGTTCATTTTTTTTTTTTTTTTTTTTTTTATCTCCAAAAGGAATAAACATTTTTTACAAAGAATAACTAGAAATATTAAAGTTTTAAAATTTGCAATTAGTCCCAAATATTTGTTAAGGAAATTATTAGATTATTATTTTGTTTAACAGTATATCAACTCCATATGGGTCATTTAATGCCAAAATTTTATGTTCTTGTGAAATTTGGTAATTTTATTTTTCAATAATGTATTGCTGCTAGGAGGCATGATGGAATAATGGATAGCGGCCAGGATTGAGTAATCGGAGTGCAGAGTTTGAATTCCACTCAAATTCATTACATTCACTTACGTGCTAATACCCTCAGGAAAGGTATGAATCCTCTTCTCCCCAGCTATGGGAAAATAGCAGGACAGACTGGATAGATTCTATATCTTTGGTTGGCAACTGGCCTACCACAGAAAGAAATGGCAACCTACTGTGGGGAGAAAAAAAAATCTGCCCTGTCGGTCATGTATTGAAAGATACATAATCACCTAAGCATGTATCGCACATGACTGACTGATTGCTGTGCTGCTAATTTTTCTAATGACTTTATATTTTCATGTTTTGACCACAGTTTGGGAGGTTAACTATTTGCTCATAGTTGAGACGCTAACAGGTGCTACCACCCTGAGTAAGGATGGACCCGAGAACAACAGCGACTAAGAGGTGGTTGCACACTCCTCAAAACCTCCTGATCAGATGTCTTACTGCCAGATGTATTTTATTGTCATACCCAGGACAAATTATTACTTTGCTTTTATCAGTGACAAATTTACTAGCTTCCTTTCAACTTAAGGAATGTAACAAGTTCAAAATATCTCTTTTTAGGTGTACTAGATAGGTGCTGTCTTAGCAAATAGATTCCCAGTAAGTTGCCAAATCACACTTACATGAGTAAAAAACCAATATTCTCAATATTACTTCTGTCCCATAATAGTTGTTACATTTGCATGCACATTCCATACACAAAATGTAACAACTATTATAGGACAAAAGTAATACTTGGTATTGTCAGGACTGAAGTGAAAGAATTATAAGTAAAATGCTGTTTTACACCTTTGCTTATTTTATTTTTCATGTGTGTTCTGAAAGATTTCCATCAGTGAATCACATTTATCAAAAAGCAATATACCAATTAACCTACAAGTGCTCTCAAAATTATCAATACAAGTATCTTATTATATAATCAATATAACTCATTATTTAAATTAAACCAAGTGAGTTTAATGACAATAATACTATGAACCCAATAACTGATCATTATGTACTTTATGTACAAATTGATTGTGAAAATAAAAGAACAGGCTAAATTAGAAATTACTTTATGAATCAATAAAGAAAACCCATTTAATGTAATACATATCCTGTATCATTTTAAAATGAGTTAATCAAACACAGAATTAATAGTACATGCATGCATATGCATACACAAACACACACAGAAAGGGTGCTATTATAGTTTAGGCCTGACACCCACACTTCCACAAATTTGACTAAATTATCCAACCATAGAAATTATTTTTCAATCCCTTTATTGACCAAAGTGAAAACTTTTCAGTAATCCTCCAATATATATATATATATATATATATATATATATATATATATATAGTGTGTGTATATTATGTTTTTTCTGGATCTTTTTAAAAACAAATTGGATGGTGATAAATTGATAAATTCTACACTCAGAAGCTGAGCTACATTCAACAGCTCTTGGAGATAAGATCGAACTAAATCACAACTATGAACCCATCCCTGATATTTCTACAATCTTACACAAACACAGAATTCAAGCAAAACAAGAACTAAGTGACCTACTGCTCTGGATACCTAGCCACAGAACAAGACTAGTTGGTCATCCAGTAACCACCTACATTGACCAGCTATGTTATGATACCTAATGACCTTGATGCATGATCAGGATGGTTGGTGTGATAGACTCATAAATGTCCAAGTTAACTTGACTGAATAAAATAAATTAAAAGAAACTACTACTACTACGATATTGAACTGCATTAAAAAAAAAAAAAAAAAAAAAAATCAACATTAGCCTGACTGAATTGTATTACAATTGATATTATATATATATATATATATATGTATATAAAATCTTTCTCCATCTATGGGTTGAATAGCAGGACAGACTGAACTCTCTTGCACTCATTTGCAAGTCACAATTAAAAGGAGAAATATATTTTATTCTTATCTTAGTTATCAGAAATGTCTTTTAGGCTAAGAAGGATAATTCTACTGATCTGTGGTGTCTTGCCTTTTAATGCTCATACTATTTAAAATCTTTTTACCAAAATGTTATAGAAATTCAAATCAAATATCTTTACAGGACATAATTTGGATTTTATAATTCCTCACAAAGTTGCTGGATGTGTAGAAATAGAGCAATTATGTAACACCAAATAATAAAAAAATATTAATCTAACTGGTGTTAATGGGTCGGTACATTCAGATAAAGGTGTCAGATTTTTATGAAATCAATGTAGGTACTTGTAGAGTTAACTGCAGCTAAAAACCATCAAACATTGACATTTGGTTTCCAGCAGCAGGTTTGAAGAGAAGCCATGTTTCTAGCTTTAAGGAAAACTCATTCTTTCTTTTAAGTCAAAACTTCATGGTTCTTTTAGTAAACATTCATCATTTTCTGTTGCAAGGATTCCAGCTAGATTTACAGCTGGAATGAAATATGACAAATGAAGACAAAGGCATAAGAAATTCATCCAAACATAATTTTTATTAAAATCATCAAAACTACAATTCTTTGCACTTATGAAAAAAATGCTTCAGTCTATTGCTTTTCAAATTGCTTTTTACTTCTTTTTTAGTAAGCAAATCACAATTAACAAAAATGTGTATTTATACAATTTACATTGGCACATTCACAACATTTTAAGAGAAAGATTTTATAAATTTCAACTGACAGTAGCACTGACTGCTCGGTCAATGAATGCTGTTTACTTATAATTACTCCGCTAACATTGTGAATGTAACAGTAAAGATGAGGACAACAGTCCAAACAATGTAAATAGTGTAAATAGTTAGAATACCTCATCTCAGAAATATAGACAAATGTCCTCATAGCTATAAATGTAATTCAACATACTAAAAATTATTAAAAATACTATTTTAACAATATTTAAAAAAAAAAACAATATTTTCTCAATTTTTAACAGTTTTTGATAAACAGCTTTCTCCTTGATTTTCATGAAAACATCATGATAACCATGGAAGTTAAAGACAAAAATTCATCAATATCAAAGAAAGAATTGTAATACATTTTTTTGTAACACCTATTGCCTAGTTCAAATTCCAGGTCTTTTGAACAGGAGTAGAGGTTTATCCCGTTTAGGATTAGGTTTCTAGTTCCTTCTAAAGTATTTTCCTTCTCTTTCACTTCCAGTAGCACCTTTATTCACATCTTAGTGGCATTATCACCTTGCTTGGAGTAATTGATTAAAAAAGAAAAAGAAAAAGTGTAGGGAAAAAAATTTTTTGACATCCATATATATATATATATATATATATATATATATAGATATGCAGCATTTCATTAAAGAGTACACACACCAAAATAAGAGTTGTCTATATAAAAAGTTTTAGATTTTAAAATATAAAATGTTTATAAAAAAATATACTGCCAATACTACAATTATTATTTCTGCAGAGACATTACAAAATTTTGTACTTGATTTAGATAATTATTGTAATTTTTGATTTGATTTATATATATATATATATATATATATATATATATATATATATATATAATGAAAAACAGTCAGATATTTATAATCCGAAGAGTAAATGTACAAGGGGTTACCTTCAGTAACCCTCTACCTTGCATACTAAAAATTCTCAGCTTGACTAAGTCTTTCCTAAAAAAATCTAATGTTTGATCCTTTGATCAGATGTAGGTTTGGCTTAAAATTAAAAAAAAAATAAAATAAAAATAAATGTTTCATCATTTGATCAAATGTAGGTTGAGCCAAGAATTTAAAAAAAAAAATTGACATTTGGTCATTTCATCAGACATATATTGAGCCAAGAATTTTAAAATTCACTGAAAAATTCTCAGCTCAATTTACTTCTGATCAAATGACCAAACATCAGAATATTTTTTGGCATGAGAATTTTCAGTACCACCTCATGCTGAATTTTCAATCATTTAAAAATATTTAAATAGTTTTTAAAATATCTTAAGAAAATTTAACAGCAGTCATAATTTTAATTTTCATTGAGACATGATCCCAAAAGAAACTTAAAAAATGAATCCACTTCTATTCTCAAGTAACAATATTACTGTAATCCAATAATGCAATTCATGATCAACCATATTTTCTTAATCCCTCAGCTGTTTAATTTGAATTTCACAAGATTTAGCATCAATTTTTGTTGAGATTCTTAAAAAAAAAACAAAAAACAAAAAAAACAAAACAAAAACAATGAAATTCTGAAAACTTAATGAATTTGATGATATCAATCTAGAAAGAAAATACAAGGGTAATTTCATAGGAAACAGTGTTGGTTTTCTTGCATGTGAAAGAATGAAAATAAATTTTTATTCATTTAAAAAATTCAAACATCATTGTGTAATCCATCTTTCCTTGATACATTCTTTTCTAGTGATCTTTGGTCAAATTGTATTGTCAATACATAAAATCATACATAAAATAGGAATACTGATATGAATTTATACACTTAAATAACCTCTTTCTCTCTCAATATAGTCAATATTTCTTGGGTCTCTTTTGCATTGCTTCGCCTTTTTTTAAAAAACTATTGTTAACCCAATCCAAGGGTCAATCAAAGTAGAGGGTTACTGAATAATGTTGTACAAGTGTAAGAAGAAGAGGAACCATTTTGTTATAGGCTGTTTATGTGTATAAAATTCAGGAAAGCAAAAAGAAAAGGGTAAATTCTTTGGACAGATGGATGGAAAATAAATATATTGGTATTCACTCACCTCATAATAAGTATCACTCTTGAAATCTTTGGTGTAAAGAATACACACAGGGTCAGATTTGGAAAACACATCTCGATCTCTTAAATTTCTGGAAGAGAAAATAGAAGATGGAATAATAAATTTCTGATAAGGAAAAATGACTCCAGTGAAATAAGCTAATCTTATTATGTAATACCCAGAAAAATGTTGTTTTTTTTTGTGACTTTCTGCTTAAAATTTATATTCTTGGCATTAGTGGTTTATTTATACATTGAATGACATGTGAAAACTTTGTAATAAGGACTTAACAAAATATGCTGTCACTTTTTTATGGTATGAGTAAACTAGTATAAATATAAGATTCTACTGGACATAAAGTGGAAGACAGGTTTTCTATTGTTATTAATTAATAAACTGATCCCCCTAGTATTACTACATATTAATATAACAATTATAAAAATATATTGAAAGACATATTCGAAAACATTATAATAACAGTAAAGACTTAAAATATTGTCATTTTTGTAGCATGTAGAAACTAGTTCATATATATTTTAGAATGGATTTTTTTATTAATCCGACAGATTTTTATCACTTGAAATGTTATTTTTAGTGGATTCTCATATTTGAGTAGACACTATTTAAGAGTAAAATTATTTTTTTCGTCTATAAGTAAAGAAAAATTTGCACTCTCTGGCAAGCTGAAATTTTCCTTTAATGAGATTTCTTGAACATTCAAACCAGTAAATGATAATAAATATACTGTTTAATAAAGAAACAGTGTGTCTAAAAATTTGTGATAAAATTTTGTTGCATTAATAAAAAAAATCCATTCTAAAATCCTTTGTTTACATTTGGATACGACACTGCAGACATGAAAAATTTTGACATATCTAGAACGAGAAAATTTGCTTAACAACACTGACTGTTCTCCATGGCTAAGTTGGTTAGAGCATGCTGGGCTTAACGCTAACTCACTGATACCCTGAGGGAAGCAGGTTTAAATCCTGCCATAAAGCGCACATTTTTTTTTTTAATAAGATTTCTTGAACATTCAGGCCGGTAGACAAAAATAAATATACTGTTTAATATAATAAATGGAGAGCCTACTCAAATACAATATTTCAGAGATGAGGTATTGTAATTATTTACATTGTTCAAATTGTTGTCCTCATCTTCATTGCCATATCCACAACATTTCAGTCATTGTACACATGGTCCAGTGGATAAAAGTGTTGGTTGAATCTAGCGACTTGACACAAAGAGTTGTGTGTTCAGTACCTGGCTACAGCAGAGGTCCAGTGAATAAAAGTGTGGTTGAATCCAGTGACAAGACCCTAAGGGTTCTAAGTTCAATACCTAGCTAGAGCAGAGGTGAACTTACAGGACAAGTTAAAGAGATACACAGAAGAGGCATGGCACCTAGAATTAGAACAATCTACCCCAGTGGATGAAAAAGTGTTCAGTTCAAAATTCCAATCACCTGAAGAAGGCTGGAGCATACAACAGCTGAAACATTGTGAATATGGCAATTAAGATGAGGACAATACATACACACAGAGTTTGCTCATTTCCAAGTATCCCTATCTGCTAAGATGGCTAGCTATCCCAGTTGTTGACACCCATTTAGGCACATTTGTGTTTATTCAATACTCACAGAGCCAACCTGTGGTTTATACTGAAACTAAGCTGAGCAGACATTAGTTACAGTTGCTGGGAGAGAGCAGATAATCTGGTATGAACAATCATATATCTTATTCGTATGAAGCACTACTCAAAAGTTTTAGAAATTTGACCATGAAGAAAAATTACTTATCCTAATAACTAGTTTCTTTTTTAAAGTATTCTTATTGGCTCAGAAAAATCAATGCCAAAAGTTTATTACTTTCGTCAATTTCATCATTGTTAAAATTTTCTGAACTTTTAAGTAGCATATGTACAGGATGCAATAGAAATACCTCCCACCTTTTAAACTGTCACCTGTGTGGTGCTAGCAAACTTAGGCAAGTGGTAATGGTATCTTCATTACCATTCTTTTTTCAAATACCATCAACTATAATCATGGCTTTTGCTGTTGAAACGCACTTTAAGACTGGAGAATCTGTAATAACAACACAGATTTTTGTGCTCATTTCATTGAAATAATTCAATTCTGGATAAAAAAATTGATACTGCTATGGGTTGAAAATTTCAGAGCCAGATGGCCAGCACTTAAAATAAAAAGCCACAATTGGAGGATCGCAAACTTTCAGGTGATAGAAAACTTTAGACAATTAAAAGACAGTTTCTACTATATTACAAAGTACAAACTATTAGATTTTTTATCCTTAATTTTTTAATATAAAAATTCATGAATGTGCCAAAGTTTTAATACAAAAAACATGATATCTGAAGATTCGACTGAATTTTCTTAAAATAACAGTTGAAAAACAAAAAATTATACCTGCCACCTTTTAAAATGTCACTTGTGTGGTGCTAGCAAACTTAGGCATGTGGTAATGGTATTTTCATCTAGATAATGTCATACCATTGTTTTTTCA
The DNA here is from genome assembly GCA_963932145.1 of Acanthosepion lycidas. Lineage (NCBI taxonomy): Eukaryota > Metazoa > Mollusca > Cephalopoda > Sepiida > Sepiidae > Acanthosepion > Acanthosepion lycidas. Next base: position 43,682,236 of record OZ010599.1, on the reverse strand, counting down.
GATACCATCAGCTACCCACATGACTTGGAGCATTGCACACCATGCATTTGATGTTGAAATATTGTTTTAAGATTGGGGAATTTGTAATTGCAACACAAAGAGCTTTTCATGCTCATTTCTTATTACATTTTAATGGTACAGTTCCAGATAGAAAGTAGATACTGCTATGGGTTGAAATTTGAGGATCACAGGTTCAGCGCTTAAAAGAAAGCCACCTGAAGACTTTGAAGCACTCAAACTTCCAGGAAGATGGAAAATCATCTACAAGAGTGTATGAAGCCACAATTTGGAGGACATAATTTTTAAAACCAAATGAATAAAAACTGTAGCAACAGCAAAATGAATTTTTTAATAACAGTTATCTTGGTCTTTTTGCCAACCTTTAAATTGTAGGCAGTATTTCTGCTACACCATATATATATATATATTTTTTTTTATGCAGTCCATGTAAATGCAGCCACTCCAAAACGTCCTGTTCCAAAGACCTGGTCACTAAGCTCAAAGTTGTACTTGACTGCTATTTCCGGCATACTACACAGGTAATGTGTTTGTGTCAACCAGCTTCCAATCACTTTTGCACCATTTGTAACATTTCTAAATGTTTATACAGTATTGTACAGAACAGTAAATATAATAAACACATTTGAAACTAAGTTCTTTATTATGTATATTATTTCCAATTGTATACTCTAAATTCAGTATGAGTAAATTTTTATTTATGCATTTAGCAAGACCTCTGATCAGGAGATTGAAGGTTTTAAGTAGCATGGAACCAGCTCTTAATTGTTGTTGCTCCCAGGTCCACCATAACCCAGGATGGTAGCACCTGTTAAGGCCACAGCCATGGGCAAATAGTCAATCCCCCACCCAAACAAAAACAAAACCCTATGAAAGTACATTTTATCTGTAGTTGTTGGCATATAACTATATATTTAGATTTTGACATTAAATAACCAATTGAGGTTTATATGTCACTAAACAAAATCAACTATCCAACCCAAAATATAATTTCAACAAAACTACAACATAAAACACAAGTATCACCAGCTCTAGTAATTATGTCTACACAAACATGTACAAAAGCTGAGTATCATCTACCATGTATTCAATTGTGAAAGCAGAATAACATTTATCATATTTTTATTACTTCAAAGCTTCCAAGAAAATTAAATTTTAGCATCAAATGACACAAAAGGGGTTGATGTGCTGTTAAACAGATCAAGAAACAGAAAAAAAATCACAAAGTTTTCATAGAACATACAATACCAACTGGATGGATTAATTTTTGTTTTTAATTTTATAGCTATTCATCAGTCCAGAAAGTCATTAAACAGTTCATTAAGTGAGGAGTGGCACTATTTCATAAATGAATTGGATTGTTTATAAATTTTTAGCATTACAGTTAGATAATTTCTTGATTTCATGCCTAACAGAGGAGCCATTATTTTTTTTTTACTACTAAAGTCTCAATGACATTTCTTGAAAAAGTGAATACCTTAAATATCTTACCGATATATTAACATTGAATACCAGAGAAACTAAAGTTCAAAATGGTTAGTCATAGGGAAATGGACAGTAAAGCTTAAGAATACGTTTTATTTTTCCACTGACTTAACATAAAACATGTAGTTGTTAGTACAGGAAATTTGAATTCAGTTTGATGATTAAGATTTCCAAATATCAAGCTGAAAGATTACTCTTTATATCTCAAATTATGCAGAGATATATTTGCCAAGCATGTAAATTTAGAAAAGAAAAATATTACACTGATATAATATTAAAGATATATCTATAGATAAGCATAAAAAAAAACATATGCAAGCCAAATCGATACTTATCCACACAATATAGACATTACTAGCATCCAAATCACATTTTTTGTAGTTTCACCAAAAGAAGCCACTTTTTCCCCTGGAGCTTTGGTCTGCTTTCTATACAAAAAACACCTTTGTGGCCAAAATACAAGGAACTGTCAATTAAATAATGGGTAATCCCAGTGCAACTGTCAAAACCAGTATGCATGGCATTATATACCTTTTCCACCTGCTGCCTCCAAGAATGAGAGCAACAAATAAGATCCAGTTTTGGGAAGTTTATGGATTCGATGTACCTCTATTTAGGAGATAAAGGTAGAAATATCTTTGCATTATGCTGTACCTGGAAGAATGTCACTAGAATATACAAACCTGACAAAATCCTTAAGCAAATCTGAACTGTTTCTCATGTACACGAGAAGAATCAGTAAAAGAATTATTCTATTCTTTTGCTTCAACTATATATCAATACAACTATAAAACCTTTGTAAATAAATCTGTCCCACAAAAAAAGCATACTCTAATAAAAACAAAAAATATGGTATTCCTTCAGTAATCATGATATAAGATGAGGGAAGAAGCACCACCTGAAATAGGCTTTAACAACATTCTGAATTACAATAGATACCTGACAAAGACAGGAAGATAAATAGCTGAAACATTATGGAGGGTGGGGGAGTTGATTAATTGATTGTGCTTTTTATGGCTTATCAACCTTTTGCAGGTTATTTAAAGTCAGAAAATATTTTAAGATTATATTATCCATTACATCATTCACACATTGAAACTTACTACACCTGGTATTCTCAAGTGGTCACCCATCCAGGTACTGACCAGACTCAACTTAATTGCTTAACTTCAGTGATCATATTAGAACTGGTGTTTCAATGTGATATGGACGTAAGCCTGGTTGGGGATAGAAAGATACAAGGAAAATCTATACAATGATTATAACACCCCCCATAAACAAAATTCAGACATGAATTACCATACTTCTAGCATGTTAATCAAATACTGATTACTTTCAGATTTACAAAGCATTTGATTATATGCTATAGATTAAATTTTTCAAAACAAACTAAAAAAATTCATCTTTATTTTAGTTAACAATGTTATTCATTTATTTTGAAAATTTAAAAATAAATTATTTGGCACTGAATTAAAATTACTTGGAACTGATTAAACACATTTGAGAGAATGTTCCTTTTTTTTTTTTTTTTTAAATGAAACTTTCCGATATTCTCATCTTTAATCATTTAAAATCAGTGGTGGACTGGCTAGGATGTCAGCTTGCCAATGGCAAATAAGCCCTCCCCACCAATCAAATAAAAATGCAATATAAAAAAGAAAAAAAAACAAAAAAACACACACACACACAACTGTTTTAGTAATAAAAAACAATAAGTTACTCAAGTCCAATGTGAGAGAACATTTTCAAAGCTAAACATCATAAAGAAAAGGTTAAGAAATTCGCTATCTGAGGAGAATGTGGAATCATACATGTTATCCACTGAAAAGGAATTGTTAGATGAATTGGATGTAGAAGCAATTATTGGTAGATTCAAACAATCATCTAGTGAACACAGACAATTGCATTTAATAGAGGACTGCATGCAATGCTCTATTATGCTTTTGATCTGGTAATGTGTAAATGGTGCAGTAAATTATTTAAAAATATAAACCAATTAAGAGTTTTTTAAAAATAAATAAAAAATTCAATTATAACATTCTGTATTTACATTTGATATTTACTGCTAATTAATATGTATGTACTTAATATGTAATTACTAAGAAATACAGATTTTTTTTTTTCTAAAAAATTTAATTGCATCCTTTTTTCCATGTATTTTTTAAAAATGTCATTTATTCATTATGAAAATTAAATGATAGCATAGTAGTTGTACATGAGCCTCTGTTTCCTGGCAACCAATATTTTTAGACCCAGTCCACCATTGTTTAAAATTGTTTGATGAATCAGGTTTTTAATACTCTTTTAAAATCTCAGATAACCAGCATTGTTTAGCTACCTTCAAAAGATAGGAAATTTTACATCTAAGCAAAAATTCAAATTAGAAAAGTTAAAGCCATTTGTAATGGGCTTTAATTTTTCATATGAATTAGTCAGGTAGATGCCAAGATATATCAGTTGTGTTTTTGGTGTTGCTATTATAACAACATTTAAAGACAACTATAAAGGTTATATTTTTCTTAAGAAAAAAAAAAAAAAAATTACCCTAGATAAGTCATTTAGAAAAAGGCCATACATGTGGATGCAGCCGTTAGTTCCATTTGCAAAATTCCCTATCCTAACTAAATATAAAAAAGCTAACAGGTGAATAAAATTATTTTCTTTCTGTTCACTATATCAAAATTGTCAGATTTCCATTCTATTAGGTTGGTGCAAAAATAATGACGTAATAATGTCGTTTTTTGACGTATTTTTTAACGTCAAAAACCAACATTATTACGTCATTATTTTTGCACCAACCTAATACATAAATATATTTTACTAGTTGAATACCCACCTAGACTAGGTAAGAGTTCAAGAATTCCATGGGTGCTGATTATGACAAAACTATTTCTTAGTATTGTAATGGTGAGCTGGAAAAATGCTTACTCTTGAAAAGTAGTCACACAGAAATTTTAATAGTAAGATGAAAAAAATGAAATGTATCAGTAAAAAAATATATTATTGACATTCATATTTGACAAGGTTCATCTTCAATGAAGTCATGCACAACGACATTTTAAAAGCAATTAGTGCCATAAAAAGGAAAAATAGGTTTGTTTTCTTGTTAAATTTCCAATGAAGAAATACTATTAAATATAGAAAATATAATGGGAACTGTTCTGCGAAATCCCTTTTACAAAGCACAATATGTTTCTTGTCAAGACAATAATAAAAAAGAAATTATAGTCTTACACTAAGCAGTTAGAAATAGTCAATACTACTAGAAAAAGATATTTCTGAAAACAGAAAAGAGCTCGACTGACCCTTTCCCAATAATAAAAAGAATTTTGCATTAAACCTTTCTCCTGGGTCCAATAAGTATGCATACTAAATTTGAAAATCCTATATAAAATGGTTGGAAAGTGTATAGTGAACAGATAAGTAAACGTTTTCATATATAACACATATAGGTTTAAAAATTTAGGTATAACTAAAAATATATATCTGAATAAAGACAAAAGGAGAACTTAGCTAACGCTAAGAATATGGACTTTATCACGGTAATGTAAGAATTCGGAATTTTTTCAGAATTTTTAAATTTAAGAATATAAATATACTTCAGTCTAACTGAAAGTCAAGGTAAATAATAGAGAATACTAAGTGATGTAATTTAATGTTTAATAAATGAAAGCGAGTAAATGTTTTTTTTAATAATATAATCATTATTTGTATGTTAGTTTGAGATTAATTTATGTATATTTTAAATAATAGGTTTTGAATTTAATAGTTTCTTTTAATTAAATTGTTAAAACACCAGTGTGTGTGTGTGTGTGTGTGTGTGTGTGTGTGTGTGTGTGTGTGTGTGTGTGTGTGTGTATATATTAAAAACAACTGGTTTAAATCTTTAAAAGATTTCCTCAAGAAGTTATTACATTGGTGCAAAAATAATATCGTTTTTTGACGTTAAAAAAATACGTCAAAAAACGATATTTTTGCAGCAACATAATAGAAAAAATTATATATGTATATAAGTGGGCACTGAGATCAAAAGTTTTTTTCATGCTTGAATGAAATCTTAAAGTCATCTTATATATATATAGATATATATATATATATATGGGGTCCGTTCCCGATATTGACCACTTTTACCCATAAATATAACATCCGCTGACGAGTGGATGGATTGATTATGAGTTGGGATACTGTAGGTAACAACAATCAGCTAAGTCAGAAATTTTATTTATATATATATATATATATATATATATATATATATATATATATATATATTAGTCGTCCACAGAGACTATTTCACTGTATCACAGCTCTTCAGTGTGGCTAAATGTATGATTGCTTCAAATCAGGATTGAAACCCAACCAATTTGGCATCAGTCAGAGATCCTACGTCTAGGCTATTGTCTCGCCAGAGAGAAAGGGAAATTTTAATGTTTTCTATACAAAATATGCCAGTAGAGCTCAATTCATAATTGAAGAGCAATGCATTAATAGCAATAAGGGACACTGTTTTTAAGATCACTCTTTTCTCCAGAGATATCAACCAGATTTCCCGAGAGCATATATATAGTCATCCACAAGTAACAGTTTTGTCAGTTAGTTGATTGATGTTACCTTCAGCATCCCGACCCCAGAGTTTTACAGAAGGACCCTATGGGAATCACTCCATACACAAGAGGGTAATAGAATTCTACAGAAAACTAGCCCACATAATACAGACCACTTGAGAAAAGAACTTACAACTTTTGAAGGATCATTATCTTAACATTACCACCACCAATACAAAAGTGATTAATTTTCTAGATGTAACATTAGACTTAGATAATAGTTACCATAAACCATACACAAAAGAACTACATAAGCATAAATACATTAGTAAGATAATTTGTATAATTAACTACAAGTGAGATTATACAGCAACAAAGAAATATTTAATAATGTTAATGATAAATATATTAAGACTTTGGAACTTAGTAATCATAAGTTAAACTTAAAGTATTTGGATAATAACAAAGTTGACAAGACAAAACAAAAACACAGTAAATGCAACATTATGGTTTAGCCCACCTTTTAACCATAATGTCCAAATTAATCTTGGAAAAATTTCCCTAAAATTAATCCATAAGCATTTTAACCATTAATCAGAATTAAAAAAGATTTTTAACAAAAATTATGCCAAAATCAGTTATTGCTGCTCTAGTAACATCTATAGATCTATATCACTACACAACAACATCATAGTAAGTAAACATCTTTGCATCAAACAAATTTTTCCAAAAATAAATGCAATTGCCAAAAAAATACAATCTGCCCACTAAATGTTCAATGTATGTCATACATCGAGTGTGCATTCGTTCCAGTAGTAATGTTAAATTTTATTTTGGTTCTACTTATAAGTTGATGGTAGAAGTGAAGCTTCCAAGGATTCTGACTTTGGCTAATATTAAATACAGAAAGATCACTGCTCTCTATAGATATTTCTGTACTTGAAAGATTTTGGCAATTAAATGGAATATAATGGCAAGGAAAATAAATGCAACCTATGGTTAGTTTAAAAAACAATTATCCTTACAACATCAAATAACCCAGACTTACTAAATAAGAGAAAAGAATTGATGGTCACATGTAGGCATAAAAATAAGTATCTACTTAAGCACAGACCCAGATTAATTTTTCTATATCATGGTTTCATTTTTAGCGTAAGGTATTGCTTAGAATTTATTTATTTTTCTATTTGGTTATTAACTTATTTAATTACTATTTATTATGTATCATGGATTATTACTTATTGTTTTTTTTTTAATATATATATATTTTTTATTTTTATTATAAATATTTTATGGTTTTTAATAGTTTTTATAAGTTAGATTTATTTATATTTATATAATTTTTCTGTTGTAATGTTATTAATTAAATTAGCTCCCTTCCATTATGTAAATAATTAAAAATTAATAGCTAATAACCCACAACTAAAATTAAATAAAGTAAAATTAATAATTCATAATATATAATATACTTATCTTTCATGCTCATATAGTAATACCAAATTATTTTAGTTATTAGATTTCATGTCATGAGAAATATAATTAAAAAGTTTTTGAAAAAAAAAAACAAACTACACCAGCATACTGATATATTTTTCAAATTATATACAAGTAACTCAGCACCTGAAAATTGTGTTTTGCAAGAAACTGAGTCGTGCAAATGGTGTGGGATAATATTTTATATATATATATATATATATATATATATATATATATATATTATATATATATATATACACACACTTTATAGCTCTGTTATATAACGGAGCACGGTTTCAATAACAGCAGCACTATGTGCAATATATATATTCACACACGTGTGTGTGTGTGTGTGTGTGTGTTTCCTCTTTGCCAATATGGCCTGCTGGCCCAGTGGTATGGTGCTTGTGACATAACAGTTCAGGTTCAATTCTCAGAGTTGGTAGGGGATGCACACTGCTGACGAGTCCCCAAAAGGATGAAACAGCTATTCAGTGCTTTTCTGCATGTGTGTTGAGGATTCCTTGTCTAGACAGGATGAATTATTATGAACAATTATACAAAAGCCCCAAATTACTAATCAGTTATATAAACTTATGCAAGATCCAGTTTTTAATGCTCTGGATTGAGTGGCTTAATGATGGAAGTCATTGCTCTTGGGGCCAATCCTATGGGTAATGTATGCTTGGATGAGTATCACCACCAGAAATAGGATGAGCAGCACTATATTTTGTCAAATAACTTAGTTTCCTCTTCGCTACTGTGCCCAATGGTATGATGCTTGCATTGTATCGTAACGGTCCAAATTCGATTCTCAGTGTCAGTAAAGGATGCACACAGCTGATGAGTGTCAAAAAGGACAAAATAGCCATCCAATGCTTTTCTGCTTGTGTGTTGAGGATTCTCAGTCTAGACATGATGAATATATATATATATATATATATATATATATATATATATATATATATATATACACTCACATATAAGAAGAGTTCAGTGGAAAACATACTTTTGTCTTGTTTGTGGTTTCAGGTGTCGTCAAGAATATTGAAAAGATCTAAGTTTTACAGAATTTAAAAAGAAATAAAAGAACATTTTTGCCTCACACAAGAAACAAGCAAATTAGGGAATCCTTTCATATTTGTCAACAATGATGTCAAAAGCTTAAAAGCCTTATCAAATGTCATTTATAAAATACCTTTGTGAAGAATAATAAAGGAAAATAAATCAAGAAAATTGAACAGAAACTTCTTGCTTTGCTTATTTTTACTCACATCTCATGAGATGTGATTTTGGAGGCAATAAACCAAAATAGAAAAATTAAAATTTTCTAACTTTTAATATATTTATAGACTGCAGGGAAAAGAGGAGTAATTTGCAGATAATCACAGGAGGAAATTATATTGTTGATGACAGATTCATAAAAAATAAATCTTTGTGAAGAACAATCTAGAAAATATGAAATACAAAATATGCTAAGTAAAAGCTGTATTTAAAACGCAAAAAATTTTATTCATAATTTTTTTTTCTCCATATTTTGTTTTGTGTCGCTATTTTATTATTGATTTTTTTCTTATCAAAATATAAAAAAAATAATGAAAAAAAAAAAATGTTTTGGTTGTCACATTTTCTCTGAGGATCATTTTGTTTTTGTTTTCAATAAACACATTCATATAGATACCTGTGAAAATTTACTGGAATAACACAGAAATGAAAAAGACTGTACAAACACACAAGTAGCTCATGTCTTATTACATAAAGCATTATTATAATATTATATATATTAAAATTTCAGGGAACTTTAAGCAAAAAATGGATTCCGCAAAGAAAAATATTAAAAGAAAATATTCTTTAATTTTTAGGTTGCAGGTAGGGAGGGGGATAATTATTTTAAGAGATGGAGAAAAATGTTCAACGAAACATGGGGAAAGGCTGAGTAATGCGAAAGATGGAAAAAAAAATTGATTAATCTGTTCAAATTTCCCTAACTTTTTAATAGCAACTGAAGCAGAAGAAATAATTGGAAAATTAAAATTGCTTCACTAATATCAAATTTTGGTTAGTTACTTTTACTCCAGCTTCCTTTTTCCTTTGAAAAGACATGAACCTAAACATCTCTGCACCCTTTCCTATTGCCAAATGAGAAATTGGAGAGAGGATTTTGAATTTAAGTTGGGTTCATCACATTCATTGAAACATGATTTTTTTTTTTATCATTTCACCCCAAGCAAGGTGATAATGACTAAGACACAAGGGGTTGCTGGGATTAAAGAGAATGAGAATATTTTAGTGAGAAGAATGGACAATAAAAGAACAGTATTCAAGAATACAGAAGATGGCAATTGGCATTGCATTTAAATTTTTGTTGAAAATTCTAAGATTTTTGTAAGAATTTTTATAGGCAAGAAGTGCAAGAAAAGAAATTAAGAATATACAATTACATCTAGTAAAACGTTGAGACCTAGTTGCCAATCTGGTCAGTCAGTTATGTGCCATACATGATACACACTTAGAGAAGAGGAGGATTCATACCTTTCCAAGAGTATTAGCACATAAGTGAATATAATGGATTTGACTGGAATTTGAACTAGGCTCTCTGATTACTCAATCCACTATCCATTACTCCACCATGCTTCCATGGTGGAGCAGTGGAGCCAATCTAGTAGTACACTTAAATTCATGCAGCTAAGACACCAAAGAAAAAAGATCATCAGAACAATTACCTTGAAAAATATTTGTAGAAAAATATTTGTAGAAAAAAAAAAAAAAAAAAAAAAAAAAAAGAGAGAGAGAAGCCACATTATGGTGCTGGGAAAGTGACTTTAGTCAAGTCACCAGGTCAGGATAGATTACATTACAGAATCGCCTTTGGATTTTTTTTTTTTTTTTTTTTTTTTTTTAAAACGATTTACCACCTTCCGTTTTTTGATAAAAAATTTAATACAAAAACTTTATATAAATTTTAAATTTTTTATCCTTTTCTAACCACCCCCTTTAAGATACCCTGTTTATTGCATATCGAGAAAAGATTCCCTAATTATAATGACCCCCCCCAACACTTTGTCTCAGCTACCTAAGAATATGGACAGAACAGAAACATCTTTCTAATCAAAAAACATTTTTCTGTGTGTGTTTTTGTGTCAAGTGTATGGAACAGAAGCCTAAAAAAAACAGATAATTTTGTGGAATTTTATATATTTTTAGGAAGTAAAAAAATAAAATATCAAGTAAAAAGACTGCATTGCATTAGAAAAGATAGCAGATCAAAATAATTATTTATCCATATTTCTCTATACTGAATGAAGCAGACATAATCAACCAACAAAAATTAATATTTGAAGAAGCTATTGTAAACCTCTAAAATTGCAAGTAAACTTATGGTCAATTTGAAGCATTCATTTAAATTTAAACATCTTAAAAGGATTTCTTTTCTTATCAAATGTTTTAGCTTTTTTGTGTCATTTCTTTTCTATAATGGCCAAATATTTTTTAAAATCACATATAAAACAAATATTTTTTTAATCTTAGATTTCAGTGTAATTTCCTTTTCAGTGAGCATTTCTCTTATTAATACATTGAAAGTTCCCTCCAATGTTTAGCTTGTTTTCTTTTTAAGTTTTATAGAGGATTATTTTGAATTTGGATTTACTTCTTTGTCTTCAAATATTCCTTAATAAAAATAAATTATTTTCATTTATCTATTTAATAAATAATAAAAAACATTATTTTTAGTAACCCAGAGAGATGTCTGAAAATACAAATGTATATAATCTCATATTACTCCAAATGATAATCCATTCATTTCTTAGAAATTACTTTTACATTTCAGATACAAAAAGAAAGGCACAGATACAAGCTTTTGAGATCTGAACAAGAGGATGTGTATTCTTCAGAAGTGTAATTGAATCTTGCTGGGTTGTGACATTCACTGTGGCTAAGTGTTCAAAAGCATGCTGGATCAGAGGGAAACTTCTCCTACAAAGATGCAGTGTAGGTTTAAACCCTGCCAGAGAGCAAGCAAAGGTCAGTAGATATAATTTAAACTGTTTTGAAAAAATAAAAAGGGTATCTACTCCAACATAAAATAACCTTTGAAGTAGCAGGAGATAATGTTGGATAAAATATTCCTTGTTTCTTTAGACATAATTTAAAGTAGAAAGATGATAAGTAAACAAGTTTTATTTACTTTATTGTTAATGCTATCTTTTGATATCAAGCACTACACTATAATTAAAAAGATTGTTTACCTTAAAAATATTAACTTCTAGAATTACCCTAGTCAACAATTTTGCTGTGAAATAAAATATATATAATAATAAAGATTGTAATACATAAACACTTCCATCATTCTGCAATATTAAAGATTTTTAACAAAAATAATGTAAAGATCAGTTATAGCTGCAATAGAAATAAAAATAAAAATCAATATCTCATCATAACAATATTATATCAAATAACTATAGCACCAAAAAAAATAACAATATTAATCAATTTACGAAAAAGAAATGCAACTAAAAAATATGATCCTTCTCTTAAACAGCCAATGTATGACTGAAAATATACTGAGCTAGCATACATTCCAATAGCGAAGTCAAATTTTATATTGGGTCCACTGAAAATCCTTGTAAATTTTGTTTTCATCATCATCAAATGATTTTAAGAAATGCTACATAAATAGCACTGTGCTCTCCAAACAGTTCTGGCAATTAAAGAATGGTGGTAATACCCCCATTATCATATGTGATGTTGTAGCTAAAACCAAACCTTACATTAAGAAAGGTGATAGCTAATTTTTCTGCAAGGCATAAATTATACCTATCTTAAAACACTTAAATAACCCTAACTTATTAAACAAGAGAAATGAATTGATGAACACATATTAGCAAAAAAATAAATACCTGTTGAAATACAGTGATCCAGATTAATTTCTATTATAGATTATAACCTTTCCTTTTTAATTTTCTTCTGGATACTTATTTTATGGGAAGTATATATAATTTTTTTTTTTTTTTTTATAGTTTTAGGCCCATTTTTTTTTTTCATACAAAAATTTAAAAAAAAAAAACAAAAAAAACAGTAATCCCCATATATGGAATGTGTCAGCATTGCACTAATCAAATACTTTTATTAAAATTTAAATTATGTAACTCTACTCAGCCCATGAAGATTGCGTTGCGCATGAAACTCAGAGTTGTGCAACTAGTGAGGAAAAATATATATTTCTAAAGAAGTAATGGTTTTATATTTATTAATCCAACATATTTTTATCACTTTAAATGTTATTTAGTGGATACCCATATATGAGTAGATTTGTTAAGCAGTATATTTATTTTCATCTACCAGCCTGAATACTTAAGAAATCCTATTAAAGAGAAAAACACACCCTCCAGCAGGATTCGAACTTGCATAACCTAATTCATATTATTAACCTGGCCAAACCGGTCACCACAGTGCAAATACCCATGTGCAATATTAGCATGTGAATAGCATGTCACCCGCTATCCAGGGTAGTAAATATAAAAGTTGTTGTTTGTTTAATAATTAAATTAGATTTTTAAGTGTCAGTTTGATTATCTTTCACAATGAAAAGCTAGCAAATTCAGTGTGTGCACACTTTTGGCTGAAGAAAAAAAACAGCTTTCTCCAACGATTTTTATCATGATGGTGATAAATTATTTTGTTGTTTTTATCAATACTCAATAGATTGGACTCAAGAGGGACACACTTGTGGATCATCAGAAATCGCCAAAGCACAAAAAAAAAATAAAGATGTCTATATAAGTAGGCTATATCTAGTTGTATATTTTACTGTTTACATATGTCTCTGTTTTTCATGTGTTTTATGATTTTGAAACAAAAAATAGAAAATTGAAATTTACTGTCACAGAACACGGAATTTGATGCTTTAGAACACTGAGAACTTGTTACACTAATATATACATACATTCATAAACCATATTCTCAAATATTTTTCCATCTAACTAAATGCCATTTTTCAAAAAATTATGGGATACAGGCTTACATTAACTTGGAAAAAAAACAAAAAAAAACAATGAAAAAAATTCTCTCTCATAACCATTCATGCTTGCTTCATGTGCATCAACATGTCTTCCGAGAAGATAGTGTCATATTTATTAAGTTCATCTTAGCTTAGTAGAAGACCAAATTCCAGGAGATCTTTTTTGTTTTAATGCCACATCACTTCAGGACATAGGCAAGCAAGCATGACTTTGCTCAGACTCCTTTTTCTTTATTATCTGTGAATTGTCATGACATTCTTAAGAAAGATATGGAAGTAGTTTCCTGTTGCCTTCTCCATGATTGAATTCAGAGTTACTCTTACACTAGTAACTACTTAAGGCTAGAGAGTACTGTTTACACTGTTACTTAATCCATAGATGGCAAATTAAAGGAGATATACATTTTGAAAATATCTGAAGTGAAAAGGAGCAGCCTGGCTTGAAAATAAATATTGAGAAAACAGTTACTTTGGCTACTGGTTTGGTTATAGCAATTTTAGCACAAGAATAATTTGTCATAACAAAAAAGAATTATGACAGGGCAGAGTATAGCAGTCTTGGATCTTTTGGCAAAAAGCTATCCAGCAAATGTCTGATTCTGGTAACCATGAATTTTTAAGTGAAGTCTTTCCTTCTTTTTGCCTTTTGCAATCACACCACACTGTCTTTGTCACTTGTCTGTTAATGTTTAGAAATCACATTGAAGAGTTAAAGAAAATGTTACAAGTCAATGTGAAATAAACACAGCATTTTATATTATTAAAACAGGCATGTTTGTTGTCCAGTACTCACTTCTTCAGATGTTTCAGCTAACACCCACACAAAATCTTCAGATGTTAAAATTACAAAATATAGGCAACTGGCAGGTGGTATGGTGTCATAATCATGCACAGAAGTGTTACATTGACCCACTGGCAAATAACATAGCAAAGGAAATCCAATTCAGAATTGAAATGTCAGTATTGGACAAAAACTCATCTTTCACAAGTTAAAAACCTGTCAAAAACATTCAACTTTATAAATAATTTTTTCACCTAATGAGTTTTGACCACATAAAAATTTTCTTTGCATAATCTAATCTTATTTTTACAAAGAGTTATCACAATACCAAGTAGGCAGAAAATATAGCAATGGTTAAAACTTTAAACTAAGTATAACACAGAAAGGAATTCTTAGTTTCTTGGAAATCAGTTTACTAATATATTACAGACAAATAAAAGAGTGCTGAACTGTATTTTTATATCTTCCTCCAATATAGTAATGAATGCTGGACAATTTCTTTACAGATGAAGATGTGGTTCTATCAAAAGATGTTGAGAATATTATGGACAGAACATGTGAGTAACAAGGAAATGGGAACCAGAAAGACAATTATACTTGAAATCAGAAAGAGACAGTTGACATTTCTGGAACCCATAAGGAAAAATGCTTTGGAAAATTTAACACTAGTTATAATTGAGCAGTACTAAATGAACAAAACGAGATTGACATAGCTGAATGAAAAAAATGTACCCTCGATTAAATAAAAGGTTCAGTTTGAAATTCCCTGATGATCAACAGACACCTGCAGGCAGCCAATAGACAAAATGTTATGATAATAACCACAAAAATGAGGACATTAGTCCAAGTGTAAATAATGTAAATAATGAATTTGTTATAAATAAAGCATATAATACAAGCAATTTTGTTTTTCTTTTTGTTATTCCCCTTACAGAATTACCACACAATGTTCAGAAAAATTTAAATCTGAATTTCTTAATTTCATTTTGCTAAATACTAAAAAAAAAAAAAAAAAAAAAAAAAAAAAGTCATTTAACAAAACGTTGTCGATATCAAAAGATTTTGGTGTAAAGAATTCACTTTTTTTTTTTATACACGTTAGCAGATGAAGGACGAAGATGAAGATTTTGTCACATGTGCTAGTAAAGTCAACCATAAGTGTGAGAAATTTAAACTGGGTGAACTATCACCAGACAGATTTAAATGTCTAATCTTCATTAAAGGTCTAACATCAAGCATGATGGAGAAATATGCTCTTGAATCCTTACAAAACTTGAACAGGATTCAAAGTTAATGATACAGAGTGTTGTGGAAGAGTGCCAAAAAATTGCCAATTTAAGACATGATACAACCAAAATTGAACCAAATGAAATGGCAGAAGTACAAGTAGTTCAAAAAAAGATAGTAGTACCAAAAGAAAAAAATCCCAATAAAAATACTGTCAAACTTAACCCATAATATGGCTGTGGTATGCTTCATTTCAGAAAGAGATGTCCATTTGAAACCAAAAACTGTTTTAATTGTAGAAAAACAAGTCATAAATGAAGCTACTGCAAGTTGAAAAGCAAAAGAAATACATAAATTAACTTGCTGAAAGTAGTGCAACCAGCTAAAAAACTGGAAAATTCAAATAATACAAAATTTGTGACAGTATAAATAAATAATGCTACAGGGAGATTTCAATTAGACATTGGTAGCGATATTACAATTATTGATGAACAAACTTGGAACAGAATTAGCAAGCCTAACTTGAAAAAGAAATGACAAAATTTCAAGAGGAATATTAGGCAAGAAATTAATTTTCTTGGGAAAATTACATGTAACTTCACTCTTGCAGGTAAAACTAAAAAAGTAGATGTGTATGTAATAAAAAAATTCCAACTCAAATTTACTAAGCGTCAACTGGCTTGAATTATTTGAACTATGAAACTAACTGATTAATTCATTCTGTGGAAAAATTAATTGTTCTTCAGAAAAAAGATTACAGCTAAAAAAAATACTGAGTAAACTAAAAGAAATTCACAAATAATTCTTCAGGAGTTGGGAAAATGTACAAAGTCAAAGGCATTTTTTAAAATAAAATAAAATAAAAACTAGTTTTTAAGCCTAAAAGAAAGATATCCTTTGCTGTATTGGAGTATTAACACAGAACTTGATAGAAAACTGAGGCGTTATTGAAAAAAATAGATTACTCAGAATGGGCCATGCTAACAGTTTATATTACAAAGACAAATAAGATCCGTTTATGTGCAAATGTTTCAACTGGGTTGAATGATTGCCTCCTACCACATGTATATCCCCTACCAACACCAGAGGATATATTTGCCAAATTAAATGGTGGTAAATTTTTTTCAAAAGTTGACCTGTCTGAGGCATATCCTCAAATCAAAGTGGATGATGAAGAATGCCAGAAGTATTTGACTATTAATACGCACAAAGGACCCTACAAATTTAAAATATTACCCTTTGGTGTAAAAGTAGCCCCAGGTATTTTCCAGCAAATGATGGATACGATGTTGGCTGGTCTAGACAGCACTGTTGCTTACATAGTGCTCTTAATAAGTATGTAATCTATCAAAATACAACACGTAAAACTGATTCAGCAAGTATTTCAGAAACTACGTCAGATAATCAACGAAAAAGACCAGATCTCACTAGAGCATGTGTCATTAAAGACAAATTTGGTGGCCCGACCAATCATTTCTCAGATTAGCAAAATTATTATAATATTTATGTACCGGATATGTAGAAATTATGAGCACCTCTGAATAATTTAATTAAGGTTTATGAAATGGAATTGGTTGGTGAAATGTCAAAAACCTTTTTGAAGGAATTAAAAAAACTACTAACTTCAGAGTTATTACTGACACATCTTTAGAAGATAACGAGATAAATTCCTTCCTTTTAAGTCCATTAGTGGACCCATATCGAAAAAAAAAGTATCATCTAAAGAAAGTGCATATCTAAAAAGTGGTGGGGGTATGGAGATGAATACACCTCTCCAGAATATAGCTTCATATAGACTCATCCCAATAGTATATATTGACACCAAGAATTGTCAGCAGAGAAGTTACCTATGAGTGTGCCTTATATCCTTACTACTCAGCAAGACTACGTTAACTCCAGGTGACATTATATTTCATGATTGTGTTATCTTCATTCAATGGAATGAAGATATAACAACATGTATAGCTGTTCTATTATATAATCTTGGTTGTAATATAAAATGAGCCCATACCTTTTCAAAAAGGCATTAGTATGAATTGAATACAACCAGAGTCAAAGCTCAAAACTAATTTGTCAATATTTACACTATTTACATTGTTCAGACTGTCATATTCAGGATATTTCAGCTGTTCGGGTGATATACATTAAAATTTCTGACAGAACACTTAGTCCGATTGGGTAGATTGTTCTAGTTCCACATACCATACCTTTCCTGGATATCTCAGTTTCAGTTATTTCCCATTAGTAACTCAACCCTCCATGTTTTTGTTTACCTCTGCTATGGCCACGTACTGAACTCACAACTCTTTTGCTCAGGTCGCTGGATTACTTCAACCAATGCTTTTATTCACTGGGCCATAGTCCGAACAATGTAAATAGTGTAAATACTCACAATACCTTATATTGACAGTTTTTGATTTGTCAGTACTGAGAAAATTGCTATTTTTGATATTTATTTGGTTATGGCAAAAGGCTATTTTCATAGTGCATACACTATTTCATTAAATAATATTGCCAGCTAATTCAAATCATAATTATTGAAAAATGAAATCCTTAAGTTTACTTTTAATGTTTTGGATTACTGTCTTCTGATGATAATCACAGGCAGCATGAAAGGCTCTTCCTTTTTACCCTTCGACTTTTGGAGCAGCAATATGTTTCCTTTTACTCCAAGAGACACAAGGCATGTAAGTAATTCAGAGACACAAACTAAAAATTTTATTGAACTGTTCATAACTTTCTTTATACTTCTGTAACAGGTCTTATAAATACATTTATTAATTGTTGTTTGTTTGAATTCTGTTTTACAAATGTACGAGGAGTGTGACACCCACCGGTGGTTGCAGTCGCAGTCCAGTGCCAATATGTGACGTCTACTGATCACGACGTCAATATATGACACTGCACCGTCAGCCCATGGTCAACTCCCAGTTGCGGCACGAAGCTGTAAGATTTCTTCCACCAGCGTTTTAGGGTTGACTCCTTGTTGCTGCCACCAGCCTGTGTTCCGGTTGATCTGGTCGTTTCCGGTTCGATACCAGCTTTTTCGTTCTCAGCTTGCCTCCAACGCTTGGTCACTGAAGTAACTGCTTTGATCTCAAGTCTAACCTACCCACATTTTGACTTTGATCTTAGGTAGACAAAATCAATCAGGCATCAGGCCATAGTGCAAGCTGAATCTGGGGTAAAGGTGATGCCGCACAAGTGTAAGTAAAAAAAAAAAAATAAATAAATAATAAAACAAACTCAAGAGGTTCAAATATGTTGAGAAATAACAATTATCTTTATCTATCTGTTGAATAGAGGAGTGTGTTTCTCTCCCAGCCTGTTTCTATGGATTCATGGCACTTTTTGCATTTCTTAAGCAAGTTATGGTATCTTAAGTTTTTTGTCAATAAAAAAACTTGCTTTTGGTAGGAAGGCTAAGTCGAGAGGACATGGAAATCTTTCAGTCAGCTTCTGCGAGGCTGGTCTCCAAATTCTTGAACTAACTCAAACTGTCTGAAACTGACTGGAACTCTGAACTCTAAAACTGACTAACTGCCTCGAGACGTTCATTTATATGGACACCGACCGAAACCCGGTGTGGAGGCATGACGTGGTCTGGGTTCCTTGACAATTCTCAATAAGAATTCTCTTTGTTCTTAGGTTAGGAAAATGAATTACTTTTCCCATTTCCCATTTTTCCGTGAGGGAAGGTCGGAGAAGAGTTATCCACCAAGACTTCCTTTCTCACATTGGTATCTCATACCAATCCCCTCAGTGGGTGTTAACAACTTCTGTCTTTCTTATACATTCACCTCTGCCTATCACCCATACTACCACTTGGCCAATGATCTCTCAGCAGTGTGGATGTGGCTAGACTGGCCCTCTTAGAATTATTCCAGAATTTTGTTTACAAAATTTTTTTTTTTTCTTTTCCTTCAGCCAAAACATTTACAAATCCCAGATTGCCAATTAACTCTTGTGTTTGAACCTCTACCAACTCATTAATCATTGTCAAACCCGACACCTGGCTTCTCCACTAGTCAACTTAACTGGGTGGTCAAATTCTTTATTTTTCTCGTGCTTTAAAATTCTCTTATCACCAGATGCTCATTTTCGAGACACTATGTCTGACGTCAACATTTTGAATAAGCAACAATAATGATTCCCTTTTCGATTTTTCTTCTCATGCCAAGATTCATGCATATACCAGATGGCTTCCTTCACTGGAACCAGGAATTAAAGTTAAATGATATCTCGGAAAGATAATTAATATCTATTCTCCATGGTGGTCTCAAACTGAAATTTTTTTAAGGTCGCAGGTGTTGGTTTCAGAATTCTGTTTTGTTTGGTGCGTCACTCCCTTTCGTGACATTAATTTTGACAGAATCACAGTCTCACTTTTTCGTACGGATTTTCTGTCTTTTGCGAAAGTATTTTTTTTTGTAAATAAAATAAATTCTTTTTAATGTCACTCAGCCTATCTTTCAATATAGCTCTTTCTCGCCTTAAGTTTTTCCAGTTTTTAATTTCTATGGTTAATTAGTTAGCCAATTACCATAGCTAAATAGTGTCACAGGTGGCATAGAATGATAATACTTTCCATTTCTGCAACAAAAGTTACTGAAACAATTTATACAAGCATTTCACAAATTTTAATTTCAAGAAAAGCAACAAAAGCTTACAGTTATAAATAAACTGCTTCTAAGACAAAATAGGTAACCAATATTTGATTCCAAAATGAAAAGAATAGTTGAATCTTTTGATGCTGATGAGAGAAAAAAAAAGGTCCCAAATGCCTTTAAATTAAATCAAATTCAAAACAGCTACCTGCAAACTGAGCTTAAGGAAGCACCTTTTGTTAAACTTGTAATAAAAAATGAAATCTAAAGAGCCCAAATGTTATTGTTACTTCAGTTTCTCTTTTCAAAAGAAAAAAAAAAAAAAAAATTCTTCAGGCAGCCACACAAATAAAAGAATTGTGCATTAAAAATAAAAGCCAGCAGCTAGGCTTTATCTTCTCTATTCAATACAGCTATCATAATAACAGATTCCTATCACTTAATCTGCAAGTATTTCTTCCTGACAAACTGGATAATTAACAACTCAACATTTTCAGACCTATTTAAAGAGTAGTAAATCATTTCTTTGTTGCCAATAGGAAAACAAGACTTGAAATAGGTGATTGTTAGATTTACAAAGCTACAGACTCATTCCAATCGACTTGCTTGAAAGTGAAATTGATAAATGTTTTTGTTGTATATATGAGAGACATTCCAGAAGATTTGAGATTTTTTTTAGGATAGGCAGTTATAAAGGTTATTGTAATTTTAGTATATCATTACTATACATCTAATAAATTTTGTTATTCCAGATTGAAGGAGACAACAGTTCTTTGAACATGCCCTACTAAACACTGCTTGTCACAACTGACTAGTTTGCAGAACGCAGCCAAGACTTGAAGACAATTTGGAAGCTCATTATGCAATAAAAGTTTTGTGTCAACAGAGATGGACATCAAAACTGTTCCTTACCCTCCCTACAGTCCAGACCTTGTTCCCTGTGACTTTTGGTTGTTCCCCAAGCTGAAGGAGAGCCTCAGGGGCAGTTGTTTTGAAGACATCAAGATGATGAAGGATGTTGTGATATGGGTTTTCTCAAAAGTTACATTTAAGAAATTTATACAATATTATTTTTCAATGTACAGACTGTAGCTGACAGTCACACCTTGCACAGGTCAAGTTCTGTCGATCCTTCTGCCTGCTCATCTGTGCAGATCACCTTTTATTCAGGTTTTTGACTATATATGCAAATTTGTGATAGTTTTAAAAGTACTAGAACCACGCATACACTTTACCTAAATTGTAAATGGTGGTTCTGACCGGGAAAGAAAGAGATTGTGACCTTTTAGGTAGATTAGAATTCTTTGATACTATTTCGCCACATAGACAAATCCTATTATTGAGATCATTGTAAAAAAAAAAAATGTTTAATATACTATTTTATCAAATCAAGAATACATTGTTACATATATAGAGGAAGCCACTTATTTTTATCACTTTTGGATGACAGGGTCTTTTTGATAACAATAACTGGCTGATAACATTAAACAGATAACATAACAATTTAAACAATTGACTGTAAATTGTTCCACACATGGAAATCACTGGTTCTTATTTGATCACTGGAGTTAAGCAGTGTTGAGCCTAGTCAGTACTTAGATGGAGGACTGCAAGCAACTTAATACAATGTGAAATGTTTTACATTTAAATAATCTACAAAGTGTTGATAAGACATAAAAAAGAAATCGATTAATCTAAACTGTTCAAGTTTTAGAAGGTTGTATTATTACATGACTTGGGAGATATATAATCAACATCATTATTATTACAATCACTCGCCTATTATTTTTTTAAAGATTCTTATTTATCTTATGACTTTTTGAGAATGAAAAAAAAAAAAAAAAAAAAAAAAAATCAATGTTTTTTTGTTTCATGAAAATAATTTACCAAAATAAAATTAAAAAGAAACACAAACAGAAAGAATTTCTTTTAACTTCATTTGTTAAGTGCCATTTACAAATTTTCTATGCACTGTTGATTATCATACGTGAAGCAATGTTTACCGCTTTTTAAAGAAAATCTATCTGTACAAAAAATATCTGCAAAATATATTTAAATTATTATTTATTTTTTTTTAAATTAATAACAATTTTATTGAATAGCTTAAGTTACTTAGCACAATATCAACATTTTAAAGGTCATTGAGCATTAGGATGATTGTCTTTAATTATAATCTTTCTTGGAAATCCTGCACATACATAGGAAAAAACTCTAAACTTGGCAGGGTCATATCTTCTAAAGTAGACTTAAAACCCTCACAAAATTTTTTGGTGAACTTTAGCAGGCATTGGAGATGTTAAGCAAAAAATATTGTGAAAATTGAAGAAGACATTTTCGATAGACTGACTGTAAGCTACATAGGTGAAAAGTTGTTGATTTTGGCATCATGTATTTGGGTGAGTAAAATAAAATTTTCTACCAAGTGTAGGCTTAAAATAGTTAAATATTTGGATTCTACACTTATTTGCTCTACATACCAAGTTTCAGAAATATTGAAGGTATGGAAGTATTTTTCTTTAATTTTTAGAAAACACTGAAATTCAGTGACATTGCACAGCCTTAATTTAAAGGCAAAATAGGAAAATTATACACCCCCACCTCCACCCTTAAAATTGGAATGGTAAAGTCTAGCAGAAAATAATTTGGCACATTTTCCTAACTCATGAAGGGGAACATTTGTGCCAAATTTCAAGAAATTTGGTGTTGGTGTGTGCAGATTTCAACTTTTTGCTGGTGTTTTGACATGAAATGACCCAGGAGAAAGTAGGTCCAGCCATAAGAGAAGTAAGTAGGTGACCAGAGTAGTTAGAACTAGTGACCATTAACTGAAAGACTGGTAGTAGGAAATCAGGAGCCGCCAAACCCAGAGGTCTGTGAAGTTAGAGAGATAGCAGTTCAGCCAAAGGGAAAGATAGCAGGCTAAGAGAGAAATTGTATTATTGTGAACTCCCAACCGGTGTCTTTAAAAATATTTGTTGCCACTAGTATTATTTATTGAAAGTGATCACAGTGTATATGCAAATACACTCAACTTTGGATGTCATCACAGGTGCAGTGAACGACAGACAATTGGAGAATGTCGAAACAACTTGTCACAATTTTACCATGAATGGCATCACAGATGCTTTCCAAACTGAGCAAAGTATGAAGAAACAGAAAAAGTTCTGTAGTATTAATCCTCCTATATAGCAGTGAATGCTGGACAATCTTCTCACAAATGAAGAGACTTGAAGCAACAGAAATGTCGTTCTACAGAATTATGCTGAGAATACCATGGACTGAACATGTGAGCAATGACGAAGTTCTAGAGACTATGGCAGAAAGAAGACACTTATGCTTAACATCAGGAAAAGACAGCTGAAATTTTGGGGATACATAAAGTGGAAAGAGGGTTTGGAAAATTTGATACTCACAGGATAAATTAAAGGTTAGAGAGCCAGAGGAAAGCAACACACAACCTACATGGTGAACTTGAACAAATGGATGGTGGGGCAAGGTTTGAGAGATGGCAAAAAGACAAAAATTATTAAGAGCTACAAAGGACAGGAAATTATTGAGAGCCATAATCACCAACATCTTCAAGTGACACAGCACATAGAAGTGATTGGGGAGCATCCTATCAGGAGTCAGTCCCACAAACCAGCAAGTCTTAGGATGAAGCTGTCTGAATAGAACTTCCTTTTTACTAATGGAATATGAAGTGAATGAAGATGATTTGACCCTGTGTATGTGGCATGGTAGTTCTTAGCTTTAAAGATCTGAACTGATGAAATTAAGGAATGTAGCACATCAGAACCTCTTCCATGAAAATAGCAATAGAGTAGAAAAAGTCTTCTAACGTTTTGTCTGTGGAAAAATGGTTGTAGGGTGGAAAATAATTCATCATCTACAAGATCACATAGATGCTTTAGAACTTTGTCATGACTGGCAAATGAGCATATGGCAGTAATACTCTATTTTTGTTCAGATCTGACTTGTAAAAATACAGCATCGCAAGAGGAGTCAGGTACTTTCTGGAACAATACAGGGAGCCAACCATTTTTTCCAGCATCTTTAGTGATGAATTGTATATACAAGTTGCAATCTGGAATGAACTAGTCAAATATCGATGAATTAAAATAATTAAATATCTAATAGAAAATATTACAGGGTATTATAGAGAGAATTAATTGTGTTATATTTATATAGTAGTGTGTGGTACTTTTTACATTAATCCTGCATTAATATGTGAATAACCTGATATGTATTTAGAGATTCTTGATAAAACCCAAAGAAGAATCTGTAATGTTATCAGTCCTGACTTGGCATCTCAGCTTCAGTCATTTTCCTATCACCATAATAAAGATTCCCTGTGCCTTTTCTACAAATATTTTCATGGCAATTGTTTTTACGAATTTAATTGCAGTACTAGATTGACAGCTACACCTCATTATTTTACAGTTGAAATTATGAGATGTAACCCCAAGTTCTATGCAGACAGTTTTGTTTTCTCTCAATTCTCACTTGTGAAACTCATCCAGCGTCTTGCTTTCCAGTCAACGTTGATCTTAAAAAAAAAAAAAAAAAAAAAAAAAAAAAAAAAAAAAAAAAAAAAATATGCAATTAAAATGCAATTTCAATCATTATCTTCTTTAAAATTCCTTGAAATTTAACTTAATCAAGAGACACCAGATGTAAGTTGGAGAGTATAATAGCCAAAATTTGTTAACAAAGATGGAAACAAATTTAAATCCAAGTAATGTAAATAAAAATATTTTTCTTTCAGATTATTTGTGAGATTAAAAATAATTTTGCACTTCAGGTATGACACTCCCCAGCAGTATTAAGTTCTTTTGCAATCAGAGCATTTAATAAATGACATGAAATATTCCACAGGTTTTCATTTCTAAGAAAACTGCAGGAAAATATGTATGTCCAAGCCTTGTAGCTGATTGTACATGTGTGTGTTTTATAAGCACAAAATATAAACAGTCACCTGAGAAAATAATCATGCATTCCAATAATCTATATCTTCTTATTCAGTAATAATCAGGAGGCCCTGTCAATAAAAGTCAACGATTTTTTTTTTTTTTAGAAATAAATGTCTTATTTGCTCTCTAGAAATCTTCACAGAAATTTTAGCAAACAGAAATATTTTGATGCAAGCAACAGGCTTCTTCATTATTTCTAAAGCAGGCAGTTCAATAAATGAAGGAAAAATTCATTTTTATTTTTTTTTTTCCTTTCTTGCATTTTCTAAATCAAATTTTTGTGCAAATTATAATTTTATGGAACTCATGACCAACAGCCCCTCCCCCTACTGTTTAATTCTTTGTGTTTTATACACATCAGAAACAATCAAGTACACTCATTTGCATTTCTCTTAATTTATAACCTAATGATAGATGTGTGATAGATTTTTGATTGTGGCAGGAATAATTTTTATCTTGAAGGATTAATAATTTAAATGATTAATTTTAATAAAATCAGTACTTTTTAATATTATTTCTTTTTCTTTTTTTTTTTTCTTTTTTTTAATACTAACTTTTTTACTTTTGGGCATCCCTCGGTCTCAAGAGACCATGGATCTGTGCCCAAAGAGTTATGCTTCAAGTGCTGATGGTGGCACAACATCTGTTATGGCTCTACAGGCCCACACAGGAGTGACAGTTTCAATTGGAATGAATGCATGTGAAGGCTCTCTCCCTCGATGTCACCATGTTGTTTTCTTTCCTTTGAGCATGCTTCTCTCCAGCAACAAGCCTCCGTTGCTCATTTCCACACTCCAGATATTGGTGTAATTCATGTCTCAAGCATGAGCAATCATTGACAACATCTTCCCACCTCTTGACGTCCATCACCCTCATGCCCCTTTTGCAAATACCTTTGAGGCAAAGATGAAGTCACCCTCGTGCCCTCTTGCCCGTGGCCAGTTCCCCATACAGAAAGACCTTTAGAATCTACCCATCAGTAGGCTGTTGTTTCCCATGTTTTGCTGTCATGGTGAGCCAGTACTGAGATGGCCTGGCCAGGGCTTAATGAGAGATCAGGTGTTGCTTATGCAGCATGTCTACCCACTCCATGGCACCAATGCTGTCTAAGGGAAAGGTAGAGTCCAATACAGCTTTGCACCAGGGTCATTGCAGGAGCTGCCAGAACGAAGTTGAACATCGGACTGTCTTAGGGACACCGGCTCCAGATTTGTCCTCAGGATTTACTCCCAAAGCTTTTCCCATGATTGGTTATAGCCACAATGCAGTGGAGGTTCAAAAATCAGAGTTTTCCTTCTCTTAGATTGATTACCCTCCTGAGCTGACAAGTTCCATGTACCCAAAATATATATAAAAACACACACATATTTTACACTGGATGCTGGAGTAAAATATACCACTGTAAGAATTATCATTAATACCCTTGAAAAGGTATGAATCTAAGTTAACAGTAGTGCAGATTGGGCTCTTTAGCCTTAGTTGGCAACCAGTCTAAGAGAACAATAACAATTCAAAACCTGAAGAGGGTCATTTTGGAGATCTTATGCCATACTATATTCATTTTTATGAAAAATGGTTTGTTCTGCACCAGGCTTCACCACAATAATTCAATCATATATATGGGTAGTCTGGATGTTTGGTTCTAAGGACTGAGCAGCTGGAGTCCTCATACATCAAAGATGACAGGAGAGTCCATTACTTTTATTTATTATAATTGTCATTATTTATAGCATAGATACAAGGCAGTTATCTTTACTTAATTTTACTTTAATATTTTGGAAATATGGAACATAAGAAAATTCAGAGTGTGAAGTTTTGATATTCCATTTGTCATTGCACAATCACTTAAATATGTTATATGAATGCTCAGGAAAACTAATATTAGGAAGAAATTTCTAAACTTAAAAGATAATAGTGATTTTATTTAAATACTTTCAGATGCACTCACATAAAATAAATTTTAAATGTAATTAGCTTAAAAGAAATTAAAATTATGAAGAAAGATACTTTATATATTTTTTCTCTATTTTTCTTTTTTTAAACTTTTTTTTTTTTGTTTATTATTTATTTTTTTGAGGCTTGAGAAATTTGAAAAACAATCCTGGAGCATTTAATTCCATATTTGCTCTTAATTAGATTTTCTAATTGAATGAAAATGCTCTTGAAAAATATTTCTTTCCTGCAGTGTTTTCAGGACATTTACATTTTGCCAAACCTCTGACATGATTGACTGAAAGAATTTGACAGTACAAAACTATACAAAGTTGATTTTGAGAGTGCAAAAGACATTTTCATCAATTCAAATATCAAGCAATATGAGCAATTCTAAGCACTAATTCTGAAAGAATGTGTGTTAAACAAAAGTAAGATAATCTGAAAATCTATAACTGATGTTTTGTTTTATTTAACCCACTGAATTCAGAGTTGAATACTTGCCAATAAACTCAGAGTAACAAAACGAATCAATGAAGAACAGCAAATGGCTAGTACAAAGTTGCTCATTCTACAGTTTATTCTACCTACACGTCAGGCTATGCAATTATTTTTATTATTAGACACAAAATCAATTTACCAATAAATTAACTTTAAATTAAACGTAGTATTTGTCAAATGTAGGTCTATAATCAAATGTTTTACTTCATACATAACAACTGAAGTAATATTTATAATTGACACACACACACACACACATATATATTTCCCTTTAATACAAATTAAATTTAAATTCAAACAAGGGAATGACTCCTAGGGTACTTGGAGAAGTGTATATTTCATTTTGATCAAAGGGGATCCACAGGGTCGGGATGATTCAAATGCCTTTCACCAATCCAAGAAAGACATTTAAGTTACTACCATGCAAAAAATTCATAGTTATAATATGTGGAAATATCTACTCTTTTCTTAGAGGTTGTGAAACCAGAAACGTGTGTAGCAGAATTATGGAAAATAGAGTATAATATATATTTTGAAATGAAAAATCCTCATTTCAACCAAAAACATTCGCAGTTTATCTTTTTAAAAAATATGCACTTTTCTCTCATTGGAACAACTATAACCACCTCCTATATATATATATATATATATATCTTATAAACATAAGTAAGTATACTCGTCCAGAAAAACCTTAGGTGTTTTGGCTTGTAAATGCACAAACCAATACCCAAGGAAAAATAAGGAATAAAAAAAAAAAAAAAAAAAAAAAAAAAAAAAGAACTAAGAACATGTAATTCAGATGAAAACAATTGACTAGAATCCAAGCTCAGTCCAAAGAAAAAAACCTCCAACACGAGTAGAGTAAAAATAACTAAGCAAAGATTTGAAAGACATCAAAAACAGAAAAAACATTTCGTAAAAGCTGACAAATCCAAATTTTTATATAAAATAAGTCGTAAGAAGTATAACAAGATGCTAAATAAAGAGGTAATTAAGTACTATAAAAAAGCCCCCACTAATTTGGAAACTGAATTGAATAGAGAAGCTAACATTTTAGCCAATAAATTTAACTTAGGAAACAGTTGAAAAAATGAGCATAAATAATTGTTTTATAATAATCAAAGATCATAAAAGTAATTTTTTGAATAATCCGGAATGTCGACTTATAAACCCAACCAAAACACAATTGGGTAAAGTTAGTAAAATAATATTGCAGGAAATATGCAAATCGTTAAGAACATTCTTAAATATTAATCAATGTTGTTCTACCTACGACTGTATTAAATGGTTTAGGAATTACAATAAAAGATAATAGATGTTCCTTTATCAAATATGACATAAAAGAATTTTACTCATTGATTATGGAAAAAAACCCTTAATGAAACCTTGCTATTAGCCAAAGAATTCATATCAATTTCTAACAATAAAATAGATCTTATTAAACATAGCCGTAAATCATTGTTGTTCCACAATAATGAGTTATGGATTAAAAAAGGCGATAAAGGCAACTTTGACAATCCCATGGGGGCATATGACGGTGCAGAGGTATGAGAGTTAATCGGATGCCTCCTACTTAATAATATGTATTAACCCCCCCCCCTCCATTGTTGTGAGTTTTTTTTGGTCATATGGTCATGTTTTTATGTTGTAGGCTATTTATATTCTGTTCTAATGTTACCTCTTTGCCCAGCATACCGTGACGTTCTGCATAGGTGAAACCTAGGTAGGTTTGCCTGGCTCTTTAGATTCATAGTTTTATATTAGATTATATATATATATATATATATAGGTTGTGTATTATGAGACACTCAAAATTGATAATATTTAATGGATTAAATGTCATTGACTTGTAAAAGAAATTCTTTTCTACTTATTTTCTTTTTTAACTACTTGTCTCTTTGGACTTTATACTTTATACTTCTATCCACCATCTCTTATCTTTTATTCCATCATTATTTCTGAGAAGATTATGTCAAACATTGAAATATTAACAAAATCAACTCTTGTTTTTTTTTTTTATATCTAGTGTTTTAAGATTGTCTGATGAATAAAGTAGTTACTGATCTACATGAAATTCAGTAATAGTATTTCAGAGTTTGTTTAGTGGCATATCAAATCCTTATGGGTCATTTAATGCCGAAATTTAATTTTCTAGGGAATATTAGTAATTTCTTTTACAAAAATGTATTGATAATTTTTTTTTTTTCAAATGTTGTATTGCTGGTAATTTCTTTTTTTAACAAGAATGTATTACTGGAAATTTTTTAAATGTATTGCTGGTATTATTTTTATGTATTGCTGGTAATGTTTTTGGTTTTTTTTCGAAAATGTATTGCTGGTAATGTTTTTTTTAATGTACTGCTGTTAATTTTTTATTAAGAAAATCTATTGCTGGTACTTTTACTATAAAAATCTATTTTTTACACTTTCATAGCATTTGGCGCCAGTTTGGGTGTTAACTATTTGCTCATAGTTGGGACTCAAACAGATGCTACTACCCCAGACCTGGGAACAGCTGTAATTAAGCTGGTTCCACATTCCTCAAAACCTAATCACAGGCCTTGCTGCCAAATGTAGTTTATCATCATATCCAGGATGGTCCAAAATAGAAATACTACCTCTATCCCATAATACTTGCTACATTGTTTATGAAATGTGTCTGCAAATATAACTACTATTATGGGATAGAGTTAATACTATTTACTATAATTGACTATAATATCTACCATGAGTGCATATATGGTGGTCAAATGTTGAAGTCATATTTAATATCCTTAAATTACTTTTCTCAATGTTGCAGACAAATGAAAAAATATTAGAGATTTTGTTCCTCAGTAATATATTAACCAAAATGAACAAACAAATTTCTTCCAAAATTTTGTTGTATATTATTGCAAACCCACACCAGTGTAGATAGCCATATCAATAAGTCTGAAGCCTTACACAAATATTTACTAGTGCTATTATATAATTGTTACATATGCATGCAGCTGTAACAACTATTATATTATTATAAGTAGTAGCTATCAATCTGGGCTCTTTCCTTGTCAATGCACTTAATTCAGTGCTGTATATTATTCATATAGATCAAACATTATACAATGAAAATTTCCAATAAAAATTTAGTTAATAACTATGTGTCAGGTTACAGATTTATTGATTTACCCTCATTGTTTTCATCAGGGTTTATCAGACAGCATAATTTGATTTTAGATCAAGTGGGGTGAGGGGATGCACAAGAACTGACAACTTGAAATTAAAATCCATCGGTGGAAGAAAGCTGACAACTTTGCTGAAACAATACGAAAACAATTTAAGACATTATCAGTAGAAAAAAAAATTAATAATGGAAAAAAAGAAAAACTCCTCCAATCTTGTTAATGATACGAGAGTTGATTTTTAGCAAATCCCAGTGGTTAAGTCTAAGCTCATTAATAAGACAGAAAATTACTTTTATAGTAATAAAAAACATTACTATTTTTATTTTGAAAGTTTGTACCTTTATAAAAAAAAAAAAAAAAAAAAAACTAAAAAAACCTCAATACTTCTTAAACTTTGCTTAAAGCTTGTTCTTGAAAAAGGAGTTCTATTTTTCCAGAATAGAGAAGGGCTCCTATTGCATAAGAATCTGAAACCCGTTATTATAAAGAAAATATAAAAAGTAACTATTGAGCAAAAGAAACAAATATAAGCTTCTCACATTATATGAAAATATAGCTGTCCTTTTTAAGCCAAAATGCTAAAAAGCAGTTATTGTAATTTTATATAGGAAAAATTATAAAGTTTTCCAAAATAGTCCCTTATTACCTGACCTCATATTTTCACTAAGACTGACAGTGCAGTGCCTCAATGTTTACAGAAAAGCATGACTTCAATTATGAAAGGTTATGCAAGTTCCAAGTAAGTTTGCAAGACATTTCGATTGAGTGCTTACAAAGAACTGAGTAACAGAAAAATGTGTGACACTAAGAAGTCAAGCATACTGTCATCAGCCATAGCAAAATGATGAACTCTGACTTTCAATATTAATCAACTAGATATAGGTTATTTTTTGGGGTGAGGGGGTGTTGAGGAATGCTCAGAAATTTTATAGTTTATTAGAAATCGTATCTTAATTTTATGTCACTTTCTGCCATTCTGTATAGCAGGGACAAACTTGTACGAATGCAGATATTTTGTAATATAGCATTAACCAGACTTTTAAAAAACAGTAGAGACTTATACAGCAAATATTGTAATAGAATTATTATGCAGAAAAATAGAATTTATTAGAATGGATTTATTAATCCAGCAGATAGGTGAATATAAATAAACATACTGTTTAATATATAAACTGAGTGCCTTACAAGTATCCACTGATAATGACATTTAAAGTGACACAGAAAAATAGATGTAAAAATAGCTGAAAGTGGAATTGACAAACCAAGTGCTAACCAGTAGCATTCACTTTCACACAAATGCCCTGTGAAAAGACATGAATCCATCCCTTCTCCC
This sequence comes from Acanthosepion lycidas, assembly GCA_963932145.1. Lineage (NCBI taxonomy): Eukaryota > Metazoa > Mollusca > Cephalopoda > Sepiida > Sepiidae > Acanthosepion > Acanthosepion lycidas. Next base: position 43,650,182 of record OZ010599.1, on the reverse strand, counting down.
ACCAGCTATAATTAAAATAGCAGGGTAGAACATGTTCTTTAGCCTGAGGTGGAACCAGTTAAAAAGGAAAACTGAATTCTAAACTGTAGAAAAAGTAAAAGGAACACATTCCATTAAAAAGTCATGATAAGGAAAAGGAAACTGCAGAGAGCCATGATTGTCTATGTCTGAAAAGAGAAAGATTGCTCTGAATTCAAAATTGGAGAGAAAGAATACTAAATACTTTAGTATCTTTCCTAAAAGTAATGGCAGTTCACAGATAAAGAAAAGAAAATTGGAGAACCATGATTGCCTACATTCGGAAAGAGAAATGATTGCTCTGAATCCAAAACTGTAGAGAAGACAAGAAATTATTCTACTATCTTTCCCAAGAAGTCATAGCAATTCACAGATAATAAAGAAAAGGAAACTGTGGAGAGCCACGATTGCCTATGTTCTAAAGAGAAAAAGACAGCTCTGAATTCAAAACTGTAGAGAAGCCAACTGGAAATCATTGTTATCTTTCCCAAGAAGTCATGGCAATTCACAGATAATAAAGAAAAAGAAAATTTGGAGAGTCATGATCACCTATATTCTGAAGGGACATGGCATTAAAAAAAGAAAAAATAAAGAAATTATAGATGCAGCAAATTTTGTAATAGAATAATTATACAGATAATATGGGAGCTTTGACTGAGCAAAATACAGAATAGTATAGTAAATACTGAAGAACTGATATGCAATAAATATTAGGTTGGTGCAAAAATAATGACATAATAATGTTTTTTGACGTAACGTCAAAAAACAACATTATTACGTCATTATTTTTGCACCAACCTAATACCTGGAGAAGAAATGTATACTGATAAATCATAGTGAATAGATACATAAGATTATAATAGTTAAAAATGATAGCAATAAATTGTCAACCTAGATCTATTCTGTAATATAAAACACAATGTGACTTTTATTGTGTCTGATCTCCACCTCTTAGTAATGAGATATTCCATTGTTATGGTAACAGCATTGCTGCTGCCAATAAATAGACATCTCATGTTAACATATCTCATTAGTAATTAGGGTAGATCAGTCTTCTAATACATTGCTTTTTATTTCTATTCTTTCCTGTTAGCTTTTTTAAAATCCTTTTAAGAATTAAAAAAAAAAAAAAAAAAAAAAATTCATTCTTGCATGTGATAATAGAGTTAATTGTATAGATAAAAATTCTAGATTATCCCTGTAGAAAATATAACCAATGATTGAAAAATTATATAAATATTGCCATTAATTTTTAACAAAATTAATTTATTCTTTAATGAAGTGTATATGAATAACTTTTTTAATCATTTAACTTCAAGCAAGGCAATAATGCCACTAAGATGACAAGAGTTAGAGAGACTGAAAGAATGAGAAGATGTTAGTGAGGAAAAAAAAAAACAACAAAGGAACAGAATTCAGGAAGAAAGAAGATGGCAATTGATGTTGCATTTAAAATTTTGAAGATCGTAGGAGGCAGGGAATCAAGAAATCAAAAGATTTCCACATGCAAGTGTGAGAAAATAAACTATTAGAATAGAATTTATGGTTATATCTAGTGATTTCAACAATAAAATGGTGTGACCTAATTGCCAATCTAGTACTGCACTTAAATTCATGCAGTCAAGGTACCAAAAAGGACAGCTCATCAAAACAATTGGGATGAAAATATTTATAGAAAAGACAGCAAGAAGCCACGTTACAGCAGTGTAAAAGTGACTAAAGTTGAGAAGACTTTTCAGGATTGATAATATTACAGACCCTTTTGGATTTTGTCAAGAATCTTCAAATATATAGCACTAGCACCAGACCAGATATCACAATATTCAATGCATGGACAAATGGTAGATTTATAAATATGCAAGATGGATTTTTGCAAGATATAGTGATGTGATATATTTGTCATAACACTAGATTAAACTTACATTATGATAGAAAGCTCTAATAGAAATTTTTCGAAATTCATGGATTATTACTAATTTCATTTAAATTAATTTTCATTTATTAATAACATTATTTTCCACTTCACTGCCATGGCATAATTTTCATATTTAATATTTTTGTTAGGTTTCGTTTCATACACTAGTGATCATCATCAGGTTTTAATGTTAATTTCACACTAGGCTTCTTGACACTTAAAACTCTCAAATTCAACACTTGATATTAGGAAAAGCTTTATTGATTCCTTAGCTAGGAAATGAAGTCATTCTAACAATTATTGATTCACTGAATGCAGAACAATCCTTTTAACAAGAGAGCCACAATATCTCCCCTCAGGAATCTGTTATTGAAATGCACCAGTTCACCAAGTAACAGATTTGCATAGCAGAAGCATTGCTCATCAAACCAAAGGAATAAGGTTCTTAACAAAAAAGAATAGTACTTTCCATTTTAATTCTGATATCACAAATTATCATTTATACTCTTTCGTTTTTTTTTGTTTTTGTTTTTTATTGTTGTCCCCACCTTGGCAATCAATGTGTCACAGTCAATGTTTCAGCTATTGTAACCTGTTCTTATTCAGATGCTTATAGTATTCAATAAGATTCTCAGAATTATGAACTAAACCTTTTATTGAATCCACAGAGTAAACTCTTATTCTGCTGTCCATGCTAGGTATTGTGTATCAATTCTTCTATATTAGTTTGTCATTATGATGGCGATTCTACTGGTTTCACTGATCCAGACTATATGAATTTCACAGCATGACCAATTTTCGACAACCAGATGAATAGCATGAACTTAGTCAATTGTCTGAGAACAATAAGATAAGACTACCTGTTCTATAGAATATGTAAAAGCATTTCATAAGGTATAATACAAAGACCTATTCAAACTCATAGGGAGACATTATCTGAGAAAAATGTCAGGATAATCAGGGAACATTTACCAGGAACTACTAGCATGAAGATGGAAAAGGAATTGAACAAGTGCAACAAAAATAGAAAGAGGTATAAAACAAGGATATGTCTTCTTCCTGGAATTATTCAACCTATACAACAAGGCAACACTGAGAACTAAAAGTTCTACCAGGATTATATTGTCAGAAGCACTCTTAATATAAGGTATGCAGATGAAACTGTTAATGACAAACACACAAAGAAAATTGCCGGAGCTCCTAGACAAAGCAGTAATGGAAAGCAATACAAAAGAATTAATCATTTTATAAAATAGGATGTATGATTGTTATCAAAAGGGACAGTCCAGGATGCAAGCTACAAACTGGAGATGCCAGAATCAAGCATGTACAAAAATTTAAATAGCGAGGAAGAGTTTTAACAGATGATAGAAAATGTGACACCAATATCCTAATGTGCATTGGGGTAGTGAAAGAGTTTCCAAAACCTAAAGAATGTATTAAAAAACAGAAAAAATCCATTAGAAAAAAAAAAAAAAAAAAAAAAGAGTGCTGAACTATTATATGATATCTATCCTCCTATAGAGCATTGAATACTGGACATTTTCTTAGAAATGAAGAAGAGACTTGAGATAACAGCGATGTGGTTCTACAGAAGGATACTGAGAATACAATGGACAGAACATATAAGCAACAAGGAATTTTTAAGGAAAACGGAAACAACATTCACATTTGTATTTGGAATCAAGAAGAGACTTTCTGGGATACATGAAGGCTTGAAGAATTTGACATTCACAGAACATATTGAAGACAAGAGAGGCAAAGGGAAACAACAAGTAACCTATATAAAACTTGTATAAATAGATGGCAGAACAAGGACTGAGAGAAACAATAAGGAAACACATTTTGGGAGGACAAAGTATAGGAAGTTGGGGAGAACTATGATCACCTAATCCTAAAAAGACATGGGACATAAAAGAAGACTAATATTCTGAAAAACAACTACAAGTCAAAAAAAGATTTTGGTTTAAAATTATTTACTTTGCTGCTTGTAGTGAATGGTAGGGTTGACAGATTGGGCTATTTTTGAAAGTCCACAACTAATAAATTTTGAATTTCACTACTTGTAGTCAAATCTGGATGAAAAGAAACATTTTTTCTTTGATTAAAGAAAAACATATCCAGTCAGTACTTCAATCTTTGTGGCTTTTATATCGAACAATGTTTTAACTGGGTAGAATTACTAGCTCCATCCAGACATTTAAATTATAGGTAGAGAGAGATTCATGCCTTTTGCATGAGCCTTAGTTAAAAGTGAGAAAAATAAAAAAAGACAAAACTAAGCTATATTTTAAAAAATGATAAACAAAATCAAGTATCTAAATAAGCTAATGAAATAAGAGTTTTTTTAAAAAAGTGTTCCACTGGTTTTCTTTATTTTGCATAACAGTAATTACAACTGAAAATTTTGTTTTTTCATCCTCAGTAAACAAGTTATTGTACTCTGCTTTACTTAGACTAGTAAGGTTTTCTAGTTATGAGGTTGAAGTAAAGAGACAGCTGGTAGGACTTAATATAAACAGATACCAACATTTTTATCTGTCTATATTTCCGAGAGGAGATATTGTAACTATTTATACTATTTACATTTTTCAGACAGTTGTCCTCATCTTTATTGTCATATTCACAATATTCTGGTTGTTGTATGGTGATATACATTGGAATTTCAAACTGAACCCTTTATTTAGTCCACTGAAGAAGGTTGGAGCATACAACAGCCAAAACATGAATATGATAAAAATGAGGACAACAGTCCAAACAATGTAAATAGTTACAATACCTCATCTCAGAAATATAGACAGATAGTAATGTCTTCATCTCGATGGTTACAGTCACAAGGTTTCAACCACTGTACCTGCCAGCCTTCTTCAGGTCTATCATATTTGATTACTTTCTGGAAATTTCAAACTGAACTCTGAAGGCCACTTTAAACAACTAATATGTGGACACTGGAGTGATTAATTCAGCATATAATAATGATACTCATTTAAAAAAATTCAGACAAAAACTAAACTGAAAGATGAGTCTCACTGAAATTTTGTACCATTTCCTCTACTCCAATTTTCCCCTATAATTGTGTAAAAATGAACCACCATTTTCTTGGAGAAATATTACCATAATATATTTTCAGTATTCTTTTCCTCTGCATTAAAAGAAAGCAAAAAAAAAAAAAAGAAAGAATTTAGAAACCCCCCCTCCAGCTCAAAAAGCATGTGAATTCCTTTTCCTCTTTACAGATTCATTTTGTTTGAATATAATAATTGGCCTTGCAGTGTTGCTGAATGGAAGAAGAAGAAAAAAAGAAAAAAAAAAAAAAAAATATTCTTTTCCACAAAAGTTTTTTTTTTTTTTTTTTTTTTTTTTTTTTTTGGACCAACCTCCAGGCAGTAGAAACAAATGGAGTCAAAATAAAGAAAAAGGAATTTTTTCTTCAGTAGAATAAATGAGAAATCTTTTTTGGACAATTTTGAAGCAAAATATTCAGCACCACTCTGAAATAGATTAAAACTTGAGAATGTCGATCATGCAGTAATTTTAAAAATTGTGTTATAAATAATAATAGAAGCCCAATTTGAGACAGTGATAGACATACATAAATATAAAATTAACATTAACTTTTTGCTGGAATGGTAGTACCAAAGTTTTGTCTTGAAAGGAGAAAACTGAGCAAATTGAGGCTATTGTTGATATTAATTTATCATTAAAATTAAAGAATAATATTTTTAATCCCTTATAACAAAGGTTTTATAAAATGTATGTTAGTGCATGTATTTATTCTATAATTTAAAACCTTATATATTTATCAGTCATGCAGCCTGATTTCCCTTTCTTAGTAATGAGATGTTCCATTTTTATGCTAACAGGAGATATTCAATGATATTAAGCAAACATGCTTTGTATTACCATAAGAAAAAGAATATTTCATTAATAAATGGCTGCTAATACACTGCTTTAGTTTCTTTTACACTGTTAAATTTCTTCAGATTTTTTTTTTTTACTTTTAATGATTTGAAAAGCCAATTCTATCTTTAACATAAATGACTTTTGTAGTATGTACCTCACCCAAGATCATACTAGAATATACTTTGCACTCAATATGATGTCAAAGAACACAAATTTACACCTCACCTATGTCCATGTCTACCGTGACATGTAAACACATGATGGACATGCACAGAAAAGACCAGTGTTTCAGGAATATAACACACACCCTAGAGAGAAAGAGTACTGAAACAGCGAACATGAGAATGTAAGGTCCACGTTCAGATGAGGGCTTGAGCTTAGTGGTTAGGAAGTCATTTGTCAGACCAACATGTCTCTTATGTCATACATTATAAAATATGTGGGGGGGGAGACATACTTCACTTTCATTTGACATAAAGTTCATATATAGCATATATAAGCATTAATAAAAGAGAAAAACAGTCAATGGAAATCTACAACTTCAAAATCAAACATGGACAGATCAGAAAATAAATGAAAATGTAGAGAATTTTTTTTTAATAGGATGAAGCTGTTTAAAAGAAATGCACAGATTAACAAACACAATGACTGTCCATTCTCTTCATATACACACACAAAAACTATTAACAATGCTAAGGTAATTGCTGCAACAAAACTAAATGAGTCAGCAAAAAATCATACCACAGATCAGATTTTAAGCAGACAAGATTAAGAATAAAAATCTTTACTTGACAGAATTCTCCAGTAGAAAACCAAAGTTGTAAAAAAAAAAAAAAAAAAAAAAAAAAAAAAAAAAAAAAAAAATCAAAATCACAACAAAAGAGTAAGATTGTAAAACAAAATGCTGAGTGTTAAAAAATATATCTCAGGATTTAAACAAACACTAAAAAATATCTGAAATTTCAAAAGGAATACACAAGATAGAAGCAATACAGACCTAACATGTGATAATAGGTAAATTCACCAAAACTGTCCAGCACAGGAAACTATAAGTAATAGATGTGGCTAAAAGGTCCATTTTACCTCATCCATTAGACATAGCTTCCTGTGCTTGATGTTTCTGGCAGATGTGCCTATTGTTATCATAGATTTCTGTCCCTTACAGACAGCAGCTGATGTTTTGTTTCCAGATGATCTATCACAAGCACATGTCTCTGCATCATCACTACTGTTATACAAAAAGTAGGTCTATGAAACAGTAGGATTCTCAACTAATCCAAGCTCATCCCAGAGTTCTCACTTAAAGGCAGTTGCAAATTCAAACATTTTTTCAATGATGGATAGTATTAGATATTAGAGCACTTATAAAAGCATCATATATCATTTCTTTATACTCTTTATCCCTAACAACCCTATAATTATGGTCTCCACTCAAATGTTTTAGTGACTGCAATTATTCACCAGTGATTGTTGTTAAATAATACCTTGCATACAGCACACTTTTAGGTTTTTATTTTCACAAGTTCTGCAAACTACATACAAAGAATCAGATCAAACCAAAAATGGAATATTGCTGCTATATCTCGGCTGGAGCTGCTCAATCTTCACTTAAAAGCTTCGACAGAGTTCAAAAGCATCTATGTAGCCTTATAATTTATGAAATATTTTCCAGCCTACACCTTTTCCACAGCTGGAATGTTGCAAGGCTCTCAAGACTTACTATTTCCATTTTAATTGCTATTTCCCCAGCAATTGTTCTGATTAGCTACATTCCTGAGTTCCACCAGCTCAGACCTTCATCCCCTTTATATTCCATTGATAAAAAGGAAGTTCCATCCAGACAGCTTCTTCCTAAGAATTGAAACAAACTCCCAAGAGAATATGTCCCAATTACTACAATCTTAACCACTTTAAGTTTTGGGTCAACTGTTATCTATCAGGTCATCCCATAAGTTCTGTCCAAATTTTGAATAAAGAAAACAAGTGACCAAATGTTACATTTAATTACAGGTTCAATCAACAATGTATTTTCCCTGATTATCTATAACTTCCTTCCATCTAGTAACAAGCTTACTAACTCCATTACTGTAAAATTCTTTTGGCTTTGATTCAAAGAACTCACAAATGTCAGTTTTAACCTCTTCCTGTATTACAAAACAAATGGTAGTCTGAAGGAGCAAGATCGGGAGAATAAGGTGGATGAGGAATTTTCTCCCAACCAAGTTCTTCGATCTTTCGTGACGTGATTCTTGCTGTGTAGGGTCACGCATAGTCCTGATGAAACATCACCTCTTTTCGATTCACTAGAGCATGTCTTTTTTTCCTCAAAACTTGGTTCAAATGCTCTAATTGCTGACAGTATATTTGAGCATTAATTGTTCCATTAGGTGGTAAGAATTCAAAGTGGATTATTCCTTGGCGGTCCCACCAGATTGAAAGAACCTTTTGCCTATGAAGTTCCCTTCTCAACTGTGGCTGGGGTCTTTCACTTTACCAAGCCACTGTCTACAACACTTAACATTTTGATAAAAGATCCATTTTTCATCGCCAGTCACCAGTCTATCCATATCGAGAATGGAGAGAAGAGCAAATGTCAACTCTGGATTTGAGGTTGTTTTCAGACAATTCATGAGGCACCCATTTTCCAAGTTTAGGAACCTTTCCAAGTTGTTGAAGATGACGATGAACAGTTGTATGGTTTGAACTGAGAACCACTGCCAATTCCTCAACTGATAAAGCAGGATTTTCTTCAAGGGCTGCTTCAAGAGGCTTTTCATCAAACTCAACTGGACGTCCGGTTTGATCATCTTCAATGGTGAAATCTCCACCTCTGAATTTTGCAAACCATCTTCTGCAAGTTCTTTCATTCACACATTCCTTTCTTGAACTCAAAGCATTATGTGCCTCAAATGATTCTTAGGTACTTCCATGTTAGCAGGGTTTTAATCAAACAAAATTTAATTTTATTGTTCTGTGAAATAAAATTTGATCAGTTTAAACGCATCTAAACATAAAAATAATGTTCAGCTCCATTAGACATTATCAAATACTCTTTAAATTTTTCATTTTAACAAAAAGTTAAAATTCGGACAGAACTTATGGGATGACCTGATACTTTGAACAACCTCATTCAGTAACTTTCTACCTTGATTGGCTCTTGAACCTTGTATTGGGTGAAAAGAAAGAGAAAGAGAAAGCATTCAGTTTATCCAGAGAATGTTGCTGAATAGAGGAAAGAAAATGGTTGTACTATGAGAATTATTCTAAATACTAGGCAGAGTTCTTCAATTTGGTTTGGGCTAGGGGTGCTGTTACCTTTCTCATTTTCTTTGGCTTTTCTTATATATACAGCAATCATCCTATTTGTATATGTGGTTTTCATTATATATTGAACTAGTTTGAAGAGACTTTACCAACAATTCATTTCATCTAAAACTTTGTCAGAGACAGCAAGAGTACTACTATCTTGATTTGGTCTGACATTCTGCAATTCAGTTGGCCTAAGACTTCATTTTATCCAAAACTAGTCGGTAAGGAAGCAATAGAATGAAGGAGAATTTCTTTGGCCTACTTTCATTTAACTTTACAATTTACTTTACTTACTGAATTTCATTCAATTTTACTTACTCAGTTGAAAACTTCAACTGAAGCAAAACATCTCCATCCAAGACTTTATTTGAGATTGCAGAATTTGAGCTACCATTGTTTTTCCAGTTTTTGAATACTCCACTTAGACATGACTTTATCAAAAACTGTTTAACATGGGAGATTTTGAATCACCATTGTCTTTTTTCTTTATTTTGGTTTACAACTACCAGTGATCTACAGGTAGTGGTTTAGAAATATTGCCCGCTTTTAATGTAAGAAACTTGTACAATATTAAAGAGACAATTTAAGCCCCTATAGACTATAATATACCAATGCTTTCCCTCCTTCACAACAGAACTTGAATTAACATTGGTTTCAATCTCTCAGATTGTAGAAACTTATCTACAGTTTCAAAATTAATTATTTCTCTTTATTGAATAAATTTGAGTTCTGCTAAAAGTCAAAACCTAATATACATAAAAAAGAAATAGAACATTTATGGTAGTTGTGTAATCAACATGCTTGGCTTATAAGCCATTGAGAACAAACTCAAACCTTACTGAATATTCTACAAATACAGATTTGTGTCAAAATTTGTTTCATCAAATATCTAGAAAATAAATGATTATGAATTTGAAAGTTATTTCATAATAACTGAAATAAAGTTTTACATGTTCTAAATAAAAAGAAACTGACATTGAAATTCAAAATAAATTCTTGAGAGTGATTTTATAGAAGTTGATCACCATTCTAGAAAATATAAACTTAGTAACTGCCAGATTACATTGGGTTAGTTTAATTAAAAAAATCTTAACTATTAGTTAATTACATATTACTTGTAAAATATCCAATAAATAAAGAACAGTAGATAAAGAATATTGAATGGAAATCAAGTGAAATTTTAATGGAAATTTAAAAACTTTAATGAAATTATTTTTCTTTCATCTTTTTCAATAAAATCTATCTTAAAAACATAGATGCATGTTAAACATTATATAGCATGGAATACATTATATAAGCCTTTTCTAATTTGTTAAATAAGGTTAGAAAACTTTTGTTTTCTAACCTTATTGGGAATTTGGAAGTGAAAAGAATCACTGTACACACAATTTTATAAGAAATTCATGCTTCATAAAGGGAAAGTTCCATAAAGTCTGCTTTCTTAATACAGAAAACTTAGTAACTTCTGTGGAAATATTTACAATTATCTCTAATGATGATTGATTTTTTTTTTTTTTTTTTTTTACAACTTATTAACCTTTTGCAGGTTATTTAAAGCCAGAAAATACTTTAAGGTTATAAGAATTTGTTAGAGATAATAATTTTTACTGATACGAGTGCTACTAATTATCCCATACCTGGGAGGGAGAAAGGTGTATTCATACCTTTCCCAAGGATATTTGAATGAAATGAATATAAAGAATTCAACTAGAATTGGAACTTAGCTCTCCAATTTCCATTTCCGAGCCATTATCCATGACACCACCCACACATCCACACTTACAGCACCTGGCATTCCCAAGCAGTCACCCATCTAGGTAATGACCAAGTGCAACATTGCTTAACTATGGTTATCATACAAGAACTAGTGTTTCAATGTGATATGGCCCTAAGCCTCCCTAATGATGACTAATGATTATTACCCAGAATATTATAAAGATCACTTACATTTAACAAAACATCATAAAAGATAACTGCATTAAGCTGTATAAGAAAACTGACCATTGCTGTTTCCAAGCTGAAACTTAGAATAAAACAGAGTTAAATTCATCTGTTAACTGAATTAACATCTCAACAGAATCTATTTCTTTTACATCTTCCTCATTTTTATCACCATTTTCCTTTTCACAACTTATTCGACACTTGCAACCTGAACAAATAGGAATTATGCCAACTGAAATTTTATTATGATTCATGATAGACCAAGATGACTGATGGTCAAGATGAACCAAAGGAAATAAAAATGGTTATTAGTTACATCAAATTCCTAATGAACATAACCAATTTTTTTTTTTAAACTCTTTTCTAAAAACTACAGAAAAAACTCGATTTAAAGAATTGGAGGCGGTGAGTGTGTTCCTTAAATCTGCTAAATCCTTTATTTAGTAAAGAAGTTATGTAGATCACTGCATTTTATGAATATGTTTTTGTTAAAGACAATCAACTTGCAAATGACTACTTTTACATAAATATTTTTATTTTAATCATTTCACTGCCACTAGGATGCAGTGTGCTACAGGGAGCAAAAGAGAATGGGAAGACTTAGTGGGGAGAAGTGAAGAAAGGACAATAAAAGAACAGGGTTCAGGAAGACAGAAGATAGTGATTAACATTGCATTTAAATTTTTGAAGATTGTAGAGAAGTAAAAAATTGTAAGAGAGTTCCACAGGTGAGAAATGTGAGAAAAGAAGGTGTTAGAATAGAAGAGACGGTTGCATCTAGCTAGTTCAAGAGTAAAACAGTGAAACCTAGTTGCACACTTAAATTCATGCAGTTCAGGCCAGGCACTAAAGAAAGCATATCAGTACAGATGTCATGAACATATTTGTAAAAAAAAAAAAAAAAAAAAAAAAAAAGAGAGAAAAGCCACATCGCATTGATGAGAAAGTGACTGAATTCGAGATGTCAGGCCATGATTGATTACATTGCAGATGTAATTCTTTGAATTTTGTCAAGAATCTATTAAATAAAACAAATCATACACACATTTTCTTATCGAGAGGATTTTTAGAAGTGGTACTGTAAAGGTAATCTGCACTGTAACTTTGTACTCATAACCAAGGCTAAGAAAATTTTCAACAGTTCATGCATAAATAATCCTATCAGTTTTAACTAGATTACTAGAATAACAGGGTTGTCAGCAGTGGCTTTTAAATCTCAGTGGAATATTTCAATACTTGTCTGGGTTGCTTTTTTTTTTTGCATCTTTTGTTGTAAGTTTATATTTTTTTTTTTTTTTGCTAATAAAATCTAACAAAATCTACTTTGTTCAATATACTTTACATTTTCTTGATTTTTAATTTAAGTTTTTCCTTCTCAAATAACTTTAGAGCTAAAAAAGTTGACCTAGTAACTAAAGACGAACTTGAATGAGTTGTTCTACCATTTATCTAACTTCATTCAGTGAAAAGAAAAGTCAGTCCATTACAGCTCATGTGATCCTAAAATCTTCTAGATGTTCAATTGAGGTTTTACTGTATTACACGGAAGCAATATTTGCACATCCAGAAAATTTAATATGAGGAGAATAATTTGCTAAATCTAGAATTTGCAGGTTTTTAAAAAAAACTTACAGAAAAGATTCCTTGTAGAAAGGAAATGTAATAACAGATGCTTTAATTTTGAAAAATAAGCCAATATTGGAAGTTTTATGGCTGCCAATATCTAACTTACCCTCACATAAAGAATTCCACCTGAAAAACACCCAATGAGTTCCTTCTAAAGAAAAATTTGGAGTTCATAAAAAATAGATTAAGAAGAGAGGAAATGAACAAAAACAAATCTGGTATACTAGCAGCTGGAAAAGAATAAAGAAAGCAGTGATCAGAATACCGTCTTAGCATACTAAGGTAAAAAAAAAAAAAAGAAATGAAATAATGCAGGTGGTTGAAACAGATAGAGAGAAAAATTAAAACAAAACAATAGAAACTATTTTTCCATCTTAAATGACATCCTTTGAAAATGTCACTGATTCAATTGACAAATTTGCCAGAGACATTTTTGCAATGAACTGTTCTTGTTTCCATAATCTTATCAGCAAGTTCTTTCTAACACTCTCACCCACTCAAAAGAAGCAAAAAAGATTTTAAGCAACAAGAATTCATGACAATTTAATTCTGTTCACAATACAGATTTTACAACTACACCGAGATTTTCTTCTGATATTGTTCAGATATTATGGGATAAATCTTTAAATAGTGTCCTGATACTAACATAAGAGTTACATTTAGAATATCTATATTTATTAGGTTGGTGCAAAAATAATATCGTTTTTTGACATTTTTTAACATCAAAAAACGATATTATTTTTGCACCAACCTAATATCTATGATGATAACAACAATGATCATCATTGTTGTTATCATAAATATACAAGTTTCATTCTCTAAAACCTCAAAACTGTCCTTGCATAATATTACCTTCAGGTTGAGAAAGTTAAAAAAAAAAAAAAAAAAAAAAAAAAAAAAAAAATTTAGTTGTTTTCAATCTTTTACAAGCAGGTGCTAAGAAAATCAACAACCACTTCCCAAAATCTGACTAAATGACCAAACAATTTTTTTTTTTAATGCCTTCTTGGTCAAGCAAAGAAACTTCAGCATCCTCTCAAAGCATCTTTTTAGCAAAATTTTTTACAAAGTCCAAAGAAGAATCTGTAATATTATTGGTCCTGACCTGGCATCTTTTAAGAATTTTTTGTAAATACTGATTTACTGATACAAGTCCTACTAATTAACCCATACCTGGGAGGAGAAGAGGTGGATTCATACCTTTACCCAAGCATATTTATGAATATAACAAACCCAACTGGAAATGAAACTTGGCTTTCTGATTTCCAACTCAGGGCTGTCATCCAATACACCACACACACACATCCAAGCTTACTTGGCCAATTTACTTGGTATTCTCAAACAATCACTCATTACTGACCAGGCTCAATGTTACTTAACTTCAGTAATCGTACAAGGACAGGTGTTCCAACATGATATGGCTGTAAGCCCAATGTAACACAGCTTCTGTCTTTTCTATAAATATTTTCATTGCATTGTTCCTATGAGCTTTTCCCTTTGGTTCCTCAACTTCAAGAATTTAAGTGCAGTACTAGATTGGTAAATAGGTCTCATAATTACACTGTTGAAATTGCTTAATGTAACTAAGTTCTATGCTAATAGTTTCTTGTGGAGCTCTCTTCTAGCTTTTCGCTTTCCTCTCAACTATGATCTTTAAAAACTTAAATGCGAAAATCTTATCCTATACTTTTATTGTCCTTTTTTTCTGTTTCTTTCACACTCAGTAATACCTTGCATCTCTCAATGGCTTTTATTACCTTGTTTGGGGTGAAATGATTAAAAGAAAAGAAAAAAAATATTTCTCAATCATTTCTCCAGTGAATATCCTCTCTTTTGAATAGTTTTTTAAAATTACAATAATTGAATTCTGTCAGTTATGTGCCATACATGATACATGCTTAGGTGAGCATTGTTCCTGAAACTCAAAGTTGTGCTCGTGGTAAGGAACAAAATTTATATTTATTATTAAGTGAAGACATATATAAATATTTACTTTATCATTTATACATTAATAAAAAAAATGTTAAAAAATTATTTAAGTAAAAAACCAAGATACAATTTTCCAAACTCAGGAACACTCAAGAATTAACAAGGACAGTGACTGTCTGAAAACTGAATATCAAAATTGCTACAACTGAAAGAGAAAGAAAAAGTGTAAAACCAATAAGAAGAGAATATAGAGAAACAAGAAAAAAAACAATGAAAAAGAGAAATAACCATGGCATTCTACATGTGGGTACATGTGCACATACACACTATTAAAAAAACCTTCTGCTAATGAAAAATGCATATATAAGAGAAAAACTAGAAAATAAACACAATTGCTGATATCTCCTGATGAGCGGATGTAGAGATTGCTGGAGTGTCCATATATGAAACTCTAGAATCATGATGTTGAAGGTAACACTAATCAGCTAAGTGACAACATATATATATATATATATATATATATATATATATATATGATCCTCTTTCCTCAGCATGCCAGAATGTCTACATTCATTTTAAGTGTTTTTACAGAACTCCAATTAATTTTCAGAATTCCAATCATATTTTCATATACAGTTACCATAATTCAGTGCAATATAAAATTTAATTAATTGGTATCTTATGAAAATGATTTGTGTTGTACTGATGTCTGTCTTTCAACATAAAAGGTAAACATCAAGAGGGTATGTAAATATATCCAATATGCAAACTATGATTATAATAAATAGCTAGAGATGTAATTATTTTTGGTCTTTATTATTTTGCTATTTGCATTTAATGACTACACGGATTAATTGTTCTTTTTCTCCTTATTATTGCAATTACTTTGCCACTTTTCCTTATTCCCTTTTTTAAGCTAAATTTCTGATGAGCTGACTGAAAACTCAGGTAATAAATGATCTCTTGTATTGTCATCCAACTTATATATTTATTGCTCTCTTCTTGGTTCCACCATTCTCAAAGTAAAAGTTTAAATCCATGGAGAAAAAATATTAGCTTCAGTATAGTTAATGAAATTTAATGTTAAGCCACACAAGCATCTTTCATCAACTCAGAAAGAGGATTGAAAATAAGAAATATTTTGTGCATTGCAAATCAAAAATATGATGTATGTTAAATCAGAGTCAAACATAAAACAAAACCTTAAAAATTCTTTCTAGCTCATTACAAAAAGGTTTTCCTTATTCTTGGTTACCATTTTTAAAGTTTTAATCTCTTTAATAAAGCCAAAAGACAACTTAAGTGAATGTTATTGTAAAAGCAATTATGATCTTAAAAGTGCATTTTTTTCAAATCTTGTTAAATCAACTATAATCTTGATTTCATACACAACACATTTACTAAATAAGGAAGCAACAATATTTAAACAATTTAAAACATAAGACCATGCTTATTTAACATGTTTTAGTAAATGATGCATACAGTCTTCAGGAACAGTTTTATAAAGATTCTATAAGAAACTTGTAAAAGATGGATTCATTCATTTTCTATTGCTTATCAACTCTTTGCAGGATACTTAAAGCCAGAAAATATTTTTAGGTTTTAAGAATTTATTTTTTTAAAATAATAATGATTTAGTGATACAAGTATTACTAATTAATCCATAAAAGGGTATTTGCATGTAATTTATTTATACAAGCATTACTAAGATTTGGCATATAAATGAATATAATGAACCCACCTGAAAACGTAACTGAGCTCTGATTAAAAATTCTGAGCCATTATCCATTGCACCACCTGCACATTCAACTTTACAGAACGCACACACTCAATTAAGCTGAAAAATCGAATCATCCTTGATAATGGCTAAAGGTATAGCCGAAAGCGCTCGGAAATAGAAAACATTTGGACAGTTCTTACACATCCTTTGTCCAGAAGAGAAAGCTCTTGTTAGAACACAAGAAAAATTAAATAAAAAGCTTAACCGTAGTACCTTGTCTGTCGTTTTTAATGAAACATGCATGCATGCATACACTTTTTCTATATATATATTATATACACACACACACACACGTCGAAGCAAACACGCATGTTTTTTGTTTTTTTTGTGGCTCTAAGAAAGTGATGTTAAGGAAAGTCTTGATTGTTTTTGTTTTTTTTTAATCATACATTATTCTTATATTTTTCTTGTTTATTATTTTATGATATTTTAGTTGTTATTCCTTTATAGTATTTATGTATTTTATAATTTTATTGTACATGTTTACCTATCTTTAGTCATGGTATACAATGATTTTTTTTTTTCTATCTTTTTTTATTTTAAAACAATCATTATTTTGCTAGTGAAATTTCTCGCTAAGAGTTATAAGAATATTTAAAATGTATTTTATTTGTTTGACACACATTAGTTGTTACAAACATCCAATCGAGTGAGCAGAAAATGTGTTCTTTCTTCATCTAATTCATTAAAAGGCCAGAGTAGCTGTTAGCATTTGATTGAGAGGGGGGGGATCAGGGATTGATCTCTCCTGATGGGGTCGATTTGGTGATGGGGAGTATGATGTTGAAACTCCCGGATTAACCAAGTCAAATAACATCATTGACGACCCCCTCGGGCGCCCACTTAAGAGCGTATTTTTGAATTGCCATGAGTAATTTTAATTTATTTATAACCAAGCGTAACATTTATTTATCTGTTGTTTTTATGAAAGTGGACATAATTTTCAGAATTAGTGGAAAGCATTTTTTTTTTAATGTTTGTTTATCTTTGACTAGTGGCTCATTAACACCAATTTTTTTTTTTTATCTATTAGTTATATTCACTGTTTCTTTTATAACATTTAGTATGAAATTTAATTCTTTACATTTTATTTTTTATTTGCAAAGTAACATAATTTAAATTTTATTGTAAATGCATTCCCAGTTATAACATTATCTTGTTTAATTTTTAACTACTAGTCTGTTTGTTCTATTGTTATCATTCAATTTTTTTTTTTTTAAGCAACAATAAAATTGTCTTATGCTTTATAATATATACATATAAAAACAACATTTATAATAATAATTATAAAATATTCTAATAATATTATATTTCTTTATTTTATTAATATTATTTAAAATGTGTATTTAGCATTATATTGACACATTTAATTTAGAACTATTTACTCTGACAACCAAAAAAAAGGGGGGGGGCATTGGGTAGAAGTAGTACCTTTGTTATTCCTCTACTGTACCTTATTTTTAAGGGTAACACTAGTTTTCACCCATCTTCTAAATCTCTCAAGTGTATATATATATATATATATATATATATATATATATATATACACACACACACGTCCTAGGTATGACAAACTACATCCGGCAGCAAGTCTTCTCATCGGGAGATTGGAGGATTTGAGGAGCGTGGAACCACCTTTTAATTGCTGTTGTTCCCATGTCCGCCCTGACCCGGTGTGGTAGCACTTGTTAGGGTCCCAGCTATGGACAAAGTGTCTATCAGGGCTGACCAAGCTCTTTAGTGTTATAGAACATGATTGGTCCAGATGGAAAACTCTTACATGAAAAGACTGAGGTATATTGTCTGCTTTGTCTGTGGCATTTATTTGCACCGACTGAGTATATCAACAGTTCCAAAAAGTGTGGAGTTTCTGCACAAGCCTTCACCACTTTAATCAAATCACTTGTGTGGGTTTTCTGGTGGTTTACCTTGATTCATTATTATCCACACAGTTCACTTGCAAGGTCTGCTGGCAAGAGAGTGAAGGTGATGGGGTCAGGTAAAGGATATTACTGGAAGGCTCTAGCTGGAGCTCTACACAATGGCAGACTGATGGGTGATGGCCATTCTTTCACAAACCAATGAGCAATTGTGATGTCCATGTCTTCCATCAGTGACAAAGCAGTCCTATTTAGGATTGCACTGCTTTCCCTATTATGGGGAGGGGGCAATAAAAGGAGCCCTAAACATTGCTTGCTCACACAGAGACTTGGCAACCCGCTGCAGCTGTTTGGCTATCCAATAAAGCAGTCAAAACAGCAAGAAACATCAGAATAAGTATAAGAAGAATTTCCATTTTTGATCCTGGAATGTTCGCACTCTTCAGAACAATGATTCTGCACCAGAGCGTAAAATAGCTCTTGTTTCTCTCGAGTTGAAGAAATATAACATCGACATAGCGGCCATTAGTGAAACACGTCTGGCTGGTAATTCTCAGCTTAGGGAAGAAAAATGCGGATATGTATTTTTATGGGTTGGCAAGACTGAGAAAGAGCCACACCAGTCTGGTGTTGGCTTTGCCATCAAGTCAGATCTTGCTATCTCACTGCCTGCCTTACCTAAAAGGTGTATCTGATCACATAATCACATAATAGCATTAACCCTCAATCGTGTGATGATGGTTAGCTGCTATACGCCAACCTTAGGTAGTTCAGATGAAGAAAAAGATGATTTTTACAATCTCCTTCAGGATGTCATCTCCAAAGTCCAACATAAGGATAAATTAGTCCTTACAGGTGATTTCAATGCTTGTGTTGGCAGTGATTATCATTCTTGGAAGGGCATTTTAGGTCACCATGGTATTGGTCAGATCACGCTTTACTTCGGAGTAAAGCAAAGGATTATAAAATCTACAGTTCCCAAGCACATTAACATACTGCCTCTTAAATCGACTGAAACAAAAATTGAGCTCTCTGACAAACTTGATGCTGCACTTGATTCTGTAAACATTACCAATGATATCGAATCATCTTGGAAGGCTCTGCGTGATGCAACATATTCTACATCCTTGGAGGTTATCAGCCTGCCACATCATAAACATCAAGACTGGTTTGATGACAATACAGAAGTTCAGCAGCTTATAGATCAATTGAACTCTTCTCATAAAGCATGGATTGAAGACAAGAACTCATCTGATAAGAAGATCGCTTACAAGAACTGCAAAAGTCAGGTTCAATGAGCTCTTAGAGGTGGTGGTCTGAAAAGGCCACTGAACTCCAAGAAGCTTCAGAAAGGATCTAAAGGCTTTTTATGCTGGCCTCAAGAGCATTTTTGATCCTCAGAAAATCTCCACAGCAGATGGTGAAACTCTTGACAGGCAAGTCAGACATTTTTGATCACTGGAAAGAGCATTTCGAAACTGTGTTAAACACCACTTCGGTTACTGATGAGGAAGCCATCACATCAATTGAGCAAAATCCTGAAATTCTGGAGTTGTCTTTTGAACCTACTTATCAAGAGGTAATTGACGCCATCAAGAAAATCTCATCTGGGAAAATCACCTACTCCTAAGGATCCTATTCCACCGGAATTGTATACGCATGGTGGCCAAAATTTGGCAAAAAAGTTGCATCTTCTTTTCACGGAGATATGGAAGGCAGGCTGCGTTCGACAGGATTATAAAGACGCCTCTATCAAACACCTCTACAAAAACAAGGGTTCCAGGTGTGTCTGTGAATCATCGGGGGATATCACTACTTTCAATTGCAGGCAAAATACTAGCTAGACTGATTCTAAACAGAATCATCATACACCTTGTTGACGACATCTATCCTGAATTGCAGTGTGTTTTTTGGTTGGGTTGTGTTACCATTAACATATTTTCTCTTCATCAAGTTGCAGAGAAGGTTCATGATAAAAGCCAGGAGTTGTACATAGTGTTTGTGGACTTGACAAAGGCCTTTGACACTGAATCGAGAGGCTCATTGGCAAGTCTTGAGGAAACTCGGTATCCCTGAAAACATGCTAAAGGTCATCATCTCCTTTCATGAAGGAATGAAAGCTAACATCGTGTGATCGTATGATGTCAGAATTCTTTGATGCCACAAATGGCACCAATCAAGGTTGTGTCATGGACCCTGTCCTTTTTGCCCTTTTCTTCTCAGTAATGCTTAATATGCATTTGCAGACACAGAGAGTGGTGTCAAGTTTCAGTTTCGAACAACTGGTGGTCTCTTCAATCATCAGCACTTCAAAGCCAAGACCCACCTTCAAAGGCAAATTATTCGGGATTTGTTTGCTGATGATGCTGCTCTTGTAGTGACATCCTTTCAGAAGGTCCAACACCTAATAAATTGTTTCTCTGCTGCATGTAAAGCCTTTGGTCTTACACTTAGCATAAAGAAAACTGAAGTAGTGCACCAACCTTGTCCTACTCCGAAGCAATTCTGTGGTGAGAAACAAAAACCACGAGTCTACAAATTTCCAGAGAGACCATTGAAAGTAGAAGCCAAAGCCCTGAATTATGCAAAGTCTTTCACCTATCTTGGTAGCAAAGTCTTTCACCTATCTTGGTAGCAAAGTCTTTCACCTATCTTGGTAGCAAAGTCTTTCACCTATCTTGGTAGCAAAGTCTTTCACCTATCTTGGTAGCAAAGTCTTTCACCTATCTTGGTAGCAAAGTCTTTCACCTATCTTGGTAGCAAAGTCAACTACAGTGGAACTTTAGATGATGAAATCATGCATTAGATTGCTAAGGCTACCAGTGCTTTCAGCAAACTCATCGCTTGTAAAATGAGCGGGGTATTCAACTGGATACGAAAATTCAGGTTTACAGAGATGTTGTACTTGCCATCCTTTTGTATGGCTCAGAGTCGTGGACTCCATACAGGTACCATATATGCCAGCTGAATATTTTCCATAAAAGCTGTCTGTGAGCAATCTGTGAATTTAAGCTTCAAGATAGGACATCTAATGTAGACCTGTTTAACAGGTATAATATTGGAGGAATCAAGACTTTTCTCATACAGTCTCAGTTACGGTGGACTGGTCATGTCTTGAGAATGTCTGATGACAGGATACCCAAGATCCTAATATACAGCCAGTTACATCAGGGCTACAGGAATGTAGGACGCCCATGGCTAAGGTACAAAGACAATCTGAAAAGCAACTTGTCAGCTATCAATATACCACATAACACCCTCGAGCGCTTAGCCTTGGAGCAGGTAGAATGGAGATCAACGTGTTTTAGTGGACTCAGCAGTTTTCCATCTGCTTGTCTGAATGATCTTCAAGAAGCGAGAGCAAGAACTAAAAGGTCAGCAAATCTAACAGTGATCTCATCTCACAATCCTCACTCTTGCTCCATATGTGGCTTACTTTGTAAATCACTAGCAGGTTTTAAATGCCACTTAAGATTATCACACAAAATTTCATAACTGAAACAACTAAGCTGTCAGATCCTCATACATCAAAACCGACGGGAGAATCCATTATTATATATATATATATATATATATATATATATACACACCTCTAACTTTGTTTCTCATCAATACCTGAAGACTGCATAATAGTATAAAACTGTTTGTTGCGGAAATATAGGGATAAGTGCCTGAAGAGTTATTACATTTTAGGCTTTGTATTATATTACTTTTTCACATATTTCATTTAGAATTCATCCTTGCTTTGAATATTGCTGCCACATCTGGTCTGGTGCTCCTGCTATATATTTAGAGATTCTTGATAAAATCCAAGGAAGAATCTGCAATGTTATTGGTCCTTACCTGGCATCTCAGCTTCAGTCCCTTTCCCATAGCATAGCTTCCCTGTGTCTTTTTTATAAATATTTTCATGACAATTGTTCTGATGAACTTTCTTCTATGGTATCTAGACTTTATGAATTTAAGTGCAGTACTAGATTGGCAGCAAGGTCTCATCATTTTACTGCTGAAATGGCTAAATGTAACTGTAGGTTCTATGGTAACAGTTTCTTCTATTGCACATCTCCCTTGTGGAACTCCACTTTCTTGCTTCCCAGTCAACTTTGATTGTCAAAAGTTTAAATGCAATGCCAATCATTATCTTCTGGACTTTTACTCTTATTGTCCTCTCTTCTGAATAGTAGTTTTTCCTCATTCTCTCAACAACCTCTTGCATCCTAGTGGATTTGTTACCTTGCTTGGGGTGAAATGATTAAAAAATATATATTTTTATATTAGCTATATAAATTTTACATTAGCATTTTTTTTATGTATAACATGCATACGAGAAAGATCACTGTACTTTATACAGAAACTTGGTCAGGTCTTAGATTAGCAAAGAAATGATTGTTGCTATTAGTTCTCACCATTTTACTGCTGAATTAGCTAGATGCAACAGTCACAGCCATTTTAACAGTTTGTTTTCCTGCACTTCTTGCCTGTGGAACTCTTCTAATTTATTGCTTCCCTGCCATCTACAATCTTCAAAAATTTAAATGCAATATCAATCACTATATTCTGTCTTCCAGAATGCTTTTCCTTTGTCCTTTTCTCACTTAATTCCTCTCATTCTCTTTCACTCCCTGTAACCCCCTGCACCCTAGTGGTACTATCACCTTACTTGGGGTGAAATGATAATAAAAATTTTTTAAAATACTTGTCATTTATGTTTACATTCTTCTTTTTCTATGTGTTGTGGCCTTTCAAGATGTTGGCAATCATGGCTCTCCACAATTTCTTGTCCTTTGTAGCTCTTAATAAATTTTGCCTTTGTTATATCTCAACCTTTTTCCACCATCCATTTACTCAAGCTCGCTACAAAATCTTTAAAAGAGGATAAAGTAGGAGGAGGGAAGATCAAGAAATGCTCTTGGCTTACAAAAAGAGCTACATTCTGAAACTTATCCAATATATTTTTTGATGATATTTTCAAAATACCATACATTTCCTTATATTTTTGATTACATTGTCCAAGAAATATTTGTTCCAAGAAAACTGCATCCTAGTGAAAATATTCTTTTTATTTTTTGCTGAACTTTATTTGGTGCACTATTGAGTTTATGAAAAAGGTCATACAAACTGTCGTAATTTTATTCAATATGGTTTTCCAACATTAAGAGAAACAAATATCAAATATTCTATATAACCTAAACTCAAGGAATAAAACAAATAAATACTAAATTTATGGAGGCGTTATAAATACCTAGTGACAAATACTACATTTGATTTAATTTTCCTTTTTTTATTATTTAGCATATTACCACACAAGATGGCCATAGATAAAATCTTTTCTCTCTGTTTTGCACTAAGAATAAATATTATTTTATTATTTTTTAATACCAGGAATGATCAAGATACTTTGACATATTCCAAGAACAGGACTGAAAATAAACCTTTCAAAAAAAAAAAAAAAAAAAAAAAAAAAAAGATCAGGAATTGGAATGAAAGCCGTGATGGTGCATACACTGAATACATCATAAAAATTCAGGATACAGAATTTGTAAGTACTAAACACCTTAGCATATAAAACACTTTCTCAAACCAATAGTTAAAATTGGTTTTAAGTGAATGAAGTCTGTAAAGTCTTTAATAGAAAGATTTTATAAAAACATATGGATAATTCAAAGGCGTCAGTTCTTATTCTTGTATACATAGCATATATTTCTATCAGTAAAGATACATATGCACCTGATATTAATTTCTTTTTTATCTATACATATATAAAGGGCAGTTGTTTGGGAGGGGGGTCCAGCTAAAACTGAAAAAACTACAATAGTTTATTACAAAGTAAATGTGTATACAGACTTATCAACCAAGCCAACATTTTGTAAAAAAATTATATGATTTGTATTTACGAAGATATTCTAAAATTAAAATGCATTAGAATGCATTCAAAAGTCTCAGAATTAAAATGTAAAAACAAACGGTAATAATTCTTATTCTCAAATCGGATTAGTGTGTGTTTTTACTTTTTTTTTTTTTATTCTGCTAAACACTATCCAAGAATGTATTTTTTAAATTTCTATTCTCTTAAATTTATTTTTTCATAAATAGTAAATAAAAGCATAACTTTAAAAAAAATAAATATTAAAACAACAAAGTAAATTTAAAAGAATATTAAATACAATTATTCAAAAAAGTTTAATATTTATTTATTCAAATATTCAAGTGAGTGTGTGAGTGTGTGTCCAGCTAAAACATCTAAATACAGTAAATAAACTAAATTAAGATATATTTAAACATTTAATTTAATTATTTTTTTTTCAAGCAAAAACTATAGTGAGCCTTTCTTCAAAAAATAATTATTTACTATATTTTGGAGGGGATTATTAATAAAAAGTAAATAAACAAATTACGAATTTAAGATATTTAAACTTTAATTTCACATCTATAGTAAATAAAAGCGTAACTTTAAGAAATGGATATTAAAACAGCAAAGTAAATTTAAAAGAAGAATATTAAATAGAAATATTTGACAAAAAGTTTAATATTTACTTATTCAAATATTTGTGTACGCGTTTGGCTACAGACACACCACCCATCAACGGATTTAGGATGCAACAGACAAAATCTCAGGTATAAAAACTTTCAAATTGTCAGTGTTGTATTTTAAAAATTGCAGTCTTAGCAGAATGAGTCTTATTAGTTCTCAAAGTGACCACTTGGTGTGCAGGCCTTTCAATTTTAAACAAAGATGGAAAGTACGATACATTAGCATGTGAAAATTAATTTAAATAAAATATAGTTAAATTTGTAAAAAAAATATTCAACATGACTAATGTTGGCCACAAGTCATGACTGTCTCTCCTAAATTTTATTTAACTAAAGTTTTTCTTTTCAAATACAAATATAACTTGAAATTTAAACAATAATCTTTTCAAAACTCAATTCTCAATGTATCTTGCTTGCTTCTACTCTTTCAAAATAGTAATTAAATTCATTTACAGAAAAATGTTTGCTAATGTAATGTTTAAAAGTAAAACTTTATTTAGTTAAAAAAAATATAAAATTCCCCTCCAAAATAAATAGTTATTTTTCAAAGAAGTAAGGCTCGCTATATTTTTTGCTTGAAAAATGATTAAATTAAATGTTTAAATATATCCTAAGTTTAACTTTTTTTATTAATAATAATTTGAAAAAAGGTTAATGAACTTTTATCTAAGTTTGATTAGTTTGAAAACAAAATTGAAAGAGTATTTGTTACTATTTAAAGTGAAAAATAGAATTTTCATTTTGAATAAAAATATGAGGATGTTCAGTCTCCCCAACCACACACACCCTGAGCATGATATTGATAGTGTGGTATTTTCATAAATTTAGTTATTTTGTAAAAAACAAAAAAAAAAAAATAAAAACAATGAAGTTTATTTTTTAAAGATTGAATAAAAAATTATTTTCCATAAGATAGCTGAAAAATATCAATTGTCAATAATAAACTATTATTCAAAGATCTTCCAAGCAAAGCTGGGTATCCGTGCTAGTTCTTAATTAAAACCCGAAAATGTAAAAGTTGTTTTTCAATGCTATTAGTCATCAAATCACCAAGTTACAAATCAATAATTCATGAAACTATAACTAAATCAGAGGTTCAATAAAAATGATTGAAATCATCATCAAAATGATTTAACAGTTGTCATTTATTAGCAGACACACGTAAATGTGCAAGAGCTGAAATAGTAACTGAAGATCCTTATAAAATTTCAATAGGTAATTCATTTGTTTGTGAAAGGGGTTTTCTCATTAGTGTAAAAAATTAACTAAATATTGTATTCAATATAGAAGCAGTAACAATTAAATTCTTATATTTAAATGAAGACCAGTATGTCATCCAAACATTGAAAAAATACAAATAAAAAATGTTGATTTTCATCTGGTTAGACTATATGCCTGCAAATTTTTGTTAATTTGTTTTTTTAAGACCTAAACTTTTACAGGTTATTTAAAGCCAGAAAATATTTTTAGATTGTAAGAATTTTTTAATTTACTGATACAAATCCTAATAATTAACCCATAGCTGAGGGAGAAGAGGTAGATTTATACCTTTCCCAAGAGTATTTGCACATAAGTGAATATAACAAACCTGACTTAATTATTGGAATTTGGCTCCCCGATTTCCAATTCCGAACATGGTGTCATGGATGACCCCACGCACATAACATAGAAACAGAAAGATGATGTGCTGTTTCAGCAGAATAATGCTTACCAATATGATGCCCATGCTACTCAACATAGAACTGAACAGTAGTGGCATTTTTCGGAATATATTCACCGAGGATATGATAGGCTGAAGCTAGACTTATTCAATTTGCCCAACTATAATCTTAGTTGTATTTCATCAAAAGGTGTTCACTTCTATCAATTAAATTCCCACTAAAAAGAATAGCATTCCCAGAATTATAATCTTGCAAAGTGTTGATTGCAATCCCAAGTGCAAATGGTTTCAAAATACTTTCCCCTCCCCAATTTATAGACAGAAGCATACAAATGAGTGCTGGGATTTCTTCCTAGCCAATAACTTGTCCATGTCATCTGGCTCAGTCCCAGTCTGTCTTGCCTCGAAGACAGAACGCTACAGTTATTTATCTGAATTTGCCCATGTGTTTCCACACCAATTCTTAGTTTGTGAACTTTTGCCATATTACTGTTTCTTTGCTATATTACTGTCAATTTGCCTTGCATATATTGTTTGCTTGCTTTATATTATTTTTTTTGCCTTTTTATTTTCTTTTCCTTTTTTGTTATTGCTTATTGCAAACTGTCAATTCTGTTTGTTGGATATTTCTGCCATTTATTTACATTTAACAATCGCCACTCACACTACACAAAATTTGAAAACAATCTTTTATACATTTTGATTTCAGAATGGCAGGCCCAAATTTATAGCATGAGCTAATTGCAACTTTTACAGAAGTAAAAACAACTCATTAACTTGCAAGAAAATGAAAGAAAATAATTCCTAAATATAAGTCTTTCCTCAAAGGAGGAAAACAAAGAAAATCTATTACAAACTGTTGAAATACTCTTAAGAGAGTTGAGTACAGTCATATCCCAATGGGCATTTTATGTTTGGCTCCTAGGATATTGCCGATAACTTGGTTCCCTAACAATAATTTACCAGAAAATATCCACAAAATATCACTAAATAGAAAGCATATAAGACACAGGATTATTTATTGAATGAGAACTCATTTGTTTCAAGGACATTCCCATCTTATTTTCTAGAAAATAAGAACTCATATCAGGTAATTCTGAAGATAAAATTTCTTGTGACTGAGCTAAAAACTGTTTATCTCGATGTTTGCTATAAGAGATATTTGATTGTGTCAACTGGCATGACAATATAAAAAGTGCTTTTGTTGCACTCTCATAAAAATCATATCTGCAGTGTATAGTTTCTAATATTTTACCAACAGAGACATATCCCCAGTGGAAACCGAGTTGGCATGGTCAGAGCAATTATTATCTCTCTCTCTCTCTCACACATATGTGATTGTCATTCTTCTTGGTAAGATTACCCCTTTGATAGGGTGTGTGTGTGTGCGCACACACACACACACACAGTTTGTATATATATATATATATATATATATTAGCCAAATTACCTGCACCTTGCTGTGTGTTACACATTTTTTTTGTAAGAAAATGATGACAGATTTTAAATCATTGTTATAGTTTGGAGAAAAATGATGTATTTCAATATTAATGATCTTGGCAATGTGACCATCTTCTGACATTCTCTTTCTATATTTTGGATATTGTTCAAATTTAAATTTAATTTAAATCAAAGGGAAAACAAATTTCATTAGGGGATGGGTTTTGTCCTATGCATTAAGAACGAAATAGGAAATTATCCATTGTTGCCTTTTTTCCTACAAATATTGCTTGCTGATAAATTTTATGCAGAAATCTTTTGATAAAAATTTGAACTGATGATGACTACTATTAAAGAGTTACACTTCAAAGCTTTTAAATTGTTTTGTACATTTATACAAAGCAATTTTGCCATAAATGCACTTGTGTCTATAACACAAATTTTTTTAATACAATTTTTCTACTAGCCAATTTTTCCAAATGAGTTATAGAGCAAAAAAAAAAAAAAAAAAAAAAAAAAAAAGACTGCTTTCCCTTTTCCCCAGTTTGATCACTAGTCCAATAGCTACCAAAATGTATGGATATAGATTTGTCAATTTTTCTTGATTCCCTCTTAGAAAATTTACATTCAAATTTTGTTATTTTAATGTGCATCATTATAGAGTTTTAAGTTACAAGTTTGTTTTTTTTAATACTAAATTATTATATGACTAACAATTCATAGCACTTATTCAACCTACAACATATTCAAAACTTTAAAATTTGGTAAAAGTTATCCATTAAGCAAGTACAGATATTACAATGAAGATACTGATTCTGTAGCAAGAAAAGAACAAGTTATCATTCCTGAATACCGTTCTATGTTAGCAAGACCCAAATTTTTAAAACCCAATCTCTTGTTCTCCCCGATCACTCTAAATCTGGACTCTATAAATATTTGGGAATAGCAAAACAAAGAGAATTCAATCTATCTTTGTTTTTATACAATCTTCCAGATAAGAGAAAATAGAAACAAGAAAAAATAGTATAAATTGATTCTTGTGTTTTTCTTGATATTGACCTTTTCACACAAAACCTTGAGAATTACAAATAGCAAAAAGAAAATTGAAATGGGGAACAATGTGTCCATATATGTATTGCTTTCATGCAAGAGAAAATGGCAATTATTCTGTAGGATTCTTGGCAATTCTTTGTGGAAATTGAAATCATGTGAACATACAAAATGTACAAATTACCTTAATCAACTGACTCAGAAAAATCTTAACAAAAATGTATTTGAAAATTGTCTTTTTAAAAAAAATATCCATTCACCCCCAAGCAAGGTGATAATGCCACTAAGACACAAGGGATGACTGGAAATGAAAAACAATGAAAAGACATTTGAAAAAACCAGAAATCCTTATATCCTGTTTATGATTGGATTTCTGGTTCCTTTTCCTCTACTCCTTTTCAAAAGACCTGGAAAGAGTGTGAATCAGATGATAGACAAACCCATCTACTTTTATGCAATATACATTCTTGTTAGATCTATGCTATTCAAAAGCAATGATAAATGACAAAACATTTAACAAGGTTAGAATATATTTTACATGAGTATTTTATTAGGACAAGTGATTGGTTCGTTTTTTGTTTTGTTTTTTCAGCTTAACCTCTTGTAGATTATTTAAAGCCAGAAAATATTTACAGATTTAAAGAATTTTGGGGGCATAATGATTTTTACTAATACAAGTCCTACTAACAAGGGAAAGAAGAGATGAATTCATACCATTCCCAAGGGATTTGTGTGTAAGTGAATATAAACCCAACTAGAATTGAAACTTGGCTCTCTGATTTCCAATTCAGAGCCATTATCCATTACACCACCTGCACATCCAAGATTATTCCCAGTATTGACTTTGCTTAATTTTGGTGATCACATGACAACTGATGTTTCATAACCGGTAATATGGCCTTGTATTGCTTTCTCTGATGTCAATGTAATGCAAGATATAAAAGTTAACCCACTGGTGTTAATTATAAAAATAAAAATCTGGTATTAATTATAAGTTTATAAAAGAAATAATTGCAAGTTTTCTACCTATTAATGCTCAGTGTCTTCAAAATAGTGTGATGGGCATTAATGAATTAAAATAAGCCAAAGAAAACAGTAAAACAGAAAAAATAAAATGAATTTTTAACATCATATCCTAAAATAAATTTGGTAACAAATAGCATCATACCTGTCAAAAATAACAGAATTATTTACATACAGATTGGCAATACTGCCTTGTACCCAATTATTTGTATATTCTGTTTAAAATCAAAATCTTGATTCCTGAAACTTATGTCTGGGATCAGGATAGTATCTGTGCACTCTATTGCAAATATACACACTGTAGAATCAAAATATGATACTCACCTTCACAAGAAAGTTCCAAACTAGCGTCCAGCTTGGCAAACAACAGTAAGTTAGCTGTAACTTAATACAGGCCCCTGTACTCAAGCATGCAAGAGCAGTCTTATGATGGATATTTATTGATTACAGCATCCATATCAAAATCAACAGCCAATCAGAACCCAGAGAATTAACTGGCCCCAGTAATATATTGGAACACCCCAGCTTGCTATATACAGCATGTACCAACTGGCTCTTTTTTTTTTGGGGGGGGGGGGGCTTTTTTCAGAGCAGATTCAAATTGTAATACTGCTGAGTACTGATCTGCTTGCACAACTAAATCCTATGCACACAAAATATATAGATATGTAAATATTTGTTACCACAGAATTTGTAAAAGCAAGAACAAAATGGTATGAATGAGGAAAACTAGAAAAAAAGTCAGTGAAAAGAAGATGGGAAGGTATGGAGGTGAAAGAAAGGCTGGGACAGACTTGCTATCATAAATTTTAATACTTTACCCTTTTAATTTTCAAAGGGTATGAACTTTTTATTTTGCTTTTATAGAAATATAAGTATGTTGGGACTTTTGGCATCTTATGAATACTTTAAAGACTTGTGCAAAGTAGATTTTAATTCTCTTCAATAATTTTATTGGCTTTATTGAATATTTATAATTTTCTTATAGCTTAACAATCACCTGAAATACACTTTTCTATTAGGAAAAAAAAAATCATTCCCACTGTATTCTATAATAAAAAATGACTACATAAGCAAAACAGTTTTATAGTAAAGAGAAAGTATATTTGTAACATTAAAAAGATAAGGTTCTTTCAAAATATGTTTTTCAAAATATTAACCAATGGCACAGGTGGTGTTAAATGCTATTCCATTTAGTTGTAGAAGTAATTATATGAAAATGCCATTCTTCACAAAATTAGAATAAAGTGAAAGCTGCAATATTAGGAGAAACAGACATTTTTTTTTTCTAAAAATGTTTAAGATCTGGAGAGGATCATAAATGAAAATGAGAAAACCAAAAGAACATCCCACATAGCCGTGTTTTTTTTCTAAGACAGGACCAGTATTAATCTCACACAAAGCAAAATGGGTCCTGTCTGACAAAGGATTTGTCATATCGATTTAAGGCATGGTTGTACAAGGTCAGATGCTCTTTCTGATGCCAAACACCAACACTGATTCAAGTGTTTTTATCAAGACAATCTAACAAGTTTGTTATTCAAAGCTCAAGACCCAATTCTAGCATATATATATATATATATATATATATATATATGATACACGTTTCATTAAATAATATAGAAAAGTGTGGTCTATTTATTTTATGTAAATCCTTTTCATATCGTCTGATAAGCTTAATAACATTATCATTAAATGAAGAAAGAAAATCACAATAGTGATACATATTTTTTCATCCTATCTAAGCTTTCAGCTTACATAAGCCATTATCAAAGATGATAATTACATTACAATATATTATGCAATACACAGGCAAATCAGTGATGATAGTCCGTTTCTGTTTACATGGAAGATTTCCAAGCAATGACAAACTTGTGCATATAAGACACTGGAAGCGAAAATCACACCACAGCTCATGACATCATATATGACTATGCGAGAGTGAAAACAAGAAGTATCAACTATGGGAAGCCGTTGGTATAAACCAATGGCTTCTGTTACCAATTATAGGCATTTAAGAATATTTGTGGAGATTTCATAGTTTATTTTGTTCAGGTTAGGTTTCAACTGTTTTATGTTTATAGCTTCAAGAATTTTTAGTTTTTGTTTGTTTTCATGATGAAATAAAAACTAAAAATTCTTGAATCTCCAACTGCAGATCAATATACAGTATTTACTACTGTAAATATATAAATGGGCACATACCCATTATCATCCATAGGTATGCTAGAACAGATGTTGAAGGCAAAGATGAGTTACATACTACAGTTATTTTCTTTGCCAAAAATTATAAAAATCTTAACGACAAACTGAAAATAATGTGGGGGACGTTTTTATTTTTTCTATATTTCATATAGTGAATGATATTCTAATTTTATATATATATATATATATATATATATATATAATTGTCATAAAAACAAATTTTGGAAGAGATGCGACATGATATTTATAACAGAGGATAAAGAAATGAATGCATAACAGTCAAATCTATTATTTAAAGTAACAGGAAAAAACGTTGATTGAGTGTTCTGTTCCAATAGCACATCAACTCAATTATTTAATACCAAAAAGATTTTTTTTTTTAAATATATGGCTTGTTTTTTTCAAGCAATATTTTGTGTTCCTGGTTCAATCACTCTCCAGTTATGCCTTGAGAACGGAATTATTTAATGCTATAATTTTTGGTATAGACCAACCTCCCTCAAG
Source organism: Acanthosepion lycidas (assembly GCA_963932145.1). Classification (NCBI taxonomy): domain Eukaryota; kingdom Metazoa; phylum Mollusca; class Cephalopoda; order Sepiida; family Sepiidae; genus Acanthosepion; species Acanthosepion lycidas. Next base: position 43,617,468 of record OZ010599.1, on the reverse strand, counting down.
CCTATTAAGATAGTCTCTACTTTTATCTTGAAAAGTTTTCTAGACTAGGGATGTCATAAAATTGTTGATGTATAAGGGTAAAGCCATTACAATCAGAATATGTTTTATGGTATATGTGTCTGAACATGCTGTGCATTCAGGAGGATGTTCATTTTTAAGAGAAACTAGTGAGTGGTATAGATATTTTGATTCTCAATAGGACAACTTGCTTTTGAGAAAGTGTGAGATCACAATTGCTTGCATTCTCCTAGAATGGGTTTAATTCTGTAAAGTTTGTTTTTGCAGTACTTCCATAATTCTTTCCACTTGTTTAGAATGTATGATTTTATAGCTGCTTTGAAGTTTTTATATAGAAGTTTCACATTTTAACTGTTCATTTATAGAGATTCCTTTGCTGCCATGTCAGTTTTTCCATTTCTGTGGATGCCAATAAGGAGGCACAGTAGAGTAATGGATAGCAGCAGGAAAAAAAAATCTACCTTGTCAGTCATGTATGCTTTTCCCCATTAACCAAGTAAAAAAGGGAAATTAGCCCTCACAATTCAGCTTCATTCATTCAAATTGTGCATGCATGTATCTATATATATATATATATATATATATATATATATATATATGTGTGTGTGTGTGTGCTGGTGGTGTAATGGATAGTAGCTAGGAATTAGAAATCAGAGTTCAAATTCCAGTTGGGATTGCTACATTCACTTATGTACAAATACCATTGGAAAAGGTATGAATTATTCTCTTCCCCTCCAGCTATGGATTAAATAGGATTTGTATCTGGATAAATGACTAGGATCTCCAAAAAAAAAAGTATTAATGCAATATTCACTCACAAAAATAAACAATTATTCTTACAATCCAAAAAATAGGTTTCAGCTTTAAATAAACCACAAAGGGTTAATAAGTAAAGAAAAAAAAAAAAAAAAAAAAAAAAAAAAAAATCAATCTATAAGTAGTGATGGTTTTCAATTTTAGCATTCTCAAGATAAAATTAGAATAATTTGAAAAATTAATAAAGAAATTGCATATATCATTTTGTGTTTCCTTAGGACAAATGTCATTTACTTCCTATTAAAATCTCTACCCATTTTTTTGAAAAGCTAATATCAAGCAAAGACAATTAAGCACAACACTTTCAACATAATTATTCTATTCATGTTCAACCAGCAAGTGTGACAAAACCATACTATGGTGACAAGTTATTAAGGAAATTATGAGGAGATTTGAATTCCTGTCTTTTCTAAAAGGTGCTGCTCGATTTTTTTTTTTTTTTTTTTTTTTTTTTTAACACCAGCAAATTCCAATCAAATCCATTACATTCACTTACATGCTAATATCCTTGGGAAAGGTATGAATCCTATTCTCCCTCCAACTACAAATAAACAGCAGGACAGACCAGCTTCTATAGCCTTGGATGGCAACTGGTCTACCACAGAAAGAAATGGCAACCTACTGTGGGGGGAAAAACATCTGCCTCGTCAGTCATGTATCGAAAGATACATGATCGCCTACATGTGTATCACGCATGGTACATAACTGGCTGAATCATTCCAAAAGTTAAGCAATGTGCCGAAAAATTTTGTTAGAAACAAAGAGTGCTGGATTACTATGTGATAGCCATCTTGTATGGCAATGAATGCTGGATAAGGAAAAAACTAGAGACAGCAAAAACGTGGTTCTACAGAAAGATACTGAGAATCCCATGGATGGAGGAATTAAGCAATAATGAAGTTTTAAAGTAAATGACAACAGAAAGAACATTTATACTCAAAGTCAAAAAGAAAGAGCTAAAATTCCTTGGACATGAGGAAGGAGGGCTTGGAAAACTTAACCTTCAAAGGGGCATATTGAGGGCAAGAGATATAAGGGGAGGCAATGAGGCACTTATCTGATGAGTGTGTGAATAGATGCCAGAACAGGAGTGGGAGTAGCATAGAGAGAAAAACTGCTAAGAGCCACACGAGATAGAAAGTTGTGGATAGCCATGGCCACTTATGTCCTGAAGTGATGTGGCACATGGAAGAATCAATAATAGTAATTTAAAGTGAAAATTTGCCAAATATGTTATGCATTTTTTTTTTTATCCTAAACCATGAACAATGAAGGTAATTATAAAAACATTAATGATCAATCAATATTATTTGATTAACAGCCAATAAAAGGAGGTAAATCTTGTTAATGTTTTGATATAATGAAAAAAAAAAAAAAAAAAAAAAAAAAAAATTGTACCATATTTGCCAGTAGTATCATATGAGAGGGACACAAGGACCATGAAAAAAGTGGGTTTCACCAGGAATCAGTGCACAAACATCTCAATAAAAAATATCCCTGAAAAATTCACCCGGGAAAAAGAAATTTATAGAATTGCACAATATTTTGCTGCTTGTTTCATAGGAATACCAGATTTTACAGAAATATTTGCTTTTATTGCTGCTTGCTTTTGTTGATATACAGGTATTGGAATTTGCTTTTCTGTATGTATGGTATGGGACTTTATTTACCAACAAGTACCATATTTCTGTTTTTTTGCCTATTACCATATGTAACAGTGTTCACTGATACCAGTAGATTTATTTGTAGCTATTATGAATTTACTGTATGTGCAGCTCCCTGAAAAACAGCTAAAACAATTTTTAACAAATGCATTATGAAATGTGCTAAAAATTCTTTTCAAAAAAGTGTCCAGGTAATTAAACCGTATCTCACTACTATTAAAAAAAAAAAAAAGTACCAGTCATATAATAGGCCAGTAAATATGGTATATATTAAAGGCTGCAAGTCACTGAAAAAAAAAGTCTACATAATCAATATTTCATTAAGAAAGTCTTCATTTTTGTAAGGATTCAATGTCGCTTATTTACATTAATCTGAGAATAGTATGACTAGAAGAAATTAATTTTTGTCATTTATAAGGAAATCAATTTAAATAAGAAAAACTCAATGTAACAGACACAAAAATGATGAAGACACCTTAAGATTTAAAGAAAATATTGCATATTTCACAAAAGATGGTATTTATTATTTAAAGAGTTCTCTAGCACATCTCAACCAACAGGTAATAGGGTTGAAAGATTGTCAAGTAGCATAACTGCATGAAAACTAAGTCAAATTTTAACTAGGTTTTCTTTTTAAATATCTCTTTGCCATAACATCATTTAAAAGTTTCTTCCAGGCCATGCCTTATTTAAAAAAAAAGAAAGAAAAGACAAACAATTATTTATACAATTTGCTAAAAGTCTTACATTTTAAGAAAAGAAATCTAACACTTAACAAGGATGACATAGTAAATTCTTTATATTTTTTTAAATATTTAGTGTATAACAGTCATTTTAATTTGACATCTTACAAAAAATTAAAACCTGTATTTTCTTTCAAAGTGTGAAAAGTAAATTTTGTAATCTTTGAAGTTATTAAAAAGCTTATTTTTAAAAACAAAATAATGTTTACTGACACTTTTTTGCCTTTTATCACCAACTACATGTTATCAATATTATATATATATATATATACACACACACACACATATATATTACATAACACTTCTGTAAAAGATCGCTAAAAACTTCAAGTATGATACATTATCATATTATGTCCTTTCTAATAAAGATTTGTCTTAATTTTTGTAAGTTTAAAAAAAAAAAAAAAAAAAAAAAAAAGCAAATGCTGTCAATTTTTTAAAAATTCTATGTAATATGTTACCAGTTGAATTACTTAAAATATGTTTTTGATAATGTAAATGCAAATAGTTGCAGTCAAAATTGGGAATAAACAACAAAACCACTTTCTCTTTGCTGCAATATTGCTATCTTTATTCTGATGCAGTTGCAGTACAACAACTGAAGCATTTTAGCAAGAAATACATTTCATCATCCACCCACAATCATCTTCATTAAATCCTCAGACATTTATTTTTAAATTGATATCAAATCTAGGATGCTTGAAGGGTTCAGTTCAAAATTTCCTGAAGGTTACACAGATCAACAAGCACCTGATGAAGCACACAACAGTCAAAGATTTGTGATAAAGATGAAGATAATAGTCTTAGTGTAAATAATGATAATTCTTCATCCCAGAAATAACAACAAAGATGAGGGCAATAGTTGAAGTGTAGATAAAGTAAATAATGAGAATTACTCATCCCAGAAATTTGGACAGTGTTTCAATCATCACTCTTGAATGAGTTTTTGCATATACCACATTTAAATCTATGATTAGTTTTCACTATTTTAATTACATATTATTCTGAAAATTTTCTATAGTATTTTCTATAGTAATTTTTCCTTTAATTTTCTACTAGCCTTACCAATTCTGAAAATTTTTAAAATTAATAATTGTAGTATAAATAAGTCTATTGCTCTCCCAACTGTCACTTGTACAAATCACAATATCGCTGGTTCAATTCACCGTTCTCGCCTTCTTCACACGTCACTACGTATAGTCAAAGGTTTTTTCTCCCCTTTTTCATGGCTCCAACACTCTTATCAGGCCAACACCGCGGTTCCCAGCCAATCAGCTTTCTTCGCTGTTATTCTCGGTTACACAGGCAAATTGCCTCCTCCAGTTCTACCAATCAGCACACGACTTGCTATTGGTGGAAGCATTCCAAACTGTACAAAAAAACCCCATTCTTGCACATACTGCTAGAATGGCTGGACGGGAGAGTAATGCCATTTTCACGAAGCAAACTTGATGTCACGTGCTGCCCGTTAAGGTAAGACCCTTATTCTCCTATACACCAGATGCAAGCCACTCTGGCTCGCTTGCTTCTATGGGACTGTTCACCACACTTCCCCCTGATCTCATGATCACAAAACATAGTCGCGAGCAGGTCGTTTTTGCCGGGTACTTCGTCGAGGGAGTGGAGCAACACAAGCTTCATCTTCAGATGAACTGTCATCAGGGGAGCTAGCAGGATGTACCACATTATTATTTTGGACGCTAACAGTTGGGGAGTCATCTATAACACATTCAGTATCAAGCGAGTGATCAGTGTCTCCCAACGGGGTTGATCTCAACTGTACTAACCGCTCACTCTTCAGAATCACTGTCCTGTGTATCTGTCGGGACCGTTCCTATAAAGGGACCCAAGTCCTTCACATGACGTGGAACTCCATCAATGTGCACTGACTGTGGGCTATTAACATGAGTCACGTGACCCATTCTAAATTTAGTCGTGCACCTCCCATGTGGAGTTTTCACCCATACGACGTCTCCCACTTCATATACTCCTTGAATATTCTGCGATTCAATGGGGGACATAGCCTTGATGCCCCAGACACGGGTATGGTACCTATAAAGTGCATCAGCAGGTGCAGTGCTAGGCGAATGATTATCTTTAGGTGTAACGTTATACCAGTAAACCGCCTTTGGTATAGAGCACTGCTTTCTAGCTGCAATGGTTTTGATGCTTCGGTGACTTCTTTCTACTATACCATTCCCGGCAGGTGCATAGGCACACCAGAACCGCAACCGTACACCCCAATTACTCAAAAAATTATTGAAATGTTTGCACGTGAATGCTGTGTCATTATCTGTCAATATCTCGAGTGGTGGACCCCGTTCATAAAAAATTGCCTCTAACTGCCGAACTACGCCAGTAGAATCTTGTTGACGTAGTTGACGCCATATCGCGAACCGAGAAGGCCCACAATCAATAATTGTCAGAAAATGCTTACCACCATGGTGGGTGATGTCTATCGCTAACCTATTCCAGTTGTCCCGCATGTTCAGCTTTCCTTTTCACCAATGCACTGGAGCCGGGTCAATGGTTTGGCACGCCTCACATTCCTTGACAACGGCTTTTACCACTTCTGATGATACTGAAGGGTCTATCAACCTGACAAAGTACAGGGTCCTTTTTATGCCTGGGTATCCGGTTTTTTGGTGGACATTAGCCACTTGGTGTGCGTCCATCTTGGTTGTTGCAGTAACACATACTGAATGCACTGGCTCCGTTTCCTCCTTGTGTAGGTTTAACCACTTTCTTGGCACCCTGGTCAGCCAGATTCATGTTGGATTTGACCAGTTTTATGTCCGTCAAGCCATATTCAGCTACAAGCTCGCGAAGTGTCCTTAGCCATCTCCGCACTAACATTTCACCAGACGCCTTCGTATTTATTCGAGCCTTGCAAGTTAAGGTGTTCGAAATCCACTGATGAACACATGCTGAATCAGTAAAAAGATGTATTGTTGACACTTGCCATTGAAGAGCCAAATTTATACCCTTTATCGTTGCGTCTAGCTCGGCCAAATTGATGTGCTTAGCATCTCCAACTGGGCGTAGCCACGATGCATCCTCAATAACGTTTCCATCTACCTCTAATACAACACCTGTAGCTACGGAACTCGCATCCACTCACACACCAGTCTCCTCCTACTGGATCGGCCTGATGTCGGTTAACATGCAATTAATAGAGGCATTCTCAACTTCGTCATCCCACCCTGTGGTTAAAGCGCTTGCTTGTCGTTTCACAAATGCAGTGGCCACTCGTAGCCAGCCGCAAACGGGAAAGTGGCCCACAAGTTTTCCACATAACGAGAATACACGCCGACGAGTTATCCTCGCAGGGATATCGGGGATTTCTCCACCTCGCCTCCATCGGAGAGTTCCATTGTCACTCCAGACCTGTAAGCCCAGCACCTTAGCTCCGTCTTCTAATCTCGTTGGTTCCTTGCACACTAGTCCGTACTTGGACAGAAGCTCTCTCACACGTGCAACAGGAATGAGACTCTCGTTGACATAAATGTCGTCAACATATGCCGATGTGGCATTCGCAATGGTTTTGTCTTGCGATAATACTGCGTCAATTATGGCTTTCATAATGAGAGGTGCCACATTTAAACCGAAACCCAGTCGAGTGAGGCAATATCTTTGCCCCTTCACTATAACAGTTTGATAGGGCCATAGCGCCTTCTCCACATGTATCTGCAGATACGCCCTCCGCAAGTCCAATAAAGATACATCGGCCCGCAATCATCGCCATTCTCGCAACTTATGTGCACAAACCTCTCCGTTAGCAGTATATGGTTCTACAAAACCATTCAACTCGCGGTAATCCAGTACTGGACGGACCTTCTGCTTGCTTTCTTATATCACTGCCATTAATGGATTAGACACTTCGGTGGACCAAGTTCATCTTCGGGGTATGGTCGCAGCCATCCATTATCCAGCCAGGACTGCAGTTTCCTTTCATATTCGTCCCGTGCATAGTCAGGTACTGAATATTCTGCCACTCTATTCTTCAGGGTTGTAGGTGGTTGTCCATTGGTCCACTTCCACGAGGCTGTCCATACTTTGTTATGACGGTCGAACGCCACACCAAAGTCGGGTTCAATGATAGAAATAGCAGCACATTGGGGCTTACTTTCTTCTTCAGAAAATTGAACTTCTCCCGAGGAATTTATGTGCACTTCTCCTAATTCTTTAATTGCGTCAATCCCAAGAAACAGATCGAACCCAAGTAGTGGTCCGTCCACAATTAGGGCATCAATGTACACGGGTTGAGCACGACTAACATTCAACGCAATATTGCCCTGTCCACAGCATTTTAGTGCCTTACCGTCGGCAGTTAGGACTTGCATCTTCATTGGTCGCCAATTGCAACATGCGCATTTGCTCACCAACGTCCGTGAGCACCCAGAATCAACCAGGGCCGTGCACTTCTTTCCGTCTATGGCCACCTCAATGATAGGTAGCGCCGTGTTTTTTAGTTGCTTGGAGAAAAGACCGGCGCTGACGTTTGTTCCCCGGATCCGTTTCCCTGGCACTCTGAGGAAATGTGTCCAACCTTGTTGCACCGAAAACACTGTATCCCGCGGCGGGATCGTCGGGTCTGGGTAGCTGTCTTCTCCGAGTAGCCTTGCCTGCAATCCTTTGCCAGGTGGTTGGGACCAAAACATTCAAAGCACACAATGCCGTCCGTCCGTTGAGCTGCTATATTTGTCTGTTGAGCTGCTGCGGCAACTGACTCATCCGGCTCTTTGCTATCAGTCATAACGGCCCGAGCGCGAGTCAGGAGCTGGTCCAACGTCATAGTGTCCATTCTGGATGATGCACGGAGAAGTTGCTCGACTTGTTGTGGCAGTCCAGAAACGAAGGCACACGTCATCCATCGTTCAGGCAGTTGGCCGCCAACCAACAAAGCTAGCCGTTTCAGCTCTGCTAAAAATTTGTCTACCGTTTCCCCTGGCCAAAATCGTCGTGACACAAACTGATCATATGCAGTTATAAGGGCCTGCTTAATCTGCTCTGGATCTGACCTCTGCTCCTTTGTCAGTTGCCGATATACAGAGAGAGCCCCGGCTCGCAAGCGCAGTGGCAATACCTGCTCGACTTTCTTCATCTCGCAAAGTTCACAAACCAACTCCACATTTTCAATCCATTCTACAATTGGTAAATCGGTAGCAGCTTCACTGAATTCAGGTATCAGCCTGATATCGAAACTTCTGTCCGCCATGATTAGAGAAAAATTGCCGAAATAGCTTGTAGTATAATTAAGTCTATTGCTCTCCCAACTGTCACTTGTACAAATCACAATATCGCTGGTTCAATTCACCGTTCTCGCCTTCTTCACACATCACTATGTCTAGTCAATGGTTTTTTTTTCTCCCCTTTTCTCAGTTACACAGGGCAAATTGCCTCCTCCAGTTCCACCAATCAGCACACGACTTGCTATTGGTGGAAGCATTCCAAACTGTACAAAAAAAAAACCCCCATTCTTGCACATACTGCTAGAATGCCATTTTCACAAAGCAAACTTGATGTCACGTGCTGCCGTTAAGGTAAGACCCTTATTCTCCTATACACCAGATGCAAGCCACTCTGGCTCGCTTGCTTCTACGGGACTGTTCACCACAATAATGAAAACCAAAAATATTTTATATCAATCACAATCCAAATTATCTCTGTCTGAATTACAGGCTCTCTACAATCATCAATCTCATGATTCTGCTTGTACCCCTCCATATTCTTTAGCTAGTATGTATGTATGTTATGCCCTGCTAATACTTTATAAATAATGGATTATCCCATTTTGAACATGGAAAGCCAGAAAAAACAGTGACACTACTTGGTTTCAGTGAGAAAATGAAAGAAAGAAGGGTAGATAAAAAGGTTTAACCTCCATTTCAGTGAAATGGAAAAGTTGTCAATTTCTAACACTTTTCATTTGTGCCCTCTTAAAATAACAACCATCATTGCAATATTTTTTTGAAGTTGTTAATCTCAAATATTTAACGATGCAACAAGAGAATTTCTACAGATATTTTACTGTCATAGAATCATCACAAGTTTGTTTATTTTTAAGCATTTCACCCTAAGCAAGGCAGGAGTGCCACTAGCACACAGGGAGTTCTCTCCTTATTACCAACACCGCCATCATGTATTGCTGATATTTTTACACTTTCACAGTGTTTTGACCCAAGTTTGGGGTTAGCTATTTACACATAGCTGGGACCCTAACAGGTGTTACCACTCTGATTTAGAGTGGACCTTGAAACAAAAGCAATTAAACAGTGCTTCCACACTCCTCAAAACCTTCTGATCAGAGGCTTTGCTGCCTAATGTACTTTATCGCCATACCCAGGATGGAGGTTGCGGGGTTGCTAACAGAAATTTGTTTTAAAGATTCTGATTCTATATATTTTTTTTTTGATATTCATAAAATTAACCTTTTTTTTTTTCTTTTTTTTATAGATATCTTATATATACTTTTTGTTTTGATTTTAAATACACTTTTTTTTTTTTTTTGCTTGTACATATTTACTGGAATGTGACCTGCAGACTTTCTCCACTTATAAGATTTGTATAAATGTTTCAAAAGCTGTTTTCAAAAAAAAAAAAAAAAAAAAAAAAAAAAAACAGGAAATTAATTTTTCTAAGTGATTTTTAAAAAAATATTGGCTGTAATGATTTTAAACAGATAATAGATCAGATCAAGAGCATTGTTATAGTTTGAAGCCAAGAAGTCCTCTGTTTAGTTGTTTTCAGCAAATAAATAAATAAGCTCCCTCTATAATACTGTGATGGAAAAAAAAGGAGGCATTTTTTTTCCTGGAATTTTCATTTTTGTGAAATCCACAGGTTAGTTCATTTTTTATAAATGGTCAAACAAAACTTTGCTTATATATTTTGCTTATCTCTTTAATTGTGTATGTATTATAAGTATTGCGAATATGTTGACTGAATGGGAAAGACAGTTTTATATCAGGAATTTTTCAACATGGCTGTAAAATAGATCCCTTGTTGAGTTCAGATATATGAGGAGGAGTGTTTTTTTATAAATATCGTACTGAGCAGAAAAGTAAAGCATTTCGAAATGCATACATTTTTGTACTATTTAATTAAGCTGTATTCAGACTTTGTGCTAGACAAAAAATGAAGTCTATTTATTTTATATGAAAAGTAATGTAATGTCTATTTTATATGAAAAGTAACTTTGCATAAGAATTTGAAAGAAAAAAAAAAAAAAAAAAAAAAAATGTTCTATTTAAAATTATTGGAAACTAGACATATGATAAACAGAAAGTCACAGGAAAAATTCCTGGTAGAAAATCATAAGGTATTCTTTGTTAGGGTAGGAAAAAAAAAGTAATAGATAAAATAAGCACTTATAAATTATTTAAATATCAGTTTAATTTAGGTACTACCACAGAAAACATGATACTTAAGACTTAAAATGAAAATTCTTTCTTGAGGCTTTTATTTTAGTATTAATTTCAAGCTAGTAGATTAAATTTAATATTTCCAATGAGCAAAATACTTTACTTTGCTGTATTTCAAAACTAATTTAAAATGTCTGGAAGGAGTTTGTTTTTTTTTCCTAAAATAGCTGATTAGTGACCCCCCTTTTTTTTTTTTTTTTTTTTTTTTTTTTAGTTGTCTTTCATCACAATATAATTCACTTTATTAAAAAAAAATCTTCCAAAATATAATTTTCCGAAACTTTATCTGAGGAGTATTAGTTGATTTAAAGCATAATTGATCTGATTTGAAACCAATATTATTTACTTTAAAATATTGCAAAAATGCATTTTTTTAACACAGCAGTAGCTGTTTATTTAAGCAGTTGATATGTTTGACAGCTTGATGTTTATCAATGTTGTTCTGTAGGGGGGCTTTAGCAATAGAAAATAATTGAATATAACGTGAGCGCCTTTTATATATAATCTTCAAGTACTCAGTAACCTTAAAAATTTAAGAAAATATTCTAACATGTTTTATTGAATTTTAGATACTTTTCTGGCTTTAAATTTAGTGTAGTTATCACTCTTATTTTTGATAATGTTGTTGTGTATGAACTTCCATATTGACAAATAAAATTTCTAATTAAAAATAAACATCTTTTTAAGAAGGCGGAATTTTAATTTCTGAAAATTTCGTAAGTGTGGGCAACAGATGTAAAAAAAAAAAAAAAAAAAAAAAAAAAAATTTAATTAAAATCCAACAATTATTTGATTTTTGCAAGAATTTCCAAATCAATGTGGGTTTTTTTTTTTTACCGGGAAAAAATTGCTAAAAATGTACTTAACTAATCTTTGCTGACGCAAGAAAAAAAAAGGTTTTTAACCAAAATTTTGGACGTGTCAAAACTCAAAAGGATTATAATTAATTTTTTTTAAGAAAAAAAAAAAAAAAAAAAAAAAAAAACGTTGGTCTTTACTTTTTTCCATAACAATCATTTTACGATAAAAACTTTGCTTTTATCAAGTTTCTGAAAGTTTAATATATTTTTATCGCACTTTTTGAGCTGCAGATAAAAAAAAAATTTTTTTTAAATTTCACTAATACCCCCCACCACCACACACAGATTTCCTAAATCAAAACATTTTCCTCATCGACGTTCAGTTACACGTGTCAGTGTAAAATAAAAGTAAAAGTAAAACGTACAGGCGTGGGTTGATCCATAACAACAAACATAGTTGATATACAGACAAAAAATTTTGGTCCGAATACAATACATTAACAATCGGTCATACACACGACAATACAAGAAAAAAAGTACTTTTTTTATGACAAATTACGGAAAAGAAAGTATTGCTATATATTTCCCCAATCTTCGGAATTTCCTTTGAGAACTTTAGCCCTAGAGGAACTGAAGGGAGTATATAAAATTCATTTGAACCCCTATTCAAGCAGGATCAATCCTGTATGTACATCGCTGTAGTGTACAGACAAAAACTACGAAAAATAAAATAAAATGCGACACCATTTGTCTTGCAGACAGTACAAAAATATAATACAAATTCTTGAAGAAAGCACAAGGGTTATTGAAATTAATTATTTCAGACGAGGTATTCTTTAAAAATTATTAATCATCATAAAACAGTCATTAATTTTAATGCGAGTAGAAAAGCGTTTTGTTTTGTTTTTAATTTTACCTAAATTTTCAGTTTTCAGTTCAGACAAAAATAATTTTTTTTTTCCAGTTGTCTACAATAATTTAATTTTATTTTGTTAAATGATCTACGCTTGCCCTCCTATTTTTTGAAAAACATGTTTATATCTTTTTAAAGTGTATTTGTTAATACTATTTAAAATTTAATAATTAAAATTACTATAGATTTCAGAGATCTGTCAAAAAATAAAATAAAATAAAATAAATAAATCAATACGGCAGGCTCCAGTGAAAAACTGCCAAAAATAAAAACTAAAAATACTAAAAATTTGCAGATCTAGTAGAGATGAAGTAGAAAAAAAAAATTGAACTATAGTTGTTGGTTAAATCAAAAAATATTCGTGTTTAGTAACTCCTGAAAAAATAATTACGCGACTTTGCAACTGGTTAGTCAAACCCAAAATAATGCCAGTTCAATCCACCCAAATATACGCCAAGCGACTCCCATTTCCGAAAAAGTTAAAAAGCACACCGCATTTTTCTCTAAATCAAATTTATTTATACTTGTTTAACCTCACCACACCATCCATTGCTACGAACATTTCAATCAAGAATTTTCATATAAAAATCTTTTTAAAAGAATTGTAAATAAATCGCACTTATAAATTTTATATCACAATTAATTATTGAAAGTTTATTTATGATAATTGTAAAATGTAACTAATTGCCAATTAGTATATCAATAATGATTTTTACCCGAAACTAAGTAGACCTTTTTCTGCAAGGACAAGGTGTCCCTTCAGGACTTGGGCAATCATGGCTCTCCACAATTTCCTGTAGCTTTTCGTCATATTTTTCTATCTCTCCTAATCCCTGTTCTGCCAACCATACACAAAAAAAAGCTAGTTAGGTAGATTGATTCGCTTCTTTCCATTCTCTTGCTTCAAACGAAAAACACTTCTAAAAATTGGGCTTTTTAAAGGGCTTGTACGAATTCTCTTCATGTTTAACAACCTGCTTTTAAACAATATATTTTTAAACCCACTTTTCAATAATTAGTTAAATAATTTCCGTTATTTTGTCAGAATTTCTGTTAGACATGGGGGGGGGGGTAATTTTAAAATCGTTATGTGATTTTTTACAACGTTTCAGCATCTATTCCTGCTGGTCTTGTTCAAGTTTTGTTAAGAGTTAGCGCGCGATTAAATTTAATCATTTCTCATTTAATGAGAAAGTTCAAGAATTTCACATTTTTTTAAAAATTCACCCGTTTTAAAAAAATCGTTCTATTTTTTTTTTTTTTTTTTTTTTAAATGAAAATCTTTTTTTGCAGTTTTTAAAAATACTAGGCTTTTTTTTTCATTCAGTGACACACTTATTCAAAAGTTCAAAATAAAACAAACTCAATATGCGCAACAGTGATTATTATTACTTTAAAGTTTATTAAGTTTAAAGAAAACATTTAAACTTTAAATGTTTTCTGTGACTTTAAATTTTAAAGTCACAACTCTACCCATATGAGGTAGGAAAAAGGATAGTGTTACTCGTTTCAGTGCGAGTTAGTGCTTGTTAAGATCAATAGGAAAACATTTTTCGTGTATTTGAAAATTTATCAATTCTTTTCTTTAAAAATAAGAAAGTTATAATTTAGTTCACTAGCATTCAGACAAAAAGATTAAGATTAGTGAACAACCAAAAACGTAAACCGTTTTTTACCGTAAACGAAATGTTCCAGTACCTACAGAGAGTAAACCTGTTGCTTAAGTTTTCTTTTTTCTGCTTTAAAGCTTGAATAAATTTTGTAAATGTCATTTCTCCAAGAAAAAACAGGTAGCTGCTTTAATAATTCTCAGTCATAAAAGTTTTTGCAAGTTCCTTCGCTCAAAGTATTTTTAAGAAAAATGAAAAATAAAAAAAAAAAACTTCCACAAATGACAAGTTTTTTTTTTTTTTTTAAGAGATGCCTATTAAAATTCGTGCCAATAACCCCCCCCCCTTTTTTTTTTTTAACACCCTAGGTCAAAAATGTTATTCCCCAGCGTTCCAAGATTGTCGGACTCAAAAAGTGCATTCCTGCCAAATAAATAGACATTGAAAATCGTCATTCTTTCCCATGAGTACAATTTATTTACATAAATTTTACATGTTTTTTTTTTTGTTTTTTTTTACAAATCAATAGAAAACATTGGATTTTTAATCTTGAATATATGCACTGTAGTGAGTCACACAGTGTACAGTTTTTGTACACTTTGTTTTAATTAATTTATAATAAAATAAACTGAAGTATATTTCAATAAACAAAAAGTTCAATAGAATACCAGTAAATAAATGAATAAATAAAAAAAATTAAAAATAAAAACAAAGAAAATAAAATTCCCCCCCCCCCAACTGACACCCCTGGTTGAGAATCCCTAGGGCCTAGGCCCTAGTGTAAAACGTGGTTTAACCGAAATACAATAATGGGGTAATAATGACTAACGAACTTAAGGTTTTGCTTTCTAGGAGTGAAAAATTTCTATATTTCATCAATCGGCATTATTATACAAATTTTTAAAATATCAAAGTGTTTATGTTGTCTGCGTACAGATGGAGGAGGTGAATAGAAACAAGATCTTCTTATGGTAGGGGTCGACATATGACTGAACGATCTAGTCAATGTGTACTGTAAACATTTATTTGCAACTCTTCGAGGACAAATGTCACACAACGGAATGCATGCAGCACAAGATTCAAACAAAGCAAAGTCGCATGGTAGATTCTGAAATTAGTTGTGCTATTTCCGTAGATATTAAGGTGTGCCCCTAAGACTCTTTTAATGGCAGGGAATTATGCGGAGTACAAGAGTTGCACTGGACGAACGTAGAGGAAAAGATTTGTTTTTTTTTTTTTTTTTTTTTGAGACAAATAAGCTAAACAAAATGGTAAAATACATTATAGAATTATGTAAAACTTAGAAAAAAGACGGTGACTTGTTTAAATCCGGAAATCCACTTTTGATCAGCAAACTCCCAAAAATCAAACGAAGAATAAAGACATTGTCACATTAGAAACAAATTTATATCGAAGAAAAGATAAAAATTCCTTTAACTATTCAATGTAGTTTTTCTATAAACAAATTTTAAAAAAAAAAAATACAAAAAGTGCACGTTTCTGTTTGTTTACTACACAATTTCGGTTTTCCTCCACTTTAAAAGTTTATGCAACAAATGGGTAGAAATTAAACCAGCAGAAAAATAATGCTGCTGCTACCGACGACAAAAAGGAAAATTAAATAATAAATATGAAAAGAATTCATACTTTGATCAGTTGTTTTTGGTTTATGTGAATGAACTTTTACAAAAAAAAATCTGTTTACCTCGTTGTACTTACTTTGATGAACACTTTACAGTACACCTACCTTTCAAAATAAATCTCCGCCAGGAAAGAGACAGACAGATAACCAAACAAAGAAACAGCTAAACGTAGACAACTTTAATAAAGACTTAGACAGTTACTTACCGGCAAGAAACAGATAGTTCCACTTGTGTCGAAGGTACAGAAGCTGTACCCGGACTGAAGGGTGCGATTCCAGCCGCCATATTTACACACTGTCACATTAGACGAAAGCAGCAGCAGCAGGTTGCGTGTTGATGCTGTGGTTAAATTTTTACACTTGTTCTTGTTTTCTTTATAATTTATCTGTTTTATTGTCAAAATCACTACTAAAATATTTGTTCCTAGAAACGTTGTTTTGATGTCGATACTAATAATGATTATGATGAAGGTACTAATAAAATGTATTTGTATGCTACTAACAGTTTGTAGGAGTTTAAGATTTTGACACTTATTCTAAATCTAAAAATACTTTTTGAAGTATTTAAATTTATCAATATAAGTAAATTTTTATGCAAACAGTATGAATTTATGCTATACCAATATTTTCTACTTTTTCCTCACTTAATTCAGTTTTAGTGATGCTAAAGAAAAAAGTAATTACCATAAATTTAGAAAAAGTAGACCTAAGTTATAGCAGTTAAGTACTTATCTACAATTATGTATTAAGATGAATTTTGGGCAACAAATATACAGGTAGATAATTTCATTTTTAATGCCATTTCATTTCAATATAAGTACATTAGTAACATAGGAAGTTAAATCTGAAATTATTTATCTGCTAATGCAATTTTTAAGTTTTTCTATCACAAAAACTACTTGAAGTTGGTTGCTTGCTAAATTGTTGTTTCAGCTAAAGTGACAGCAGTTGATGCTAAATATTGTGGGAATTGAATATAAGATAATAAATTAAAAAAAGTAGAGTAATGGAATATTTTGTTTACCATTTGTTTTTTTATTAAAGAGTACAAAAAGAAAACTTGAAACTCAAGAATTTGGTGCATTTGTCAAAAAATAAACAAAATCAAATCCTTATGGCATATATTGCAATTTACTAAAAAACCTTTTAAAGTTGCTGATTAGCTATACAAGTTTTTTTGTGATAGATAAGCTATTCTTGTTAGTCTTAGAATTTCTTAAGTGTTTTTATGAGTTTTCATTTACTTAAAATATTGAAGCAAATATCCAACAGAAAAGCATTTTTAAACCAAGAATTCTGTTAGTCTATGTACAATTGTTATAGGAGGCAAATATAAGTATATTACATTTAAAAGGCTATTGGAAAAATAACTAAACAAAAGAGATGACACATAAATAAATGACTAAGAAAAACAAGGATTTCTGTAATCAAAGTACCCCAGGGGGAAGGGAACCACAAATCAAAAATGAAAGTGTAAGTGATACTGACAGCAGGTAAAGGATATAAGGTGTGAAGAAAGAAGAAAAAGATTGATCTGGCAACTCTAATCTTCGTGGCATTCAGGTGTGGAGTTGGCAATCTTGAAGCTAATTAATAATGCTTTAAATAACAGGGATTTCTCAACCACTGATAAGTTCTTCAAAATACTTTCTTTTTCTGCTTTCTTTTTCTTGGTTTTTTTTTTTTTTCTTATTTTTCTTGTTTTTTTCTTTCCTTTTGTCTTTTCTTTGTTCTTTTTTCTTTCTTTTTTCTTTCTTTTTTCCCTTTTTTTAGAAGGAACTGTATGTATTTTTCTCTATGCTACAACATTTAACATTTTTTTAAATTTAAATAAAAATAAGTATGTTTGTTTTCTTATTATATTCACAACAGAAGCTACAATTGATGTCTTTATCTTTTTATAGTAAATATTCCAATGTTTGTAAATATTTCAAACTTAAGAAAAATTGAGTTTCTCTTAAGAGTTGAACAATTTTCAGTAAATGAATATTTGAAGAAAGCAGTTTGATATAAAGACAAAGTAAATTTCACTTTCCTTTGATAATTTCTCTCTCTTCAGAATTCTGAAGTTTTTTTTAAGTGCTGACAGTTTTTAGCTTGTAAAGATAATTTTCCCACAAGTTTCTTTTGTTTTTTGGCAATCATAAGATCTTGTATTCCAGAAACTCTTTCTTCAAGTTAGAAGAACCATGGAAGTAATGACAGTTAACAGCAGCAGCAGCAGGCAATGCTACAAACAGGAGAAGAAAAGGAAAACTCAGCATCGCTTACTAAAAATCAATAATTCTCAGCAGCACAAAGTATACATCTTAGCAACCATAGTTGGTGAGAGTTCTGTCCCTCCCTCTTTCTTTCTTTCTTTTTTCTTTCTTTCTTTGTCATCTGGAATTAAATCTTGAATCTTATGATAGGCAACAAATGACTAAAATTTAAGTATAGGCAAATATACTGATAGATTACACTAAAGATCAGAAAACAAAGAGCAACATATTATGCACTACTAAATTTTATAGCAGTGGAAGAATAATTATAGATATTACATGCTTTTTGATTTCATGTTGCAAGCACTTTTATGTAGAGGTAATATAAGACTTTTTGTTGAATATAGTTAGTGATACACTCAAAAAAAATAATAAATATTTTCTTATAATGTTAAGTTTCAAATATTTAAAGCATTAAAAGTTAAGAATTATTATGAACTCTTACAGCAGCTAGACCAAAATAAGATCATATATTCTTATATCTTGGCCTTAAATGCACTTTTTTACATAATATTCTTGAAAAAAAGTATTGTTCCTACATTCAGCAGAATAAATAAATAAAAAAGAACACATAAAAATAAATTAAACATATCCAGAAACATTATTTACATTATTCGGACTATTGTCCTCATCTTTGTCGCCATATTTATTACGTTTCAGCCGTTGTACGCTCTGGCCTTCTTCAGGTGGTTGGAATGTCAAACTGAACCCTTTATTTCGCTCACTGAGGTAGACTGTTCTAGTTCCACATGCCATGTTTAATGGATGTCAGTTACCAGTTATCTCCTGTTAATTTCCCTCTGAAAGCTCTCCACTGCCTTAACTGGGTATTGAACTCACACTCTTTGGGTCCTGTCACTGGATCTAACCAATGCCTTTATCCACTGTGCCATGTGTCCTTGAAGAAGGCCAGAGTGTACAACAGCCAAAACGTTGTAATAAATATGGCGACAAAGATGAGGACAATAGTCCAAATAATGTAAATAATGTACATAATACCTCATCTCAGAAATATAGACAGATATCCAGAAACAGTAAAAAAAGTCAAATATATTATCTATCAATAAAGATGGTGGAAAAATGGTGGGTTTCATGTACCACTCCAGAAAGGACTTGACTCCTCCTGACATGCTCTATCTTTACAAGAGTCAGATTAAGCAAAACAAATAGAGTATTTCTGTCATATCTTGCCAGGAGATGACCAATCCTGACTGCCTGAGATGCTACATCTTTACAAGAGTAAGATTAAACAAAAAAATACAGTATTACAGTATTTTTGTCATGTCTTGACTGGAGATGACCAATCCTCACCTCCTGAGATGATCTATCTTTACAAAGGCAGATTAAACAAAACAAATAGAGTATTTGTATCATAACTTGACAGGAGATGATCAATCCTCATGTTCTGATGTGGTCTATCTTTACAACAGTAAGATTAAACAAAATAAAATACAATATTTCTGTTATAGTTTATGCCCGTGGTCATCTCCTGCTGGCTAAAGAACTCTCTTTGGTGATCTCCAGACCATTCATATATGTGTCTCTATCTCTTCTCAATTCAGTAAGCTATCTCTTCTTTCTCTACCATTCCCCTTCCTCTCAAGACTGTTGTGCACTCAATAGTATTTCTGATAATATAGACAAAGCCATCTCTCTACATACATTTGCAAACATATTTGTTTGGTGGCTTTAACGGCCACCATAACATGTGGCTTAAACACTCTGTAACTGTCCTCACTGGCTTCCAAGCCCTTAATTTTTCAATCACTCAATCCCTCACACAGGTGGTTGACATTCCTACACAATTCCCTAGCAATCCAGACAATAACACCTCCCTTCTCAATCTCTGTTTTACCTCCATCCCTAATTCTTGTCATGCTACACAGCTCTGTCTCTTGGCAATTCTGATCACAGTGGCGTCTGTTAACATCTCTTTCCACTCCCACTACAGTCATGAAGCTCCCACTAACAGAATATCTTTCTATTATCAACACACAGACTGGGACTCATTCTGTGATTTCCTTTGCGATGTCCCTTGGAATGTGGTTTTTAATGACCCTTTACAAAAATGTGCGTCTGAGGTCTACTCCTGGGTAAAAGCCAGTATCAAGGTTTTCATCCCAGCAATAAAATACCCTGTTAAATCATGCTCATCTCCTTGTTTGCTCATCTCCTGTTTGATCAGCTGCTATAGCGCATACGTATCACTTCTTCTGCCTGCACCAGAACGACATGTCTGATTACAACAGACATCTCTTTGTCTCTGCCCATAATGAGTGTAAGCATGTCGTCAATGAAGCAAAGTTACTATTTGCTGATAGAATGAAACAACGCATTACATCTCATAAGTTTCATTCAAAAGATTATTGGCGGCTACAAGAGTGTGCTGAACTACAGCAAATCCTCAATCCTTCCTCTATTCAATCAAGTTGACGTCCTAACATCCTCAGCTGATAAGGTTGAATACTTTGCTCAGAAATTCTCATCCAACTCAACACGCAACTCTTCCATAATGCCCATACCTGATTTTCTACTTGAATTGAAGCTATTTTGAATGAGATGTGCATAACCCCATCGATGGTATTAGATATTATCTCTAAATTAAACTCTCATAAAGCAAGTAGTGGTGACAGGATACCAGCCGTAGTCCTAAAGAAATGTGCCCCTGAATTGGCTCCAGTTCAGTCCAAACTCTACAACTATTACCTTGCCAATTCTTGCTTTTCAGCCTGTTGGAAGTCCTCCTCTGTCATTCCAGTCTTTAAGAACTCTGGAGACCCTTCTGACCCATCTAACTACCGTCCCATCCGTCTCCTACCACTGTTTAGCAACGTCTTTGAGGCTCTAATCAATGCTGAAGTAGTTAAGTATCTCACCTCCCATGATCTGCTCTCTAACAAACAATATGGTTTCCACTTTGCCTGGTCTACCACTGATGTGCTTCTGGCCATAACTGAATATGTATACCAAGCTCTTGATAATATGGTGAAGCTCAAGCCCTAGATATATTGAAGGCATTTGGCATACTTTGTCATGATAGTATTACAGGACAATTATTTGATTTAATCCAGTCATTCCTGTCTAACTGTGAAATGAATGTTGTCCTGAACTGGTTCTCTTTCAGTTTCTTCCATACGAATGCAGGTGCATCTTTCCTACATATCCTCATAATCTGCACTTTTTATATTCTTTTCTTACACCTTTACAACAACCTCATTCAGTAACCCTCTGCCCTGAGTGGCCCATGGGCCCTATATTGAGTGAACAAGTGTATAAAAAAAATCTTATGTTGTATGAAATGTTACCCAAAATTTAAATAAATTTGACCATGAAAAATTTTTTATAAAGGTGAGGGTAATCATGCCTCTCCACAATTTCCTTTTATTTATTATTTTTGAATTATCATAATTTCTTGATAAAGATAGTATAGTAGTTTACCATTGCCTTCTCCATGGTTTGCAATTCATTGCTGTCCTTCTCCTTGATTGGTTACCCAGTCTACACTGTTATTTATCTGTGAAAATATGGATTCATGTCTTTTTGACTTTCTGTGCAAATAACCATTATGCTACTTACACATCCAAAAGACAATGTTTAACCTTTGTGCCAACAAAAAAACAGGGTCAAAAGCTTGTTTATTCTCTTGACACCACTATTACTGTATACACTTTTGACACTTTATTTACAAGATTATATGTAATGTTTATTTGCAAGATTATAAAAATATGTGAACCAAGTACAAGGTGATATTTATTATTTACCATTTTATAAAGAAATACATTTGAAAAGAAATTTCATTCAAAAATTTATAAAAAAATTACAAAATTATCAAAATATGTAAACTATGATGCAATATTTATTATTTACCATTTTATAATTAAATATGAAAATAGGATTTTTATTCAATCTAATAAATAAATAGTATTTAATATCTTTGTTATCAATTCTCAAGAATAAAGAAAATGTATAAATTCACTTTCATATGTTTGGGTTTTATTAAAATTCTAATCAATGCTTTTCAGAACAATAAACATTGCCAGTGTCAAAGGAATAACCGTCCTTTTGATACACAATTTTTTGGCTAGCACATTGATTAAATAATGCCAATTTTTTTACCTTTATATACCTAATATGCCCACAAAATAAGTATAAGCATTGTTACAATGTTTGACCTTAACATATTGACATATTATTTCTTCCTACTGCTTTTGAATGCAACAGTGTTCAGAATGTAAGTGTGTGTGACGTAACAGTTATTGGATGAAAAATAGAATCAACCAAGTTTGTTGCATTCACTCTCATACTAGCAATCTTAGGAAAGGAATGAATCTATATAACCTATGAATCTCTATAACCTCCCCCCACTCCTCCAGTTATGGATTAAACAGCAGGGTTGTGTGGGCTCCTGGGCCTTAAGTAACAACCAGTTTAATCACTCTAAATTCAAAACCATCGATAAGGCAACTGGAATCTACTCCACTATCTTTCCCAAGAAGTCATGGCAATTCTCAGATAATAAAAAATAGGAATCTGTGGGGAGCTCTGATACCCTACCTTCTGAAGGGGGAAAGACAGCTCAGAATTCAAAACCATAGATAAGGCAACTGGAAGCCTCTCCTCTATCTTTCCCAATAAGTCATCACAATTTCCAGATAATAAAAAAAGGAAATTGTGGAAAGCCACGATTGCCTATGTCTTGTTAGCAGTTAAAAAAGTAAAATTTAGTATTAATATATTATTTGTATTATGACTGTTCTCAAAGTTTAGTAAGTAGATGTTTCTTAATATTTAGTGAGACATTCCTGTTTAAAATTAATATCTTCTAGCCTAGTTTATTAAACTAAACATAGCATTTATAAGAAGAAATAATGTTGGGCAATGTTTAACCTTTGTGCTCACAAAAAGACAGTATGTCAAAAGGACAGTTATTCACTTGACGCTGCTATTACTGTATACACTTTTGACTCTCTCAGCAAAGTTTATTGTTTTTAAAATTAATTGGAATTTTAATAAAACTTGAACATATGAAAGTGTTTTAATATACATTCTGTTTGTTATTTTTTATGGATACACTTATTCCTGTTCAAAAGACAAAGAAGCAGTGTGAACCAGGTGATAGGCGAACATATCTACACCTGATTTATATTGTCATTGTGAAACTCTGGTTGTTATTGCAACTCACTTTACATAGGGCCTACAATGATGGCACCCTCTATGCCCACTCACATATTAGTTCATGGGATGCAATTTTATGCTATTATACTGAATGGCTTGAATTTTTGCTCCACTCCAGATGATATTAAAAAGTGCTTTTGATATTCATTATCAGAATTTATTGTAAATTCTACAAGCTAGTAAAATATATTTAATGCAGTCAAGAGTTTTATTTAAATGTTCATGATTATGAGATAACTATCTTGAAAAGTAATTATTTTTTGTAATGTTTTGAAACCATAAATCAAAAAATTATTATTTCCAATTTATTCTAAGAATCTCAAGAGAATTCTCTTTGAACTTTCCTGATGCTGACTTTGTTTTTTTAAATAGCTCAAACAATCAATAAATCAGTTTTAGTTTTCCAAAAGCAATCTGTAACATTTTCTCGGTTTATAATTGCTTCCAAATGACTATAATTTCTGGATTATATTTCGACATCTTTATATCAGAACTCTTTAAGGATCAGTGACTGAGGATCTTAATGAGAAACAACTCCTCCACTCTCCCGTTCCAGTTTCATCATTATCTTCTCCAATCTTCTAGGTACAGCGTCTCTTCAGGACATTGGTGATCATGGCTCTCCAGAATTTCCTCTCCTTTGTAGCTCTTGATGAATTTTGATTTTGTCTTGCTCTGTCATCTATTTACTCAAGTTTGCTAGGTAGGTTATGCACTGTTTTCCTCTATCCCTCTTGCTTGTGAGTATTAAATTTCCCAAGTTAAATTATCTTAGGGATATTATCCAGGCAACAGAAAGTCTCGTTACTCCTGAGTTACTCTGACAAGAATGCACCAGGTGACTGAAAGTGTTTCCCCCACTAGTGAAAAACAACTAGATTAAATTGAGCTACTTGGGATGAACCAGAAGGAGAGACAGGTTAATCCAACAAAGCATTAGCTTTTATAACCAGGAGGATGTAAGTTTAATCCCTATGCTGAGTAACAAATATTGTCCATAGAATAGAACATAACACCCTCATTATGTATCCTAGAAATTTCAATTTACTCTTCCTGGTGTTAAGTATAAGTGTCTTTTTTGTTTTTATTTTCTCTAAAACATCCCTGTTGTTCAGTCCATCATATTCTCAACATCCTTCAGTAGAACCACATTTCTGTTGCTTCTAGTTTTTCTTAATACTTTGTCTACTTTTTTGAAGATATCACCTTTAATCTTCATCAAATATCTAATTTTCCTTTTGCAAGTGTTTTAATCACGGTCTTTATGCTTTAGTAAGTATGAATACTCTAATGATATGAAAATGAGGTACTGTATAAAAGGCAGTATTGCTATACTTACAAGGGAGTTATTTTCTCTTGATGAGACTACATCTACCAGAGAGAACACCTATCATAACATTATGGCATTGCTGATTGGTTACTTAACCATGATGGAGGATCCTGAGCGTGTGGAAACCTGGCTTACATGTTTCACAGTGTCAGTGAGAGTAAAAAGGTTAAAGGACACCAAAGAAAGTGGAGGGGGAAATGAAGAAATGAAGATTTGTTTTTTGGCCTCAGCCGGGTGTGAGGCCATAAAAAAAATCTCCTTCATGATCTATCTCAAAGTGTCGGAAGATTTTGCATATATGAAGAAATTGCTGCCATCATAAAAGCAAATATACAACCAAAAAATGGATTGGTCATAGCGGAAAGAGGTAAAATTCTTGAAAGTAGATGGAGACTGGATGAAACTATTATGCAATATGTACAATGATTGAAAGAAGCATAAAGCTACTGTGAGATTGAAAGAATGTGTTCAGAACAAATGTCTATCAAAGACAAGCTAATTTTGCTAAGACTGATTAAAAGAATGTTTAACATCTCGTACAAGCATAAAATTCTAAAGTAGCTTCAAGTTCATAATATGAATCTGGAAGTATGTGTGGAGTTCTTACACCAGTTGGAATTGATTCAAAAATTTAATGCCTCTGAAAGCAGTATGGAGACGTACAGTGCTAGTAAAATCTTACTTGTATACAGATATTGCAATAAGGAACATGAAAAGAGCAAAAATAAGTGTCCAGCTTTTGGGAAATGGTGTTTTAAGTGTAAAAAGAGGAATCATTTCCAGACGGTATGTACATATGAAAAGTGAGTGAAAAAAGTGGAAAATATTGATCCTTTGACTGAAAGTATTTGAGATAAAAACACAGGATAAATGTAGGGAAATGGTGAAGTTGAATGGAGTAACTTTACTCATACAGGTGGATTCTGGAAGTGATGTTACATTGATACCAAGAAATTTTGGGGAAAGAATAGATAAAACAAAATTAAAGAAGTTATCTCCAGTTGAAACAGTTTGGTGGGTCACTCATCAAAATTTTCAGATGCTTTGAAGACAAAAAATAGATTTGAGATAATACCCATCATAGTGGTGAAAAACATCAAAAGCCATGGTCTTTTAGGAATTGACATGTTTAGAGTGGATACATTGAAGCTGATAAATTTCATGAAGTCTGTAGAACTGGATGTTGGATTATTAAGGATATGAGATGAGTATTTGGAATAAATAATGCAGTCAACTCATGTATTTTCAAGCCTGAAAATTCCCTGTTCACATGCTACCCTTGGTGGTTGCTAAGCTGAACAAAATGGTGGAACAAGGAATATTAGAAAAAGTCAGTGGTAGCAATTGGGTTTCACCTATTGTAGCAATATGCAAGCCCAATGGAGATTTAAGAATTTGTGGTGATTATAAATTGGGCATGAATCACTTGATATATTCAGATTCATTCCTGTTGCCAAACATTGAAACAGAGTGCCATGAGTTAGCTGGTATGAAATACTTTGCTAAAGTTGACCTTTATGATAGCAAGTTTCAAGAAGTCACCACAATGAACACCCCTATTGTATTAATAAGATGAACTCATCTGCCATTTGGAGTTAAAATGTCAAGTCACATTGAAAAAGTTTTAGAAGCAATTAAAAAATAATTGTATATCAGGATGACATTGGCATGCAGTAAAGAGCTCAAAAGTAAAATGGAGCAAGTTTTGAGAAAATTAAATAGAATGGATATAACAATTGATTGCAGTAAATGTGAGTTTAATTGTGAAAAAATTTTGTACCTAGGATATCAAATATCCAAAGATGATAAACTCATTAATAAGATATTAGAGATAGCTGCACCCAGAAATAAAAAAGAGAATCTTCTTTAGGATTAATCAATTTCTATAACGGATATCTACCATGATATAGTGACTTTGTGGAACCATTTAACAAAATAAGAATACCGAGTTTCAATGGACAGGAGGTTGTTTTTGAGAAATTAAAAAAGGCACTCATAAACAAACAAGTTGTTAAAATTTTTGACCCAGCAAAAGAATTATCATTAACTGCTGATGCCAGTGACTGTGCTATAGTTGCAATATTGTCACAGTAGGATCCCCCTGTAATGTACTTATCCAGAAAACTAACATCAGTGGAGGTGAATTATTTGAATATTGAGCAGGAGGCATTGGTGATTGTTTGGAGCACGGAAAGACCTAGAAATTTTTGGGAAATGAAATTTCTATTAAAATCTGATCATAAGCCTTTGGAATTTATATTCAACCCCATAGTTGCCAAAGGTCACATCTGCCAGGATATTAAGATGGATGATTAAGCTAATGGCGTTCAACTAACATCGTATATATTAAAGGAAATACTATTTTGTGTGTGGATGCATTATCTCAGTTAAATTTTAGGAGTAAAAATGTTGAAGCAAGTAAAAATTGTGAGGATAGGATTTTGCATTTTTTGATAGAAACTGACATATTACCCATAAATAGGCTTAGGTTGGGAACTAGACAGGATCCAGTGTTGAATAGAATTATAGATTGAATAAAGAGAAATACATGGAATAATTGGTCTATGGCTGAGAGGCCTTATAAAGAGTAAAGACACAAATTAACAATAGAAAAAGGAATTATATGTAATGGAGATATCATAGTACCACCACAGTCTCTGAGAAAAGAAGCAATTAAAGCAATGTATGATTATATATATGGAGGGATATTGGCTATGCAAATGAGGTTAAAGTTGCAAGCATGGTAACCAGGCTCTTCAAGAGACATGGAAGAGTTATATTAAAAAAATACCTAAAGTGTGCAGAAATAAAGAAATTTAGGCAAACAAAAATACACTCTTGGTCAAAGGAAATGGAGCCATGGTCACAAGTACATATGGATCATGCCTACATAAATGTTATAGGACTATTTCTGATATTAGTTGCCTCATATTCAGGTTGGCATGAAGTTATTAAAGTCATGGATAGAAAAGACACTACTGTAAAGAGGGTGTTGAGAATAGTGTTTTTGAGAAATGGAGTTTCAAAAACCTTGGTCTCCAACAATGCACCTGAGTTTTATGAATAAAGTTTATGTGCTTGGTTAAAACATATTGGCTGCATTCCATACAAAAAAACAGTCAAATGGAATTATCAAGAGAATGGTTCAAATAGTAAAAATGGGATTAAAAGCATTCTCTCTAGTAGATTGTGATATAGAAAGTTATTTACCCAGACTACTCCTAAGTTATAGAGCTATTCCACATGCAAGCAGAAAACAAAGACCCTCCACACTGATGTGAAAACAAATAAGAGCTCTGATTACCATGTCATTTGCAACAATTGAAAGTCTTTGGCACAGAAAAGACAAGGATTCAAGTCTTGAAAAGGTGAATTTTGTGGTGCGAAAGGGATTTAACACAGCAGTGTTAACAAAGAAGGGACAGGGCATACCAGCTCATGAAGACCAATTTAGAACCGCAAGAGGGCATATAGTTATGGAAAAGAAAGAGGAAGCAGAACTGACAACACAAGAAAGGAGGAATGAATCCAGTACTGAGGGTGATCAGGAAGACCACTAAGAGATATGAAAATGAAGAACAGAAGAGGGAGGAGAGAATGAGTGTATCCACTAGTAGTGAGGAACAATCTGGGGATGTGAGTGACTGGAGATGTCATCATGATTCAAATGAAGAGAATCAGTTAAGACCTAGATCTCACTCTGAGAGATGGATTATGTTTCCCAGGGTTGTTCATAGAAGTCAAAGATCAAATAACGGTTAAGGGAGGCGTAGTGATATATAAGTGAGGTACTGTATAAAAAGCAGTGTTGCTATACCTATGAGGAAGTTATCTTCTCTTGACAAGACTACATCTGTCAGAGAATACCTATCATAACAATTACATTATTTGCGTTTATGTTTTCTCAATTCTTAGGCAAGATCTTGTAATTTTCCTTGTTTCTCCTAATGAGTCATATAGCCAACCTAATCATCTGAGTTCTGATGAACAGAATGCAAAGCAGAATTAGATCAAAAATAGGACAAGAACTGTGCAATTTTTCAAGGACATTGGAACAAGAAATGCTAAATTTATGATCTGAATGATATTGAAGCAACAAATGCAAAAAATATTCAATGATATTGAAGCAACAAATGCAACAAATTGTTTTATAGATTAAACAAAAGAATTTGATAAGTTACAGGGTAAAGATCTACTTAGACTGCTAGGAAAACTAAATCTATTTGATAAGTATGTTAGAATAATCCAGAATATATATGGGAAAGCAGGGGCACCTCGAGGTAGTGTAATGGTTAGCAAGCTTGACTAGAACAATTACGACTGAATAGTGAGTTTGATTCGCACTGGGTGCCTCTTTAATTTCGGCCTTGTGCCAAATCTAAGCTATGCTTGGAAAATCACTATATGGGAAGCCAATCATCTGCATATGGATAGAAAATAAAATGAGTAGGTACACAAAAAAAGCACAAAAAATGGATGTGTCTTCTCACTGGATTTATTTGACCTCTATATCCAGGTTATCTTAAGGAAGCTAGTGCACTGAGTAGGATTTAATATTGGTGAGCACAATCTTAACAATATAAGATATGCAGAGGATAGTGTGTTGATGGTAAACACAGAAGGAAAACTACAGAGTCCCCTAGACAAAGTATTAAAGGAAAACAAGAAGAAAGGGCTAACTATCAACTATAACAAGACAAATGTATGGCTGTCAGAAAGAGAACAAATGCAAAATATGAACTATGAATTGGAGATGCCAACATCAAACAAATACAGAAGTTTAAATATTTGGGAAGTGCTTTAACAGAGGATGGAAAAATGTGACACCAAAATCCAAACACACGGAAGAGCAAAAGGTGCCTTCCAAAAGCTAAGCAAAGTATTAAGAAATAGGAAACTTTTATGAGAATACCATGGACAGAATGCATAAGCAATGAAGAAAATTAAAAGAAAATGGAAACAAGAACACTTATATACAGAATCACAAAGAAACATCTGAAATTTCTTGAGGATGGAGGGCTTGGATAATTTGACACTTACAAGACATATCAAAGGTAAAATGAACAATTCTGATAGGCTTGTGTGAATGGATGGTGAAATGGAGCTACAAAGGATAGGCAGTTGGGGAGAGCAATGATCAACCAAAGCATATAGAAGAAGCCCACTGAAATGTTTACAAATTCACGTTTGATAGATTTTTCCTTTCAGTGGTGTTTGATCTAAAATTTATTATTATCCTCTCTTGCTATTCAAGACTGAGAGTAAGAGAAGGTAGCAAATACAGGGTGTGACATAAAGACTGTTACAAAAGAAAAAGCTCATAACTCCTAAAAAATGTATATCAGTATACAATTTTAACACAAAGTATTAATCTGCTAAATAACACCAGAAAATCTCATTCAATATAGTTCTCCTTAGCCTTCACCACATGTCAGTCTTTTGGGAGAGTCACTGATGGTAGCATTGCACAGTTTCCATGGGTATTTTGTCCCATTCTCTCCAATATTGCTTTCAGAGCTTCAATATTGTAGTGTAGAGTAGAAGAGGCCTCATTCTTAAGAACTGCCCACAAACAATTGTCAAAGGCGTTGATATCTGATGAGGAAGGTCATTTGTTATTGTTGATGAAGCCAGGACAGTTGTCTCTGTACCACTGCTGTGTTAAATGAGCAGTATGGCTCATTACTCAGTCTTGAAGTATCCAATGTTCCTAACCATAAGTGGCATGGTACCACAGCTTGAGTTCACTAAGATGTCCTATGTACACTTGATCTTTATTCCTTGATGCACAAAAACAAGAGGAAACTTTCCTTTTTCTGAATTGGCTGTCCAAACCATAACTGATGCTGGTTTCTGAGTTCTGAGGCATTTTCCTGAAGCACCAGGAACTGACTGACATGTTGAAAGAACACAATCATTTTGATGAGTGAAAGTCTGTCCAACAGCAAACAGTTTCTCATCAGTGAAGATGTTTTGCATCATCCATCACAAATCCATTTCAACAACTGCTTAATTCTTTGAAGCCACTTTTTTCAGTATGGCTTGTTACTCAGACTTGTTGAAGTGTTTAATGTTCATCACCATGTGGCATTGCATCATGGCTTGAGTGCACCTTCTAAGATGTCCTCTACGTACATTTCTTTGTTGATTTTTATCACTTGAGGCATGAAAACAAGAGAAGACATTCCTCTTCTAAAATGTCTGCCCAAACCATAACTGATGCTGGTTCTGAGGCTTTTTTTTCTGAAGCAGCAGGAACTGACTGATGACTTGCTGTAAGAACATGATTATTTTGATGATTAAAATGTTTTGCAGCGTGCCATCATGAATTCTTTTCAGCAACTGCTTCCTTCTATGAAGCCTCTTTTTCATTATAGGACAACATCCCAAGATCATTTCAACACAGCACCCGCATGGTTCACTTCAATGTTCCAGCCTTCTTAGCCATTTTCTCATTGACCTTCTTGGATAATACCCGATGTTTTCATGCATCTGCTTAATGAGTTTTGGCAGCCTGGCAGTGTGAGGATGTCTTAGTCTCAGTCCGTCTTAGATGGAGGAAGTCTTGTATCAATTAATTGTCCTTTTGATAAACATTCTATTGATCCAAAGTTGTTTTCCAGCTTTAAAAATCTCAGCTGAAGTCAGTCAGTTTTCATGTTACTCGATTATATACTTTCTTTTAATTTCTAAGGGCATTTTTGCCCAAAAAACATTTTGAAAAAACAAATAGTATACGTTGTTGAGTAATGTAATGATGAATAATTTAGAAGTAGAATTTATTTGAAATTTTGTAACAATATTTATGCCACGCCCTGTACATGCCACACCCTGTACATGCCTTCTGCTTGTACAAATTCTGATGTTAAATGATACTTAACATTTACATTGTTTATATTTTCTTTACTTGGATAATGGATGTGCAGGTAGCGTAATGGATATCACTGTTTTAAAAGTGGAATTGGCAAGCCAAGTTCAAATTTCAAGTTAGTCCGTTGCATTCACTTTCACACAAATACTCTTGAGAAAGGCATGAATCCATCTCTTCTCCCCTCCCAAGATATGGGTCAAATGACAGGGTAGATTGGATTCTGCAACCTTGGGTGGCAGCCATTTTAAGAGAAGGAAAACTTTGAATTATAAACAGGCATATATAAGGCAATAGTAAACTACTGCACTATCTTTCCCAAGAATGCATGGTAATTTTCAGTTTATAATGGATACCGTTCATTTATTTATGCATTTTAAAAGGTTTCTACTGTTGAGTTTTATTTCTATAAAAATTCCATGTTTTCCTGAGACATTCTTTACTGTTCATTTAATTATTTTTAATATAAACTGATCCTAGAATTCCTATATTATCATTATTAGCAATATTGTTATTACCAACACTTCTTCTTCTTCTTCTTCTTTTTCTTCTATGTGCCATGTCTTTTTAGGACGTGGTTGATAATGGCTCTCTACAACTTCCTATCTTTTGTAGTTTTTAGTAAGCTTTGTCTTTTTACTATTTCTCTCTACTGTCATCCTTTTACATAAGTTTATTAGGTTACTTGCTGCTTTCCTCTGTTCCTCTTGCCTTTAATATGAACTGTGAGTGTCAAATTCTTCAAGCCCTCTTTCCTCATTAGATGACCAAGAAATTTCAGCTGTCTCATTGTAATTCTAATTATAAACATCTGTTTTGTTTCCATTTTCTTTAAAACTTCTTCATTATTCAAATATTCAGTCCATAGTATTCTTAGCATCCTTCAGTAGAACCAGGCTCTTGGGCCTTGTGGTTTTCTCCCAGTAAAATGTGCATGAATATATTTATCAGAAAGAGACTTTTGTAATTTCTATGGAAAATAATGAGGAAAGAGGGCTTGGAAAATATGGTACTCACAGAACACATTGAAAGTAACCTATCTAGCAAGCTTGAGTGAAATGGTGGAACAAGGTTTAGGAGAGCTAAAAAAAAAGACAAAATTTATTAGAAGCTACAAAGGACAGGAAATTGTGGAGAGACATGAAGGGATATGAAAGAAAGAAGAAAAAGATCCATAGAAACAAGGAGAGATCCTTTAACTCAAACAATGTTGATAATAAGGAAAATATTAGCTTTTTCCAATAAGAAGTTGCCTAGTTTTCCCATTAGTAAAGCAATAATTGTGTTAAACGACTACAATTATGTAGATTCTCTCATATGAATTGTGTATAACAGCTGTAATTTACATTATCACAAATTCAATTACTGCTGCTATCATAATATTTGATTCTACTTTTAAAGGCAAACACCACTATTGATATAAGACTTGTAACCGTTGCTGCTACTACTACTATTACTTCTGCAACAAAGTTGAAGAAGCTGAAAGGTGGGAGAATGATTGCATATATACGTGTTCTTTCAGAATTAGCCAGGTATCAGAAATTGGCTGCATTATCAGACACAAATGCTTTAACCATGAAATAAGTGAAAGGCTTAAATCTTTCTCTTTTGTGTATGTTTTCTCTTGTTTTATTTTTGTGTCTAATTATGCAACTAAATTCTACTATTCTATATGAAAAACTAATTTCCAATTCTGTCTGTCAACAAGTTTGAATTTGTACAATTGTGCCTGCTGAAACATAGTCACGTGACAACAGCAAAAGTGCAAAGAAATTCTGGCACTCTTTAACCTTAGTGTCCACAAAAAAAAAACAGTATGTCAAAAAGACAGTTATTCTCTTGCCACCACTATTATTATATATGCTTTTAACTCTCCCTGCAGTGTTTGTTTTAAAAATGGATGATCAGAATAAGTTATGACAATTCACAGATAATAAAAATAGGAATATGTGGAGAGCCATGATCCTCTATGTTGAGAAAGCACTGAATTCAAAACTGTAGAGAAGGCAACTGGAAACCATTCTATCTTTCCCAAGAAGTCATGGCAATAAAACAAAGGAATATTTGGAAGCCATGATTACCTATGGCCTTAAGGGAGAAAGGAATCTTCAAATTCAAAACCATAGAGAAGGCAACTGGAAACAACTCTACTATCTTTCCTCAGAAGTCATGGCAATTCACAGATAATAAAGAAAAGGAATCTGTAGAAGACATGATTGTCTGTGTCTTGTTAAGAAAATAGTAGTTAAAAAAGTAAAATTTAGTATTAATATATTATGACTCTTCTCAAAGTTTAGCAAGTAGATGTTTCTTATTAGTATTAATATTTAGTGAGACATTCCTGTTTAAAATTAATATCTAGGCTAGTAGATATTAATGTCTTATTAAGGCAAGTGCATCCATCAAACATAGCATTTATAAGAAGAAATAATGCTGGGAAATGTTTAACCTTTGTGCTCACAAAAAAACAGTATGTCAAAAGGATGGTTATTTACTTGACACTGCTATTACTGTATACACTTTTGACTCCCTCGGCAAAGTTTATTGTTTTTAAAAAGTAATTAGAATTTTAATAAAACTTGAACATATGAAAGTGCTTTAATATATATTCTGTTTATACACTATTTTTATGGCTACACTTATTTAAGTTCTGTTCTTTAATTAAACAGTATTAATTACATTTACCGGCCTGAATATTTGAGAAATTTGGCAGAAAATATGCATTCTCTGGTGGGAAATGAACCTGCATCCTATGAGGTACCACCATTAAGCCTGGCATGCTATAAACATTCAGCCACAGAACTTCTGATTAAGCAAAGCTCGAGACATTCCTGTTTAAAATTAATATCTAGATATTAAATGACTTCTTAAACCAAGTGCATCCACCAAACATAACATCTATAAGAAGAAGAAATAATGTTTGGCTATGTTTAACCTTTGAGCCCACAAAAAAATGGTGTTTCCAAAGGACAGTTATTCCCTTGACACTGTTATTACTGTATATACTTTTGACTCCCTCAGCAAAGTTTCTTGATTTAAAAAAATAATAAGAATTTTAATAAAGCCCAAACATATAAAAGTGGATTTATAGATTTTCTTTAGTCTTGAAAACAAAGATATTAAACACTACTTATTTATTAGATTGCTTATTTACAAGAATGATTTTATATTTATAAAATTCTAAAAATACATGAACCAGCTGTGATGAAATATTTGTTAAATATCATTTTATAAAGAAAAAAATATATGAAAAAATTTTTTTATTAAATTTAGAAAAACGTCTGTGAACAAGAAAATTTAAATAAACTCATAACAACAAATAACTGTAATTATAAATTATGAAAAATGCATTTTCAGAGATTTCTTTTATTTGCTCTTGCCATATAAATTCACTAAAATAGTTTTTATCATTATTTATGAAATTGTAAATAATATATATTGCATTGTAGTTAGTTTACATATATTGGTAATTTTGTAATTTTTTATAAATTTTTGAATAAAAAGATTTCTTTTCAAATTTATTTCTTCATAAAATGGTAAATAATAAATCTTTATAAAAAGTAAATAGTAAATATCGCATTGTACTTGGTTCATATATTTTTATAATCTCGTAAATAAACATTGCCAAGGGAGATGAAAGTGTATCCAGTATTAGCAGTGTCAAGAGAATAAGCATCCTTTCTTACACCATTTTTGAAGACATGAAGGTTAAACATGATCAAAATTCTCATGCATTTTAGATTGTGATGATGTCATTCTTGTGCTTATCTGTTGCTATAAAATAAAATAAGTCATATCTCGGCTGATTTACAGGCAAATACTCAAGAGCGAGAACAGGATGTGAACGGGACAAAGCCCCGTCACAAAATGAACATTATCTTCGTTTACAAATGTTCCCAACACTCGAGTTCTGACGAAAAATAAAATAATATTTAAAGTGCTCTATTTTTCGTCCAATAAAATGCTTCCCTCCTAATTATACTCGCTTCATTTTTCGAGCCTGTTAAGCCATAAAAAACACTATAAAAGGGGTTACACGGAAGTTCAACAGGCAGTCAACAGGTGGCCAGTGTAGAGACCTGTCACGGTCAGCCCGAGCGACACCAGCTATCAGCAGGGAGTGCCAGCGTCAACATGTGTGAACTACTATGAGAGATTGACCTAGATCCGAAGCCGGTTTATGAACTTTACCACAAGGGAGCTGTCCCAAACCCTCACGTTCCTGTTGAAATAAACCACGTAAATTTATTTCTGCTGTTGTCGTATTTCTTTCTTGCAACCATACGCTTATCTATAACACTGTCTAGCCTAGTTAAGACTATAAATAAAATTCATATACCAGTGTATATCTAGCTTCCATCAGCATGGCTGATGATATCAACCATGAAAATGAATCGTTGTACCTTCTCAAACTAATGTTCTCAGCTGACATGAAGTAGAAAAAGTATATTGAATCCATTGCTAACTTCTAAGAAAGTTTGTTTACTGTGTCATGTGAGACAATTTTTCTTTCCAGAATGTATCATACATATCTGTAAATCAGCCATTCGCTCATGCTTAGAATATTGCTGCCACATATGGTCCAGTGCCCCTGCTATTTACCTTGATCTCCTTGACCCAGGGCAGCACTACCTCTTCAAGGCACTTGATGAGGCCTCTGTGTTGAGTCTGACACCCTCACACGCAAATTAAGGAGTTCTTTTTTTTATCAGAATGATCAGTGAGTTTTCCAATCTATACATGTGTTTGGATGATTGCCACCCAAACACTCTGAAATGTTTGTATTGGAACTTCTGGTACTGCCAAGCAGTACAGCATGCTGTTTCCAAATTTCTGGTGGAGTGAATTGTCATGGTGCTCTTTTTCTCACAGATAGTACTCAACTGACCCTACTATACTGTGCAGTTGACAAAATCAAAAACAAACAACACACATTTGCAAAATTAAAAATATAAAATGGCAATAATTTACGCTTCGCATCCTGTAGATGTAATAAAAATCTAGTGAAAATTATATATAAGACAATATTTCAGATTTTTTACATTCCATTTTGAAATAAAATGGCTGATACTCTCCAAAAATATGAACCTGATATTTTCTTAGCAATATTTTAAAAAAAGGAAATAAAACCAAGACAATATAAACAAACAAAACCTTTGAAATGCCTGAAAAGTGTGTACATGACCTTGTAGGTGATGAATTATTTTCCACCCTACAACTCCTTTCCAAGAGATGAAATGTTGCTTGCTTCTTGCTACTTTGTCTATTTTCAAAGCATATGTTCTGATGAGCTACATTCCTTAGTTCCACTAGTCCAAGCCTTCACAGCTAGAACTCACCATTCCATGGGCACAGTCAACTTATCAATTGCTATTTCCATGAAAAATGTTCAGACGAGCTACATTTCATCAGTATTTACAGCAAGGAGTAGCCATGTCCCATACACAGGGTCAAATCATCCTTATTCCCTTCATATTCCATTGGTAAGGAGGAAGTTCCACTCGGACGGCTTCTTCCCCAGAATGTTGTGGAGCAGACTCACAAGAGGATGCTTCCCCAATCACTACAGTCTTAACCTCTTCAGTTCTAGGGTCAATTGGTATCTATCTTATATGTCAACCTAATATGCACTTCTTACCCACTCCTTGTAGGTTTACAGCCACATCATGTTGAAATACTGGTTCCTAATTTAAGCTACATTGAGCCTGGCCAGTACCTATATAGGTGACCACTTGGAAAGTTTGGATGTGAGGGTAGTGTAATGGATAATGGTTAGGAATTTTTAATTGGAGAGCCGAGTTCCAATATAAATTCACCTCTTCTTCCTCCCTCCCAGCTATGGGTAAGACTTGTATCACTAAAACCACTATTATCTCAAAAAAATCTTGTCTCACTAAAAAGCATTATTATCTCAAAAAAAATTCTTACAAACTAAAAATATTTTTTGCTTTTAAATAACCTGCAAAGCGTTGATAAGCCATAGAAAATGAATGAATCAATCAATAAAAAAAACTCCTTGTATGTCTTTAAAACAACCTCATTCAGTAACCCTCTTACTTGAGTGTCTCTTGAGCCTTGTATTAGCTGAACAATAATAAAAAAAAAATTATAATAGATGGTGAGATCCAGTGATAATTGTGAACCATGTATGTGAATTATGTCCAAAAGTTTTCATTAAGAAACCAGCACCTTAGTTTAAAAGCTTTATTAAAATTTTAATGCTTTATGATACAACATGTCACCATTGATTGATATTTTCTGTCCATGTTTTACGCCCACAAATTTAGGTGAGAAGAAAATCTCAATAGTCATCATATTTTGAAGGCTTTGAGCACATTTAAATTGATTATTTGGGGTTTTTTTTTAATATTTTCAAAATACTTTTGTTATTAAATTTTTACTGATTAATCACATTTTGTCAGAAAAAGAGGACTTGTGTTAATATAGCTGGTAGCATGCTGGTCATTTTAGCCTTTTAGAGAAAAATTTGTACACATTGAATAATTAAGAATGCAATTTATCTTTAAAACTTATTGAAAACCAACTATATTTCTGTATTTTTTAAAAATGTTTAGTGACACAAAAAGAGAAAACAAAATTTTCTCTTTATTAGAGTTTCAAAAAGAGCATGTTTGGAAATCCAATTATATTGTGATTCTTTTTTAACAATGCCTATATATGCATGTCTGTATGCTTGTGTATCAATGTATATATGCATGCAGGAGTAAGTGTGTGCATTCTATTTTATCAAAAATATGTCTTTGACACTGAGAGCTGTAAGAAAAAATGAAGGAAAAAGAAAAGGAGAAATAACTATAACATTTAAATAAATACACATGTGTACATGCACAGTCACACATGCATGCATAGACATGCAGATACATATGTGTGAAAACACACACACACCCACACACACAAAAAGAGAAAGCAAAAACAAATCTAACACCAATAATTTGATCCCAACTAGCATATAAATTAATACAACAAACTTAGTATAAAGATAAAAAAAGGGAGAAAATCAGTCAATTGCTGAAACCTACTGAAGAGTGAACTTATAGGAAATAAGCCCTATTTTCAACACAATTACATACCAACATACATACTGTTATAAAATAAAATAAGACATATCTCAGCTGATTTGCAGGCAAATAAACTAATATACTCAAGAGCGAGAGCACAATAATGGTGATACAGTCTGGATTCACCGTGCGCATATCTGACGACTGGCTCCACGTCCAACACATCTAATACAATCCCTCTGCCTCCACCATGTAACAGTCACCAGGATCATTTTCCTCCACATCCCTCTGGGACACATAATTCAGCAAATAACTCCATACCAAAACAAATGCCAATAAGAAGAACACGAGGACAACTTCCCACACGCTTCAGAGACTTTATCATGAATTAATCACCCAAATATACATGAATAACACTCACTGTAAATCAGACCGAGAGCTGGGGGAGCCTTGTTATAAAATAAAATAAGACATATCTCAACTGATTTGCAGGCAAATAAGCTAACATACTCAAGAGCAAGAGCCGGATGTGAACGGGACAAGGCCCTGTCACAAAATGACCATTATTGTCATTTACACATAGGCTCAACGCACAAGTTCTGGTCAAAAAATAAAATAATATTTTAAAGTATTTCTATTTTTCGACCAATAAAAATGCTACCCTTCTAATTATACTCGCATCGTTTTACAAGCCTGTTAAGCCATAAAAAAATGCCATAAAAGGGGTCACACAGGGAAGAACAAGAGTAGTCAACAGAAGGCCAGGGAAAAGACCTGTTATGGTCAGTCAGCAGCAGTCAACAGGAGGAGTGCCACGCCAACCAGTGAGAACTACTATGAGATCGGAAGCTGGGTTATGAACTATACCACAAGGTAGCTGTCCCAAACCCACACATTTCCGTTGAAAAAAATCACGTAAATCTATTTCTACTGTTGTCATATTTCTTTCTTGCAACCATACACTTGTCTATAAAAATATCATATTAAAACATGCCCAAACTATTTTCTACCCAATAACAGACAATATTATAAACATGTCAAAAATATTCCACAATACAACACACAACATTTAAGTCAGTGTCTATTGGTTATAAATTAACATCATCATGTAAAATATTTGACCAATCAGAGAAAACTAAAACCCTATTTTTCTCAACCCTACTTTTGAGGAGGGGGGGATATTTCTTATAAAACCCACAGATTTTGACTTTCAAAGAACAAAAATGTTACTGTCATCCACAGTGTGTTCTGCAAGAAACATGTGTCAATGGCTTCAAACAAATTATCAACAATAACAACAAAAATAACCAGTGAAGCTTCTCTCAACTACAGGTTCTTACTTTGGACAAAATATTTAAAAGTCTTCTAAACTACACCTTTATTTTGTGAACCAACTATGTGAATACTTTAATTCAACTAAAGACTATTTTTAATACCTCTTAAGTCTTATTTAGTTAAATGATTTATTTAACAGGCATACTTACATTTTCTTTATTTTTATTTATTGTTTGGAATCCAGACCTTCATATAATATAACCAATAATATAACCAAGTTGGATGACTGAATTTCCTACAGACTAAACAATTACAAAAAAAAGTTAATTTACAAAACTCTGAAGGTGATATGCTTAATATAACATCATCAACCAGCGAAGTGACAAATTTTATTTATATTAATCCCTTATATATATATATATATATATAGTGTGCAAAGGGTAAATTGTCACGATTTTATATTTTTAATTTTGTGCAAGCACATTGTTTGTTTTTGATTTTGTCAACTGCACAGTATAGTAGGGTCAGTTGGGTACTGTCTGTGTGAAAAAAAGCATCATGACATAATTCACTCTGCCAGAAATTTGGAAATGGCATCCTGTACTGGTTGGTATTCATACCAGAAGCTCCAATACAAACATTTCAGAGTGTCTGTGTGTCAATCTGAGAACAGTGCAAAAGATTCAGAAAGAGTTGGATGAGTCTACTGGTGATTGTGAAGGTATGGCAGTTCAGAAAACTCATTCAAATTTCTTGGTGAGAGCCTCAGACTCAACATAAAGGCCAACATCAACAAGTGCTTTCAGGAGATAGTGATGCCCTGAGTCAAGGGGGTGGCTGTTAGAAGACCCTATGTCTGGTAACAGGACTCTGCACCATGCCAACATAAGCAGGAAAATCCAGTCATGGCAGTCAAACAATTTTTGCAACCACATCACCTCTTATATCTGGCCACCTAACTCCCCAGACTGCAACCCCCTTGATTATTATGTGTGGGGTACAGTTAAGCGAGAGATCAACATAACTTCTTGTAACACCAAAGATGAAATGAAGGCAAGGATTATGGTAGCATTGACCAACTTAAACAAGGAGACAGTCCAGAAGATTTGCAGGAGATATATATATGTATATATAAAAATTAAATAATTAAGAGACAACCTTAAGGTTACATGACTATAATTTATTTCCCCAGAAAATATATTTTTCTGTTTCATCAGGTCACATATATGTAAAATATTTGACCAATCAGAGAAAAAAAAATATATATATATTTCAGATAGTGTATCTGTAAAAGGACAATATGAATAAAGAGAAAAGGAAAACTTACCTTAGCTGATGCATTTCAACCTGTGAGGGACTTAATCCAGGCAAATGTGAGGATTTTATTTTGTAACACATATTTATATA
The DNA here is from genome assembly GCA_963932145.1 of Acanthosepion lycidas. Classification (NCBI taxonomy): domain Eukaryota; kingdom Metazoa; phylum Mollusca; class Cephalopoda; order Sepiida; family Sepiidae; genus Acanthosepion; species Acanthosepion lycidas. The sequence goes on along the minus strand of OZ010599.1, from coordinate 43,576,503 downwards.
CAAGAGCAAAAATGTTATTGGTTTTTCAAAATTTTAAGTATAGGAATGCAAAAGGGACGTTATACACAACAATTTATCAAATGCATTAGTTGTACACAGGAATAAATTCAACCACAACTTTGATCTAAAGAATGCCACACTTATTAAAAGAGAAAGTAACTAACTTAAAATGAAAATTCTCAAAAGTACCACTATTAAATCTTATCAAAATATAAATCTGTGCCCTGGATTTTTTCCAATTTCTCCATTCTTGAAAGGATTACCCCTTTCCCAAGTCAACATACAAAAATGGTAAAAAAAAAAGTGAAAAGAATATGGTTAAATTCATAACCTCATGTTATTTAAAATATATAACACAAAAATCAATCCCAAGCTAAAATAATTTAAATACTAATTTGCATATATTAAAAAAGCACTTACTCACTTTTGTCTATTAGACATTGAATTGTATCACTATGTCCTCCGTAACTTGCCTGACTTTTCAAATAACCTGGTGAATATTTGAGTGTTCCCATACCTAAAAATTTTGAAAAACTAATATTTTTACTCTTGTATATTGTTACAAAATAAAATCCTTGCATTCCAGTTGAGATCATTCTATTAACTAATGTGCAAATGCACTTTGGGAACAGTATGAATCCATCTCTTCTCCCCCCAGCTATGAGTTAATTAGTAGGACTTTTATCAGTAAATCATTATCTCCAAAGAAAATTCTTGCAATATAAAATATTTTCTGTCTTTAACTAACTTGCAAAAGCTTGCTAAGCTGTAAAAAACAAAAAAACAAAAGTCAATCAATCTATTTTATCAAATGTATTGTAATCTGTTGGTTGCAGATTATGAAATATTTCAATTGGAAAATAAGTCTTGTTTTCATAAAAAGTAAACAAACATGTAATTTTCCCAATTCTATTTACCTAAAATAATACTCATTTCAAATATCACGGTTAAAGTTTAATGGAATTTTCTGTTGAAAATAATATGTTCAATCATGAATTCAAATTGAATTCTGGTCATATGTTATTATTTGGGGGAAATTTAGTTAAGTGCTAACAGTAGTTCATATTAGAATTTTGGTTTTCAATATTTATCATAAAAATTGATATGGCTGGGATTTACAAAAGTAAATGTCAAAAAATTTAAATATTTAAATTAAATTTTGTGTAGTTTGGAAGAAAATCAATATTTTCAACAAATATACATTTATTTTATATATATATATATATATGTTATTTTTGTTTAAACGTTATTTTTGATGGATACTAATATTTGAGTAGAAGCTCTGTTTTTTAATTAAATACTATTTTTTTTAAATCCAACTACATCTACCAGCCTGAATATTCAAGAAATCGTGTCAGAAAAATATGTGTCTTATGGTAGGATTCGAACCTGCATCCAATATGGGGAACTGTCATTGAATTTGAAGTGCCTAACTGCTCAGCTATGTAGAGCTTTAAGTCAAACAAACCCCAAAACACACACTCTCTGCCAATTCTGGATCATCAGACTTTACTTCCAAAAGTTTTTTTTTTTTTTTTTTTTTTTTTTTTTTTTCAACTTTTGGAAGTAAAGTCTGATGATCCAGAGCCCTTTAAAAGGGTTGTGTTGAAATAACTTATTACATGGAACCTTAAAGTGATCTGTTTTTATTCAAACAAAATATATATATATATATATATACCAGCTTAAAAGCCACCCTATTTAAGTTAGCTCATGTGGACGGCTCTTGATTGAGCTTTCATCACAACAGGTAGGGACAATAGGCAACAATAAAATACAGAAGAACTCAAAATTGATCATTGCTTTAATATTTAAGCATACCTTTTAAAAGTTCGATGATAAATCTTCTGCTGCCACTTAATTTAAAGACAATTTGAAATACGTAGGTCCTTACTTTCTGTACAAACAATTATTTTTATTGCATTAGATATTGCATTTATTGCATTAGATTTTGAAATTATTTTGCATTATCGCTCTTGTCTATCCTTACTTATCTCTCCTGTCTATCCTTATTTAATCTATCATTATTATACCTCTCTTATGTATCTTTATCTATTATCTTATCACTTTTGTCTATCCTGATCTAATCTCTTTATCTAATCTCTCTTGTCTATACTTATCTATCCTTTTATTATCTATAGATAGATATTAGGTTGGTGCAAAAATAATGACGTAATAATGTCGTTTTTTGACGTTAAACGTCAAAAAATGACATTATTACGCCATTATTTTTGCACCAACCTAATAGATAGATGTAATACTGTTATTTCTATCCTCAAATGGATAAATACTTCTCTTTATTACACCATACATAATAGTCTTATTTCATAGAGTTCATTACTAAAGAAATGTACTTTTTCAATAAATTACATTCATGTATGTGCATGCATACATAAATACATACATACATATATGTTGTGTGTGTGTACAGTCAATTAATGATATTCCCTGAGGAGTGGAGAGATTTGCTGGAGGGTCCGTCTCCAGAACTCTAGAGTCAGGATGCTGAAGGTAACATCAATCAGTTAAGTGTCAAATTTTACATTTGTATTAATCATATATATATATATATAGATAGATAGATAGAAATGCTGAAAAGTTGTTGCTTGAAAAAACATATGGAGAAGAAATAAACTGCTTTCATTCTACTTTATTCTAAAAGCCTATCAAATGCATAAAGAAATAAAAAGTAATGCCAGGTCTTTCTTACCTGGAGTTCATATGAATCGCTTAATGTTATTATAATAAATTACACTTTGTGTTGGGCACCATTCTTTTTTATCTATTTCCCCTAATATCTTCCCTATATTACTTTGCAGACAAAGTATCAATTTCTTCAAGATGAAAGTTGAAAAAGAAAACTTCAACAAAAGCACTATAGTATTCCTGAAAGACAATTTTGGTATGAAAATAAAAGCAGGTATGGAAATAAATAATTTGAAATGAATTTGTGATAAAGAAATGAACTTCATAAAGCATAAAAGAATCCTTTTTGTTTAATAGATTAATTTAAAAATCAATTCTGAAGGAAAGTAAATTAGAGCAATAGATTGCTAGAAACTCCAAAAGAGAGAAAAAAAAAACCCTCCAAAGTCAGTGCAATAAAATAGAAACTTTTACTTTATGAAACCTTACTAAAAAAAAAAAATAAATTGAATGGAAAAGTATGGAAACAGAAAAATATTAAAACTTTTTATTGAGCATACTTTTTTGTGAATCTTGATAAAAGAAAATGTGAACAATGTTAATGACATACATTGTCCACTTATATTTTTGGATTTTCTATCAGGAAAGCAGTAATAGGTGAACTATCAGAAGAAATGAATATTCTCTCTGGGGAATTTCCTCTATAATGGGCATTATTATATCCATGATATAATAACACCTTATATCTCAGACAGAATGGAATAGCTGAAAGGAAAGGAATAACAATCATACTTTGTTCACAGAGAGAATTTTATACTGCTACATCATACACAAAATTATTTATACATATTTACATTTATCTCACACAGAGAAATTATAACACATATCTACACAACAAGCAGTGTGAAAAGTAAACAAAAAATAGGGTCTTACTAATAATACTTCTCAACAGGAATTAGGCCTGCCAGAGATTCTTCTGCATTTCTGGAGAAGCTGTATTTAAGATTCCAGATTCAAATTGCCTGGATTTATTTGCTGTATAACAAATGAGGACATATTCCCCATATACAGGAAATATTGTCATGGGGTTTTCCCAACATGAGGACTTTGATCTAGAAATAAGTTCTATATCTGATGAAAATATATTCCCAAAGGGAAATGTGCTGTGTTTAAGAGAGGGAGATTTATTTTCAGGGGCCCAAAAAAAGATTTAGCCTAAGGGGCTGAAAAAAGCAGCTGTTCAGTTGGACTCCCAGAAACTGATTGACTGACTAGAAACTTTCATCATTTTATCAAGTAATATCACTAAGCGGCCATCACATGACCTATGTGATTCTTCTCAACCAAAATGGAGATAATTGTTTTGTGCATCCCAAGAGCAGTATGATGAATTTTGAAGACATCTTGATAAAATGCAAAGATAAATCTGCAATGTAATCGACCCTTACTTGGCATTTCAGCTTTCCCACCATAATAATGTAGCTTCACTGTGCTTTTTCTATAAATATTTTCATGGTAATTGTTCTGATGAGCTTTGGTACTTCAGCTTTATGAATTTAAGCACATTACTAGAGCGATGGCAAGGTCTCATCATTTTACAATTGAAATGGCTAGATGCAACTGTAAATTTTATGCTAACAGTTTCTTCTCTTGTACGTCTCACTTGTGGAACATTTTCCAGCTTTTTGCTTTCCTGTCAAGTTTGGGTTTCAAAAATTTAAATGCAATATCAATCATTATCTTTTCACTTCTTAATTTCTGTTCTTTCATTGTTCTCTCTTCTCAATATCGTTTTCTTTAGTGGTTTTATTACCTTCATTGTTCTCTCTCCTCAATAGTGTTTTCCTTACTGGCTTTATTACCTTCATTGTTCTCTCTCCTTAATAGTTTTTTCTCTTGTGGCTTTATTACCTTCATTGTTCTCTCTCCTCAATAATGTTTTCTTTAGTGGCTTTATTACCTTCATTGTTCTCTCTCCTCAATAGTGTTTCCATAGTGGCTTTATTACCTTCATTGTTCTCTCTCCTCAATAGTGTTTTCTTTAGTGGCTTTATTACCTTCATTGTTCTCTCTCCTCAATAGTGTTTTCTTTAGTGGCTTTATTACCTTCATTGTTCTCTCTCCTCAATAGTGTTCACTTTAGTGGCTTTATTACCTTCATTGTTCTCTCTCCTCAATAGTGTTTTCCTTACTGGCTTTATTACCTTCATTGTTCTCTCTCCTTAATAGTTTTTTCTTTAGTGGCTTTATTACCTTCATTGTTCTCTCTCCTCAATATCGTTTTCTTTAGTGGTTTTATTACCTTCATTGTTCTCTCTCCTTAATAGTTTTTTCTTTAGTGGCTTTATTACCTTCATTGTTCTCTCTCCTCAATAGTGTTTTCTTTAGTGGCTTTATTACCTTCATTGTTCTCTCTCCTCAATAGTGTTTTCTTTAGTGGCTTTATTACCTTCATTGTTCTCTCTCCTCAATAGTGTTTCCATAGTGGCTTTATTACCTTCATTGTTCTCTCTCCTCAATAGTGTTCACTTTAGTGGCTTTATTACCTTCATTGTTCTCTCTCCTCAATATCGTTTTCTTTAGTGTCTTTATCTTCATTGTTCTCTCTCCTCAATAGTGTTTTATTTAGTGGCTTTATTACCTTCATTGTTCTCTCTCCTTAATAGTGTTTTCTCTTGTGGCTTTATTACCTTCATTGTTCTCTCTCCTCAATAATGTTTTCTTTAGTGGCTTTATTACCTTCATTGTTTTCTCTCCTCAATAGTGTTTCCATAGTGGCTTTATTACCTTCATTGTTCTCTCTCCTCAATAGTGTTTTCCTTAGTGGCTTTATTACCTTCATTGCTTCGGTGTGAAATGATTAAATGATTAAATGTTGGAAGCCATATTTGCGCTATTCTAACTCATTTATGATAGAGCTATGTACAGTGATGCAAAAGATATGGTCAAGTAATGATGTGCAAAAACAATGTTTGACCTTCACAGCTAAGACTTGCCATACCACTTACATAGTAGCAAACATTACACAATCGATCCATAGTTCCATTCAAACTGCTTCTTTCTGTGAACCACTGACCTATGGAATTGACTCCTAAGAAGATATTTCCCCAATCACTATAATCTTAACCTGTTCAAGTCTAGATTCAACCATTATATTCCTCTCTTTTCCATATAAACTAGCCCTTAACATAACCCTCTAATTTTAGTGCGTCCTGGGCCTTGTACAGAGTGAACCTTACTGCAAAAAGAAACAAAAGGCCAATAAAAATCATAACTCAGAAAAACAAAAGTAAAATATAGAAAAAATATCTAATGATGATTAGAGCATTAACTTTTATCACTTTGTATGTGACTTCATTTACTGTTCAAAATGTTTATCCTGCCACTGAAGGTGACTCTGACCCCTGAACAATAGTGTTTTTGAATTTTATAGATGTTCTTTCATATCCTGTTACGGCAACAGAAAAACGACTTTGAATCAAATTAACAATAAGGATATTGCATTAAAAAAAGAATGCAGTAGAAAGGGAAGTAATATTAATAATGCAGTGTGCTAAAGGTTAATTTATATTTGATGAAACAAAACCTGACAGCATAAAGAATGAAGTAACTCCTACTTCTCCAACAAAAAAGTTTTCATTACAATTTTTATTTCATTTCCCCTTGAAATAGAAAAATAGAGTTTTTGGCATGTTTTAATATGGTATGTAAAAACTAACTAAAGAATTAAAACAGTATTTTAGTGTTTTCAGATATATATATATAACATATTGAGTGTACATGTACATCTTTATGGGGGAGTTAAACATGAAGGAAGTTTTGAAAGTAATGTGACCTAATTATTTCCATTGTAGCTAGAACTGATACAGGGAGCACAATGACACTATTGGATAGAGCAAGTTTTCACTTACAAAACATTTTTCTGCCTAGTTACCATTATTGTCACACATTTTTAAAGAGCTTTTCATTTTATGGGTTGACAACGGTGCTAGGTCAGGTACATCATTTTTGCCACTGATGAAACACATCACTCAGAGCTTAACTGTGCTCACATCACATCTACTATCATAAACATGCAATTTCCTTTGCTATTTATTCATTGATTAAAAAAATATTTAAACAAGAAATAAATTAAAAAATTGTTTATTTAAACAAGAAATAAAAAAAGAATGGAATACCACTATATTTTCAAAAACTTTATAAAACCCCCAGAATATTCAGGAAAATCAGCCTAAATATAAGTTTTCTCTAACTAGGAATAATTAGGGAGTATAAGAAGACAAGAAAATTATGAAAATAAGAAATAACCACCACATCCTACACATGTGCAGATATTCACACGCACATTTGTGCCATCTTGTTCCACTACCTTTCACTATATTTGAGGCAGCATCATAACTGCATCTGCTGAGTACTCAGCATCTTTTTTGGTAATGAATTCATCTTTATAGACTTTCAGACAATTGAAATTCTTCCTATTTAGTAAATTTTGTAGGGATCGAAATAAGTTGTAATCCAGTAGTGCAAGATCAGGTGAATATGCCAGGTGTAATGGGACATCCCAGCTAAGCTGTACCAATTCCTGCCAGTTTCCAAGGAGATGCAAGGTTGGGCATAACCCTGATGGCAGATAACACCCTTCTTGTTGGCCTATTTGTAACCCTTTTCATTGATTACTGCCTTTAATGAGTCCAATTGGGAACAGTACTCATCTTAATCCAACATTTGATCTTGCAGAACAAAGGTTCATTATACACAATTCCCTTCTAATCTCATCAGTTGCATAACATCACTTTTGGATGTTGACGGCCTTATGATGTGGTTAACAATAGTTCATTTTATTTTCAGCAGGACTTTTTGCTCTGTATTGTTGTAAATAATGGTATATAATAAAATGAAACTAGTTTGTAATTTGACAAAAAAAGAAGAAATTGTTAGAAACTGAAATATGAAGCTAACTTTATTCCATTTATAAAATGTATTTTAAATTAAAAAAAACATTTTTTTAAATTTTTTTACAGTAAGATTTACCCTTTACAAGCCCAAGGGCCACTCAAGGTAGAGGGTTATGTTAGAAGGTCATTTGTGTGTATAGGAGTGCGAGATAATGGTTAACCCGAATGCTGAACAGGTTAAGATTGTAGTGTTTCAGGAAACATCCTTATATATTGAGAAAACATCATTATATATAATGAATCAAGAAGAAAACCTTAATGATCCATTTCTTGATTAATTATTATTATAATTCTCTGTAGTTTACATTGAACTCTCTCTGGATTAATATCCTCCTTGGAATTATCCCCACCAGTCACAAACAAATTCGTAATATATATATAAGGTTGGTGCAAAAATAATGTCGTTTTTTGATGTTCAACTTCAAAAGAAAAACGACATTATTTTTGCACCAACCTAATATATATATATATTATATATATATATATATATATATTATATATATATATATATATATATTATATTATATATATATTATATTATATTATATATATATATTATATTATATATATTATATTATATATATATATATTATATTATATATATATATATTATATATATATATATATATATATATATATTATAATGTCATCCACAGACAGACTGTTTCGCTGTATCACAGCTCATCAGTGCGGCTAGACATCCGGTTGCCTCTAGCTAGGATCGAAACCCGACTGAATTGGTATCAGGCGGATATTCTACCACTAAGCTGTCGGCGCACGGTTGGGATGAAGGTGAATTTTTAGCGTATTTATTTTTGGAAACACGCCCAGTGACCGAGAGTGACTCAATTCGGCTTGCGAAGAGTCTCGCTATATAGCTATAATAGTCACTGTTTACAAACCTATACCTCAGCCCGAGAGTGCTCAACTGGAATTAAATTTAATTCAGGAGCTAATATAATGTCATCCACAGACAGACTGTTTCGCTGTATCACAGCTCATCAATATATATATATATATATGTACATTAATAAAAAGAAAGAACAGTAAGATATATAATCCGGTGTTCTTATAGATATTTTTATTTTTACAAAATAGTGCTCAATGTAAATTTACAGAGCATTAATATTATAAGTTAATAGACTTAAAATATGGTTTTTCGCTACACAGTTCCAAATGCAGTGTTAGATTAGAATATGCACGTACCCACTAAAAAACTGTACATCTTGTTTCAACATTAAAAAAATTTTTTACTGTTGAAACAAGATATACAGTTTTGTAGTGGCTAAGTGCATGTTCTAATGTAACACTGTATAATAAATATTTATTGCTCTACTTTTGTATTGAGATATGTTTTAAATTTTTTGAACACTGAAATCTTACTCTTCATTCTTTTACATTTGTATATATATATATATATATATATATATATATATTGTATTTATATATATAAAACAAAACAACTGGCAGACAAACACTCTGTGTTCTGGTCACTGGGTGTGATAAGTTAATTTGATTTATGATTCCTTATGCTCAGAGGTCACAGTGCATTTTTCCTTACATACAGTTTTGTTCCATTTCACTCTGAAGAAGCTAGTGGGAGCAGACGTTCTCAGCAAAACATTGTTTATAGCTGTTCTGCTTTGTCACATTATATTCACTTTTGTTTTTGGATACTACAGAGTGTGGCAGAAATACCTCCCATATATACCTTCCAGATAATGGTAAGACAATATCTAGATGAAGACACTATTGCCACTAATGTCTTGCCATTTGTGGATGATATTTCTGCCACACCCTGTATTATACAGTCTACAAACACACACACATATTGAGATAGGTGAAATTTGGACACATGATTTTGTTTTACAACTGAAATTAATGGCATATCTAAATATTCTGAAAGATGACATTTCAACATGTCTTTCTATACAATTTATATGTGGATCAGGAATTTTAAATGGTTCTATGCATTTTCATTATTTGATACTCTTTTATTTCCAGAAACAAAAAAGAAAACACTGTGCAAACAGCAAAAAAGATATGTACCATTTATAGAGATGGTGCCATAGCTGAGAGTACTGTTTGTAAGTGGTTCACTAGGTTCAGAAGTGGGAATTTTGAAGTCAGAGATTGATAATGTTCTAACATGGCTGTTGTCAATGAATACCAAATTACACAATATGGGACATCACAGAGATATTTCACATATCTCATATGAGCATTATAAGGTATTTGAAAACATTTGAATGAATTAATTGCTGATATTTTTGTCTCATATATATCAGATTTCTATTTGTGATTCTTTACTCAAACACAACAGGAGACTTGAGGCAACACAAATGTGGTTCTACAGAAGGATGCTAAGAATAGAGCATGTGACTAATGAGAATTTTAAAGAGAAATGGAAACAAAAGGACACTTATACTTAGAATCAGAGAAAGAAATTTCTGGGACATGTAATGAGGTAAGAGAGCTTAGGGAATCTGACACTCACAGGACATATTGAAGGCAAATCCAGCATCAATGAAAAAACTAACCTGACCATTGGTCTCAAAAAATACTTCCAATCTTTTGCTGACTGGGGCAAGAAATGGCTAGTTAACTTTAATACCTCAAAAACAAAACTGCTTTCTTTTACCCACCACAGAGAACCTTCCCTGCCTCTCATTAGAATGTCTGATGCTCAACTCCACGAGAGCACCTCTCTGCGACTGCTTGGTCACACACTGTCTACTGACCTGAGATGGAACAAATACAATCAATAGCTTCATCTACAGCAAGGAAAGTTGGTTCTCTGTGTTGCACCAGAAAGTTTTTCTTGCTTGAGTCCATCCTTCAAATCTATAAATCAACCCTTCACCCTTGCATGGAATACTGCTGCCATATATGGTCTGGAGCCCCTGCTGTTCATCTTAAGGTCCTCAACAAAATCCAGAGACAGATATGCAATGTGATTGGCTCTGATCTGGCATCTTGTTTACAGTCACTCTCTCACAAATGTGCCATCACTTCCCTCTGTCTTTTCTACAAATACTTTCACGGTAACTGCTTCAATGAGCTACTTTCACTGGTTCCCAAACTGCACAAATTTAAACGTGCTACTAGGTTGGCATCTCAGTCCCACCTTTTCACTATTGAAATAGTTAAATGTAGCCATCTCTTCTACTCCAATAGCTTCTTGTCTCACACTTCCTGTATGTGGAACTCCTTTTCTCTTACTTGCTTCCCTGATAGCTATAATCTCCAATTATTCAAATGCAATATCAATCAACATCTCCAGATGCTTTGATCTATTTCCCATCCTTCTCTTCATCCTTTCCTCCATCACGCCTCTTTACTCTTGCTCCCACTCTCTGTAACCCCTTGCGTGCTAATGGTATTCCTACCTTGCTTGGAGTGAAATGCTTAAAAAAAAAGAGATACTGAGAGAAACAGTGAATAACCTATCAAACAAGCTTATATAAATAGATGGAACAACACAGAATAGGAGAGAAAGTAAAAAACGAACATTACCAAAAAAGGATAAGAAGTTGTGGAGAGTCATGATCGCCTATGTCTTGAAGGGATATGGCTTATAAAAGAAGTGTGATTTGAAAACTTTTTGCTTTTTCTTCATTCTGACCTAAAAAAACGATTTTTTTTAATAATTTAATTGCATAGCCTTTCAATGAATAATGAAAATATTCTAGTTTTCAGTAGACTTCAGCTATTTCCCCGCCTTTTATCCAAAGGTATTTTATAGTAAATTAAATTTTTCCAGGAAATTTTTTACACTCAGAGTTCCCAAAAAGAATCAAGAAAGAACAGTTTGATCAAAACCAAAAATAATTTTCATATATAATTTTATTTTTAAAACACATGTGATGCTGTGCAAGTTTCTCCATCAAAACAAAACAAAACAACAAAAAAAAAATATATAATAATGATAATAGCAACACTTGTATCTTTCTGAAATCTTTTACTTGGAAAACTCAGGAATTATATAATGACATTAGTGCATTTCAAAGACATTAAAAAGAAATATCCATAAGTTGACACTAATTTCATCAATAAAGAATAATAGCATGTTTTAGAAAATTCTGCTCACTACAAATGGATGACAGAAATAATCATATAAATCTCTTGAAGACTGAGCTTTGCAAAGTATAAGAGAATCACTTCTCTGTTGAGAATGGCAAATGGCAATAAATTTTTCAAAGAAATGTTCAGTGAAAACATTGCCACACACTAAAGTTGCTGCTCTGCATTTATTACTTGTTTTGTTCATCTTGAGACAGATTGAATGGCAAATGGAGTTGACACAAATGGCTGGCATTTATTAAGTAACTGTTAATTAATGGTCAGATTTCCTAACAAACTGTTTAATGTTTTGCTGGAAACATAAAAGTATAAAGAAATAGAACAATTTAGTTCATTCTGATTGGGTTGTGTTCTTTGCTGATTTTTTTTATTTCTTCTAGACTTGCGTAATTTTTTTACAGTGGCACTCACCCTGTACAAGGACCAGGGGCCACTCAAGGTAGAGGGTTACAGAGTAAGAGGAATAGCTTATATGGATATGTGAGGAAGATAACAGTTAATCCTGGACTTGAACAGTTTAAGATTGTAGTGATCAGGGAAGCCACCTCTTTTGAATTGGTTCCACAAGGAAGTAGTTCATGGGAAGAAGCTGTTTGAGTGGAATTTACATCTCACAAGGAGAATATGAAGAAAATGAGGGTGGTTTGCTACAATGTGTGTGGCATAGTAGGTCTTAGCCATGATAGTTAGGACTGGTGGAACTAAGGAGTGTAGTTCATTTGAACATTCTCCATGGAAATAGCAATAGAGCAGTGAGATGGTAGTGATGTCTCATTTTTGAGAAATGGGTTGCAGATTGGAAAATAATAATAATAAGGGAACATCTATTCATCACAATTGGTAAAAGTTCTGGGTCTTAATGATGATGATGATGGAAGGACACTAGTTTGGCTATTAGCAATAAAACAACTCGTTTTTTATAAGAACGTAACAGCTAACAGAAGGATGGAAGAATAGTCCTAAGAGAAGAATAGTCCTAACAGAATAATCCTGACAGTATAGTTCTCACAGAAGAATAGTCCTAACAGAAGAATAGTTCTAACACAATAGTAGTCCTGACAGAAGAATAATCCCGACAGAATAGTCCTAACACAATTGTCCTAACAGAAGAATAGCTAATTTTGATTACTGAACCCACTGGAAAATCCAGTATTAAATATAGAAATTAAATTAAAATAAAAATTAATTAAAGTGTTATTTATAGGTTTATAAAAAATATGACAATGTTTAACTTTCATGCTTGCAAAACAAATGATGTGCTAAAAGGATGGTTTTTCCTTTGACACTGCTACTATTTTAACTACCTTCACTCCCCAGTTTTTAAAAGCGATAATTAGAATTTTAATAAAACCTCAATATATGAAAGTGAATTTATACATTTTTTTTGTTCTTGAGAATTACAACAAAATATGAAATTTATTAGATTGTTTATTTACAAGAATAATTTTATAATTACTACATTCTGAAAACTAAAACAATTGTATTAAACTGAGAAAGAGAAGAGAAAAACAAATATTTAGACACTAACTGGCAAAGTTCAACCTTCATGCCTGCAAAAAAAAAATGGTCAGAAGGACATTTTTTTTCCCCTTGGGGTACTACCTTCACTGCCTTGGCAGTGTTCATTGTTTTAAAAAGTAATGACTAGAATTTTATGAAACATATGAAAGGGAATTTATACATTTTCTTTGTTCTTGGGAATTTACAACAAACATTATTTATTTATTACATTGTTTATTTACAAGAATAATTTTATATTTATAACATTCTAAAAATGTAAACCAACTAATACAATGCAATGTTTATCATTTATCAATTTATAAAGAAATAAATATGAAAACATTTTTTTATTCATAAATTAATAAAAAATTACTAAATTATAAAAATATGTGTATCAACTATAATGAAATCCTTATTATTCACCATTTTATAAAGTTTGAATTGACTAGCAATTAGCCAATGTTTTGCCGACCATATCAAAGAAAGCAATTCGCCAACTTTGCTAATTGCTTTTCATAAAAGAGTAGAAAGTGAGGTAATCTATAATTGCTGGTGTTTCAGGCTTTGGATTTCTATTGATTAGGTATTCTTGATCCTAGATCATGATTTAAAAACATTGGATAATTAAAACAAAAAGTAATCTGTGAAAAATGGGAAACAGGGTTTGTATTTTTATTTCTTGATTAGTATTTGTCTTTCATCATGTTACCTTGTGAGCATGCAGCATACCTCACCTTTTGGTGCTCACTGATGAGATTGAGAATTGGAACACAATGTGAGGTAATCATTGGCGAATCAGAGGAAAGCTTGGGTAAGGGCCACATTATATGTTTAAAATATTTTGTTTAGCTTTTGAAAAACTTCCCTTACTATTCCAATGTGCCTTTGGATTTTAATATAACATCTTTCATGAACTGTTAAAATGCTTCTCAGATAATTAAATAAATAGTTAAATGCTTAAACTATCAATATTATCCATACTTAAGAAATCATTGATTGGAAAATCTTAAATATTTAAATGATCTTTCCATGATATTTATTGATTTATAATTTCATCTTTTATTAGGTTGGTGCAAAAATAATGACGTAATAATGTTGTTTTTTGACGTATTTTTTAACGTCAAAAAACAACATTATTACATCATTATTTTTGCACCAACCTAATACTTTATATAAAATAGATAAGAAAATATTTTTCTGCTGTATATTAAGAAAGTTATATTTTGCAATATAGCTATAATAATGCTATATTTTATAAGTAATGCTAGAAATTTTTTCGTAAATATTCAATTAAATTATGAATCCCTAATCAAAATGTTTTCTCGTACTATATGATCATTTTATAAATTTTGATATCTAAAAAAACACTTCATTGATTTCATTTTTTTTCTTTCCAAATACCAACTTGCTAATAAAATAATTTCAGGTCATACTCTTTTTACAAGTAAGATATTTATCTATACATTTGAACCTGACTGTAAACCAGTTCTTGCAAGTGGGCCAATTTTGTGATGTAAACACAGAGAAAGACTTCAAAACCAGATCACTGTTGAAAAAGAAAAGTAACTCACTCCAATTCTATAAATTGTGGAATGCTTAGTTCATTGAAGATTGGAGTCATCATAATCTTTTCTCAACAGCTGCTAGTAGGGAACAAATTACCTCTTCAAGTGAATGCTTAAATACAGAACGCACTCATGAATATTGATCAATCAAGTGTATTCTAAGGATTGCACTCACACATGCACACTTTTCTCATTGCAAATGGCAATCTACTGGCAATACACACAAAGCATCATGATTGTTTAGCTTTAATTTATCCTTAAATATTATCCTTAAGTTCAGAGTCTGGGGATTCCTTAATATTGATACTAGTGAGCTTAACTTATTAAAAGCTACAATGAACAGGAAGAAGTGGAGGGCCATGATCGCCTATATCCTGAAGGATCATGGCACATACAAGAAGAAGCTTAACTTCACATGCCAAAAGAAATGAAAAAAAACGCTGGTAGTGCTTGTGGTATTCTCTTCTGGCTTCTTGCTTTCCAGTTGACTTTGATCTTCAAAAATTTAAATGCAATGTCAATTGTTATCCCGTGTCTTCTTAATTCTTGTTCTTTTATTGTCCTTAATAGTATATTTTTCTCATATTCTCTAACACAGAGTAACCCCTTGCATCCTAGTGGCCTTATTGCCTTGCTTGGGGTGAAATGAATAAACAAGGAAAGATTATATTGTACCCATCTTTCAAACAGGTTGAACCTAATTGCCTTGAAAATCAGCATTAAAATGCCAATTATTGATACTGGTGGGGAAGCAGAAATCTATCTTAGACACAGGTTACACCCAAGATTCCATTTTAATTACCTGTGTAATATTATGTTAGTAATGTCTGATAAGAATATGGGATTATTAAAATAATTTTTCATATGTATTGTTTATTCATTTCTGAATTCCATCAAATTAACATCAGATGAATCAAGGGCTTGGAGTTTCAGGACTTTCTTCAAAAGTTTGATCTTTTTTCATGCAACTATATGATGGATTCTGTCTTTTTTCCTGAAGGTCAAGCACTTATTTTTTAATCATTTCACCCCAGGCAAGTGCCACTAAAATTCAAAGTGTGACTGAGGGTGAAAGTCAATGAGGAAGGCATTAGTGAGGAGAAAGTACAATAAAATAACAGATTTCAGGAAGATAGAGGATAACGGGTGATGTTGCCTTTAATTTTTCTAAGATTGTAGGTAGCAGGAAAACAAGAAGCTATATAGAAGTAGTACCAGTTCATATAAGGCAGCAATATTCAATGCATGGTCAAATAGTAGATTTATAAACATGCAAGATGGATTCTGGCAAGAATAATTCTCTGGCACAACCCCATGAACCAACTTTCCTAGTAGCAGGCCTAGTCATTCCATTTCATGTCTGTGGAAAACATGATGCTGAGAAGGCATAATGTGTTGCTACACTGGAGGTTGGCATCAACCATGCTGATAGAAAACAAAAATGGTTCTCTAAGATGACTAAGATATATTAAAATCTCGACCCACTTTGTGTTTCTAGTGAGCAGAACAACCTTGACTCAGGAAATTTTTTTATCTTCTTGAGTCAAGACATTCTTGAACTAATCAAGTCAGTTATATTTTGAACAACATTTGTTTCTGGTACCAACTTTGGACTTCATCTAGCAATCAAAGCTGAGAGCTTACTTCACCCTTTTATCAGTTAATGACAGAATTTTTGCTTTGACTGTCCATAAAACACAAACCTATTATTATTCCCTACTAGGACAAATTTTTCATGATTAGTGGGAATTGATTTGTACATTTTATCTTATTGAGATAATAGCTTAGGTTTGGGGATTTTGCAATGACATAAATTGAATTTGTGATCACAGAGAAAAAGAAAATGCAACTTTGTTTTTTTTTGTTCTTTTTAAGCTTCATACTTTAAAATTTGGTTAAAATTTGAACGTCTTGCTGAATCCACTTTCTGTGCCAATAACTGTTATACAACCTGCAGATCTATGCTACTGCTACTTTGTATAAAATAAATGGTCAGAAAGAAGCATTAACATGTTTATATTTCAACATCAGTATTCATTAATTCAAAATCATAGTCATAATATCTTGTCAATTAAAACATAACAGTGCCCAGGTGTTGGGCTATTCTTAGAAAATTAGTTGGCCTCAGTACAACTCTGGATTGTGTCATTTAAAGAGCAGTAGTAAAGAAACAGATAATTTCCTAATTACAAAGATAAGAAAAATGATTCAGCATATCCATTTGGAACTACTGGTTCTTTTTCAATTGACCAATTAGATTCTTCCTTTGGTAATGTTTATTGATCTCCAAGAAACAAGTTCTAATTTGGCAAATTACAAGCTTTGTATGAGAACAATAATTTACCAAACACTGATAATATATCTTATGAGTACCAATCGATCCTTGTATGGTATTCTTTCTTATTTATCTTCATCAAAGACAGTATTAGATCTCAATTAGCAATGGATTCCATAACATCTAGAATTTATAGCCTATAATATTGTTACTGTCTACCCAGATTTTTGTTACCATCTTTCAGGATTCCAAAAATTTAACAACTAAAACAATGAAAACAACACATCTTTTAAATGAAACATATAATAAAAGGTTATTTTCTGGAGGAAAACTAAAAGCAGAACATGAGTTGAAATAACATTTATATATTCTCTTCAGAAATACACAATAACAATAAAATTGTTCAGTTTTCCTTGCAGTGAAGTTTGATTATAAAATAAGTGTTCTTAGAGTGATGTGAAATGTGTGGACAGATTTACTTTGACAGCCTAATGTGCTCATGAGTGCATAGACATTCACACTCTTGATTATATAGTGTCACACTGCAAATATGAGAACCATATGTAGAAATTAACCAAGAATCATTTTACTTTAAATTACATTTCAAATTATATTACTAGTTGCTTATGATATCAGAAAATAGGCTTTATTAAACAAATATATAAACAAACTTCATCTATGAGGGTAGGCTGAAAAGTTCATAGGCCGACTATGAAGAAGTAATGTTAGATCTGTAAAATCTTGAAAGCATTAATAACTGCATTGTTTCTTTTCAAGTAAAGTGACATCTGACTGTTCAAATAAAACTGTTAATCCTGTCAGTCAAAAAAGCATCAACAGCAGATATAATGTCATTTCATTTTGATACTGGTTCCCAGTAAAGTATTTTTTCATATTTGGGAAACAAATGATAGACAAATCAAGAGAATAGGGATGGTGATCAACCAGTTTAAGACCATTGTCACATGCAGCATCTATTGAAACCAAGGACTTGTGTTCTGGAGCACTGTCCTGATGAAACAAAAAATTTCAGCAGTTTACCTGGGTCTCTGGTCTTGATAGCCTTTCATAACAACCCCAGAAAGTTGGCATACTACTCTCTGTTGATTGGATTGATGGATTGTCTCTTTGTCTCTGGCTTAAAGTAATGAACCCAGCACTCATCTTGAAGTAGGAAACATTCAAGGAAACCAACTGGATCTGCCTTAAACAATGTTAGATTTTCTCATGATATAATCAGCCTGTGTGATTTTGATCAGGTGTCAGAAGACATAGAACCCACTGAGCAGAAACCTTTGTCATGTCAAGTTCATTGTGCCAAATATTCTCAATTCTCTCGTCAATTTCTCTCCATGCGATGAGCACAATCAATGTTTTCTTCGGTGGTGGCACTTGCTGAACATCCATACTGTCGGTCATCTTCAAGACTGTCTCTTCCCCTCCTAAATTCAGCTGCCCAATTTTGCAGTGTCAATAAAACTGGGGTGTCATCCCCTTATGTAGCAACTATGTCGACATGAAAGTCCTTGAAAGCTAAACCCTTTTTCTGCAGGTACAACTACATTTCCAAATTTTGTCCATTTTTCAAGAGAAGTTGCCACTTTTGAAGTCTTCTTTGAGTAGTCAGATGTCAGTTTACCTGAAAAGAAACAATGCAGTTATTAATAAGAAGAGTTGAAATTAATGCATGCAAGATTTCACAGTTCTAGCATCACTCCTCCATAGTTAGCCTATGAATTTTTCAGACCATCCGCGTAATATTTCCATATTCTGTGATGCAGCACATATTAAAAGTGCATATAGACATTCTTTAGAAATTATTTGCATAATAGTGAAATCTACTGCATTTAAATATCAGCAGAATCTTCCATTTCAGGCATTTTCATTAACGTTTTGATGATTATATAAAAAGTCATTAAGTATCAAAAAGAACATTTGTTCATAATTAAATATTTTTTGTATTTTCAGATTTAAGTCTGTTCTTTTGAAAATTATTTCTGATAAATTATTTCCAAGAATTTCTAATTAAACTTAATACAGGGTGTGTCAAGTAATTGAGAACAAATTATAACATAAAGAAAGACAGATATTCAATAGAAAAAATCCTGCTGTTTTAATAATATGGTACAAATATTCAACTTAGAAAAAAGCTTATTCAATAAATCTACCCTCAGGATCAAGG
>OZ010599.1:43362297-43552297 GCA_963932145.1 Acanthosepion lycidas | reverse complement strand
ATTTCCCAAAGGGAAGCACATTCTCCATGAGAAACTTACATGCTAATGAGTAACTAGATAAGTTAAGAAGAGGCAATGAAAAATTATCACAGAGTATTTATAGTCTGGATAGCATCCCCTAGGAGCTGTTTCAAACTGTTAAGAGGAGGTAACATGACACAGAGCATTATATTAATAAAAATAAGAATAAGCAGCTTCTAAGAGAGTCTGCCAAAGATTGCACACAGGGAAAAAAATGCTGAAGGTATCATTAATCGGGTAAGTGACAAACTTTATATTTGTATTAATTGTATGTATATATATATATATATATATATATATATGTATGTGACACTATTTGTTACTGGTAAATAATAAGAAGGGTTAATGAATAGACCAAGTGACATACCAGTAAAACCCTGTGGGAAAGATTGAAGATTTTAATTCTCAAAAAAAGGCTAAGAAACAGATGGCTAGCAGAGAAAACAACATTCAACTGCAACAGGTCATTGACACTTGGTTGAAGACATACAGCTAAGAATACGGGATGTGAAGGCAAGAGCAGAGAGTTGGATAGGATTTAAAATCATAATTTGGAGATAAGAATTTTCTTAGAGAATGACTTTGATGAAACTCCAAAGGCGTGGATAGCTGACTGGGCTGTGTTTCAATTTCGAACAATGGAAAATGTAGGATGACGTGAAGAGAAAATCTCTGCATAGATAATGAAATTTTGAATTAATCTTTGACAGACAGTTGAAAAGTATTGGTTGGGAGGTGGCCGAGGTAGCTGGCACAGATGTAACACCAAGGAGGGTGGAGGGGCTACCAATGCCAACTGAGGAGTGTTAGTGGGAGATGCCAATAAGAGAAGGTGGAAGTTATGAGGTGGATTAATGCCTGCGACCTTCACCTGAGGAAAGGGAGAAACTTCTAGACTGGGAAGTAATTAATTTTTAAAAACCTAGACAGCAGAAAGGGGTTTGTGCTGAAAGTTGGAGAAACACCGAATTCTCCAACTGCATCATGCTCCACACCGGTTTTGGGTGAACGTCAATAAATATGAATGCCCTGAAGCAAAAAGGAGATTGACTCAAGAGATCATTCCAACCACCAAATGCAAGACACCCCACATGATTATCTGTGAATGGGGACCTCCGACATCAGCTTTGTGCCAAACTTTACCAAGTCAGCAAAACAAACTTTACCAAGTCAACAAAGTGTCATGTCCAACATAGGAGCAGGTTGGGCTGATAATTGTCTGTATACGAACTCTTAGACTTTAACAACAATTAACTAACTGTTGTGTGAAGGACCTTATATAAAAATAGTATTTATTTTTTTATTTGAGTGTTATTTTCTTTCTTTGCGTCTTCTCCCTGCTTGGACCAGCCCAATATAAAGATACCTGATGACAATTTAATCTTGGCTGCCTTATGATCAAAGCAAATCACAATGTGGAATAAGGCAGGACCTGGATTGAAGTGATCACCTATTCAATCGACTTTGGGTGTTGGACATCTTGGACGACCAGGGAGGGTGTAGGGCAACATATATATATATATATAAGTGAAAATATAACTTCTAATATATCCAGTGTATATATCTAAATTAAATTATACACACTTAACATAATAACATCACATCTGTATGTATAAACACCTATGATTCAAGTAATTGTAAATGCTTACATATAAAAATACACATACATCCCATATAAAAGAAAATGACAAAATACATACAAGCAAATTGACATATACTTATGCATACTAGTAAATATACAATCATACATCTATATCTGAACATAAAGAAAAAGTAGATAAATGAAGTTAGATACTAGGGTGCCCTACAAAAAAACAGGAAATTTTACATTTACTATATGATAAAAAAATTGACTAACATATAAAAAGAATTAACTTTTTTAGTTTGAACACCACATCTAACATTTGTGCTTTTGTTCTGTTTTAAGCTGCTAAATTTCTATCCTTTGCTTTTGTTTCAAATAGCTGCAACAAAAATTCCAGCAATTAAATAAACTGTACTAAATTTTCTTGTTTTATGTGTGGCACTCTGTATATTAAACAAAATATACCAGAACCAAAGGAAAAATATATAAAACAAATAAATAATATAAATAATATAAATGAATAAAATGATAATTAAATAAATATATATAAATAAACAATCTAGGGGTCATGACCAAAATAAACCCAGTCTATTTATATACACACCTATTCCAGCTACACAACAAGCATAAATAAGCAGTCTAGAGGGAACAATCATAATTAACTCACAACTTCAGCCTAAACAAAAAAATAATGTTCATTTATAAATCTGATATTATTAGCAGCCAGGAGAAAGTCCATTTAGGCTCCGTAGTTGATAGTTTAGAAGTCAGACCTTGCTAGTAGTTGTCATCTTAGAAATAGATACAGTGTCAATCTGCTGTCCATTTTCGGCTTTAAGAAGGGCAAAAAAAATGTCTTAAGCAGATAATTGATTAAATTCTTCATGCGACATACATGTCTGGTTTCTTTGACAGTCTCTTCTCTTTCTTCTGCCTCTAAATTGTCTGCTTACATCCTTTTTGTCAAGACTTCCAAATTACTGTCATGAAACTTGGGTTTGACTAACATCAAAAGTCACTTTGTGTTAATTTTTTTGATTGGCCCAAATTTTTTTATTTTTTGATATTCCTTTCTTTTTCATTTTTTTATATAGTAGAAGTTATGACATGGAGCCTATCTTATTTTAGTAGATTTCTAGTCACAAATGGCTAGACTCTGGTCCAGCAAACTTCTGCCAATTTGCGAACGGGTTCAGTCTTTTCTTCTTCTTTTTTTAATCTTAGGATTGCCTTCTCATTAATTAGAAGAAAAGTATAGAAATAGATGGAGAGAGAGAAAAAGAAATATGGGTTTTGAGGGAAAGCAAATTCCTTATTTTAACTTGAATTCTTATTTTTTTGTTTATATATTTTATTTTCATATTTTATTTTATTTTTTTATCAAGACTCACAACAAACTATACACACAAGCCCCTATATGCATATATGTATATAGACTGCTAAAGGAGTAATGGCACTTGATCTGAAGATCACAATTAAGAATGAAACTGACAGTCACCATGCAGTGTTGATTGCTATGTCCATACTGTTTATACTTTTAAGTGCTTTTTCCAATAATGAACACTCTTACATTATTCTAAATTTGCTATAGGGTATGTATATATATATGTGTGTGTGTGTGTGTGTGTTATGGAGAAGAAAAAACAAAATATAGGCTATGGGCTAGGAAGGAATTCCATCACCAAACATCCCCCCCACCCCAACATAAACTTCCTTGTTATTTTCTTGTAGCTCAGGGTGATCATAAATGTCACTTGAGATCTGTTCGCATATGATGTGGGGAGTCTAATGACTGGGCTAGCTTTTTTTCTGAATATCTTTAATTTTTTAAAAAATCACTCATCAGGATTTTTAGTATTTGCTATAAAATTTTCTCTTGTCAAGTCATTCTTGTGAAGTATGCAAAAAACGCATCCCAGTCCTGATGTAGCATGAAGCTTTCTTCTTTTCACTGAATTCATAATATTGGTTTATTAACAGATGACCTGAAAAAATATAAAATTTACTTTTTTCAAGTTATAACATCTGAAATATCTTTTAAAATTGTAAATTAATCAGATAAAAATGCATACCAATTATTTCAAAATTAAGTTTTTGATGTTTCTGTGAGTTATAATTCTTTTGTGGGGGTTAACTTATATTAAAAAAAAGGGTTTAGAAAATGTGAGGCCTTGATACAGGAATTATACACCTTTTAGAATGCATTTAAATTAGATAATAAAAAAAAAGCATGCAACAAAACAAGTAACAATGCAAATAGAATAATAACTAAACTAGTATCTTTATGTCAGGGTTTTCTTTTACAATAATGTATTGAAAGACAGTGTCCTGATAAATTGAAAAAAAGAAATTTGTGGAAAAATGTCCAATGTTTTTTCTTACCTAAAAATGAATTTAAGAAGTGATGAATAGAGTTGACCACTGTGGTATGTAGTAGCATACATATACTTGTGTATTGGTAGGGGAAGAAAGAGGAGTGTTTGATCTAGACTACACAGTCAGTTTATTGCTCTGTGTCTATGAGGGCAACAAGAAGACTTAAAAATAAAATCTTTTGATCTAGGAAGTTCCTCAAGTAAGGGTAGTTTGGAATTTCGAAAGAATGATTAAAAAGAAAAAAAAGGGATTCATTAACTAACTATAATTAGTTCGAATAATGTATTGTTTTATTATTTTATTTTTTTTAATTAATTCCAATCAAACAAAAAGATTCAGAAATAGGCGAAAAAAAAAAAAAAAAAGCAATGAATTGCTTCTGGACAAAGAGTGAGGTGTAATAAAAATATTTGCTAATGATATGTTATTTGTTTTGTTAAAGAGGACACAAGACTACTGGAAAGTACTAATCAACTTTAGTTTAGGGGTGTAAATAATTTTCTATGTGATTGTTGCACTTGAAATTAAGATATTTTCACATTGATTTCATTTTCCCACCTTTAGCAAAATCCTAATTTAAATGATTTTTTAAATTATAATGGTATTTTGGGATTGAATGATCATAACCCTACATAATGATATCAAATTTATTGAAATTTGAAAATCTGAAGAAATATTGACTTTAAGATTCCCCCTCCCTGCAAATCCTGATCTCCTTTTTTTCATTTGGTAGGAGTTGTTACACATGGGTGTTTCTAGTATAGTGGAAGTGAGTTTACTGCTAGATAACATTTGATTTAGGTACTACAAGACCCTGGGCTACAAGAAAATACCAAGGAAGTTTATGTTGAGATGAGTGATTGAATTCCCTCCTATCCCATAGTGACATTGGGTAGACTGCATCTGGTGCAATTAAATTTATCTTCTAATATGATTCTCCCTGGAGAAACATTACTGACTAGTACAAATGGTGCCATTGACAAATTTGCATAACAATGGTGGTATAAACTAATATGTACAGGAATGGTGGTGTATGCTTATTGACCAATCAGAATAGATCTATGGCTACCACAATATAAATCACATGCTTTGAGAAAACCACAGCATCATTATCTGTTTGTTGGTATGACATGAAACATTTGTGGTTACCATATGAAACATTTGCCAGATGATTGCAACAAAAATACAATATATATATAAAAAAAAAGTATACGTTTCTCATCGTCTGTTTTACATTGCTCTCTACTGAATTTTTTAAAGAGTTTTTTCATTATGAACATTTCACTATAAACATTTTAACTCAAATTATGTGTGTGTGTGTATGTGTGCATCTGTGTGGGCACATGGCTGAATGTTTAGAACATTTGCTTTCTGAACATGGAACTCACTATGGTTAATCTTTTGATGAGTTGACTTCTTCATCTTATTGGCTTGGGGAGGGGAGGTGAGCTTAGTGTGGAAAGTGACTGAAAACTTTGTCACCAGTTGGCCTTGTGAGCAAAATTGAATAGACAGAACTGTTCAGAAGCCATAAATGGTTTTGCAAGCACAAAGTTACATGTGGCTTTGTTCAAGTTGTTGATCATGCCACATTATGTATCTGTGCTCCCAGTAACTGTAAATAAGCTCTGCTCAATATAATTGCAGTACAAATCACCAATAGACTTTATAGTTGTTGAACAAACAAAAATGTGACTGAGGAGGTGTTTACAACAGGGATTAGCTAGCTGACTTAATAGATGTGTATCATCAAACAAGTAGCTGGCTATTTTACACACACACACACACACACACACACACACACACACACACACACACACACACACACACATATATATGCTTGATTGAATAAATTACAAACATTATGACTGCTTATTTTTATCATAATCCTTTCATATTCACAAATATTTTTCTATATATTACAATTAAATGAAGCAAGAAATGCATTTTAACAGTGGGAATCATTTTTATTTAGATGGAAAGTACTTCGGAAATAAAAGTGATTCTCACTGTTACAATAATAATATAGATATATTATGTCTACAAATGAAGTGTAAGACGTCTTGATAATGTTGTGATTGCTAAACCAACCTACGTACTTATTTTGTGTCAGTGATACAATCTCCCAAAGGGCATTTAAATTGATATACAATGTTAGTCTTTTCCAAAACACTAGTTGACTGAAAAGAGTTATTGCATATGATTAAATTGGTTGTGTTAAATTTAGTATAATATATAATTAGTTTTATTTTTTTTACTGCAATCAGTGGGGAATATATTAGTATTTATAGGATTTTTAGGACTTTTTCATCTTGTACATCGATAACTTTGAAAATAAGATCTTTAACACCACTAAAAACTTTCCATCTATCTAAGATATGTAGTTAAAAACATAGATGAAATACATGAACTACGAGAAAACTTTAAAAAATTGTTCTTAACTTCACATATGAACTTAACATTAATAATAAAATCCCTTTTCTTGATGTATTGATAGACACTAATAATAATGCATTTACTACATTCCCATATAAAAAAAAACTAATATAAACACTTGTACACTAAACTATAAAAGTGAATGCCCTGACTATTACAAAAAAGCTGTTATACAAAATTTGATAGACTATGCAAAAGTTAACTCGTCCATGAAAATATTTTCTACACTAAAGTAAAGAACATCCAGCAAACTCTCATTAATAATAACTTTCCTAATTACATTGTTGATGAACAAATTAAATGAGCCATTAGAAATATTAACATAAATCTAAAAGAAAATAATAGTTCCTCAAATAACTCAAAACATATCAACCTTCTATACCGTAATCAAATGCTTTCTAACTACAAACAAGATGAAAAAGTCCTAAAAATCTCAGGTTTAAATGTCAAGAAATTGAATAAACAACTGGAAAGGACCCGTATAAAAATAAATGGACATGAAGTATGCAGGTATTAATCATTTGACCCCATGCAAGGTGATAATGCCACTAAGGTGAAAAGGGTTACTGGGGGTGAATGAGAATAACAAGACATTAGGAGGGACCAGAAACCCAATCCTAAACCTGGAACAAGGAATAAAACTTTACTCCTGTTCAAAACATGAGTAATATATATCAGAATAATAATGAGCAAATTAATCTAAAGATGGGAAAACTTATTAGTGACATCATATTTATTTCATTTTGAGAAGGAACTTCTTCAGAAAAATAACAATTTTACTGATGGAATCTGACTTATAAAAAAAAGAAAAAATATTTTTTTTATCTAGTCATTCATTTACCCATTATATATACATGTGTACATAATAGCTGGCCACTCATATTCGAGAAAACCTGTCTATTAGGGTGGCTAGCCAATCCCTATTGCAGATGCTCGCTTAGGCACATTTGTTTTTGTTCAACATCCACAGAGCTAACCTATGGTTTATACGGCAACTATGCTGAGCAGACCTTAGTTACAGTTTCTAGGAGAGCCTGTTATCTAGCATGATCAACAATTTGAACAAGGCCAGCACACTCAAGCCCTCAGCCACAATGACTTGTGGTTACATGCTAGCACAGCTATCGACAACCCACAAGAGTTCTGTCTACCCTATTTCACTCACAAGGCTTGGGTCAACCTGTGGTAGGATTGGACATATGTATATATATATATATATATATATATGTGCTGGATATATGTACATATATACATATATACATACATATATGAATTGGAATCAAATATGGATTAGGATCCAACAGAATGGTAAGATAAGGAATAAATAGGAAACATTTGTGAATTTAACATTTTTTGCTTTTATTTAAGCTTCATCAGAAAATGAAATATCTGTGTACTGGAATTTTTTGCTGTACACCAATATATGTTGAAATCATATATAAAACAATATTGCATTTTTATTAAATCAGTATTTGTTATTTTAATCATTAATTGTTTTATATATATATATATAATATATATATATATAAAAATGAATAAAAAATATCTAAATGTTGGACAATTTTTGTCTTTATTTTCACCAGAAATTAAACCAAACATTTGAACATTGGAACAGCTCATGATCAGACATAATAGATATCCATTGTCTGTTATATTTAATATGTTTAAACATATTTATTTATATATATATATATATATATATATATATATATATATAAAAAAATTGATACCTAATAATAGTTGATGTGAAAATAACTCTATATACTGTAAGGGATTCTAATACATTTACTTGTTCTTAAAAGAAATATAGTATATTAAAAATTAATAGTGAAAATATTTTTCAAATTGTAGTTAAATAAAACATATTCTAACCTGAACAACCCCCCCCACCAAAAAAAAATCTTTAAACATACAAATAGAAAAAATGCCGTAAAAATTTTTGCTGTTAACAATAAAAATTTTAAAAAAATCCAGACAACATGCATTTAACGGATGTCAGATTTCATTGAAGAATACATCCCTACCCCCTTACAAAACATAGCTAATAACGGATACATCAAAATACAGACATAAAGAACACGCAAACACCCCTGTCTAGTAGAAGTGAATTAATCTGTAACCTTGGAAACGTGAATTATGATTTTAGCTGTGTCTTTAAAACCCAGTAATTTTAAAAGTTACTCCAAAATTCGCTTGAGGATGAAATGGAACTAATGTCTTTAATTTAATTAGAAAATTAAATTGGACCTTCCATTTTTGAAACATGGTTAGAACTGTGTAGCGGAAAAACCATATTTTAAATCAATTAATTTATAATATTAATGCTCTGTAAATTTACATTGAGCACTATTTTGTAAAAATAAAAATATCTATAAGAACACCAGATTATATATCTTACTGTTCTTTCTTTTTATTTAGATATACATATATATATATATATATATATATATATATATTGCTTAAGTTTTCTGAGTGACTGATATCTTTATGAAAAAATGAATATGCAAAAATTCGCTTTTCTCTCTGCTGGTCATTGATGGCCTAGGGACTAGAATCTCTGACTTACCAAATCGGTTGGATTTCTGAAGTCGGAAGTCTAGCCATGTTGATGAGCTCTGATACAGTGAAAGTCTGTCTGTGGATGACAATATTAGCTCTTGATAAAATAATTTAATCGGGAGTAAGGAACAAATTTGTAAACAGTCACTATTACTGCTGATAATGCAAGACTCTCTGAGCAATTGAGTTCTCTGAGTGACTGGTGTGTTTATGAAAAAAATAAATACGCAAAAATTCGCCTTTCTCTCTGCTGGCGTTGATGGCCAAGGGGTTAGAATCTCCAACTGAGACCAAATCGGTCAAGTTTCAGTCCTGGCCTGAAGCAATTAGATGTCTAGCCACACTGATGAACTGTGATACAGCGAAACAGTCTGTCTGTGCATGACTATATATATATATTGTGTATATTTAGGCAGAATATTGCTGTCCAAAACAATTCTTCTCTGCCAACTAGCATCTTGCAAAAGGTCAACATTGCATATCAATTTAAATGTCCTCTGATAAATATGTCAATACGTATGTTGGTTTTACTACAATGATGCTAACAAAAAAGTTTACATTTCATTTGGATGATCATAGCCCAATATCTCAGCATTTAAAGAACACTCATGACCACACTCACAGATTAGACAGATATTAGTTGAAAATACATCTATTTTACATAAAAACAATAATAAGCAAAAACTAAAAATCCTACAAGCCCTTTATATAAAAGAAGTAAAGCCAAAAATAAATAAAGTTAACTCTGAGTAGAGCAACAAAGTTCTTAAATGTTTATAGCAACAAATACTGCATAAGGAGCAAAACAAACAGTTGGAATGTTTTGAATTTACAGAAATGCATATACACACTCATAGACAACTTAATCCACTGAAGATGGTCTCAGATGAGGCTGAAAGTAGAAATTATTTCCTTTCTGTACGCAGTCAATATCAAAATAAATTAATGCTCTAGTCATCTCTTGATCTTTGTTTTTCTAAATTCTCCTTTTGTTTTTCTTATTGACTATGTTGTCACATCATTACTTGACTGTACCTTTTGCGTTACAATGCATATTTCATTGTTCTCACATAACAAAGTTAGAATAATGCAAATATGACTTCCATCAGTCTATCATGAACATTTTTTTAATCATTTCACTCCAAACAAGGCAATAAAGCTACTAAAATGCAAGGGGTTACTGTGTGTGTGAAAGAATCTAAGAAAGAAAAAAAAACAAGAGGACTATAAAAGGATTCTAGAAGACAAAAGATAACAGTTGACATTGTATTGAACTGGAAAGCAAGAAGCTGGAAGAGAGTTCCATGAGCAAGATGTATGCTATTTATGAATGTCCACATTTCTCAACTGATTTTGATGAAATTGTACTCACATATTGCAAATTTATCAAGTTAGGTTAAGACCAACTTTTCAATTTCCAGGCCTCCTGGGTTTGCCCGAAAAATTGATAAAACTGAAGACAGGTACAACTTTTTGCAAAAACTAAGGCAAAGTTACATGTGAACAAAGTTTTTACTGGATGAACTGATGTTCTTTGCACTTAATGCAAAACATAGCTCATGTTACGAGGTTTATGTAGAGTGTTTGATAGTTATCCTGCAACATTGGCTTCACACAGAAAATTGCAAAATACTGTGAAAAAAATTGGGTTTTTGTATTACTTAAAATAAAAACTTGAATAACTTCCTCATTTTTTTATCCAATTTTCTTCAAACATGTCACAATAAATTTGCCATCATGCAAGAAATAAGATAGTGTGGTTTTAGTCCTGCTCACTTTCCTGTGTATAATGAAAAACCATGAAAAACTGTTAAAAAACCCTGTTTGTTGGCCATAACTCCCTGGTTTTTCATCCGACACTTTCCAAATTTGCCTTGTAAATTACATATGACACACAAATTGTCTTGTGTAAATGTTTGGTTTAGATTATTTCAGTTAAGTGGATGAAATCTGTGACAAACGAGGTGCAAAATCAGCTTTTGCCATTTAGCCCATATTTTCTTCATATGATTCCATCCTAAATTGCCATTTGAACAACCTTTGATGCAAAGATTTTTCGGGAATGATTATTGAAGCATTAAAAGGGAAAAATTCCTGAAGAATCTCTTATTAACCCCCAGCCTTGCAGTAAACGTGCAGAGAAGGAGGAGGGCGTTCATGTGTTTGCACTTGCAGTTGAATCAAGCTCTGACGCTTCATCCATGTTTTTGTTTCATTATTAGATTTGTGAACAATGCCATACTATTTGAAAGTTATTATGGCCATAGGAAATCTACTGAATATCTAAAACATTGAAACAATTTAACCCCAAGCAACAACCACACAAAAAGGTTTTATCAATGGAATTCCTTTATTAAGAACAAACATTTGCAAAAGAGATACCATAAAAAAGATGAGACAGAGGAGTAGCTTAGTATACCAATGGATGATGCATGCAAGCAGGGACACAGGCAGACATTTCTAGACAGGGGCATGTGGGCATACAGCTGGGGGGTGGGGACACTTATACAATTGCAGCCATATACACGTGGGCAATGCTGGGGACATCAGCTAGTTCTACAATACAATAATGAACAGTGTGTTATTTTACATATATTTCTTTGATTCACTGTCCATAATTTCTGTCATGATAAAGCAAATAGCAAAAAAATCAATAAATAAACCATTACATGATTTGTAATTAGGCAAGTGACATATCCACTACACCAGAATCTTGCTCTCTGAATAACAAATAAACAGAATGCCACAGATACTACATTTTTATCCTGGACAAAGTGCACAGATACTTGTGAGCTGAGGCAGTGGGCTGGGGAGTAACAAATAGATATTAGGTAGAATTCCTAGGTAGAAATGCAGATTCATATGTAAGTAATCATGCCATTTTTTATGGTAATGATAATATTAGCCTTTTACCTATAAGTAAACATTTGGCATTCAATGACTGAGCAACTAATACTGCTTTCTGTTGAAATTTATAAAATCTTTGTCTTAAAATACTGTTTTAGGAAAACAGGTTTCACAAGTCCAATAGCTTTTATTTCTTTTTCCAGTAGTGATGGGGGTTTCCTTCCTAACCTTCTATTGGAAGTGGTGTGGAATGCTAACATCTTCATTATGTCATTATTTTCTCTTTGAGTTACATGTGCTATCCATTTTAGTTATTGTTACTGTTGATTGTCCTCAAGTGATGGGATTACTGTTATTTGATACAGTTCTTTTTTTGTGAATTTGTAACACTAGTCAACGATGTTCAAAGAAGGATGATCTTTGCCAAGACCAAGTTTTATTCACTCAAAGCATTTTTAACATTAATCTTAGGAAGTAGTTGTATACAGCTAACAATTTAGATATTTATGAATAGGTTTGGTGCTATCCATGACATCCATATGAAAGTCTTAAACTGACAAGCCTATATAAGAACATGACTTAGGGTTTACAGGTTGATGTTTTGGTTTCATAGCAATTTGCGATGTTGGGCAAAACTACCTCTGGTACAGTCTATTCTATGTTCAATTTTTTCTCCTATAGCTGATCCATGAGTACTATGTTAAATACTCAATATTAATTATTTTTAGTGTTGAAAGATCTGATAAGAATATTAAACCTGTATTTGATAAAGCTTCACAAAATAGTATTATCCTTATTTGCAATTCATTTTTGCAGAAAACTTATTTATAATGCATTTTCATAATCATTCATAATGCATTTCTGCATTAAAATCACTTATAATGCATTTCTATAATAAGCCATTTTCAGAGGATGTCCTTAGTAAGTCGTTGGTACTGCATTATTATTAGATCGATGCAAAAGTTCACAACATTTATTTTACAAAATGCTAGGGAATGCTTAGAAATGACCTTGAAGTTTGCAAAGCTCTTTTTTGCTAGTGCACACTTTAAGAGTCTAAATACATTTAAGTGGTAGCATTACTTTATTTTGGTGAAAACTGAGAGCAAATATAAAAAGGACATTTGACACTGTTTACACTTCATGTTTAATTTGGGAAATTGTTTGAATTTGTTTAGCAGCATATCAAGCTCTATGAGTTATTTAATGCAAAAATCTACACATTTTGAACAAAATTTTATGGCTTCAACTAAATATAATTTGAATGCAACTGTATGCTTTCAACTACAAATAAACTGTTATAGGAAAATAAATAAATATACTGTTTAATAAATAAATTTGGGTGTCCACTAAAATATATATATACAGGGTGTGATGGATAAACTGACATTTAAATTATGCAAAAATGAAAATAACACTAACAGCTCATTTACTAAAATTACACAAAAATATCTTGAAATATGAACGAGTAAATTTATTCAATGAAATCACCATTGGCTTCAACCATAACCTCCAGAAGACTGCAGGATCTCCTGCAACTCTTCTGGATGGTCTCCTTGTTTAAGTTGGTGAATGTTGCCATAATCCTTGCCTTCAGTTTATCTTTGGTCTTACAAGGAATTTTGTTGGCCTCTTGCTCAACTGCACCCACATATAGTAATCAAGGAGATTTTAGTCTGGGAAGTTAAGTGGCCAGATGAAAGAGGTGATGTGGTCACAGAAATTGTCTGATAGCCATGACTGGGTTGTGCTACTTGTGTGGCACAGTGTAGAGTACTGTTGCGAGACTTAGGGTCTTCCAACAGCCACCCTCTTGTATGTGTGTGTGTGTGTATATATATATATATATATATATATATAGTCATCCACAGATTGTTTCACTGTATCACAGCTCATCAGTGTGGCTAGACATGTGATTGCTTCAAGACAAGATCAAAACCCAACTGATTTAACATCAGTCAGAGACTCCCACCCCTAGGCCATCAGCGCATGCTAGGAAGAAAGGGAATTTTTAACATATTATAAACAAGATATGTGCATTACCAGCTACCAGAGGGCTCAATTAATTGTGAAGAGCTTAGCATTAATCAGCAGCTGCAGTCAAATTCGCTTTCATCTAAAATTGTCCAACCCATGAAAGGGAGCATATACAGCCATCAACAGACAGTTTTGCTGTATCACAGTTCATCAATGTGACTAGATGTGTGATTGCTTCAAGCTAGCATCAAAACCTGACCAATTTGACATAAGTCAGAGACTCTCACCCCTGGACCATCAGTGCACACTAGTAAGAAAGGGAATTTTTAACACATTATATACAAGATATATGTATTATCAGCTACCAGAGTTCTCAATTCAAAAGCAATTAATAGAATTTTTAATCAGATGTTATTTCTTATTAATATCAATGTTATATTGAATGAGCACATGTTTGAACAGACATCTCTATTATTTTTTTAAACAGAAATTAATCTTAACCAAGCCAGGACTCTGCATCTCTAGGTCTGTTAATATTAATTTCACCATTTAAAAAACAAACATGTGTACTTACTAAATATATTGTTTACAATAAGAAAATTATACATTGGTGACTTATTTCCAAGTTTGTCCATCTCCTATGGTACCTAGGTAATCCTTGTTGAAGATGCCTGCTCAGGTACATTTGCATTTCTTCAACACCAACAGAGCCAACTTGGCTTATACTGCAACTATACTGAGTGGACCTTAGTTAAAGTTTTCGGAAGAGAGTATGTGCTCAGATGTTGAATAAGGCAAGTACGCTTTGGTCACAATGATTTGTGACTTTGTGTTAGCACATCCATTGTCATCTTACAAACAGTTTCACACACAAGGCTTAGGTCAACCTATGGCATAGTTTTCAGGCACTTCACAATAATTCTGCATGATGGAATCATCTCTGCTGGTTTCAACCCGACAAGGAATGACTACAAAATATTTTCCCTGCTCCCCAATTTATAGGCAGAAGCACACAAATGCATCTTCCTAGTCAATAAGACAGGCCACTTATCAGCTTCATCTGACTCAGTCCTGGTCTGTCTTGTCTTGAAGTCAGAGTACTACATTCGCTTGTCTGAACTTGCTTCTATGTTTATTTATTCGTAAACATTTTAAACGTTTTATTTATTAATTTTTAATGGCCATATTGTCTTATCTCTGTAAATAGTAATTATTAACTGGTAAAAATGAAACATGATGGGAAGTGGGTAAAAACGGAAAACATAATTACCTTCTAAGTATCCGATGAAGGGTTGTCCACAAGAAAAAAAAATTTACCCGTAAACAGCTTAAATAGAATTCGCACCGTTGTGATTGGCTGTTGGTCAATCTCTAATCAAATGTGTGATAACTGGGTATATTTATAGAAGTCAGTGTCTACGAGCATTTTTTAGAGGGCGTTTCAGAGTCTGATCAGCTCTGAAGGGGTCGATTTGGTTAGGTCAGTATGATGTTTGAAAGACCCGAAACTGCCCAATGATCCATCTCCAGAACATCATTGACGACGCCCTCTAGCGCTAAAAGAGCGTATATTTAAAACAAAAATAGGCAGAAGCACACAGATGCATGCTGGGATTTCTTCCTAGTCAATAAGACAGGCCAATTGTCAGCTTCATCTGACTCAGTCCTGGTCTGTCTTGTCTTGAAGTCAGAGTACTACATTCGCTTGTCTGAACTTGCTTTTATGTTTCAACCCCAATTCTTAGTTTATGAACTTTTTGCCATATTACTGTTGCTTCACCTTATTACTGTTAATTTGCCTTACATATATTGTTTGCTTGCTTTATATATTTTTTTGCCCTGTTCCTTTTTCTTTCTTTTTTTTCTTGTTATTGCTTATTACAAACTTTGTCAATTCTGTTTGTTGGACAGTTCTATCATTTATTTTACATTTAACCATGGCCACTCACTCTACAATCTCCCTAGGCTGAAATTATCAAGAAGTCACTTTCCTGACAAATTAACCATGGTGGGATTTGAATTCAGGTCTCATGGTTAGAATGTTAATGCTTTAACTACTCAACCATACACCCACATACATACATACATACATACATAGACAGAAATATTGTTAAAGGAAAAGAGTATAACTTAGATATAGATATATTAAATTGCTTGGAGAAAGATTTTAATATGATCCATAGATAACTGGTTGTCACAGATATTAAATGTACAAAAACGTATTATCAGCACAAACATAAGATTTCCCAGCACTAATCTCTCAAGTATTGAATCTGTTTTCTAAAAAAATGAGCTTTTTAATTTCTAGCTTATACCTGGATATTGATGCTAGATGAAAACTTGCAACTGTTTAAGTAATCAAAAATGTCTCTAGACACATAAATATGAAAACTCTTAGATAGATAGATAGATATGAACAGCCTTAGATCACTGAACATTTTTAGATAGATAAATAGATAGATATGAAAAGTCTTAGATCAATATGAATATTCTTAGATAGATATGAAAAGTCTTTGATCAATATGAACATTCTTAGATAGATAGATAGATAGATATGAAGTCTTAGGTAGATAATGGTCCAAAAGTGATAGATTGATAAATATGTAGATAGAATTAAAAAAATAAATAGATAGAAAAAGATAGACAGGTTAAGTTTTTCTGTAGACAGTAAACCCACCCACACATTAAATGAACTAATCCACCCCCACCCACCTAAAAAAAAAAATGAAAAGTTAAAATGCTTGAAGCAAAATGCTAATGTGATGCAAACTAAATTTAGATGTAAAGATATTTATGCAGATTCCTCTGCAGGTGTCATCATTTATGCATAGATCTTTGCTTTTGTGAATGAAAGCCCGTATCTTTTAAAATGTGCCTTCCAGTGTATGCACATGTATGCAGATGCAATTGTGTATGTTGCATATGTGTGAATATATCTATAAAGCTAGTGAATATTATTATTACTGATATATAATACTTGACAATCTTTAGTTTTGTGTACATGTCTGTGTGTGAGAGAGAGAGAATTACATAACTGACTGGACTAAAGAAAAAATAAAAGACTGCAAAAAAAAGTCATAAAAGTATAAGAAGAGCTGTAGCAGGTAACTCAGTTGATAGTCGAAAACTTGCTTTGTTAAAATCACAACAGAAAAAAATGTTCATGAAAACACAAGTGAAAAAAAAAAAGCTTTAAAAAAGACAAAAAACATGTGACAGATAAAGATAATGCAATAAAAAGCACAAACCCATATTTGGAATAAAAATTCTTAAAAGTCATTCGGTGGGAGTGGCCATTGTATTGTTAATAATAATGCTGGTTACCATCATTGTTGAGGTGGTGGCATGTATGTATGGGTATGGGTATGATAAAAAATATACATACATGCACATATACTTGCATGTATGCATAAATATATTTCTTCCTGAGGTGTTATAAATACATTGCTCAATGTTATGTGAGCTATAAGTATATATTAATGAATATATATAATATCCAACGTCAATAGCATGACTCAGAGTTTTGTGCAGTCTTGCAATCTTCTGGTGTGGAGCATATTCTGATCATTATAGAGGTTGCGTTTTTGTGGTGATGTTTCAAAATCGTGTGTTAAGACTTGTTCTTTTAATTATTGTTGCTAAAATATTAGAATTAAATATTTATAATTTATATCATTCAATTTCTTATGATTGAAAAGCGAAGAATTAAAAAATATAATGTATAATTTCACCTTTATAAGTATAAGGCTTGGTTCCAAACACATTAGATATATAGTCCCGACTTATTATTTTTATATTTACATCCTGAGTACTAGTTTAATTTAATTGTTATAACTATGGTATTTTATGCAAAAAAGAGAGTTATCCCCCTTGACATTTTGTTTATTTAATTTTACATTTAAATTTCAATAATTTCTATTTTGCTGCTGATGTTGGATATTATGTATATTCAATAATATATATGTGTGTGTGTGTGTGTGTGTGTGTGTATTTAGGTTGCATATATTGATTCAAATATTTCATTGAATAATATAGACATAGAGTATCTACTTATTTTTATACTAATCATTTCCAGTTGTCCTATCAATTTCTTGATGTTGAGATGAAATTCATCAAGGAAAGTGCCATAGTTTTTGAAAAGGTCGAAAGCACTGTAGTTTTTAGAAAAGGTTGAAAGTACCCGGGTTAACAAGACATCTTACACTCCATTTCTATCACGCATCATTTAGTGACACATTCCTGTCCACCTTCACAATACAGGAAAATACTTGTTGACAACACCAATATACTACTACACCATAAAAATAATAAACAAAAACTTCTATGTCAAAAGCCCTCTGTATCAAAAGCAATCAACCAACACTGAACAAAATTTATTACAAGTGTAGTAGCAATGTTTTAAAATACATTTGACCAACATTTAATGCTATTTTGCATTTTTACTATCTCTGATTAAATCCTTTATATAGAGATGCATGCAAAAAAACACCGTAGCTGCAATAGATAAATTTAAAATGTTAAACTAATTATAATAGAGCATGTTCATGTGTATTTACATAAATCACCATCACAACAATTACAGTTACAATAAGTTTGTCTCTGCAATTTACCCCTGAAAATGATATTGGAGGAGATCGAAAGTACTTGGGTTAACAAAACTACAGTGCATTCCTTGATGAATTTCAACTTAATATCAAGAAGCTAATATAAGAACTAGAAAGGATTATTATAAAAATAAATAGACATAATATGTCTATATTATTCAATGAAACGTGCTTGAATGAAGATATGCTGCCTAAATATATATATATATATATATATATAGGTAAAAGTCAGTGGTAAGTAATCCAAGTGAATCCTAGTACTATAAAATATTAAAACTGATCCACAAAAGTGATCTCCATGTATTTATTACAGAGCATATATGAATTACATGTAAATAAAATTCAGTACCTCATATAATATATAGCCATTTCACCCAGAACAGACTTGTCAATACTGAGGAGTTAGATAAAAAATAAATCATATGATTCATTTTTATCTAACTCCTTGGTGTTGACAACTCTGTTCTGGGTGAAATGGCCATATATCATATGGGGTATTGAATTTTATTTACATGTAATTCAATTTATATATATATATATATATATTGAGGCAGAACATACAACTGGCAAGATTATAAAGAAAACAGTTATTTTCCAAATGAAACAAATGAATACTGACATTGGATTTAGGAACAGAACTGGTCTTAATTTTTAAATGAAAAACTTCTAAAAGCATAACACTTTCAGCTGAAAATTTTAAAAATCTTTCTATTAAAACCATTTTTCAGGAAAATACGTTTATCAAGTTCATTAACTCTTACCACTCTTTCTGGTATTGATAGAAGCTTCCTTCCTAAATTTTATTTGAAGTGGCTTGGAATATCAGCATGTTGATTATATCATTATTTTCTCTTTGTGTTACATGTGCTATCCATTTCAAGTGAGGGTGTTTTTCTTATTTCATATATTTCTTTGTGATTCTTTAGCACCAGTCCACAAAGTTAAAAATGGTAAGACTTACAGGCTTCATTCACTGAAAATCCTGTGAAAACGGTCATCTACAACTGAGTTTAGATATTTCTGAATGAGTCTGATGTCCGACATGACTTCCATAGGAAAATTTCACTCTGGTCCCTATTTAAGGAAATAACTTTAGTTTTTACATTAATGTTTTGGTTTTTTAGCAACTAGCAAGTTTGGATGAAACTAACCCTATTTTATGTTCAATTTCCTTATCTCCTACGCTAAATTTGTTATAACTGATCCAGTAAATAGCCAAAGAAGAATAACACTGGATATTTCTATTTTGATTTCCTGTCAATAAAATCATTGAAATCTCCATGGAAATCTCATAGGAGTGCCAAGAATATGCACAAATAGTGATGTATAAGCAACTAACCTTCTTGATTGCTTTTCATAGCAAAAAACTATTTGCTTCAATAAATAAATATTAGAAAAGCACTAGTTTAAAAATTTATGCTATCTAAATGCATATCAGTGATTCTGTATAAGTTGAAATGGAAAAAGTTAAAAAAAACAAAAAACAAAAAATTAAATTATAAATATTACATAAATAAAAAGTGTAATACAGAGATTGTTTGTTTGTTTGTTTGTTTGGGTTTAATGGCATATCAACCACTGTGGGTTATTTAATGCCAAATCCAGTTTATATGAATTTTAAATGCCTATTTTGTCCTGGCAACATTATTGTTTCCAAAAAAAAACGTATAGCTGGCAACATTATTGTTTCCAAAAAAAAACGTGTAGCTGGCAACATTATTGTTTCTAAAAAAACGTATAGCTGGCAACATTATTTGTTTCAAAACCGTATAGCTGGCAACATTATTGTTTCAAAAACGTACAGCTGGCAACATTATTCTTCTGAAAACACTATCTGAGGCCTTCCTTGCTGTTGGACGTAGTTTATCGTCATACCCAGGATGCGGATGTAGTTTATCGTCATACCCAGGATGCACAGATATTGAGTACCATCAAAGGAGATATACACAAATAAATAACACAGTACTGATAGCAGATACTGAAATAAAACTACAAAACCTCCTACAGAAGGTAGTGAGGGAGAGCGAGAAGAAAGGACGAACCATAAACTACAAGAAGACAGAATGCATCGTCATCAGTAAAAGGCTGAGCCTGAAATGTGATTTGCAGGCAAGGGACACTAAAATCAAACGTGTAAGTTTAAGTATCTGGGAAGTGTTCTGACAGAGGATGGTAAGTGTGATGCTGAGATCCAAAGATGGATTGGGAGGAACAAGGATGCATTCCAGAAGCTTGGCAGAGTACTGTAAAATAGGAGGAATTCTATGGTGACAAAGAAAAGAGTACTGAGCTGCTATGTGACATCTGTCCTCCTATACAGCAGCAAATGTTGGATGGTATCCTCAAGGATGAAAAAGAGACTCAAGAAGGATGCTGAGGATATCATGGACTGAGCATGTGAGCAACGATGAGGTCTTGGAGAGGATGCAAACAAGGAGGAAACTTATGCAGATGAAATTTCTGAGACACGTGATGAGAAAGGAGGGCCTGAAGAATCTGATACTCATGGGACGAATAGAAGGAAAAAGAGTCAGGGAAATGCAGTGCATGACATATGTGGTGGTCTTGGGCAGGTGGTGGTCTGGGGGAGTTGGCAGAAACACAAAACCTGTTGAGAGCGACAAGGGATCGGGGAAGTGGAGGGCCTGAAAGGACATGGCACATTAAAAAAATATGAATGAATACAGGAAAACTTATAAATATTTAATTTACTTACATATATATTTTGGATAA
This sequence comes from Acanthosepion lycidas, assembly GCA_963932145.1. Classification (NCBI taxonomy): domain Eukaryota; kingdom Metazoa; phylum Mollusca; class Cephalopoda; order Sepiida; family Sepiidae; genus Acanthosepion; species Acanthosepion lycidas. The sequence goes on along the minus strand of OZ010599.1, from coordinate 43,531,159 downwards.
GACAAACATTTAAAAATGGGTTTGTTTTTTTTCTCATTTTTTACTCTTTTTTTTTAAATATTCTGAGAATAAAATCAAAATATTAAGCAAAGCTTTATGTGAATGAAGATTTCAGTGATGAATTTATGTAGAAAAAGGGATTCATTATCATAAATAAACAACAAAATTTTTAAATGATGCATAATTTTACAAAGTGCCATTCAGGTATAAATGTTATCCTCTTTAATTTTTTCACTTTTGTTTTTTGGTGAAATGAACCATTCAACAAAGTGATAATTTGATGTAACCCTTACAGTGAAGCCAGTTCTTGGGTCAACTTTAATGCCTCAAAAACAAAACTGCTCTCTATTAATCACCACAGAGATCCTTCCCTGCCCTCCATTAGAATGTCTGATGCTCAACTTCTCAAGAGCACCTCTCTGCAGCTGCCCGGTCTCACGTTGACTGCTGACCTGAGATGGAACAAATACATTGAGTCAATTGCTTCGTCCACCACAAAGAAAGTTGGCTCCCTGAGCCGCGCCAGGAAGTTTTTCTCCCCGGAGTCAATCCTCCAGATCTACAAATCAACAATTTGCCCTTGCATGGAGTATTGCTGCCATATATGGTCTGGTGCCCCTTCTGTTTGCCTCGGGGTTCTTGATAGGCTCCAGAGGCAGATATGCAATGTAGTTGGCCCTGCTCTGTCGTCTCGTCTACAGTCACTTTCTCACAGACAGGCTGTCGCCTCCCTCTGTCTGTTCTACAAATACTTCCATGGAAATTGCTCCGAGTGGCTGTATTCGCTGGTTCCCAGACTTCACGAATTCAAGTGCCCTACAAGGCTGGCATCCTGCTCTCACCCTTTCACTGTTGAAACTACTAAATGTAGCCAACTCTTCTATTCCAATAGCTTCATGTCTCGCACTTCTCACCTGTGGAACTCCCTTCTCTATTCCAGTTTCCCTGAGAGCTATAATCTCCAACTATTCAAATGTAATGTCAATCGACATCTCCAGTTGCCTTGATCTATCTGCTATCCTTCTCCTCATCCTTTCCTCTATCACTCCTATCTGATCTTGCTCCAAATCTTCTGTAACCCCTTGTGTCCTAGTGGCTTCCCACCTTGCTTGGAGTGAAAAGCTTAAAAAAAAAAAAAATGATATTCACTGTTATGATTGTCTCCCCTTGTAGCAATGCTACCTATTATATACCAATTACATGTGCTGGTATGATTAAATTATTTCTTTCAATTTTCCGCCTGCTACAGTGTTTATTTAGTGTGGCATGCTTATTAGTTTACAAATTACAAATTAGTTTCTCTACAACATGATTATTTTATTCTAGATTATTAAAGTAAAATTCTTATTTTATAAGTTGAAAACTTCCTACTGACTATTCCAGGTGGCCCTTGTATTTGGTACAAAAGAGTATATTAATATATCTTCATAATAGGAATAGGTGTATAGATATGTATGCTATTTCAGATTTTACAAGTTGAAAACTTCCCACCAGTATAACTATTCCAGGCAGCCCTTGTATTTGGTACAAAAGAGTATAGTGGTGGTGCTTGTACAAAAGGTATGGTGATAAAGTTGCTCGTGATAGTGATAGACAAATATAACATAATGTATGTAGTGGTAATTGGGCTATGGTGTGGTGAATTTGGTGGCTGTAGACATAGTTTGATAGCTTTACTTGATAGCAGTTATGTGGAAGATGGAATGATTGATGTAAAAGCTGTAGAAGTAATGTTAGTGATAATGTTTTGGTAGCTTGGATAATAATAGTAATGAATTTAGGCGTGTCGTCTGGGAAGCAAGGGTTAGAAAAGTAAAGATAATTCTAGTAATGATTTCAGAAACAAGATGAAAAGCTCATCTGGTGAAAAGAAGGAGATGAACTCAAAGCTAAATATCCACATCTTTTTTTTCAATTTTAGGTGAATTAATTCAAGATCACCAAAACAGAAGGAAAAAGGATGTATCCAGCTCTTTCACCATAATAAATTAACATAATATCAGAAAGGAGGCATGGTAGAGTAATGGATAGTGGCTTGGATTGAAGAATCAGAGAGCCGAGTTCAAATTCCCATCGAATCCATTGCATTCACTTATGTGCTAATACCCTTGGGAAAGATATGAATCCTCTTCTTCTCCCCCTAGCTATGGGTAAATAGCAGGACAGACTGGGTTCTATAGCCTTGGATGGCAACTGGTCTACCACAGAAAGAAATGGCAACCTACTGCAGGAAAAAATCTGCCATGTCAGTCATGTATCAAAAGATACATGATCGCCTAAGCGTGTATCACGCAAGACACATAACTGACTGAATGATTAGAAAATATTCCATTTTTCTTTTTAGGTCCAACTTTTCAGGATGAGGTGTTATCATTATTTTTATAATTTCCAGCAAGACTATTGTTCTCATCATTTTTATTATGCCAAAGTTTCATTCATTGTGCTCTCTAGTTTTTCCCCACATTTTTCACCTATTTTAAAGCTTCATCAGAGATTGAGAATACAAATGAAAAAGCAAATCATCAGACTACTGGAATGTTATGATTTTTGGTAGTTCTCATTGGTCAGACATATGTCAGGTGTATAAACACAATAAATATGTGTGTAGAACATTTAGGATGTTAAAGTGTGTGATAGTGTAAGGGTGTGTAAGTAAAGAAAGGTTTGTGCATGTAGGTGTATATAGGACAGTAACATTAATAACATATTCATACTAGCAAAAAGCTTAGAAGAAATACAAAAACTGAAGGAACCTTTGAGAATAACTCTGTCCTATACTTTACTTATGGACAATTATTAACAATAAAATCTTTCCTTGACTTATTAGTCAATGCCGCACACACATGCACACACACACACACATACATACACATGCATATTGTGTCAGAATAAAAGTTTGTAGTAAATTTCAAAGACAATATTTAAATTCAAATAATAAATACCAGACATCTGTGATTTTTTTTCAGCAGCATATAAAAGCAGATCTTTAAAAGTGTGTCTGGTTACCACACCTACCCAGTATCATCTGTATTGGGCATTCTGTGACTTTCCCTTTTTCATCACAAGTGAAACATTAGGTTAGAAACTGTCATTTAACCACAGACTTTGATGCAAACCATTGCCAAACTCTTTCAAATGTTTACCCTCTTTTCAAACTACTTTGGTAGTTTGCCAGAGACCACATTTTACAAGACTGTCAGTTGAGCCTTCTAAAATGCAAGAGTTTTTCTATTTTTTTTTTTTTTTTTTTTTTTTTTGTCTAAAACTTTCCCACTGCTATAACATAGCTTTCCCGTGCCTTTTCTATAAATACTTTCATGGTAATTGTTCTGATGAACTTTCCTCTATGGTACCTAGACTTTATGAATTTAAGTACATTACTAGATTTGTGGCAAGGTCTCTTCATTTTACAGTTGAAATGGCTAGATCTAACCACAAGTTCTATGCTAAAAGTTTCTTCTATCACACTTCTTGCTTGTGGAACTCTATTCCAGCTTCTTGCTTTCTAGTCAAGTTTGATTTTCAAAAATTTAAATGTAAATCACTATCTTCTATCATCTTAATTCTTTATTCTATCCTTAATAGTATTTTCTCATATTATCTAACACTCAGTAACCCCCTTGCATCTCAGTGGCTTTATTGCCTTACTTGGGGTGAAATGATTAATAAAAAAAAGGCCTTTCAATTTAATCTTCTTGACTCATCTGTTACAGCAGGATCTGTTTGTTTAATTTTTTATTGTATTTTTTTCAATTTTGGGATCAGTTGTTGAGTTTGGGATAAATGTTTTGAAGTTCATATTTTATTTTTGTTCAGGTACTTCTAACTATCACAGTCATAATCAAGAACCAATGTGATGTCTGTGTGGTAGTTAGACTTTATTTGTCTACATCCTGGTATTCTTTGGGAAGCTGGAAGTTTGAAATTGTTTCGTGCGTTGTCATATGTAATAGCTATTGGGAATGAAGTCACACCAAAAGAATTTATTTATTTTATTATTTTAGTTTTAGTTGTAGTTGAGCAAACACAAGTTTCTGCTAGTGGGTCTTTAGTAAAGGTTGCTGGTAAAATTATGGCTATTGGTATTGACTAATATGTCAAGAAAAAAGAGATTTTATTGTTAATATTGAGTCCATAAGTAAAGTATAGGACAGAGTTATTCTCAAAGGTTCCTTCAGTTTTTGTATTTCTTCTGAGCTTTTTGCTAATATGAAAATGTCATCAATATAATGACATATATGGGGGGAGTGCTTAGTGGAATTATTGAAGACTGTTCCCCCCCCCCTCTCTCTCTCTCTCTATATATATATATATATATATATATATATATCCAAATGAGAGAAAGAACAGATTTGTATTGTGTAGTGATTTCAACATGTTTTTGTTCTAGTCTATTATAAGAAAAATAATGATAATATATATATATATATATATATATATATATATTTATTATTATTATTTGTTTTGTCCTATGAGGGACTTTATTAATGCAAATGTGAAGATTTTATTTTAAACAAAATCCTCACATTTGCCTTAAAAAAGTCCCTCAGAAGACAAAAGACATCAGTTAAGATAAGTTTTCCTTTTGTCTTTATTCATTTTGTCCTTCTACAGAGATACTCTATCTGAATTGTTTTATATGTGCATGTACACAAACACACACACGTATACATGCACACACACACACATCTATATACCTTACTTTATTTCACCAACCCATGCAGATTTGACGACCACAGACTTTCCCCATACAAATGTACACAGACACGAGAATATAAAAATCCAACCAAATGCAAAATTATTTTGAAACATTTTATATTTCACTGACAAAATATGAGGGTGATATCTGTAGACTTCCTTCACATAGACACTTATAAACGTACATGAATTAATGTTACTGTCCTACATACACCTACACACACAAGCATTTCATTACTTACTCTTACACTATCACACACTTTAACATCCTAAATGTTCCTCACACATATTTATTGCATTTATACACCTGACATATGTCTGACCAATGAGAACTACCAAAAATCATAACATTCCTGTAATCTGTCTATTTGCTTTTTTATTTTTATTCTCAATCTCTGATGAAGTCTTAAAAAAGGTGAAACATGTTGGATTGAGATTTGTTTCCTACTTTGTTCTTTATTCCATTTTATCATCTTGTCGGATTCCTATCCATATCTTATTTACATTTGATCTTTAACTCATATATATATATATATATATATATATAATATATATACCTGATATATGCTCAACCACTTGTAACAGTGCCTGAAAAAAATCTCATTAAATCAGACAAAAAGACATTTTGTATTTAGTTAATGGAATTAAATGAATCTAAATAAAAAAAAATAAAAATGAAGGAAATATTTTTCTGATTGTTTTTGGCATCTGGGGTACTGAAGCAAGAACTTGGCAATGGCCAGCTCACTACGAAGCCATTACCATTAATACTGGCCCAGCTGGAGCGAAACCTAATGACCTATCATCTAGTGCCTCACTAAATGAATGGCTGAGTTGGCATTGCAAAAATTAAATATATAAAACACGGTGGATTCTAAAAATAATGGATATCTTTGTAAAACATTCCTATCACCAGAACCACCTTCATAATCCCCTAACTAGTTTGTTCCTCACATGCACGCACACACACATGCATAGATACATACACACACATGCATATTGTGTCAGAACAAAAGTTTGTAGTATTTTGAAGTAAATTTCAAAGACAATATTTAGATATTTGTCTAAAGATTTATTCAAAAACATATGTGTCATTTTGTTCTACCTTTCACATTTTTTATAAAGCTTTATGATTCCACCCTACCATCGCATCTTTCTGGGTAATGAAATGGTATAAATGGTTTTTACAGGCTTCCAGAGAATTGGAATTCTTTTCCTGAAGAAAATTTTGTAGGTATTATAATAAGTAGTAATCCAAAGTCAAAGGTCAGGTGCAGAAGTAGCAGTTGTACCAATTTCTGCTGGATCTGGAAAGAGATGTGATATCTGGCATTGTCTTGATGAAAAACAAAGATTAGCCAATTCTAGATGCTACTCATCAATTGTTGCCTTTAATCAATCCAATTGGAAACAGTACCTGTTTGAATTTAACATCTGATTTTTGGAAGGAGTTCATAATAGACAGTGCCTGTTCAATCCCATCAGTTATAATGCATCAATTTCTTCATGTGCAGAGTGATTTTTAGAGTTGTTAATTGTGGCTCATTTCATTTTTCTAGGAACTTTTCTACTTCCCATTGTTGTAAACAATCCATTTTTCATCTCCTGTGATCTTTACAAAAATGGGACATTTTTTTTTTTTCATTTGTGAAGGGAATGATATAAATATAGTCTATAAAGTTATTTTCCCTTAAAATTATTAAAATTAAATTATTTTCTCATGTATCCAATTGTTTTCAAATGCCCAAGAATATTCATATGAGATATGGGGAGTATCTCTTTCATGTCCTTTGAGACTTTTTATTTTTTAATCATTTCACCCCAAGAAAGATGATAATGCCACTGAGATGCAAGGGGTTACTGGGAGTGAAAGAGAATAAGACTTTAGTAAGAAGAAAGCAAAATAAAAGAGGATTCAGGAACACAGAAGATGGCAATTGACATTGCATTTCAATTTTTGAAGATGATAGGGAAGCTAGAAACTGGAAGAAGGTGAGAAGTGCAAGAAAAGAAACTATCAGAATAGAAATTACAATTATATCTAGTTATTTCAACAGTAAAATGGTGAGTCTTATATGCTAATGGTACGCTTAGATTCATGCAGTCAAAATACCTAGGAGGAGAACTCATCTGGATTAATTTTAATCATTGTTCTGATTTGGCCATCATCAATGACTTGCAGGACACAACTTCTGGTCTCTTGTTGCTGATTGGTTACCTTGAATGCTCTTCATCTTAAACCAACACTTGACTGGTCTTGAATATTGCTACCACATCTGGTCTGGTGTTTTTGCTATATATTTAAAGAATCTAGATAAAATACAGAAAATCGGCAATGTTATCAGTCCTGACATGGCAACTCAACTTCTGTCACTTTCCCACTGCCGTAAGATAGCTTCCCTGTGCTTTTTTTTTTATAAATATTTTCATGGTAATTGTTCTGATGAGATTTCTTTTTTGGTACCAAGACTTTCAGAATTTAAGTGCAGTACTAGATTGGCAGCAAGGTCTCATTATTTTATGGTTGAAATGGTTAGATGTAACCATAAGTTCTATGCTAACAGTTTCTTCTCTTGCACTTCTCACTTATGGAACTCTCTTCTGGCTTCTTGCTTTCCAGTCAACTTTCATCCTCAAAAATTTAAATGCAATGTCAATTGTTATTTTCTGTCTTTGTGTTTTTTTTTATTGTTGTCCTTAATAATATTTTATTTACAAGTAGACAATAATACAAGTTGGTTGAAAGTTGATAATCTATATTATAAAAGAAAGGTTGATTCTCTGTCCATCACACACTGTCCATCACACACTGACCATGTGTAACTTTACATAGGCATATCTAATGTATATGCCAATGTCTGTGTTGTGTGGTGAGTGACTTAAAGGTATACTCAAGCAGACGCACACACATAAACACACAGTTTGACAAAATTTGAAGTTAGGCATTGGAATAATAGTCTGAAATGGCATTGGTTAATGAATTTAGTGATATAGTAATTGTGAATTCAATCTCTGGGCCAGTGTTTACTTGGATTCAGTGGAAATAGGGTGAACAATAACTGAACATAACTAAAGTAAGAACTAGATGAGGCATCCCTAGACATGGAAAATGGAACTAGAAAAATTGACTTTAAATAAAGGGCTCAGTTTGAAATTCCTGTTGGTTACCTGGGTCAACATGCATCTGATGAAGACTGAAGGGTATAAAGGCTGAAACATTGTGATAACAACAAAGATGAAGGCTATAGTTCACATAAATGTTAATTCCTCAGCCTAGAAATTTGGATAGAAATCATTTTCATGACTCCTGTATTTAAACTTAATATATTTTCTAGTAAATGTAGTATTCTAAATGGACAAACAACTTAGATTTGAAATTTGATCATCTTTTGATGTCAATGAAACAACAGGTACTGAACTAGTAAAAAAAAAAAAGAAAACCATAACATTAAATTAGTTTATAAATGGAATTTAGTTACATCATGAAAGGTAATGTTTAGAAACTATTGGCAAAATAAAAATTCTTAACCCATTTTATTTGGCTTTTAGAAATAAAAATAAATTAAATTATGATTCCTTTTCACCTAATTAATAATTTTTTTACCTTTAGAAACAAAACAAAAATGAAATGTCTGTTATCCAAATACAGGCTGTCCCAAAAGTCACCAAGGGTGGGGGGGGGGGGTCTGAAAGTTTAATAACTTTTTTGTTTATTAACTTTTTTTAGTTTTCTTTCAGGTATAAAGAAGGCTTTGAAAATTAATCTTGTAAAAATACACAATTGAAAAATGAACACAATTAGTGAAATCTTTCTACCAGATCCAAGGAACAATAATTCAAACTCAATGAGCATAGCATTGCCATTATGATGTGAGAGATTCTCCAAGTTTTAAGAGCAAAGGTTCACTAAGTGATCTTCCACAAAGTGGCAAACCACATTCATTTAGGAACATAGGAGTATTTGAGTGAGCAAGGAAGAGTACCAAATGCATCAACTCAAAGACAGTCTCAACAGTTTTAGATCTCTTGGATATCTGTATTTCAGGTTCTATTGCTTTGATGTCTATCTCAATGGTGTCCTTTAGTTGTTTGAGAGTCTATGGCTTGTTGATAGCTGCAAAGGAAGAATTCAGTGCTTGTTAGATCTGGAGAATGTGGTGGGCAGTTTATGCTGCAACTGTGAAAAATTATTCTTTTCTCCAAAATTTGCCTGAAAAGCTGGATTGTGGTCCTCACTGTATGAGCTGTTGCCTCATCTTGTATGAAAACAAGTTGGTTGATGCATTTAAAAATTCATTGGAGTGACATGTGGGAATCTGAAAATAGATGCCACTTAAAAGAAGTAAACTTTTTCAACTAGTGTAAATTTATTTGCCATATTTACTCAATATAATACTATTGTGAATTAAAGTTAAAAAATAAAAAAGTTATTAAATTTTGAATTCCCTTGGTGACTTTATGTATATACAACCATAATGTCCATGACTAAAATCTGCAGTCAAATCATCCATTTACCATGTGTAAGGGTATCATAGATTTCTCAATTCCACATATTTGTAGCTATTAGAAAATAAGTAAAACTCATCCACTAATTTGGTACCAATTTTAGAAATTTGTGGTCTTTGGTTGGTTGATTTTGTTTAGCGGCATACGGGTTATTTAATATCAAAATCTAAATATCTTAACACAATTTTACATCTTCAACTACAGATATTATATACATAATTTTATACTTTCAGGGTAAACATATGTTTTTAGATGATAAAATGTACTTTTGGTAATTTCTTTTTTTTAAATGTATTACTGGTAAATTCACAACAAAAATTGTATTGTTAATTTTACTATAAAATTGTATTGTTGCTAATTTTATTATAAAATTGTATTGTTAATTTTACTATAAAATTGTATTGTTGCTAATTTTATTATACAATTGTATTGTTGCTAATTTTATTATAAAATTGTTGTTGTTAATGTTACTATAAAAATGTTTTGTTGTTAATTTTACTAGAAAATTGTATTGGTAATTTTACTATAAAATTGTATTGTTGGTAATTTTACTATAAAATTGTATTGTTGGTAATTTTATTATAAAATTGTATTGTTGGTAATTTTATTATAAAATTGTATTGTTGGTAATTTTATTATAAAATTGTATTGTTGGTAATTTTATTATAAAATTGTATTGTTGGTAATTTTATTATAAAATTGTATTGTTGGTAATTTTATTATAAAATTGTATTGTTGGTAATTTTATTATAAAATTGTATTGTTGGTAATTTTATTATAAAATTGTATTGTTGGTAATTTTATTATAAAATTGTATTGTTGGTAATTTTATTATAAAATTGTATTGCTGGTAATTTTACTATAAAATTGTATTGTTGTTAATTTTATTATAAAAATATAGTGCTGGTTTTTATTTGGGGGTTCACTATTTGCACATAACTGAGACTCTAACAAATGCTACTGCCCTGAGTCTGGGTTGACCTGGGAACAACAACAGTTAAGAGGTGGTTCCACACTCCTCAAAACCTCAATTATCCCACCCAGATGAGAATTTGTGGCCTGGCTCATGGGTTGTAGTGTGAAAAAAATAAATTTTATATACATTTAACAAAAAATTTTAAATCCTTATATCCAATGAAGCAAATGTTTTCTAAAATTTAAATTTCTTCACAAAAAGTTGACAACATGCCAGAGCTTGATTATATTTAAAAAATGTTTTGAAAAAATAATGAGGGAACACAATTCCTATGTATTCACCCAGCACTGCACAGTACACAACTGCTAGCAACCAAAGTAGTGTAGCTTTCTTTTTGTTTTGAATATTAAGATTACCATATATACTTGTGTATAAGACTACTTTGTGTATAGTGTAACTTTTAATGAAAAACCTGATTTTTTTCATACTGCTTGTGTATAATGTGCCCCCAGCTTCCAAGCAATACTAGTACCCCCCTACCATAGTGAAATATAGTTGTGCTGGGCATCATCCTGGATATATTTTATAACAAATAAATGGTCTTCATTCTTTTTGTATAAAGCCACCCCAAAATGGTGAGAAAAACCACTTAACATTAAATATTGGATACAAAGAACCTTCCAGAAAAAAATTACCTGTGTATCAGCCACTTAAAATGAATGATTTTTAACCTCTTCAAAAAATTACCTGTGTATAGTGCAACCTGCTATTTTTTGTGTAAAAAAACTGATAAAAACTCACATTATAAACAAGTATATTTCCAATGTGCCTTAAACAACTCGGCCATAAAGAAGCTTAGCTGATCAATCAAGGTCTGAACAGTGACTTTAAGCAAAATTCCCCTCATCATAGAGTCCATGAAATTATCTGCTCAGCTTCATATTCAAACATAAACAATGTAATTTTCTAAAGAAGTAATGGATTTTTTATTTATTAATCTGACAGATTTTTATCACTTTAAACATTATTTTTAGGGAATACTCATATAGATGCTCCATTTATTTATTAAACAGTATACAGTCAAATTAAATAAAAAATACTTGATTTTTTTAGGTCACAAGGGTCAAAGGGTCAACACTCACAGAATCAACTTGTGGTTTATACTGCAACTATGCTGAACAGACCTTAAATACAGGGGAGGGAACACAATCTGGCAAGAACAAGGCCATTATGCTTGAAACCTTGGCTATGATAACTTCTTACATCATCCCAACATAACCAACAACAGCTTCCAAAGTTTCCTCTACCCAATTCCACACACAATGTTTGGGTCAAACCAAGGTTTGGTTTTTAGGCATTTCAAAAAAGTGCTGTATTCTAGGATTGTATCCTCACATTGTTGTTATCATGAAGTTACCTGGCTACATTGGGCAGCAAGCAATGTTTGGATAGTTTTGAGGAGTGTGAAACCACCTCTTAATTGTTGTTTTCCCAGGTCCACCTTGACCCAGGGTGGTAGCTCCTGTTAGGGTCCCACCTATGGGCAAATAGAATAACCCCCCAAACTGGGGTCAAAACATGAATATATAAAAATACGTAATAAAAAATTACCAGTAATACATTTTTATAGTAAAAAAATAAAAAAAATAAGCAAATTACCTTATTACATTATTAAAAAAAAAGATTACCAAAGCTCACAAGAAAATAACATTTTTGCATTAAATGAGCCATAAGGAGCTGATATGCCATTTAACAAACAAACTAAACCATCATGAAGTTAATTTCCTAACCATGATGAGATTTAAACCTGTGTCACATGGTCAGAATGTTAATGTTCTTACCACTTGATTATAACAGTAATTTCATGGTAAATTTTTCTTTAATAGTGTTGGATTAAAACTAACTCTAATCGAAAAATTTACCAGACTTCATTGGTCAGGTGACTAATATAGCCAATCAAAATCCTCCAGTTAGCAATGAGATAAAAAGGAAGGAGGAGGACAGTGGTCTGGTCAAGTTTGAAGAAAGGAGGTTCGTTCCCCAGTGTCTTGGAGACATACTGTCAATATACAACTGGTTGTAAGTAGCCTTTTTTGTATGTTAAGATGTTCTCCGATATTAACCTGCTTCAAAGTAAGCTTTAGAGTGAAGATTTCTAAGGTTTTTAATTAACTTAATAGGAAATGTCTTTGTGTAAGGAACTTTGATTTCATTGTTTTAGCTGTGGGAAAATGAAATATAAAATAATAATGAGTAATAAAAAAATAAAAAAAAAATTTCCCATGATGCTAAGAGTAAAGTAACCAGAATTACAATTGGCTCACTTGGTTTCATCAAACATTGTTAAGTGATGTTGTTGAAGCCTATAAAAAGGCAAACATTTCCTGCCTCACTCTCTTACTCCTCTTTGCTCCAAGATGTAAAACCATGTGGTAATTACATTCTCACTAAAGAATGTTAATTTTCCCAGTCCACTGATGACTGAACTCTCTTCCCACTTTCCAATGCATGGCATTCACACTTGTCTTCCAAAAACCTCAATCTATGAAGTAGGTCAAGCTTTCTCTTTAGTTGTTCCAAATCAGTGGAAGGCTGACATGAATGTGACCATAGTAACAATGCTTGTACTGAGTTACCCTAACTTCTGAAGCAAGAAAAAGAGAACAGACATATCATAAACATGTTTACACCTTCCAACAATAAAGTAAATAGAAACTTTCTTTGGTTGTTCCAACTGTCTGCAAGGCTGACAATGAATATGATACTCATACTTACCTACCCTAACTTCTAGAACAAAAGAAAACAGACAAACCAAAGAGACATTAGAAACTTTGTTTCACTACAGTCACCATAAGAAAAATAAATGTCTGTAGTAGTTTTTGTATCCTTCTATCCTTGTTTACACATTAAATATGTGCCTTCACCTAAAATACACAAAAACCTTTGTAATCTCCATATAGCTTTCCCCCTCCAAATAGAATGAAAATAATTCAATTTCTGGTTAGCAGAAATTACAAAGAAGAAAAGTCTGTATAAAGAAAAAGATTACCATAATCACCACTCAAGTTTGTTTGAAGAGAAATGTATTGGATGAGGTGTTAGATAGGGTGCTACTAAATACCATAAAGATGTGTGGGGTGTTTAATGGTTAATGACTCTGAAAGCAAGATTGGAAAGCCATGTTTGAATTCCGCATTCATTACATTCAGTTTTGTACAATTACCTTTGGGAAAATAGGAATCCATCTCTCCCATCACAGCTTTGGGTTAAACAGTAGGGCAGACTGCGTTCTTTGGCTGTGGTTGGCAACCAGTTTAAGAGAAAGGCAACTCTGAATTCAAAACTGCTTATGTAACCCTGGTGAGGTGCATATTATAAAGCTATTGAAAATATTATGGAGTTTACAATTGACTGCAGTGTGGGGTTGCAAACTATAATCACAACTGAGGTTGAATGAAAGAAAGAAAAATCAACAGAAATTTAAAGTGTTGAAATATTGATTCATTTGACACTGTCGGGCATTTTTAAGTGGACTTGATAAAATTCCCAATAACAACAATAATAAAAAAAAGAAGCAGAACAATACAAGAAATGAAGAAAGCAGTGCAAGACAACGATAAGTCAATAGTAAAATAAAGCAATTATAAGACATCAAGAAAGAAAGTGTTTACAAGCAAACAGAATACAATCAAATGACTTCAAAGCAAGAAAGAAAAAATGTGTGGGTATGACAAAGAATTGTCCATTTTTATTGATTAAGAAGAAATCCCAGCATGCATCTGTGGGATTTGTCTATAAATTTTTTTTTGGCGGGGGTGATTTTTAGCAGTCATTCCCGGGTGATTGGAACAAAGAAGACAAGTCAAAAATGAGACTTTTGCTCTATATTTCAAGAATGAATTTTATCAGATCTGTTTTTGTGACATTCTTAAAGCCATTTTTTTCTTGTTCTTATCTTGCTGGTGTTTCCAATTTCGTTTTTGATTGTCCTGTGATCTCTGTTCAGATCTTTTCACAATTTCAGACATTGTGTTTTCATTACTCAATAAGTTTACAATATTTTTTTTCTCCTTTGAGATTAGATTATTTTTTTATCCATAACAATCTTTATATATCTGGAAATAAACATATAAAAAATATACTCTTATATATATATATATATATATATATATATATAGACTATCAGGAACAAACCATGAGTTGCATAATAACCATCAAATAAGTTATTGCAAATATTTCTAATAAAAACATATATCCTGAAAATTTTGCCAAAATCATTAAGATAATGCTAATTATTTGTCTGAATTTCTGGGAAGAGGAGTTATCATTATATAAGTTACATGTAGATTACTGTACTGACAATAGCCAGGTGGATTATGTTTATAACAATAAAAATATATATCATTGTCTTATAAGAATAAGAAATAATGACAGATTAAAAAATCCATTTAAAAATTACCATGTTTATGTTTCAGGTACAAAAATGAATCTATCAGACATAGAAGTCCCAACAAAAGATGTGCTCAATCAATTTTCAGGTAATTGAGCCACCTTGAGCTCAATTATCTGAAATAGATAATTGAGCTCAAGGTGGCCTCCTGTTGTCAAATGCTTCAGCTATAGGAATGGTTTCTCTGATGAATTAAAATAGCCAAATAGGAAAACTTATTTTTGCAGTGCTTTTTGTTTCTTTAGGAACTTCATCAAAAAGTAAAATGTAGCTTTATTAAGAAAAACCAGTGTCTGTACAAACAGAAAAAGAATCATTGAGAAAATGACTTTATGCGTTCAAATTTAAATCTGAGAAAGTTAAAAAAAAATGTTTGAAAATCATTTAAAGTTATGAAAAAGAAAAAAAATTATGGATGATGTTAAGTGATATAATTTTTGTTAGATTGGTAACTGAAAGTGATTTTTTGTAATTATTATTACTATTATTATTTATTTTATTTGCATTACTTGATTTTTTTTTTTTTTTTTTTTTTGTAGTTGTTCAGAAATAGGCAGAATTTTATAAAGAGCATTGGCAAACTTGGACCTTCATGCCCACTAAAAAATGGAGTGTCAAAAGGGCAGGTTTTCCCCTGACACTGCTATTATTTTAACTACCTTCACTCCTCAGCAATATTTATTGTTTTAAAAAGCAATGATTAGAACTTTAATAAAAACCCAAGCATATGAAAATAAATTTATACATTTTCTTTGTTCTTGAGAATTAATAACTAAATAATAAACACTATTTATTTATTTATTGGATTGTTCATTTACATTACTTATTTATTATATTGTTTATTGGAATGGTTGGCAAAACATTGGCTAATTGTCAATTGATTTGAACTTTATATTTCCTTATAGTTGGTTCACATATTTTAATAATTTAGTAAATATTTATAAGTTAATGAATAAAAATTTGTTTTCATATTTATTCCTTTATAAATTGGTAAATGATAAATATTGCATTGCATTTAGTTTTAGTTTTTAGAATGTTGTAAATATAAAATAAATAGATTTTAATATTTTTGCTGTAAATTCTCAAGAACAAAAAATATATAAATTCACTTTCATATGTTTAGGTTTATAGCTTTTTCAAACAATAAGCATTGTCAATGAGTGAAGGTAGTTAAAATAGCGTTATCAATGGAAAAAACATCCTTTTGACACTCTGTATTTTGGCAGGCACAAAGGTCTAAGTTTGACAGAACATTTGTCTCAAGATTGAAGATACTTGGAAAAAATTTGGGTTGTATATTTATTCTGGAAGTAGCATCAATTAGGGAACATTTGATGGATTTATATCTTAATAACTTATTTATTTTCTTTCTTAACAAAGATAAAATTTTTAAGATTCAAATTGAGGTTGAAATTATTTCTATGTATAACCAATGCATTGGATATATTATTGTGTCTATTTTGTTTTCATAAATTCATTTTTTTAAATTTCTTGAAATCTCATCAATACATTTGTTGTAGCATACTCACGAATAATAATGGCTTTGTCCCCATTCACATAAATACAGTAGTAAATACTGTATGTCGGTCTGCAGTCAGAGATTCATCTCCAGCTGTGCTGGTCAAACTCTTTGCCTCTGGGTAGAGAGGATCCTCAGATGAGGCTATGTTGAAGGGCAGAGTCTCGTCTTGGGGAACAGCTACCTGATCCTATTTTATATGGGGTCTACAGGGAATTTTTGTCCGAGCATATGGGCTCGGATACCCTACATTAAATTCGGCCTTGTGCCACATTTGACCATGTGGGGCAGTTGGTAGATATCCTGCAGTTGGAGATTCATTGTGGAATTCACTTGACTCACTTCTAACAGTTGACTACTTCTTCTATGTGCCGCTGGCAAATCTTATATGTGTTGTTCTTGTCCTAAGTATTATTGTTCATTACCAACCTTTGTGTGATTATTCTATTCATTAACCTTCCCTAGGTTACAATAATATTTTAAGAAACAACTGTTATAGTTTTATGCCTTCTTAAGAATTATTATCACTTCTGTCTTTTTTTTGGTTTTGATTATTTCTGTATTTAATCTATTTGAAAAATAATTTTGCATTTATACAAATATGGAACTGAGTATAAAATCATAGGAGTCTCACTGCTTACTATTTACCTAAGAGTATTTGCATGTAAGTGAAAGTAATGAACTCAACTGGAATTTGAACTTGGCTCTCTGATTTCTCATTCTGAGCCATTACTCATTATACCACTAGGCAGCAAAGAATACAGAAAATAAAGAATGTGCTATGTACCTTAGTACAGTGACTGTATTTAAATGCTTATGATACTTTCTTCTTCTTCTTCTTTGTTTCATGTCCCTTCAGGACGTTGGTAATCATGGCTCTCCACTATTTCATGTTCTTTGTAGCCCTTAGTAAATTTTGCCATTTTGCTATCTCTCCTAAACCCTGTTCTGCCATTAGGCAGGTTATGTGCTGTTTTTCTATATTACTCTTGCCTTCAATATATCCAGTGAGTATCAAATTTTCTAAGCCTTCTTTCCTTACTATGTTCCCTAGAGGTTTCAAGTTTCTCTTCCTGATGCTAAGTATAAGGGTTCTTTTTGCTTCCATTTTCTCTAAAACTTTGTCATTGTTCACATGTTCAGTCCATGGTATTCTCAGTATTCTTCCATAGAACCACATTTCTGTTGCTTCATGTCTCTTCTTCATCTGTGAGATTTCTCAGCATTCACTGCCATATTGGAGGACTGATATTACATAATAGTTCAGTATTGTTTTCTTTGTTTCTAATGAAGTTTTTTATGTTTCTTAATACTTAGTTTAGTTTTTGGAAAGCATCTTTCACTATCCCAATGTGCCTCCAGATGTCAGTGTTGCACTTTCTGTTCTCTGTTAAAACACTTCCCAGATGTTTAAATTTTTGTACTTTCAAAAATGGTGATTCTTCTAATAAGTCTTTATCTTCAAGAACAGTCTCTTTGGATAAAGATACTTTGAAAAACACCTGTCAAAGCAGTTCTTCCTCAAAGCATTAGAGATTTAGCAGAGTGACACAATGAATTATGTTCATGTCTATGCATATATCTCAAGCAAATTGAAATAAATCAAACAAGGTAATTTGGTTATGAGGAACATCTTTATCAGAGAACCGAGTGTAATGTTTGTCTATTTCTAATTGTCTGCTCACCAGGAACGAAAAACTCGTTTAGATTGTCACAGGAGATGCAAAATGTAACAAACACAAAATCAGTTACTATAATCCTATATATCAAACTAATGCCAACACCATAACAAAGGCTTAATCCAGGTTTTACTATACACTTGGTAGGGTATGACAAGAATCATCCACTACAAGTCATTGAGTGTTGAAGATATTATAACTGTATATACTTTATTGTCAATTGTTCCATTAGTGTATTTTTTTTTAATCATTTTACCCCAAACAAGGCAACAAAGCCACTAACACACAGGGGATTACTGAGCATGAAAGAATGTTATAAAAACATTATTAAGGAGCAAGAACAATGAAAGAACAAAAATTAAGAAAATATTGCATTTAAATTTTTGAAGATAAAACTTGACTGAAAAACAAGAAGCCAGAAAATGGTTCCACAAGTGAGAAGTGTAAGAGAAGCCATGTCCAGCTTCAAACACAAAGAGTGTTGCTTGCTTCTATAAGGAAATAAAACATGACAAAATAAAGTCGCATGGCTTAGAAGTTTTAGATAATCTTCCACGCTTACTATACCTGTCACCTTTAAATTATAATTTGTTTCAATCATTAAAATATTTTCTTAGTATTGGGATTATAAGAATTAAGGAAATATCTCAGCTCTCTACTCATCCAAATCCCCAACATTTTATTATCAAACAGGTTAATCTTTGGACGATTCTAATTGTGAATTATGTTGTTTATGTCTCTGAATAAGAGAAATCAATCACACCAATGTCTAATCCCTGATGATGACTAATGGAATGGTCGAAAGTATTATGATCCACTCTTCCTCCCAGTTCAACTACAGACTATTCATTTACAGCTTTCCATCTAATGTAAAGCATTTTGTTCAAAACCAAGAAAAGCTGATTAAAAAATGCAAGAATCTCCATTGTTGTTTACATTCAACAATAATTGTCTAAAAGAAATCTGTTGCCTAAATATGTCATTCAAAATTTGTGTCTGTGTGGATATCTAAAAAATGAGTTAAAAACATTAATCCAATATGTTTACTACTCTAAAAATAAAATATTACATATATATTATCAGAATTACTTTTAATTTCCTAAAATAGTCAGTATCATGATTGATGCATTTGTCCTGTCATTGCATAAATACCTTCATTGATGAATGTGATGTCATGTGACAGGAGCCACGATTTTACCTCTGCAACAAGTGAGTCATCTGTATGAAACTGCTACCCAAATTAATATTTTTTGAAGAGCTGCAACAGATGATATTCTGAAAGAACAAAGTCAGGACCATGTGGTGAATGTGGTAAAAAAATCCCAGCACTACTGACTTATACCTTCCCCAAAGGTATTTTTGCAAAGGTGAATGTAATGAACCTGACTGAAATTCGAACTCATCCCTCCAATTTATCATTCCAAGCTGATATCTATTACGCCACCTGCACACTTCTTAAATAATTATGAACCTCAAATGTTTGTGGATGTGCTTCTGAAAAAGTCCCATGCAAAAAAAGCTTTTAAAAATAATGTTAAAAACAGTTAAAAGTAAAAATTCAGAAAATTAAAAAAATATTTAGATATCAATAATGTTAGTACATTTTTTACAAATTGAAATTTATGAATAACAGCTTAGTGATTTGACACTGTAGTGATTTATAAACAGGCCCCACTTCTAAATTGATAACGAATCAATATTTTTTATTCTGACTGTTGTTGCAGCATAAGGAAGATCTAAAGAATAATAATGTACAATAATAATTTCTCAAATGAATTTCTTTATTTTTTTATGAATGGACCACTCTATATAAGTAATGCCAAAATCTTAAGTGTATTATTAAAACTATGTTCTTAAATCAGGCTGGCCATTTTTTTTGTCATACATGAAGTCAATGCCTTTTTGTAAACTTTTTGTGGATAATTTCATCAACCACCAGCCTGAGAAGGTCAAGCTCCACAGCCAATCACAAAATTTATGTCATTTGTCTTCTTGAATCCATCTTCAATATGTTTCATATTGTTTTCTCTCGTTGATCAAGATGTACACCAGATTCATTCAGCAGATTGGTCTACCCCTCTGTGAATCTGTTACACCAGACAAATACTTGTTTCCCATTCATTATATATTTTCCATATACAGCAACAAGTTCCCAGATAATTTGTATGTGATTTTTCACTATTGGCATGCATAAATCATCTTACATCTAACATATTTATGTTTGGTCAATTTTTTATGGTAACATTTATTTTTATTATGATGTCACATATGCATGTACTCAATATTAAGGTCCATCTCTTCCCCCCCAGCTATGGGTTAAATAGTAGGACTTGTATCTGGAAGAATCATTGATATTCTCAAAAAATAATTGTTAATGCAACATTCTCTTTAAAAGAAAAGACAGAATTATTCTTACAATCCAAAAAAATTTATTGACTTTAAATAACCCACAAAAGGTTGATAATCTGTAAAAAACAAATCAATCAATCAACCATTTGTAAGAAAGAAGTTCCACTCAGACAACTTCTTCCTAAGAAACACTGTGTTTATGTACATTGTAATATTACATTTTTCTTAGATTGTACTAAAAACGTGACAAGCATAAATATAAGTACAAGTTTCATAGTAAAATTAAGCATGCAATATAATTGTCAGATGTTTTGAAAAAATCTGATGATCAGTTTTATCGAAGCACAAACAGATTATACTGCATGCTTGATTTTAGTGTAAAACTTTTAAAGTTATGGGTATGCTTGTCACGTTTTTAATATCTTTTAAGGCATGATAATACATTATATGTCACTCTATCCTCAGGATACTGACCACTATATTAAAATTTTAGAAACCATTATAATACAAAAGAAACAATGCACATTTAATATCTTTCTCCACAGGAGCTGATATCTTGAAGTTTGTATAAATTAAAAATGTGTACAAAAAAAAAAAATAATAATATGTAAATATGTTTGATACATGCTTTTCCAATGCAATCTAGCTTCGTTTAACTGTTGCACATGATGTCAGTTTGGACTGTTTTAAATTTCAGTATTGTAAAACATGTCAGGATGTAACAAAAAAAATCACATCTACCACATTAACAACAACCAGTTCTTGATAATGACTGAGACAGTTGAAAGTATTTGACAAAAAATATGCACCAGAACAAAACATGAGCTTCAGACAATTTATTCAAAATTTTGATTCCAACATAAAGCACCTTATTCCAAAGTACAATAAAAAATTAAACAGACAGACCTTGTTAGTTGAATTTAACAAAACTATTTTTTGTGTGTCTGTATATATATATATATATGTGTGTGTGTGTGTGTGTAGGAGTAATACAAATATAACATTTATCACTTAACTGATTGATCCAGCATCGCAACACCAGAGTTTCATAGACAAACTTTTTGTAATCATTCAGTCCACTTGTCAGGAGGTATCAGCAATTGTCTGCCAATTTTCTCATTTTTTTTTTTATTTTTATATTAAATTAAATGCAATAATTTATTTTATATTAAGTTAAAAGAAATAATATATATATATATATATATTAGGTTGGTGCAAAAATAGTGTCGTTTTCTCACATCTGTTACTATGTGAAAACGACATTATTTTTGCACCAACCTAATATATATATATATATATATATATATATATATATATATATATATATATATAGGAAGCAATTTCTAAATAATAATTGGATTTTATTTTTTTAAATCTAACTTATTTTTGTTGCTTCAAACATTATCTTCAGTGGATACCTATCTTTGAGTAGATGTTCTGTTTATTTTAAACTGCATTTATTTTGTCAACCAACTTGTGTACTTGAGAAAAAGAAAATGTGCCCTCTTCCATAGGGGGTGCAGGTTCAAATGCAGCCACAGGGCACATTTTCCTTATTGTTTTATCAGCTAAGCAGATCAGTAGACAAAATAAATACAGACAAACCTCTCATCTATGGACCCTCCATCAATGGACTATGGATGCAATGGACAAAATCTGCAGGCAAAAAAAAAAATCTACAGGAAAAATACATCCATATCATCAGTCATGTATTTCAAAATTTGCAGGCATAGCAAAACTAGTTATATTAGTTCACAAAGTGACCACTTGGCAATGGTGGCAGGCCTTTCAATTGTAAACAAATACAGGTGTACAGTATATAAAGTACAATACGTTGGTGCATATATGAGAAAGTAGCTGTAAGAAATCAATTCTGTTATTTTGATTAATATATTACTATATTAATTGTTCTACCCACATCATGGCATTGAAGCAGTAGGAAAGTGTAAAAAGAAGCATATATACCTAAGTATCAATGACAAATTAGAGCTTCTTAAAAGTTAGAATCTGGAGTTTTGGCCACAAAAGTGTATGAGGAATATGGTGTAAAGAAACAAATAGTTAGAAGGAACTGGAAGAAGTAATGTACAAGTGGTCTGTTCAACACTAGTTAGCAAGTTCTTTCTGTGGAGGAAATAGCAGAATCAGTTTTGGCTGGTGATGATTCAGTTGAGAGCTTCACTGACTCAGAGGGAGATGTGGTAGTGAAACCAAAAATGTCTAATGTATGAGATTCCATTGACACTCTTACAATTCATTGATACAACAGATAATCCTTCCATTCAAGCTTATTATCAACACTTCCACACATTAAGAGAATTAATAATTTGTGAACAGTATAAGTGTGGTAAGCAATTAAAGTTAATTTTTTAAGTCTAAACCTATCCCAACCATCTCTCCAACACCTGGCCAGAGCACCCCAAGCACCAGCATTGAACAAATACTTGTAGTTTCCACTAACAGTGCTTCAGAGGAACTTCATAGCTTCTCTGACTCAATCTGAGCCCCCACTGTAGTAAAAACAGAACGAGTGAATAAACTTATACCAAAGCTTTATTGCACTTTACTCCTCTATTGATGGCTATTACAGGGTGCTTTTTATACCTCCTAGATCTTAAGGGGAGGTAACTGATGATTTATCAGTACACCCACTATCGGATCATTACAGGAAAAAAATCTATTTTCCACTATATATGCAAGATAAATAAACTTTAAGTTGTAGTGTACATTTTAATATTTATAATAAATACATATTATTGTATTTTTTAAATGCATATATTAACATTATTCTCTTTTGAGAGAGAGAGTGCTATCGATGCTATTCTTCATAAGTGTGTGTGTATATATATATATATATATATATACACAGCATACATATACTGTATATAAATATATACAGTGTGTGTGTGTGTATATATATATATATATATATGTGTGTGTGTGTGTTCATGTGTGTATACTATATATATGTGTATACTGTATATATATGATTATATACAGGGTATGCAGTATATATACAGTACAGTATATATTTATTCATGGCATATATACATGTTTATAGACTTTACATTATGATCTTAACTACTGGTAGTTGCCATAGCGGTTTTATAACTCAAAAATAATCCCTTCCCATCTATGGACAATCAGCTTTAATGGAGCCCCACGCTTAGTCCGTTGATGAGAGGTTTGTCTGTACGGTTTAAAATAAACATAGCATTTACTCAAATAGAGGTATCCACTAAAAATAATGTTTGAATTAATAGTATATAGCACACAGTGAGTCTCAAGTAATAATAAAACATTACTCAATGTCAAATAGCAGAGCTAAAATTTATACTAATAATAAATATATATTTATTCCTCACCATTTGGTATAAATTGAATTTCACTAAAAATAATGTTTGAATTAATAGTATATATATATATATATATATAGCACACAGTGAGTCTCAGTGATAATAAAACATTACTCAATGTCAAATAGCAGAGCTAAAATTTATACTAATAATAAATATATATTAATTCCTCACCATTTGGTATAAATTGAATTTCATGTATGTTGTAATCATCAAGCATAAATTTCAATATATATATATATATATATATATCTCAGCAGTTTTCAATCTGCTTGTCTGAATTATCTTCAAGAAGCAAGAGCAAGATCTAAAAGGCCAACTGATCTAACAGTGATCTCATCCCACAATCCTCACCCTTGCTCCATATGTGGCCTCCTTTGTAAATCACTAGCTGGTCTTGAGTGCCATTTAAGATTATCGCACAAATTCAATTAAGCTGTCAGATCCTCATATGTCAAAACCAATGGGAGAGTATATTATATATATATATATATTCACATTACTATATAAGGATATGCTGTGGTAACTATGAAAAATTAATTTTTAACTTGTTTAAGAAGAGTTTTAAAAACATTCTGACTAGATTTTGGGAAGTGGGTTGTCAATTTTTCAGCATCTCCCCAATGCTTTCAAGAAACAAAAACACGGTTTTGTTTTATATGCATCAGACAAATAAACTCACAGCTAAAATTTAAAACAATAAAACTTTTAATTTAAAAATATTTCTTAAATATTTTTGAAAATGAAACCTCATTGTCAGAACCTTAAAACCTCCAAGGATAAAAGGTCTTTTTGTAGTGGTTATGTCTGTTCATAGAAGACTAGGAATTAATTTTTGCACAAGTCAATACAGATATTTTGAAAGTGTTAGATTTTTTTGTTTTGTTTCAGAAATGAATCAAATATCTTTTTTCTTTGCCTGTTAACATGGATTAGAGAATTGGTGGTGGATTAAGACTTGTGGCTGAATTAAAAATTGTGTTGAGAAAAGATGTTTTTTCCTACTCAGAAAAAATTAAAAATTCTTAATGCTGTCAGTGAGTTGGACATCGCATTAACGGAGTTTATTGTAATAGAAATTTTTAAAAAAGTGTATTTACAATATGAGACCAGGCAAAAATAGTAAATAAATAATTTTAAATATCTAAATAACAAATAAAAATACTCTCTTACACTATTTACATTCTTCAGACTGTTGTCCTCATCTTTGTTGCCATATTCTGAACAATGTAAATAATTACCTCATACCTCATCTCAAAAATATAGACAGATATAAATATTCTATTATAAAAGTATGTTGTAAGTATTAATCAAATTTCTTAGATAAAACATTAACTATTATTAATTTTTTCACTAGTTGTAATGTAGTAAAAACTCTAGATTGAAGCTTATGAAGCTTTATTCAACTCCTTCAGCTTTAGTGCTGAAAAATGTTTATTTTATTGTGATGGATGGTTACAAGCAAGAGGGGAGAGGGGATATGCTTATTTTATTACTACAGTAGTATTTTTTTTATTTGATCCATTACAACTAACACACTGCTATCCAATGGTGAAGGGTCACTCGGGAACCAGAGCATGCAGTCCATTAATGCAGGCTAATCACCAAGGTGTAGAGGGAAATGGAGAACCTCATACTGTGCCCCCACCCTGGAAAATTATCCCCACCACCACTATCTGTGAATATGATGTGAACTAATTTTGATGTGAGAAAATACATTTCTACCAACAGGTTTAATCTTGTTTGCAATTCATCAAATTAACACTTTCTGTTTCAATGAGAAGTAGATATTTTAAATTTAAAAAAATGTTTAAATAAGTTTCTTATCGCTTGACAACAGGTGTCAGAAAATGACTAGAAAAGTAAAAATTTGTAATTTTGACATAAACTAAATTAATATTGTTTTTATTTAAATTGTTTTAATTAAATAAATGTTCAACCTTTCTTCTTTAAAATAGCACCAACATTAATATATGAAATTTAAATACTTTTAATTTAATTTTAAAATTAGGTATTGCAGTGAATTTTTTTAAAATGTCCTTTATTAAAATTTTAACATGTTTAAAGAAATAATATACAGTATTATCAAGAAAATTTTTAAATAACTTTAAAAAATAATTTTGAACATTTAAAATTAAATCTTAAGGCATTGAAATGAATGAAAACTTACCTTTTAATCACAAAAAATAGACTTCACTGATTTCACCTTTTAGGCTCTCCATATAAACTTTCTGTCAAAAACTTTCTGAGTAATGGTCACATGATTGAATCTGGATCTTAAGAAGGGGTCAAGAATACTCTCCATAGGTTAAAACTTTTTAAAAGTCAATAAAAAAAACTTTTGATGTGACACGAAAGCCACCAGATATTCCCTACATACTCTTCAGGACCAAATAATAAAATCTTTTCATCTAAATCTGTCTGACTATAAATCTTTTGAATAGGTAAGTCTTTGATTTCAGTCACAAGCAATAAAAGAGTGTCTGCTGGATTAATACAAATGGAAAGTAAGCAAAAGAATTTCTGCTTTTCAGTGGCTTTCTCTCACTTTATTATTCTGTCTCTCTTTTTCATGCACTCAGCTTGAAGGGAATGATAAAACAGGGAAGGCTAAAGTCACTGCCTTTTCTAACAAAGAATTTCTGTTTTTCAGTGACTCTCTCTCTTTCACCCAACCAGTATTATGTTCTGTCTTTCATGTTCCCTACTAAAAAGGCTAGTAAATTCATTGCTTTTACTGGCATCTTTTCTCACTAGACAACAAACGTTTTCTCTACTTACACTCCTTAAATAATATCACTTGTAACAATTATCCTAAGAAATGGGAAATACAAAAAAAAAAAATACAAGTACAAAGATGATAATTAAAATTTTAAAATTTTATGTTACATAAAATTATTTATCCTGGAAAAAATATAAGACATGCAGTGCATGTGTTTCATACATGGATAATTTCACCCCTGCTGCAATCATCTTTATTTACAATGGGGGGAAACAAATATTTGTACACATACAAATTTTTAATTTACTGTATTTCCAACTAATGAATAAACATACTTTTCATATAATTAACTGTACATAGATGCATAAGAGAGATAAAGGAAGGTAGCAAGTCACCTACCTGACAAGCTTGTGTGAATAGATGGTGGAAATCCAAAGGCGCATTGGGATAGTGAAAGATGCTTTCCAAAAACTAAGCAAAGTATTAAGAAAAAGGAAAAATTCATTAAAAACAAAGAAAAGAGTACTGAACTGTTATATAACATTGACCTTTTTATATAGCAATGAATGCTGGACAATTCTAAAGAAGAGAATTGAGGCAACAGTAATATCAGTCTACAGAAGGATGCTGAGAATACCATGCACTGAACACGTGAGCAACAACAGTTTGAGAGAAAAGGAAACAAAAAGGACACCTATACATAGCATCAGAAAGAGACATTTGAAATTTCCATGGCATATAATGAGAAAAGAGGGCTTGGAAATTTTTATACTCACAGTACAGAGGGAAATAGGAAAACAATGCACAACTTACCTAGTGTGCCTGAGTAACTGGATGGCAGAGCAGAATTTAGGGGAGATAAAAAGACAAAATTTATTAATAGCTACAAAGGACAGGAAATTGTTGAGAGCCATGATTGCCAATATCCTGAAGGGAAATGGCACATAGAAGAAGAATAAAAGTTATGATGGATGGAAATTTTATTCTTATCGTAGACCTTAGCAACCACAATATATTTTTTTCTTTTTTTATTATGTGTTATAGCAAGTGTATGGTTGCAAAGAAAAAAAAACAAACAAGGATTAAGATTTCAATAGCGTGTATTGATAAATTTCAGAATATATATATAATTGTGTGAAAAGTGACAAAATTGTTGATAAGTGATTCTTTAGTTGCCATTGGTAAGGAAAGCGATTAGGTGTAAGTCTGGGAGTTGATGAATTTGTTGGGTTGGTTGACCAAGGTCATGGTGGTGATAAGAATGGCCTGGAGTGGAATAGGATACCACATGATACTACAAATTGGGATATTATTGGTGGGGTCGATTCAGCTATCTCTAGGGTCGAAATTGCACCGGTGAGTTATGTGGAAGGACTGGCACTTGGTGATAAGGTCAAGTTGTTTAGCCAACTGATCATTGTTGGAGAGGCATATCAGTTCGATATTTGTGGTTTAACTGGTGCTGGCTCTCTGTTCATCCTTTTTTTTTTTTTTTTTTTTTAGGGGGTGGTAACATTCATGATTGGTTATTGTATTTTAGATTTTTGAGGGGTTTTGTTTTGTAGACCGCATTTGATGCTCAGAGCCCCTGCACAAAAGTCATTTGTTTTTTATTTTTGTTTTTCCTTTTTTAGCACTCACTTCCAGCTGACATGTCTGGTGAAATGTATTTGCAAATTGGAAAGAGATCTTGATTAAAGTAGTATAACATTGTCAAAATCTCACTCAAAAAAGTTGATTGCATCTTGCCTTTGGTATGTCTAAATTGTCTGCCAGCATCTCTACATTCAGATTATTATTAAATGAAACTTATGAATTGTTTATTTCTGGTGTTGACCATGGATAAGTGAAACTGTGGATAATGTGGGGGCATGGGGGGTCTGTACTAACAACAAAGTTTTGAGAAACTACACTTGAAATATGAGGTCAGGTTAAAAATGTGTCAATAAACATGTCTTTACAAATATAGATCTACAGAATATTGAACAAAAATCTCTTTCGAATCATTTGAATATATAATGCAAAGAATGTCCATTCTATAGAACATTATTTGACAGCATATTCAAAGAAAGATCTGTTCTGAATCATTTAAATGCTATCAACATGTCAATAAACAAATAACAAATGTTCAGTTTTGTTTGATTAATACTCTTTGTTAAAAAAAAAATGTTACTTTTTCTTAATTTCATAATATACTTTACACAGGATCTAAAATGAATTATATCATTATTTTTCTTGCTTCAGCCATTTTGTGAAATGCTAAGATGAAAATACATCAGATACAAGTTTTATGTATTTTTATTCAGACGATATAGCATGGACATTCATGTCTGTGATGTCATCCATCACAGTACCACATCAAATTTGGAAGATCATTAGGGTGGCATCCTGTATCATAACATAGCTGGTCAATGTAAGTGATTGCTGAGCAACCAGCCCATCTTTCACCATGGTGAGGTGTCCAGAGCAGTAGATCACTCACAAATTCTTGTTTTGCTCAACAGCAGGGAACTGCAAAGCATGCTCTGCATTTTATGTGGGCGCTGAAAATTGTTATAAACCAGTCATGTTGTGGCTCTGGATTTTTATCCTTTTACGCACCTTGTCCTTTCTGATCATTGGAATTCATGGATCTCCACAACTTCCCATCCTTTGTAGCTCTAAGCAATATTTGTCCCATTACTATAGATCCCAGTTCATGTACTCGTTAGGTAAGTTATTTACTGTTTCCTTCTGCCCCTCTTGCCTGTGAGTGTCAAATTCTCTGTGCCCTCTTTACTCATTGTGTTCCAGGAATTTCAATAGGGTCTTTCTGATCTTAAGCAAAAGTGATTGTTTTTTTTTTTTTACTTCAATTATCCTTAAAACTAGGGTATCAAAATAAAGAAGATGGTAGTCTATTGACTGTATAGGAGAAAATAAAGAATATAATATATATGGTTAGAAATGGATTTCTGTATCTAGTTGGTTTTTGCAGCCTAATTGGTAAGACAGCTGCCCTTCATAGGCATCTCCAGTTTGTAGCTCACATTTTGGGCAGTCTCTTTTGGACTGTAGATTACAATATTCAGTATTATATAAGAACCTCTACCTTTCTCCCATATATGGATAAATAATGTTTTCCAGGTATACCTATATGAAATTAAGGTACCTGGTATGCTAATGTTTACCCAGATGCCACAGACTACCAAGAATTATCAAATATAATAAATAAGCAATGAGATTTTCTGCCTGAATTTCTTGGATGAAAAGTTATCATTATTTACTTCAACAGGTGTATCAATCTGTGAGTTCAATCTGATGGGCGTGGCATAGTGTACTTGGACTCAGTGAAAGCAAGGTGAGAAATAACTGAGTAGTACCAAACATAAGAACTAGACATGATATTCCTAGACATGGGCAGTGGAATGAGAACAGACTACCCACATAGATTAAATAAAATGTTCAGTTCGGCATTCCCTATATTTTACTCAGATCGATATAGATCTGATGAAAGCTGAAGGGTAAAATGGCTGAAATTCTGTGATAACAACAAGATGAGAACAACAGTCTGAATGTAAATAGTGTAAATAAGCCATGATGAATTCAGTAATGTTGTAGTATCTATTTTATATTTAATATCAACTTTTATTGAATTTAAATCTTCATGGAGTTCACATAGAAGTATTACTTTTTATGAAAATATATTTGCACCAATTGAACCAGAAACTCAGAGAAAAAAATGATTACATTTACCTTTCATGGTATATCCAAATTTAATTTGCATGACCAAAATCATATTTTACAGAAGCTCATATTTCTGAGGCACCTAATTAAGCGCAAACACACCTCTAAGCTAGTGCATGACAATGAGGTGTCTTTTTTCTTAAAATACTATAGCTAATTTTATTCTGTTTTTCTTCAGGAACCAAATCTTAGTATGTGTCATGTTTTACTTTTATCTCTGTTTCTCTTTCCATATATCAAGATTACATGAACTCATAGTTCAAAATTTGTTGTTACCAGAGTTTAAACAAATTATCAAATTCATTGGTATCTCCATTCAATAGAGCATAAATGCTTCTATCTTTCAGTATGATCAGTGTTTTATATGAGTAAATATATGCCATATAAATATATACCATTATATATGATTTTCTCTTTTTTCCTTTTTTCTTTCAATTGTAGCCATTTTAACTTCCAGTTTAACTTATAAGTATGAATAAAGACAAAAGGAAAACTTATCTTAGCCAACACATTTCCTCCTTTTACTTTTATTCATATTGCCCTTTTACATATATACCCTATACATTTTTTACACACACACACACATATATATATATATATATATATATATATATATATATATATATATATATAATAAAATAAAATCATATTTCTCTCTTAAACCATCTTTGACTCCCCTCTCTAAAACTTCTCTCTGTTAGATTTTAATACCCCACCTTCTCTCATCTGTTACCCCTCTCTATAGCTCTAACATTCGTCCCACACTCTCATACTTACACTCTCTCTAAATTTTATTTTTTATTTCTGGAGTTGTTTTTTCTGTTTTCTTTTTGAATTTGTAGGTCTGATGAATTGGATTGTATTTACGATTCCAATGGAATAAATTATGACCATGGAATATTAGTGTTTAAGCCTTTTTATTATATCCTTACTCTGTCCTGGACATTGACTTCTACCTGGATTCTATCTACATTTTTTTTTTTCTTATACAAAATATATATGTATGTGTATGCATGTATGTATATATATTTTGCATATGTATGTGTATATTTACCACTAATATTATATATATATATATATATATATATATATATATATATAATGCTTTATTTTTCATATATTTTGCCCCATGTGTGACTTTTGTCAGGCAAAGAATCGTTATTTCCACATATTATTTAAAGGAATTAATTTTTTCTTATGTTTTCTTATGTTTAACCATTGTCTTTTGTGTGTAGTAGTAATTCAAATTCTTCTTGGACTGGCAAAAAATATTCTTCCGCTTAAAGGATAATAAAACAATTAGGATTTGTCAGAGAAAGGAGAAGGAATGAGGTCTTTGTTCTTATCTTTTTATGTCCTCTGTATCTTTTTAAACTTTTCTCCATTTTTGTGCATTGTGTGTGTTTTTGCTAGTATGTGTGTATATATCCCTTCTCCATACATATATTTTATCACAATGAAACAGTATATATACATACACACTTTGTATGGTGTGTAGAGTTTGTGTATCTATTATGTATTATTTTATTAAAAAGAAATCTATAGAAATCTATAGAGTAACTACATGTATATTGTATAGTGTGTGTGTGTTCATAAGCTCAAATGAAATTACTTGAATAAAGTGATTTGGGACTGGTAAGTAAAGCTCCAAAAATGGCAATGTGCTGAATGAGGAAGATGCATAACAAGGTATCCATTTAGTAAATCCAGAAATCAAAGTTCCATGTTGTTAAGTAGAATTCAATATGAACCAATGAAAAGAGGGACAAAATATGTCCAAAAATGAAAAAGAGGGCCAAAATATGACATGGTTGCCAAGTAACCAAACATAATAGCATTAGCCATCATAATGGTGTTTTTGAAAACAGATATTAAAAGAATTAATGTGCAAAAACAATGAATAAATTAACAAAGCAACAAGAATGAATTTAAACAAAGTAAAGTAGTGGGTTTCTCAATAGAAAGAAGGGATTGCTCAACCATCGATCCAGAGTAACTGCAAAGAAAAAGAAAGGAAAAGAAGTATTACTGCATCTTCCTGAAAGAGAAGTTAAGCTGAGAAGAGAATGAAAGAAGTATCTGCGTCTTTCCAAGAAAGAAGAGGTGAAAAGGAAAGAAAGCAAAACAAACAAAACAGGAAGGAGGACTGCTTCACCATTTAGGTGGAAGTTGCTTCTACTTCCTTCAGGCAACCCATCCTGTCAGAGAGGGAACAGTACTATTGTAATGACAGGATCATACATAACCCTGGGGAAGAGGGTGTCTCGAAGAGAGGCCAAGAAAGCTCTTTTTATATATAATATTGTTACAGTTACATAACTTGGCTTATCTTCCCTATTTCTTTACTTGTAGAGGTTTGGAAAATATCTTTTCTGTAAGCAAAATTCCTTCCAAAACTGTTCATCAAGGTTTTATATATTGAATATATATGATTTTCCAAACATTGAATGTTTTGTTAGAATTCAAAAACATTGGTACATAGAGGTACATTACAAAACTATTGTCAGTCAAAGGAGCTAATCCACATCCGGTTGGCAAACTGGTGAATGTGACACCTTTCCCAGGCATATTGGTGCATAAGTGAATGTAACGAACCCAATTGGAATTCAAACTCGGCTTTCTGATTTCTTATTCTGATCCATTACCCATTACATCACAACAGACATCCACAAAATATATAAAAATATATTGAACTCGAGTTTGTTACTAAGATGGGAAGATTAAATTGTCTTATTTAGGAGCTGCCAATGGACTATATCATATAAACTGAATATCAAATCCAGTTGATCTTAGATAAGAAAACTTTTGCTTCAAATGGTTAGTAACCCCAGGCACTTACATACACACAAACATTCATACTAATATGTTAAACATTATGTTTGTTGGAAATTAAAATTAAAATAATAAACATTTTATCATATTTACATATGTACATTTTGATACACTGCATTTTATTTTAAAATTAAAAAGAAATGCATACAAGTGTCAAAATATTGCAGACATTTAAGTTGATTTTGCAGGAAAAGGAAAGAAGAGGTAACTTATTTGTTTACTTTGCCCATATATGTTCTTGTAACTTGTCTGGGCTTAGCCATGCCTTAGAGATGCATAAAAAGATGAATTTGCATATTTTCATCAGAGTTCAAGAGAGTTTGGCTGCTTTCAGCAAGAGGCTGGAGTGGAGAAAGATCGTCATCATCCCTTCCTCCTTCAACTCACTGATACATCAAACAGTGTGAAGGCAGACATTGTCATGCCAACTGAGCTGTAACAGAAAATGAAGCAGTGATCTGTTCAAGAAGAATGCAGTTTGCAGTAGGCCTAAAATTACTTTTTAATATCCCCCGCAGAGTGTACTGAAAATTTCAAAGAGTTAAATAAAATTTATAACCCATTTTTAAGACCCCTAGAGGTTGTTTGAAAAACTATTATAAAAATTATAACAATTAAGAATAAGATGAAAATATCTGAACAATTCTTTTCTTTTTTTCTGCTGCTTATAATGTAAGTACAAAAATCACCATCTTATATATTTTGTGTTAAATGGCTCGAAAATTCTCTTGGCACTAAAAAAAACATTATTAGTGCAATTTTCATGTATTATTCTTTTTTGTAGTTTTTTTTTACAAATAAAGTTTGTCTTTCTAATTTCCATGAATCTTGAGCATTGTTTTCTGTTTCCTTCATTGTCTTGTTTATATTGAATATTAACCTTCATATCGGACTAACTTGTAACTTGTTCTCAAACATCTCTTAAACATGTGCTACCACAGTCAACTTTCAACTTATTTTTCTGATATATCTATTGTAGCAATGACATCATTTCTGTGAGTAATATACAAAAGTTAATTTAGCAACAAAGTTATATTTGAATCATCAAAAGAAAAAAAGAAAGAAAGAAAGAATTCTTTATCTTTCTATCAATAAGAGACAAAATTATACATTATTCAGGATTTTGTGCCAAACAAGGCTATGGCATTAAATACTAATAACTAAATGTTCTAATGATAATAATTTCATATAACTTCAGTAAATTAATAATCTATGATTATCTTGTTGAAACTATATTCTATTTGATGTTTATCTATATATAAACTATATTCTATTTGATATTTATCAATAGACAGACACACATATGTACCATGTGACTCATTTCAGATTATGTAAAAATGAACTTTCAGAGTATGGCAAAATAACCTTTGTGTTCATCAGAGAAGTTAGGTGTATCAGTGGGTTTGCCTGAGAGATGCCTCCTAGCCACCAGGTGCAGATCTGCACCTTCACTAAATACCAGTGGCTGCCCCCAACATGTAAGCAAGTGATCAACCCAGCTGTGCCTAGAATGTGTATAAGTGGGACAATCTGAATGACAGGTAGATATAGAAGCACCAACCTAAGAGGGATCTTCCCTCTTAGGCTGGTGCTTCTATATCTAGAAAGAGTTGCTTACATCCTGAAGAGAGTGAAGAACCCTCATTCAGAGAAAACCCAAAGCTGTACACCTACTCCCCACAAATAATTTGTGAAGCCTGAAGTTGAACAAACACAATGATGTTACACATTTGAGATTTAGTATCATGTTTTTTTAAAATTGTTATGACTTCTTTAGAAAGATGATGGAGTGGTCTTCTGTTGTTTTTATTACAGTTTTGAATTCAGAGTAATGCTTCTCTTAGACTAACTACTAATGAAGGCTAGAGAGTCCAGTCTACCCTGCTATTTAACATAAAAGATGGATTATTGCTTTTTCTAAGGGTACCAGTTCAAAAATTAATGGAACAGACTAGGTTGGAATTTGAACTCAGCTTACTGATAAAACTTTTTGCACCTTGCCCAGTTCACATTTCAGCCCCATTTATTGAACAGGAGTAGAGGTTTATCCCTTGTTTCCTGTTCAAGATTGAATTTCCAGATTCTTCTAAAGTCCTCTCATTCTCTTTCATTCCAAGTAGCCCTTTGTATCTTAGTGGCATTATCACCTTTCTTGGGATAAAATGATTAAGAAAAACAAACAAAAAACATTTTAGTATCAACTAAAATGTAATCATGATAATTGTTTCAATTTTCTTTACAGTCAGAATTCACCATGTTACTATATAATCTTTAGAATGAATAAAAGTTTTCATGTACAAAGGTTGGTTGAAAAGTTCATAGGCTGACCAAGATACTCTGTGACCAAATGAGGTTTATTTTTCAACATAGTTCCCCTTGTGGTTCACACGCTTCTTCCATCAGTGTTGCCTTGGTTGGATACCATTGGTGAAGAAGCTTTCATCCTGTTGTTCAAAAATGTCATCAATAGCAGATATGATGGCAGTTACAAGATATACAAGACATACAAGAGTACCCCCTCCAAAATTTAGCTGCCCACTTTTGCGCAGTTAATAGAGCTGGAATATCATCCTCTGATATAGCAACCATGTCAGCATGAAAGCCCTTGGGGGCTAAACACTTTTTTCTGCAGGTACTTGGTAACACCACAATGGCAAATTTTGCCCATTTATAAGAGAAGTCACAACTAGTTAAAACTAGCAATAATATGCATATATCTATAAACACTAAAGTCCTTTTGTTTGCATCAGGATGATTGTTTTGATTTAATATAAATTGTTTCAAGGACTTTCAAGTGATAGTCAGAATATGATCTGCTCAAAATAGAAAACATATCCTCATGGAAAGATGATGGACATTTTTTAGAATATGTTCTAAGGTTGCAGGCCCAGATGTAGCAGAACACTTATGCAAATTTTTATTCAACATTTTCAAAACAAGTACTAACAAGTATATAATTCGGTGAATGTGGGTTTTCGATACACAGACGTAACAAACTTAGAATTTTGTCTTTCTACTGACACATCCAAAAATGGAGAGCAGGGTGTAAATCATTTAAAACTTAAAAAAAACACAGCTCTTGAGTTGTCGGGTACTAGAAAACATCCTTTGTTTATAAAACCCCATAAATATGTTAGTTATTACAGAACCTAAAGCACTACCCATTGAAGTCCTGTCAGGTTATTGTCAGAATTTAGTCTTTCTACTGACGCATCCAAAAATGATAAAACTCCATTGCTCTCTATTTCACAAGAGAGCTGGATGCAAATCATTTAAAACTTCAAAAATAGCACAACAGTTGGTTGTCTGCTACTAGAAAACAGCTTTTGCTTATAAAACCCCATAAATATGTTAGTTATTAGAGAACG
Source organism: Acanthosepion lycidas (assembly GCA_963932145.1). Taxonomy (NCBI): domain Eukaryota; kingdom Metazoa; phylum Mollusca; class Cephalopoda; order Sepiida; family Sepiidae; genus Acanthosepion; species Acanthosepion lycidas. The sequence goes on along the minus strand of OZ010599.1, from coordinate 43,495,038 downwards.
TAAATGGCGACCTATTGAAATCCCATCAGTTTATATACAAAATTGCCATTTTAATCCTGATAATAAATATGTGTTCATCAGTGGTACTTATGTTTCACTTCAGGAAACAATAGGTGTATATGCAGGTGATGTAATGTCTAGCTACTCATAATTATTCTTACAATACAAGATATGTTTCATCTTTAAATAACCCACAAAAGGTTGATAAGCCATAAAATAAACAAATCAATCAATCAGGAAATATTAGACACCTGTGCAGGTACTCTGTCACCTTTCTCCACCTGATATTCCTGAAAGTGTTTTTATTGAGCATATTATGTTTGTTACTATGTCTATCAAATTTAGTTTTGACAATGTGATAGTTGTAGATGAGTGGTTCTAGCTACTAGTTACATTTGAAGTCGTCTTTAAACAATCAGATGTCAGTTTTTGTTTTTTTGGGTTTTTTTTTTTAAGCATTTCACCCCAAGCAAGGTGGGAGTACCACTAATATGCATGGGTTTACAGTACATAAAAGTAAGAGAAAAGACTGGGTATAGGAGGATTGAGGAAAGGATAAAAAGAATGGAGAAAGATAAAAGAAGGACGGGGTTCAAGGCAACAGAAGATGCCCACTGACATTACATTTAAATTTTTGAGGATTATAGTTATCAGGGAAGCAACTAAGAGGAAGGGAGTTCCACTGCCAGGAAGTGTGTAAGAAGAAAATGTTGGAGTAAAAAAAGTGCTTACATTCAACTGTCTTGACAGTAAATGCTAGTAGCATGCTTTAGATTCATGCAATTGGAGCACCAGTGAAAATAGCTTGTCAGATTTGATGCCATGAAAATATTTGTAGAAAAGACAGAGGAAAGCTACTAGCATCACTCCTTCAGAGTCTTTTCAGCTTTTCAGCTCAGCCTTATATTTATTTAATGAATTCTATCTGTGATATCATATGCTGCATAAAAAGCTTGTTATAGTGGTTTCATCTGTATCATAGCAGTGCTATCAAAATAACATTATTTCAGCAACTATATAATATTGAAGCACCTATTTATTTTTGAATAACCAAAAGAGAATGAATAAAAAGTAAAAGGAAGAAAGTATTCTTTGACTGTCTAAGAAACAAACATAAAAGGTAATTACTTAATATTCTCCTCAAGGCAAACCATTTGATTTCGTATTGATTCTCTTTTACAAATTTTTGTCATTCTTCTAGTTAATTATTCCATGTATTCTTGCAGTGGAAGAATGCCTTGAAGCCAAAATAATGGTCTGTTTGACGTGAAATATCTAATGAAGGGGGTTGTTGTCTCAGAGGTCATTTCAATGTTTTCTTTCACAGATCTATGACAGATGCTGTATCATCAAGAGATAACAACTATTTTTGACTTGCCACATAATTCCTGTGAAGAAGAAGAAGAGGAGAGAAAGAGAGAGTCAAATCTGTTTAAGAATGCAAGGAAGTAATATAGTTACCATTTCACTGTTGGGTGAGCACACATGAAATTTTGAATACTAAAATTTATGCACTCAAAACAATACTTACTATGATTCCACAAATCACAAAAAACGAGATATTTCATGTTTGATCTCTTTTTCTTTCTTTGTAATATATGTGTGCGTGTGTGCATGTGTGAAATTTCAGATAAATTATATCTATAAAAGGATAATATGAATAAAGTGAAAAATGAATATATATATATCGTAGACTCTCCTGTCGTTGATTGATGCAAGCTGTTGACCTGTGGCAACTGGGGACCCTTTTACAATGTATGAGTGTCAGGCAATTCAATTCCTAGGAACCAATAGCCAGACAACCGGCACATATGATTTGATTATATTGGTGAAGGTTTTGTGCAGAACCAACCATACTTTTTGATGAGCTGTATACAGAGACCTGGTGCACTCTGTGCCACAAGATCCCGAAACAGGGAGCCAAGTTTGAATTCCAGTTGAATCCATTACATTCACTTACATGCGAATACCCTTGGGAAAGGTATGAGTCCTCTTCTTCTCCCCCCCCCAGCTATGGGTAAATAGCAGGAAAGACAGGGCTCTATAACCTTGGATGACAACTGGTCTAAGAGAAGGATAAATACATATATATATATACTAGCAGCATGGCTCGGCGTTGCCCGTGCTTGATTCAAAAATCGTACGATTCATACAGCAATCGCTATCACTTGACTTAAAATATTTTTGCCCTTCCTTGCCTTTAAAGGAGTGCCCTTTGCCGTGCTGATGTTGCTATATGCCTTACTTCTTCACACTGCGAATTTTTTCTAAGCTCTATACTAAACATTAAATCTTTTAGGAAAAAAGAACTAAACAAAATGAACACAAAGCAATCAGCTTTAAAAAAGGACTCGTAACTGGAAAAACCAAATGAAAAAAGAATGTTAATAACAAATACTTTTTCACACCCAACCCAGTTCTGCAGATTTAGAATCAATGTTGAGTTTAAGCAAGCAAATGAGCCAATTGGAGTAAAGTGCCATGCAGATTTAAATTTTTCCCACTTGTGACAAATGCAGCTATCGATTTTTTTTTGCATGGTAGCATGCTAGTTAACATTCGTGTCAGTCAGCTGTTGGCTCTCACGCTGGCCAATAGAATCTTCCTGCCTATTCGCAGCAACCATCTATAGGCTCTCACTCTGGCCAGTAGAAAATGGCCACAAACTACATGAAAACTGCCGTAGAAGCATGAAGAAATCGATTATTTCCACTATCGATGGGAGTTTGGAAATGCAAAGTTGGTTTTGGTCTTCCCACTAACTTGGAGCATGTGCATGTAAATTTTGGTGCAAATCCATCAAAAATTGCGGCTGTGCATTCGTTACACACACACACACACACACATCCTGCCTTTTATATATATATATATATATGTACAGTATTTACATTATTTGGACTATTGTCCTCATCTTTGTCACCATATTTATTTATCACCATATTTATCACAACGTTTCGGCCATCGTACGCTCCGGCCTTCTTCAGGTGGTTGGAATTTCGAACTGAACCCTTTATTTCGATCACTGAGGTAGACTGTTCACGTGCCATGTTTGATGGATGTTAGTTATCAGTTATCTTCTGCTAATTTTCCCTCTGAAAGTTCTCCACTGCCTTAACCAGGTATTGAACTCACACTCTTTTGAGTCTGTCACTGGATCTAACCAATGCCTTTATCCCCTGTGTCATGTGTCCTTGAGTATGAATTTCTGGGTATGAATTTCTGGGTATTATAAACCTAATGTTTTCAGCAACCATTTTCACCAGTGCTCATATTGCAATTTTGCTGTTATCATTACATGTTTTTACCAGAGCTCATATTGCAACTTTGTTATCATTGCTTTTCTCTGGCACTCCTTATTACTGGTTCCCATATTGTATTTATTTCTATGCTTGGTCAGCTCAGGAGATTTTTGTGGCCTAGCATATGTGCTGATTCCTTAAGTTTATGAATTTTCCAATGGTGTTCCCTGTCTATGATCTCAACATGATCCCACAGGGCACGGTGATCTCCCTTCTCTCTCCATATGTGGTCAGCCACGCCTGATTTTTCTACTTCCCCTCACGTTACAGCTTTCTGGTGTTCTTGAAGCCTTACCTTGAGGGGGCGACCTGTCTCTCCTTTATACTCCTTTCCACAGCTGCACGGGATAGAGTAGACACAGTCTTTAGTCATGTTCTCCTCTATGGGGGGTCTCACTTGAGAGAGATATCTGCGAAGTGTTGTCAAGCTTTTGAATGTTGTCTTGATGTTATATGACGCATCCAAAAATGATAAAACTCCATTGCTCTCTATTTCACAAGAGAGCTGGATGCAAATCATTTAAAACTTCAAAAATAGCACAACAGTTGGTTGTCTGCTACTACAAAACAGCTTTTGCTTATGTAGCGGATGGATTAATTATGTGGTAATATTTGTTGAGAATAAGTTGCATGTCAACTATTTCCACTAACATCAAAATAAAATACAAAATTCAACTGAATTGATTTAAAACGTAACAATTAGATTTATTTAGGTTGGTGTACAACATGCAAAGAAAAGGTAGGACAGAGTCATGTCCCTTTGATTTGGAAATATTTGTACCAGAGTTCATATTACGAACAAGACATATTTAATTAATAATTAATAAAACATTCAAAACATTCAAAACAGTGTACAAGCAGAATATTTGGTATATGTTATGTTGGCAAATATGTATGATGTTTTAGGTTTCAGAATGTCTTTCTTGTAATCATTCGTTAATGTTGATATTAAAGTTGTTAATATTAAGTGTCTTTTAAACAGAAAGTTCTTAAGAAGTAATTTACCTTTTACTGTAATATTGAACTTGTAATTCAGAAGAATAAAGTTTGGAATTGTGAGTTCTAAAATTGGTAAAAATTCAGGAGTGATTTCAGAGGTTGGTGAGTGAGTGTATTGGAGTTGTTTTGTTTTAAATAAATTTAATTTTGTAACTTCAAAAGTATGAGTGACGTGGAGTAGTTTAGCAATTGGTTATCCGTCACGAAGCTCACTGGTAAACTTGTGTTCGTGCATCGTATTTATTTACATTCCTGGTCATGTGCGTGGCTTGCGAACACATTTCAAGATTTTTGGCGGTATTTTGTGTTTAAACATGTGTGCGTAGGCATTGTTATTACTTTGAGATATATTGGCCAATCAGAAGCAATTATTGTAAAACTTGCGTCTGGAGCCTGGATTGTGTTTAGCTAGCACAAAAATCTATAACTAACATGAAAATGTAAATTAGAAATGTTTTTAACATTTCTTGTCCAATGAGGATGTAGTGCACTCAGTAATTGGTTCTGATCCACTGGCATATGGAGGTTAAGCTCTATACTTATAAAACCCCATAAATATGTTAGTTATTAGAGAAACTAAATGGCAACCCATTGAAATCCCATCAGTTTATATACAAAATTGCCATTTTAATCCTGATAATAAATATGTGTTCATTCAACATCAGTGGTACTTATGTTTCACTTCAGGAAACAATAGGTGTATATGCAGGTGATGTAATGTCTAGCTACTCATAATTATTCTTACAATACAAGATATGTTTCATCTTTAAATAACCCACAAAATGTTGATAAGCCATAAAATAAACAAATCAATCAATCAGGAAATATTAGACACCTGTGCAGGTACTCTGTCATCTTTCTCCACCTGATATTCCTGAAAGTGTTTTTATTGAGCATATTATGTTTGTTACTATGTCTATCAAATTTAGTTTTGACAATGTGATATATAAGCAGATTGATGGGATTTCTTAATTCAGAGTTGCCCTCCTCCTAGACTGACTGCCAACCAAACTACATATATCTCCCTACTTCAGGACATATCAATCATAACTCTACACAGACTCCTTTTTCATTGCTATCTGTGAATTGTGAGTGGTTTCTGATTGCCTTCTCTTGAATTCAGATTAACCCTAGATTGGATGCCAACCAAGGCAAGAGAGTTTAATCTACTCTGATTTTAACCCATAGTCAGGGAGAGAGGAAATACTTTTCCCAAGGTTAAATGTAAATGAATGCAATGAACTTGGCAAGAATTTGTACTAATAAACAGTACACTATATGCATATCTGAAGTATTACTACTACTAGTAGTAGTATTTGTTTTATTATTGGTACAAGTAGCAACCTTAATTGTTATTGTAATTGAATTTCATGTACATTTTAGGAGAATGCTTTGTTAAGGCAAGTGATAAAATTAGTAAATATTATATTAGTAATTATTTTATTTTTGCTTAATTTACAATTATTCGGAAGCTACTTTCTTATTTTTTTTAATTCTTAGACTCATAATTTTCTGGAAAATAAAATTGGTAAACCGAGTTCAAACTCCAGCTATCTTAGTTGGACTCTTCACAATATTGCCCTTGGAGAAAGACATGAATTGGAAAACATGATGTTATTAACATTGAAAAAATAAATAGAAAGTATTGGTATACAGTAATTCATACAGTATTTTGAATTAAAGTGTTAGGACAACTTTCCCCAATTAGTATGCATTCTGCCTGTCAGTCATGTGATCTTTACCAGCCAATCAATGGACCCCTGCCTGTACAGACACAACAGATGCTGCTCAGGGAAGATATATTTCTGATGAATAGCTAAACATAGCTTTTGCGCTATAATGTGCCAAACTTGTGAGTAAAGGCAATTTTTATAACATTCCTTACTTTTTTTTTCAAGGTCAGAGAGAAGGCATGTAATGTACATTTCTATACTATTCTAGAAAATAATAAAACTTCATTTACATTCTTTAAACTTCTCCCTAGCCATCTTTATGTTTTATTATAAATGTTCGGGTCATTATATGTTTTCAATGGCCCAAACATTGCCCAATGTATATTTAGTAACCTGACAAAAGGATTGTTTTAAATTGTTAAGGATATAAACAAAGACAATCCATATATAGTTATGGATCACACTCATATAAACATAATTAAAAGGGACTGATTAAATTGATGGTAATCCTGGAATGAAAGATGATAACCAGTGAACACTAAAATTTTTTGCATATGATTATATTGTTATGTCAAATATACCAAATGGTGGCAGTAAAATATAAAAGACATTTTCCAATTATATTATACAAGCATCTATTTATAATTTTACATGTTATTTTAAAAGACATTTTACAATCATATTATACAAGCATCTATTTATTATTTTACATATTATTTTAAAAGAAATTTTACAATTATATTATACAAGCATCAATTTATAATTTTACATATTATTTTAAAAGACATTTTCCAATTATATTATACAAGCATCTATTTATAATTTTACATATTATTAAAAAAGACATTTTCCAATTATATTATACAAGCATCTATTTATTATTTTACATATTATTTAAAAAGACATTTTACAGTTATATTATACAAGCATCTATTTATTATTTTACATATTATTTTAAATGACATTTTCCAATTATATTATACAAGCATCTATTTATCATTTTACATATTATTTTAAAAGACATTTTACAATTATATTATACAAGCATCTATTTATTATTTTACATATTTAAAAAGACATTTTACAATTATACAAGCATCTATTTATAATTTTACATATAATTTTAAAAGACATTTTACAATTATATTATACAAGCATCTATTTATTATTTTACATATAATTTTAAAAGACATTTTACAATTATATTATACAAGCATCTATTTATTATTTTACATATTTAAAAAGACATTTTACAATTATACAAGCATCTATTTATAATTTTACATATAATTTTAAAAGACATTTTACAATTATATTATACAAGCATCTATTTATTATTTTACATATAATTTTAAAAGACATTTTACAATTATATTATACAAGCATCTATTTATTATTTTACATATTTAAAAAGACATTTTACAATTATACAAGCATCTATTTATAATTTTACATATAATTTTAAAAGACATTTTACAATTATATTATACAAGCATCTATTTATTATTTTACATATAATTTTAAAAGACATTTTACAATTATATTATACAAGCATCTATTTATTATTTTACATATTTAAAAAGACATTTTACAATTATACAAGCATCTATTTATAATTTTACATATAATTTTAAAAGACATTTTACAATTATATTATACAAGCATCTATTTATTATTTTACATATAATTTTAAAAGACATTTTACAATTATATTATACAAGCATCTATTTATTATTTTACATATAATTTTAAAAGACATTTTACAATTATATTATACAAGCATCTATTTATTATTTTACATATTATTTTAAAAGACATTTTACAATTATATTATAAAAGCATCTATTTATTATTTTACATATTTAAAAAGACATTTTACAATTATACAAGCATCTATTTATAATTTTACATATAATTTTAAAAGACATTTTACAATTATATTATACAAGCATCTATTTATTATTTTACATATAATTTTAAAAGACATTTTACAATTATATTATACAAGCATCTATTTATTATTTTACATATTTAAAAAGACATTTTACAATTATACAAGCATCTATTTATAATTTTACATATAATTTTAAAAGACATTTTACAATTATATTATACAAGCATCTATTTATCATTTTACATATTATTTTAAAAGATATTTTACAATTATATTATACAAGCATCTATTTATTATTTTACATATTTAAAAAGACATTTTACAATTATACAAGCATCTATTTATAATTTTACATATAATTTTAAAAGACATTTTACAATTATATTATACAAGCATCTATTTATAATTTTACATATAATTTTAAAAGACATTTTACAATTATATTATACAAGCATCTATTTATCATTTTACATATTATTTTAAAAGATATTTTACAATTATATTATACAAGCATCTATTTATTATTTTACATATTTAAAAAGACATTTTACAATTATACAAGCATCTATTTATAATTTTACATATAATTTTAAAAGACATTTTACAATTATATTATACAAGCATCTATTTATCATTTTACATATTATTTTAAAAGATATTTTACAATTATATTATACAAGCATCTATTTATTATTTTACATATTTAAAAAGACATTTTACAATTATACAAGCATCTATTTATAATTTTACATATAATTTTAAAAGACATTTTACAATTATATTATACAAGCATCTATTTATAATTTTACATATAATTTTAAAAGACATTTTACAATTATATTATACAAGCATCTATTTATTATTTTACATATAATTTTAAAAGACATTTTACAATTATATTATACAAGCATCTATTTATTATTTTACATATTTAAAAAGACATTTTACAATTATACAAGCATCTATTTATAATTTTACATATAATTTTAAAAGACATTTTACAATTATATTATACAAGCATCTATTTATCATTTTACATATTATTTTAAAAGATATTTTACAATTATATTATACAAGCATCTATTTATTATTTTACATATTTAAAAAGACATTTTACAATTATACAAGCATCTATTTATAATTTTACATATAATTTTAAAAGACATTTTACAATTATATTATACAAGCATCTATTTATCATTTTACATATTATTTTAAAAGATATTTTACAATTATATTATACAAGCATCTATTTATTATTTTACATATTTAAAAAGACATTTTACAATTATACAAGCATCTATTTATAATTTTACATATAATTTTAAAAGACATTTTACAATTATATTATACAAGCATCTATTTATCATTTTACATATTATTTTAAAAGATATTTTACAATTATATTATACAAGCATCTATTTATTATTTTACATATTTAAAAAGACATTTTACAATTATACAAGCATCTATTTATAATTTTACATATAATTTTAAAAGACATTTTACAATTATATTATACAAGCATCTATTTATAATTTTACATATAATTTTAAAAGACATTTTACAATTATATTATACAAGCATCTATTTATTATTTTACATATAATTTTAAAAGACATTTTACAATTATATTATACAAGCATCTATTTATTATTTTACATATTTAAAAAGACATTTTACAATTATACAAGCATCTATTTATAATTTTACATATAATTTTAAAAGACATTTTACAATTATATTATACAAGCATCTATTTATTATTTTACATATAATTTTAAAAGACATTTTACAATTATATTATACAAGCATCTATTTATTATTTTACATATTTAAAAAGACATTTTACAATTATACAAGCATCTATTTATAATTTTACATATAATTTTAAAAGACATTTTACAATTATATTATACAAGCATCTATTTATTATTTTACATATAATTTTAAAAGACATTTTACAATTATATTATACAAGCATCTATTTATTATTTTACATATAATTTTAAAAGACATTTTACAATTATATTATACAAGCATCTATTTATTATTTTACATATAATTTTAAAAGACATTTTACAATTATATTATACAAGCATCTATTTATTATTTTACATATTTAAAAAGACATTTTACAATTATACAAGCATCTATTTATCATTTTACATATAATTTTAAAAGACATTTTACAATTATATTATACAAGCATCTATTTATTATTTTACATATAATTTTAAAAGACATTTTACAATTATATTATACAAGCATCTATTTATTATTTTACATATTTAAAAAGACATTTTACAATTATACAAGCATCTATTTATAATTTTACATATAATTTTAAAAGACATTTTACAATTATATTATACAAGCATCTATTTATCATTTTACATATTATTTTAAAAGATATTTTACAATTATATTATACAAGCATCTATTTATTATTTTACATATTTAAAAAGACATTTTACAATTATACAAGCATCTATTTATAATTTTACATATAATTTTAAAAGACATTTTACAATTATATTATACAAGCATCTATTTATAATTTTACATATAATTTTAAAAGACATTTTACAATTATATTATACAAGCATCTATTTATTATTTTACATATAATTTTAAAAGACATTTTACAATTATATTATACAAGCATCTATTTATTATTTTACATATTTAAAAAGACATTTTACAATTATACAAGCATCTATTTATAATTTTACATATAATTTTAAAAGACATTTTACAATTATATTATACAAGCATCTATTTATTATTTTACATATAATTTTAAAAGACATTTTACAATTATATTATACAAGCATCTATTTATTATTTTACATATTTAAAAAGACATTTTACAATTATACAAGCATCTATTTATAATTTTACATATAATTTTAAAAGACATTTTACAATTATATTATACAAGCATCTATTTATCATTTTACATATTATTTTAAAAGATATTTTACAATTATATTATACAAGCATCTATTTATTATTTTACATATTTAAAAAGACATTTTACAATTATACAAGCATCTATTTATAATTTTACATATAATTTTAAAAGACATTTTACAATTATATTATACAAGCATCTATTTATTATTTTACATATAATTTTAAAAGACATTTTACAATTATATTATACAAGCATCTATTTATTATTTTACATATTTAAAAAGACATTTTACAATTATACAAGCATCTATTTATAATTTTACATATAATTTTAAAAGACATTTTACAATTATATTATACAAGCATCTATTTATTATTTTACATATAATTTTAAAAGACATTTTACAATTATATTATACAAGCATCTATTTATTATTTTACATATTTAAAAAGACATTTTACAATTATACAAGCATCTATTTATAATTTTACATATAATTTTAAAAGACATTTTACAATTATATTATACAAGCATCTATTTATTATTTTACATATAATTTTAAAAGACATTTTACAATTATATTATACAAGCATCTATTTATTATTTTACATATTTAAAAAGACATTTTACAATTATACAAGCATCTATTTATAATTTTACATATAATTTTAAAAGACATTTTACAATTATATTATACAAGCATCTATTTATTATTTTACATATAATTTTAAAAGACATTTTACAATTATATTATACAAGCATCTATTTATTATTTTACATATTATTAAAAAAGACATTTTACAGTTATATTATACATGCACCTATTTATTATTTTACATATTAAAAAAGACATTTTCCAATTATATTATACAAGCATCTATTTATAATTTTACGTGTTATTTTAAAAGACATTTTACAATTATATTATACAAGCATCTATTCATCATTTTACATATTATTTTAAAAGACCTCTCACAATTATATTATACAAGCATCTATTTATAATTTTACATATTATTTAAAAAGACATTTTACAATTATATTATACAAGCATCTATTCATCTTTTTACATATCATTTTAAAAGACCTGTCACAATTATATTATACAAGCATCTATTTATAATTTTACATATTATTTTAAAAGACATTTTACAATTATATTATACAAGCATCTATTCATCTTTTTACATATTATTAAAAAACATATTTTACAGTTATATTATACAAGCATCTATTTATTATTTAACACATTAATTTAAAAGACATTTTACACTTGTATTATCCAAGCATTTATTAATTATTTTACATATTATTTAAAAAGACATTTTACAATTATATTGTAGAAGCATCTATTTATTATTTTACATATTATTTTAAAAGACATTTTACAATTATATTTTACAAGCATCTATTATTTTACATATTATTTTAAAAGACATTTTTAATTTTTTTGGTAGGAGAAATTCCTTATGTTTCATAGTTTAAGCATGAAAAATGGCAAACAAGACAAGTAATGTCTGATGATTCTTGGATGGTTTTCTTATTAAACATGCATACATACATAGGTGTGTTTTTTTGCTGACCAGGATTTATCTTACAATAAAGTAAGGTGTGTCCTGTCTGAGGATCTCTTGTAATAATTATGTGAGTTAAGGTTTTACAAAGCCTCATGCTCTTCCTATCATATGATACACTCAGTATACAGAAGTTGCCATTCAAGTTGACTTTTTGTGTTTGCTATCAACACTGTGTCATCTGCATATCTAATGTTAAGATTGTATAGGTTTTTCACTATATTTTTATATTCTATTCTCAGATGATAAAATAAAATCAACTATATTCCTTGCTTATTAATCAAAATACTAATTACCAGAAATGTTTTATTCTTATGACTTGCTTTCTTTTGTATTTTAGACTTGATAGACAGGTAATCTTTTTTGCATCATCTTTCAAATATTATTAGCAAAATTAAACACACTTTTTGTTTCCTAATTGGATATTTATATCTAAAAAAGAAGCATGTCTTTTGCAATTAATTTTATCCTTTATATCTTAAAATTGTGTGACAGACATGGTTTCCAGAAAAATGAAAAGAAAAAAATATTTTCTAAAGAGAAATCTGAAGCTTGCTTATTTTTTTGTCCCTGAGAAATCTTGTCACATTTTGAGGAAATTATTGCTGCTGTGTCATGATAGAAAAATTGTATTGGCACTACCTGTTGTGAAATTACAGTGATATTTCCAACCGAATGGAAGCTGTGAAAAAATAGATGAAAGACTAATGAATCAATGGTAGAATCGATTCAAGACATTCACAAAAATACCCCCCACTTCTTTTCTTTTATATGCTTTCTTTCATTCTTTCTTCATCTATTTCATTTTCTATTTCTTTTGCTTCTTCTTTCTTATTTCTCTCTCTTTCTCTCCCTCTCTCTCCATATATATATATATATATATATATATATATATATATATATATATATATTGAATAAAAACAGACCACTTTAAGGTTCCATGTAATAAATTATTTCAACACAGCCCTTTTAAAGGCCTCTGGCTCTTTCAACCTTTGGAAGTAAAGTCTGATGATCCAGAGCCCTTTAAAAGGGCTGTGGTGAAATAATTTATTACATGGAACCTTAAAGTGGTCTGTTTTTATTCAAATTTATTTGCTCTGAATTTACATTGAGCTCTCAGGATATCATCCTCCTTGGGTCTACTCATACAGATTACCTAGTTTTGCATAAACTATATATATATATATATATATATATATATTTCATCAATTACATCTTCCTCTCTGTTTATTTCTCTCTTCTCCTTTCCAATTTATCTCTCTCTTTGTCTGTAAATCATTCGTATTTTAATTTCTTTACCTTCTTTTTTCAGCATAATTTTCCTTCTCTTATTCACAATTTCTCCTATCTCTCTTTTTATGTTTCTATCTATCAGTCTTTCTGCTTTTTTGTCATGCTTTCTTTCTATATCTCTCTCTATCTCTCTGTATTTCTCTCTTTCTGTATCCCTCTCTCTACCTTTCTATTAGTCTTTCTCCTCTATTTGTACAACCTTTTCTTTGAAGACTCATATTCCATCTCATGATTCCATGATTACATCTCAAAAGAGATACGGTTCTACTAATTAATGTTAAGAATACCATGTATAAAACATGTGAGCAATGGGGAAGTTTTAAAAAAATAGAAAACTTTTTTTTTTTTTTTTACAATGATGTTCATCCAAAGTAGAAGGTTGCAGAGTGATATTGAATCAATTGCTTGGTCTGCAGCTAGGAAAATTGGTTCACTGTGTCATGCAAGGCAATTTTTCTTGCCAGAATCTATCTTACATATTTATAAGTCTACCATTCATCCTTGCTTTGAATATTAGTGCCACATCTGGTCTGGTGTTTCTGCCATATATTTAGAGATTATTGAAAAAATACAAAGAAGAATCTGCAATGCTATCAGTCCTGACCTGGCATCTCAGCTTCAGTCACTTTCCTACCAACATAACATAACTTCCCTGTGCCTTTTCTATAAATACTTTCATAGTATTTGTTTTGATGAACTTTCCCCTATAGTACCTAGATTTTATGAATTTAAGCACAGTACTAGATTGACGGCATGAGCTCATCATTTGACAGTTGAAATGATAAGACCATAAGTTTTTGCTTGTGGAACTTTCTTCCAGCTTCTTGCTTCCCACTCAACTTTGATCTTCAAAAATTGAAACTCATTGTCATTTATAAACTTCTGTATTTTTAATTATGTTCTCTCTCCTTAATAGTGTTTTTTTTTTTCATATTCTCTAACACTCAGTAACACCATGTGTCTTAGTTGCTTTATTGCCTTGCTTGGGATGAAATGACTAAAAAAAAAGAGATTTAATTTATGAGGATATGTGGGGAAGATAATGGTTAATCCTAGACTTGAACAGGTTAAGATTGAGTGATCTGGGAAGCATCCACCTGGGAGTTGGTTCCACAAAGCAGTGCTTCTATGTTTTCTTCTCTTTTCTCCTTTCCAATTTATATCTCTCTTTCTTTTAAAATCACTCGTATTTTCATTTCCATACCTTCTTTTTATTTCAGCCAATTTTTTTTCTTTCTCTTGTTCACAAAGAAGAAGCTGCTTGGGTGGAATTTATATCTCACCTATGGAATGCAAGCGTAATTAAGGTGGTTTTCTACAATGTGCGTAACACAGTGGGTCTTAGCCATGAAGGTTAGAAATGATGGAACTAATGAATGTTGTTCATCTAAACACTTTCCATGGAAATAGCAATAGAACAGTAAGTGACTAGTGACATTTCGTCTGTGCAAAAGGGATTGCTGGGTGGAAAATAATTTGTCACCCACAAGGACACAGAAATGCTTTTGAACTCTATCAAGAATGAAAAATGAAGACTGGGTAGCTTCTGCCCATATATGGCAGCAGTATTCCATTTTTGGCATGTTCTGTCTCTTGTAAAAGTCGAGGATAGCAGGAATAAGTTACTTACTGAAGCAGTACAGGGAGCCAACAATTTTTTCAGTATCTTTAGTAGTGGATTGTATTTATGAGTTACACTTGTCTGTGTTGAGTTTAAGTCCTAATAAGCACTCAAGATATGGAGCCTTCATGAAAGAACACTTGTTCATCATGATAGCTGAAAATTCAGGGTCCACTCACTGATGATGGAATTTCATTAATTTTGTTTACAAGGCATTGAATGTACCCAGCCAGTTTTCTCCCACTCAGCTTTTAAAGCTCGGTCAGAAGAGAGATCAGCTGACAAGCTTTGGACATCTAGAGTTTTGGAGGTACACTCATTTACCATCATATCATCAACATAGGTACTCACAAATGATCAGAGTATACTCTTAGGCAGATCATTGGAGTGAGAAGTGAGACTTGGGGGATGCCTGTATTGATTGCTTGGGTTTCAGAGGACTGGCTGTTAATAACTACCTTCATTAGGAAGGACTTGAAAATGGAGAAAACTCTTCCAGTGATTCCATAGCTTTAGAGTTTGTGCAGTAACCCTCTATGTTGTCACACCTTGTCAAAAGTCTTTGTAATATCTCTAATGCAATCATTCTTGAGATGTATTTATTGTCTAGTGCTTCACTGAATCTGTGAGTAATGATATGTAGGAGATCAGCAGTGGACCAAATATAAAAAAGTGTTTTCAAGACTCAACACCTGTTAAGCTTCAGGACTGAGACAAAGAAAAAAAGAAGCAATACTGATAGCTTATATCTCCATATTTCACTCATGAGACTCTGGGAAAAACTCCTCAAACAAGAACAGTTCCAATTAAACTAGGACATATGTAAGTCTAACTCAATAGCTATTCAATTTTTCATTTTGAAAAAATGGCTGCTTTTTTATCATCTGTATAGGTATTCACAAATGGTCAGAGTATACTCTTAGGCAGATCATTTATGTAAAGTACAAAAAGATTTTAAATCAAAAAGAGGCAAATTGAATTTCTGGAGCATATAAGGAGGAAAGACAGCTTAGAGAATTTGCTACTCACATACTTGTATTGAAAATAAGAGGAACAAGAGGAAATGGATGGTAGAACATGTACAAAGTTGAATGGTAAAGATTCAAAAATTAGATCAACAAAAGACGGGAAGTTGTGGAGAGTTATGACCACCTACATCCTGAAAAGGTATAGCATATCAAAGATCAAAGGCATCACATCTTGGTAAATTAAAAATAAAATATGAAGAAGCTGCTGCATTTTAATAATAAAAAAAATATTTGTTATCATTATAAACAGTGGTTTAATGATTTTGCAAACATCTTCTTTAATATTATCATTATTATTTACACTATTTATATTCGGACTATTGTCCTCATCTTTGTTGTTTTTATCACTACTTTGTGCCCTCAAGTCTTCCTCAGCTGTATATTGATCTGGGTAACCTACAGCAAATTCTGAACTGAACCCTTTGTTTATTCTATAAGGATAGACTGTTCTCATTCCACTGCTCATGTCTATATTGCCTAGTTCTTATTTTATTTAGCACTGTTCAGTTATTGCTCACCTGTTTCCACTGAGTGCAAGTACTCATTAAAAATAAAGGAACAGTATTTAGGAGGACAGAAGATAATGGCTGACATTGCATTTAAATTTTTGAAGATCAAAGTTGACTAGAAAACAAGAAGGCAGAAGAAGTTCCACAAATGAGATGTGTGAAAACATAAACTGTTAGCATAGAACTTTTACAGTTACATCTAGCCATTTTGATTGTAAAATGATGAGATCTTGTCACCAACCTAATATTGTGCTTGAATTCATAGAGCCTAGGTACCATGTAGGAAAGTTCATCAGAACATTTACCATGAAAGTATTTATAGAAAAGGCATTGGGAAGCTATGTTATGGCAGTTACTAGAAAGGATATAAAAACAAATGTCAATTAAAGTTACTTATTTATTTCATGATCACAATCGAAAGTCTTATAACCCATTAGGGTCAAAGTGGCTCCACAGATACTGCAGCCATATTAGCAGTGATGTACCTTGGGAAAGATAGTCTGATGGAGCCAAACTCTTTCCAGACTGGTTTGAATTCAGAGTTTTCCTTCTTCTAGATTGTTAACCAATCAAGGTTGTCCTGC
This sequence comes from Acanthosepion lycidas, assembly GCA_963932145.1. Classification (NCBI taxonomy): domain Eukaryota; kingdom Metazoa; phylum Mollusca; class Cephalopoda; order Sepiida; family Sepiidae; genus Acanthosepion; species Acanthosepion lycidas. Next base: position 43,477,641 of record OZ010599.1, on the reverse strand, counting down.
TATTTACCAAACACCCAGCTTCTGTGCTAGACAAGTTTAATAAACATCAGCTTAGCTATTTTAAGTGTTCAGGAGTTATTTTTTGGAAAATAATAAATGACTTAAGCATTTAAGATAAATATAGTTCCACATTCAAATTAAAAGTCAGAAGTTGCACCCATATTGCATTAATGACAAACACTGACAGTATTTACAATCACTTATGTGAGAATACCCTTAGGAAAGGTACAATCCATCTTCTCCCCCATATATATGGATTAAATAGTAGGATATGTATATAGAAAACTCATTGTTATCTCCAAAAAATTGTTAATACAATATTCACTTGCAAAAAAAAAAAAAATGTAATTATTCTTAAAATCTGAAATATGTTTTGGCCATAAATGACCCACAAAGATGTTGATAAACCATAAAAAAACAAATCAATAAATCAATCAGTCCGTCATGATATTTAGTTTCTTTTCTTATTTCAACTTTCTGATTGTAAGTATCATTAGAGTTATAGGTGCACCACATGTTCTGCAGCTACAGCAGCAGTGGTGTGTCTATGGTGTGTCTGATGGAGCCCATCCCACCAGGGCTGGATTAACCATTAAGCAAAATAAGCATGTGTTTAGGGCATCAAGGGGAGGGGTACTAAAAAAAATTGTTATGACGTTGTTGTACACATATAAAGAAATAAGTCGAACATGATTAACATTTTAATCTGCCATGCGCCATTATGAATGAGGAGACAACTGACCCACAGTGAATATTTACTGCGATTCATTAATAAAGTAATGGGCAAAGGGAAATAATGAGGTTTGTATTTACTCAATGTATCACATCTCCCCTCTTGAATAAGTTTGAATAACTAATTAACTTCATGGGATTTCATTTTTGTGAACAATCACAGAGGCAGACTACCCTCATGTTTGCTTGGCATTATTCCGGCCATACGCTTATGGGATTCTGTAACATGTTGGTTTGTTGATTACACAACCACTTCTGGTCAAAGTTCTGTTGACAGTGGCTGCGATTGATTCTTTCTGGCTGTAATTCCCAAGTATTGTTCTGGGTTGAATGATAATTAGCCTCTTTTGATGGTCATATGTGCCTTTGATTCCTTCTATATTTATTTCCATCAGGTATTACCATGATTTTGTTGGCTGATTTCTCCATGCTAGCATACTTTACTCGCAGATGTACAGGGCACTAAAATCTTTTAAGTACTTAGGGCCCCTATAGGTCTTAATCCAGTTCTGCATAACACTTCAGGTTGGTTTGTATTTAGAGTTTTCCTTCTCCTAAACTACTTACCAACCAAGGCCCAGTTTGTTGTCTTATTTATTCCTAGCTAGGAGAAAGATGGATTCATGCCTTTCCCAAGGATATTTGTATGTAAGTGAATGTAACAAACTTGACTGGTATTCAAACTCACTGTTCATCCATCATTTATTTATTTACTTTTTACTAAAGTTCACACATTACAAAGCTCAAAAGCCCCTCAAGGTAGAGTGTTACTGTTAAAATGGTGATGATGAATGAAGTGCATGATATGAATGAAAGAGGAAGTTGTAAGTAGATTATGTTGTTGAGAGAAATATGCAGAACATAGTCCAGAACAACTATAAACAGAAAAAGAGCAAGTGTATCACCTTGTAGAAATCCTGCTTTAACTTTAAAGTACCATCAGTACCCTCTACAATACCTGACTGACCTTCACTTTGCTGATAATCTTGCATTAATTTCTCAATGTATCAAGGATGCATAATCTGTACCGCAATCACTTGAGCAAGCAACAAACCAGGTAGTTCTCTATTGCCACATGAGTAAAACAGATTATATCATAATCTCCCATAAACCATCCGAGTTGGTCATTCAATAATACATCCATCAAAAGAGTTGCAGACTTCAAATATCTTGGTCTTCAGATTCCCAAAAAGATTTCAACATCCACAAAACTCTTGCATGTGATTTGGCACTGAAACCTTCTATCCTCCCTAAAAGTCCAAACCTTTTGTACATTGATTCAACCAGTCCTACTGTATGGATCAGAAAATTGGACATTATCTGCTCATAAAAATCTACTTAGAAAAATACAGAACATCAGTTGGAAATTTCAGGCAATGTTTAACACAATTTATGGAAAATTGAGACCAATCTCTCTTAAGCTCAAACAAAAAGAGCAGACAGGGAAAATGTCTCATCCTTACTCCTATGACATCAATCTGGAAATATCTTCTCATGAAAATTAACTTTCCCAGACACCATAGCTTGGGACTTAGGATTAGACATTGGGGATCTGGGAACAGCAATGTAAGATCAAACAGTATGGAAAGGGATTGTTAATGGACTTCTGACTAACCATAGGGAGGTTAAAGGATGATGATGATGAAGAAGATTATCATGAATAAGGAAGATAGAAAAAGATTGACCTTTGACTTCAAAAAGTTAAGATCATTCTAGTGATCAAAACAAATGAAAATCTGTAGGGGCTAATTCTGATAAGTATGGAGGATGCAGAAGAGCCTCCCAGCCTAACTTTCTTATTTTTTTCTTAAATTTGTTTTACAAAGTGTGTCTTTGCATTGTTATGCTGAACATTAACACCTTTTCTGTTTACCAAAGTAGGACACTTTCAACACAATGCTCCTTTTACCCAATCAAGTTGCAAGCAATCTGTAGTAATGTCTTACATATTCCCCTAACTTGTGACAGATGACACCTTTCATAATCATCAGACACAAAGCAAGGACTTCTGTGGTTAGGCTTCTGGTTTTGGCCTTGTCATTAGTTTATTATTTTGTGATAAACACTGTCTGTTTTGTTTTCAAGCAGAACCTATCACCTGTAGCAATGCAATGTGAAAATGAAGTTGTCATTCCTGGCTAAAAAAAACTATTGCAGATAATGAAACATTGTTTTCAATACTCAAGGAAAAACTCATGAGTAATCCAAATTCACTCTTTGCAAACTTGTTCAATTAAACTCTGACACATTGCTGGATAGAATAGATGATAAACTAATTCTAAATGTAGTTTCAATCATTGAACCTTGGTTCTGCCTTGATTGCTTGACTCATAAATCATAGCAGTCAAATCAACCTAATATATGCATGTGTTTATATATGTTCATATGAATGCATGTGCATTTATGTGTGTGTGTGTGTGTCGGAGATTGCACATGTGTCTCTGCACCCTCAGTAAAGACAAGATAAGATAAGAGTTAAAATAATGAAGTTGAACAGCAGAGAAGAACAAGCAGAAGATCAAATTGCAATTAGAAAAATATGGAGGATGAGATTTGCTTAGATAAGTCAACATAAAAAAAATGGTTAAACCATATACATAATGTAGAACTGAAAAATTCTCAGCCTGACTAAGGAAAGAATTTTTTTTTAAAAGTTTGATCTTCAGTCATTTGGCCAAATTTTTGGAAGTGTGTTGAGCCAAGAATTTTTCACCCTCTCCTCAAATACAGGGCTTTCCATAATGATGGAATGCATTTTAAATGCAAGTATCTTGGTTATAAAAATGATATAGAGTACCAAATAAAATTAATTACATAATTGATATACAAGAATTCAACATATTGTCTACAATTTGAATATTACATCCCTGAGATGGTCACCACCACAAAGAGAATACACACAACCTTGATCTCTCATTTCAAACACAGTGTGGCTTAGTAGATCAACTGGAATGGCTGCTATCTCTCAACAGATGCTTTATTTTAGTTCTATAGCTGTATGCACTCTTGTATATCAGTTATGTAATAAATATATTTGGCACACTATGACATTTTTATAATCCAAAATATTTGCATTTAAAATGTGTCCCATCATTATGGGACATCCTGTGTTTTCAAGACAAATTGACTATGGCCACAGAAAAAGTACCAATACTTTATTTCATTCAACAGATATTAACTACTTAATATTTGGTTGTGAAACTTGCTGAGGGTGCAGACACACATGTGCAGACTCAGTAGTAATAACTGGCATCTTAACACTTAAATAGCAGGTATTATCAATTGATGTTTCATCAGAAATCAGCAAATGTCATTATTTAATCTTTTTTTTCAATGATACAGGCACTACTCGTGATTGAAGTCTAAATGACTAATTGATAACTCTAGGATTCATGAGGTTTAATTTTTTTAATCATTTCATCCCAAACAAGGCAATAAATCCACTAAGGCACAAAGGATTAATGAATGTGAAAGAAACTGAAAAAAAAACATTATCAACAAGAAAGGACAACAGGATTCAAAAAGGCAGAAGATAACGATTGATGATGCAAAATTTACTAGGATTCATGAAGTTAGATAATTTCTGTCAGTATTTCCCTGGAAATAAATGTGGAAGAACAAACCAAAGATTGTGCTATATCTACATGCATACTTCTCAAAGTGAAAAGAGGTGAAAAATGGTGACAGCTTGGTACAAAGAATGAACAACTCCATTGTGCATGCAGTCCTTCAAGGTTTACTTTTAAAATATATTAAATTTAAGAACCTAACATTTATTTCCCATTTCTTTGTTTGTATAACATAAAACAGTTAAAATGTCATTTTTACAGTTTTTTATATAATTAAAATGAAAATAAACATTAAAATATTTTCACTTTCCAAAATTATGCTTTATAAATATTGTTTAGATATATGAGAAAAAGAAGGTGGCAGTTTAAACAATAAAAGAACAGCATTTAGAAAGAAAGATGATGATGATTGATGTTACAAAATTTACAAGGATTCATGAATTTACATCATTTCCTTCAATATTTTCCTGGAAACAAATCTGAAAGATAAACAAGCTAAAATGGAGTTGTCTCTACAAGTGTACTTCTCAAAGAGAAAATGGTGACAACTTGGTGTAAGGAATGCATAACTCCATTATTTGTGGAATGCTTCAAAGAGTATCATACTGTTAAAAGATTTAGGAACCCAACATTTCTTTTTTTTCTTTATTTTTATAAGCTAAAAGAGTGAAAATATAATTTTCATAGGTTTTGCATTTTAGAAAATTTATACATTTTTTTTGTTCTTCGTAATTTATGACAAAAATATTAAACACTATTTATTTATTAGGTTGTTTATTTACAGGAATAATTTTATATTTACAACAATTAAATGCAATATTTATCCTTTACTAATTTATAAAGAAATAAATATAAAAAATTTTTATTCATAAATTTATAAACATTTACTAAATTATTAAAATATATAAACCAACTATAAGGAAATTACATGATTATTTACCATTTTGCAAGTCAGCCATTGTTTTGCTAACCATTCCATTAAATAATATAATAAATAAATAGTTTATTATTTTGTTGTCAATTATCAAGAACAAATAAAATGTATAAATTTATGTTGATATATTTAGGTTTTATTACAATTCTAATCATTGCTTTTAATACAATAAACATTGCTGAGGAGTAAAAGTAGTTAAATAAATAATAGTAATCAATGGAAAAACTGCCCTTTTGACGCACCGTTTTTTTGGGGGGGGGCATGAAAGTCTAAGTTTGCCTGAATTTCAGCATATATTGTCTGTATTTTTAATAGAAATAGGTACAATAACTTATTTGACAATGTAAGGCTTCATTATACAATTTGAGGGCTGTTTATTGTATTGTAAATAAATATGTGCACTTACTGATATTTATCTTGTAATGGTGGCCTTGCTGTTAACAAAAAAAGGGCAAGTGACAAAACAATGAATTGTTTGATCATTTGCTTGTTCCAGAGTATTGCATATCAGTTGTGGCAGACTGAGAGTTCAAGGTATAACACAAGGTAATAGTCAAGATAGATTTGTGGGAGAAATCAACACACATATGTAGTTAAGAGTTAGTCTCTGCTGCTACTGGTTTCATCACTGGTTGAAGCCATCACTTTTGAAGAAGTGACTTGGTGTCACTGCTGACAACCTGGACCATGTCCAGTTACACTTGCCTGCTGTGGGTGTCTCTATTGCTAATGCCAACCTGGTCAGATCTGCTCCCCAGTGTTAGCTTTATAGTGAGTCAGTGACACAGAAATGGCTCCTACAAAAATCATGTGGGCTTTTTTTTACTGGTCAGAAAAGATGTTTTATGACCCTAGTATATTTGAATCATATTCTGGAAGTGAGTGTGCACTGTGCATACAGCTAGATGAAATTAAGGTCTGTTTTTATCATATGAGCTAAGGATTTCAAAACGAGCACCTCCATTTAAGTTAAAGAATTGGCATTATGACAGGGTATGAGAATTTTTTAATTTCAGATAACAAAAAAGAATGTGTCATAAAAATGATATAATGTCAGAAGAGAAAAATATATTGTCGTTATTGAGTGATGGGAACGCAATATTGGAAATTGTAAAAATGTTGAACATAAAAAAGAAAGAATTTTCAAAATAAAAACATGAAAAAAATGACTTTAAGAATATTACAAAAACAGATTTAAGAAAAATTAAACCATAACTGGTTTATATTTTATATAATGCCTTATTTGAAGAAAAATAATCACTAATTAAGGTTTTAATCTTTAATAAATTACTTTTATTCGGTTATAAAAAAAAGTTATGTTTTTCTGGTGCTGCGTTTTCTCGGTTCTGATTTGTCCCAGTAGTGTTCACTAAGTGGTGTTCAGTCAGCAGTGTTCAGTCAGTGCTGTTAAGTTGACAGTGTTGAGGTGTTCATTCCTACACCTAGCCCAGTGCACCAGTTGAGAAACACTGATCTATATATTTTCTTTTTATCTATAGTTATTATGTAGAGTTTTCATACAGACAGATATTATAAGCTAAAACGCAGTTGTAGATGAATTTTTGTAAATAATTGAACAGATTTACATAATAAAATATTTCTATTTTAGGAATACATTCCAAATAATTTTTACCTAAGAAATGCATTATAAATTATTCTTATTGCAAGAATGCATTACAGATGATTAACTGTAGAAACTGATTGTAAATTATTTTACTATAAAAATGCAGTAAAAATCATTTTATACAGAAATTCATGGGAAGCTGTTTTGCTATGTAAATGCTTTGCAAATCATTTTACATTGGTAATGGTAATGATAATATTAGCTGTTTCCTTATAAGGAAACATTCAACATTCATTGACCTACCAGCTTGTACTATTATCGGTTGAAATTTATAAATTCTTTCTCTTCAAACAATTTTTCAGGAAAATTAGTTTCTTAAGTCCAGTAGCTGTTCTAACTCTTTCCAGTGTTGGTGGGGGTTTCCTTCCTAACCTTTTATTTGAAGTAGTGTGGAATGTTAACATTTTGATTATGTCATTATTTTCTTTTTGAGTTACATGTGATATACATTTTAGCTGCTGCTGCTGTTAAAAGTCCCCAAGTTATGTGGTTTATGTTATTTGATACAGTTCTTTCAAAGAGTTGGAGTCATTACCAAGACCCATGGGCTTCATCCACTGATCTTAGAAAGCAGTTGCATACAGCTGACAGTTTAGCTATTTCTGAACAGGTTTGGCATGACATCTGTATAATAGTCTTAATCTGAAGACAATTTAAGAGCATGACTCCAGTTATTTTTATTAATTTCTGGCTTTATAGCAGTTTGCAGTGTTGAGCAAAACTAACCCTAGCACAGTTTATTCTATGTTCAATTTCCTTATTTCCTATGCTAAATCTGTTATAACTGATCCATATATCAAGGTATTTGAAGTGTTTGATATTTACTAAATTCACATCCTGAATTTTTATGATGGATTCAGGATAGATGCCATCCCTGCTTTCATTCCAATTCCAGTTCATAGTTTCTGTGTTGGAAATGTTAGAAATTCATTGTAAGTCATTTTATCATAGAAAGATATAATAATGTGCAATTCATATTCATTCAAATGAATAATTTATTCATTAAATATATTTTGCAATGAAAATATATTGCAGTTAGGTTCTTATCAAATAAATATTGAGTTGCTACATTGATAATGTAGAAATCTTGGGAAAATTTATTGCAATTGATAGAATGATTTTTATTCATTGGAAATTACATTGGAAATTTATTGTAAGACTTGAAACAGAAATGTAAATGGTTTTGATTCTACAACTAGAATTAAGCAAATACATTATATATTCTGGTTGCTCAAGTTAGTCATGGTGGGGCTATAAAATTTAGTCAATATCTTAACCCATAAATGCTCTTGATTAGCCAATTTTTATGGAGTTCAGAAGTGAATAAACAATTATTTTAACTATGAAAAATTGTCTCATTCATAACAGACATTTCTAACATGATATGACAAATCAAAGTTCAGCCAATAATTTCATATTGAACTAGAAAGTTATTGACCCAAAGTTGTATTTAAAAAAATATATAAATAAGCAGTGAGTCCCAATAAAAAAAATAAAATATGAAAATAAAATATATAAACAAAAAAAGAATTCAAATTAAAATAAGGCATTGGCTTTCCTTTAAAATCCTTCTTATCTCTCTCTATCTCTCTTTCTCTAAACTTCTTTCTCTATACTTCTTTCTCTATAAGTCTCTCTCAACTAATGAGAAGGCAACCCTCAAATAAAAAGAGGAAGAAGAAGAAAAGACTGAATCCAGCTGAAAAAAGGAGGAAGTTTGCTGGACCAGAGTCTAGCCATTTGTGACTTGAAATCTACCAAGAGAGGCTCCATGCATAAAAATGAAAAAGAAAGGAACGCTGGAAAACAAGATAATTTTATCCAATTAAAAAATTAACACAAAGAGACTTTTGATGTTAGACAAAAGCCAAACTTTACGCCAGTAGTCAGGGTGCCCTGTCAAAAAGGATATAAGCAGACAGTCGAGAGGCAGAAAAAGAGAAGGGATCACCAGAGAAACCAGCCAAGCATATCACATGAAGAAGTTAAGCAGTCATCTGCTTAAGACATTTTCCACTCTTCCTAGGGCCAAGAAAAACATTGTATCTATATCTAAGATGACAACTACTATGAAGGTCTGACTTCTAAACTACCAATTACTGAACTGAAATGGACTTTCTCCTGACTGCTTCCAAGATCTGATTTATAAACAAACTTTTTCTACACCAAATTATAAAAGACTCACTTCAATCTAAATCAAATAAATAAATAATTTCTGATACATAATATCAAGTCTCTTTGGCACTCTAAACTAAAAATACTTTTTATAAATGGCTACTGTGAATAATTTCCTGGAGAAATAAAATAAAATTTGTTTGTATAGAAATGCTTTAAAATGCTTTGGAGTCCAATTCATTAAAAAATGTACAAATTATTATTTACATACAACCATCTTCTAAGATCAATGCTTAAAAATGACTTGTTTACAAAATAACAAACAAAGAACTTTACCAAATACCACGTCACTCAAACATTTCCAGCAGCAATAGCAAAAGTGAGTAGCTCATTTAACTAGAAGAGAAAGTAATAATATATTTAAGCTGTTAATTTTTCATACTAACTGTAGAGTAATTGATCATGGTTAAATGTAATTGGAAGAAATGTCCGACTAAAACAGAATTGACAAAGTTTATAACAAACAATAACAAGACAAAGTAGAGAACAGGGCAAAAATAATACTAAGCAAACAGTATATTCAAGGCAAAAGTAATTGAAGCAACAGTAATAAGGTAAAAAGTTCACAAACTGTTAATACTCAAAAGGGATATAGACAAGTGATCACAGCATTCTGATTTCATGATAAGAAAGAACGGCAAATATGGCAGATGTGACAGAGAAGTGGCTTATCTTATTGGCTATGAAGAAATCCCAGAATGCATCTGTATGAGTTGTCTATCAATTAGAAGAGTAGGGATGTTTTTACAGTCATTCTCTTTTGGATTGTTTTTCTTTTTCGGAATAGTCCATTTTTGGCACTGTGTGAGAAAAAGTAAATGACAAAGTTTTGTTGACGTTTTTCTGTCCCACATTGTTGTTTTTTGTCCTTGTTTGCAATACCATATATGAACTATTTGTGATGGGAGCTGAGGTGGCAAACCCATCACTATGGCAAAGTCTCATCAGCCATAAAATTCTTCTGTGCCATCAAGTTCAGTATGGTCACCGATTAGGCTCAAGAAAAAAGATGAACTGTACTATGCTAGCATTCAGGAGCAGTACATGTCTGGCAATGAGCTGCGAACTATACTAGCAGGTTTGGATGCACTGACCACTCAGACTATCTTCCTGCTAACAACTGATGTTAAACTCAAAAGCTGATTGGTGTTAGCAGGGAAATCTTGGAGGAGGCTATAAAAATCCTTCAAATAGGACCAAAACTGCTGGCAAAAAGAAGTTATGCCATATGGGACATCCGGCTGGTGACAGAAAAGGAGGCCAACTGGTTGGTGGGCAATATACTAACAACCAAGGCCATTAGACTCCAGACGAAGTGTATGAGCACCCTGAAATACAGATCCCTCTGCATGGGGTGCTCTTGGAAATTACTGAAGACCACCTGGGGTCCTTTTTCATGAAATATGGAAAGGTGGTGGGGTTGCATCAGTATTGAGCAAATCTGGCTTCGCCACCAATGACTTTACACTGCAAGTGATCCTGACATGCAAAAACTTTCTGAACATCCCTGACGTATTGAACTGTCAAGGTTGGTCACTCTAAATTATTGTGAAGGGCCCCACTGCTGGTCCTGTGGCACAACAAGGCATCTGGTGAAGTTGTGCTCTGGCAAGAATCCGGTGCCACCACCAAAACCAATAACAATACCAAAAGAAGCAATGAGGTCAGTGAAGACTAGCCAGTGAGTGGATAGCCGTAGTGAGGAAAGGAGCTATGGCTGCAACTCCTCTGCCCTAGCAGGATGTCTCACCCAAAAATGCTGCATCCCTGAAGAAGCCACAGCAGAAGCAACAGCAACAAGAATAGTGAAAACAGCAGCAGGAGTAGCAGTAGCTAAAGCATTGACAGCAAGTACAACATCAAGTACAGCAGCAGGAGCACCAACAAGAGAAGCAGTGGCAAGATAAGCAGCAACAACAGAAGGAACTGCAAAAGAAAGAGCAACAATTCAGCTACAGCAGGAGCAGGAGCAGCTCCAACAACAATAGCAGGAGCAGCTCCTACAACAACAGCAAGAGCAGGAGGAGTTGCTGCAACTCGCTTTGTTCATGGAGTTGGAGGAGATGCTTCCACTGAGGATTTCCTCATTGAAAAGGGGGAGGGAGGAAGAAGAAGACAAGGATAAAATCACAAAAACTGAGAGAAAGTCTGGATGAAGCAGGATGGAGAAAGCCATAGACAAAACCAAGACACAAATACCTGGTCTAAAAGGTAAGACGAAGCCTCTCTTCTTCACCCTCTAGGGTTCCATTATATCCATCTCCCTCCCGCAAACCCCCACCCCAAAAAGACCATTCCCCAAGGGGGAGAAAATATGTATGATAGACAGGTAGGCCCTCGAGAGGAACTTTTCCTCACAAGGAAATGACATCCCTGAAGTCATAACGTTGATCAGGAATACTGAAGGAAACCTGAAAGTGTGGGATCACTTGGCAGGAGCCAAAGACTATTTTCTCCTGGACTTAAAAAATAGGCAAGATTGTGTGCAGGGAGGGTCCTGGTTTTTTGCTATCCCTCCTTATATAGTGCTCTTAAACTAACCTTCTTGGCAGACATTGGCAGGGCCTGGATGGGCATATTATTGGAGATGGGCACAGGGAGCCTAGGACAGTCCATTGGGGTCTTTTCCACCAGATTTTTGTCTGCATCTACAGGATAAATTTCAAAATGTTTATCAAACTAGCCGGTTTTAATGTTAGAGGCTGGAGGGATCAAAGTAAGGCATTATGCTTGCTATGTGATCCCTTGTCCTTTGGTGTAGATGTGGCTGTGATTCAGGAGGCACAGTTTGTTTCTGAAGTTGATGCTCATGTACTGTCTAGTTGATTTTGTTGCCTATTCAGCATATAGAAACCATCTGGCCAGAGGTGTTTCTTTGTTGGTTAAACGTACCCTGGGTGCAATGATGGACCTTGTCCATGTCAGTGCGGGGGGGAGGGTGGGGGTTAATCATGGCTGATGTTGCCATGAACAGTAGTAGTTCATTTTGGATTGTTGCAGTTTATGTGTCCAACGAGACAGAACAAGTCTACTTTTTCCGTCGGTTGAGGCTGTTCCTGGTGGATTTGTCATGCTTAGTCTTAATAGGGACTGGAATGCCATATTGGACCTCAAAATAAACAAGGGGTGGAGAGCTAGTAGAAGGTTGGGCAATCATAGCTTGGTTGGTCTAATTGGTGAGTTTGGCTTCGTTGATAAATACTGGGTAGATCCCCCAGGGCAGGAGATGTGGTTGTGGGCTCATAAGTGGCCGTCTACCTGGGGAGTCAGCTACCTGGATAAAATGTTAGTGAGAAGGGCTGATCTAGGTTAGATTGTCCCGTGTTCCACTGGTTAGGCTATTTGGATCATAGACATCTGTGCTCAGATGACATTAGGTACTAAGCATATAATGTCTGGACACTGGAAGTTCAATGTGTCTTTACTGGACAAGCAGGACTTCCGGTAACAGCTAACTAGATTAGTGCAATGGGGACTAGTGGGATGGCTATTGAGAATAAGTGGTGGGAGAGGCTTAATGATAGTATTAGGTTTTTTACCATTGAATATAGCCAACAACTCATCCTAGGTAAGGCTAACAAGGCAAAGACTCTCAAGGATAGTCTGTCCCAGGCAAAGACTGGGGGTGATTCCCTAGAGATAGGTTTAGCTAGAGATAAGTTTAGCTCTGGAGCAAGTGGTTAGCAAGCACTACCAGGGTCAGGTAGTTAGACATAGATTAAACATGATATCTAATGAAGCTATGAACATGGGTGCAGAATTACACAAGGAAGAGATCTGTCAAGGTCCAGATCATTACATTCGGGAGGTAGATACCCAAGAGAGGTGTACTATGAGGTCAATCAAAGATACGTGCAAGGCATTTCAGTGGAATTATGGTGGCATTTCAAAAGAGAGTTTACTTGTCACTGAAGATAGCAGTAGCAAGTCTCCAGGATTTGATGTTCTGCCCTACTTGAGGTTGTCGCATATCTTCTACCAATTTTGACTGTTGTACTCAGCAACTGGTTCCAGGAGTCTATCCCTGACCGGATCTCCAGGGGCATGATCACACTGTTGAAAAAGGATAAGGATAGGGTGGGGGCAGGATTTAGAAAATTAAAGGCCCATAACTCTGCTAAACACAGAGTTAAAGATTTTGGCCAAGATCCTGATGGAGTATTTGCAGTTAGTTTCTGTTGGGACCAAAGCAGACTTATGCTGTGAAGGTCCAAACAATTCAAAGCAACCTACATCTGATCCACATGATCCTAGGGTGTTTAAAAGATAACAATTCAAGGCATTTAATATGATCAGCCATCAGTACCAGGCTGCTGTCCTGCAGGTAGCCAGATTCAAACCCAACTTCTACAATTGGTTCATTGTCCTATATCACTCCACCAGTGCTGTGATACAGGTGAACAGAAAGCTGTTGCACGCTTTTGTGCTGTCTCAGTCAGTTCATCAGGGTTGTCCACTGTCATCCCTATTTTACGCTTTGGCACTGGATCTTTATCTTCACTGATTAAGAGATAGGACATGCAGTCTGGACCTACATGAAATCGCTTTCTCTAGTGGGGCTTGAGTCAGTGGTGCTTGAGCTGATGACGTATCTATTTTCATCTTGTGCAGCAGCAATATTGATATGGTACAGAAAGTGCTTGAACAGTTTGGTGCCTGGAAGGGCATTGCTCTTCCAGTGGCCTCCAGCTTAAGAAGAATTGGTTGGAGGTACAGGCAAAGATCAGAGCAGTGATCCGAACTTGGCTCTGAAAACTGTTGTCCATGAAAGATAGGGCTAAGGCATATGCCATGTATGTCTTTCCTCTCATCTTTTACTGGTTGTCTGTAATTCCACTTTGTAAGAACCATAAGAACAGGCTCAAGTGCTTGTGGTGGTGGCAAGCATTGGGTCTGTAGAGAGGTCTGACTCCAGCATCCGTATCATGGAGGTCTGTGAATGCCACACTTGGCGAGACATCGATACACCTTGAGGTTGGCTTTCCTGTGGTGTGTGTTGACAGAGGATCTTGGAGGAGAGTGTTAGGGATGCCTTCTCTAGTCTTACCATCACTCCTCCCATTTCTAGGGCTGAGCACCATCATAAGCCTTGGAATCAGTCGAGGTTCCTCAGAGAGTGTCGATCAGCCTTGAAGGTCATTCCACAGTCTAGTGAACTTTCATGGCTTAAGACGCTCTTGTATCGGGAGTTAGTGGAGAGGTTGCAAAGAACTCACTCTATGTATCACTTGGCTTGTTGGCGAATGAGTTGCGTTCTTTCTGGTCTTAGGTGCCATTACCTCAGCAACACTGAGTTTTTGCTTACCTGGCAATTGATTCAGAATGTGCTATCTCTCCATGACATAGCCTTCAGAGAGTGCTAGTAGGATTTGCCTGACTGTCATCAGCGTGACCTTGGTCACGAGGAAATGGCTTTGCATGACTTCAACTGTCCTCAGGTGACCCCATTCTGGGACTATGTTGGTGAGTTGATTGCTCTTATCGATCCCAAACATTTGGTCAGATTCTTTGGGCATCAGCTCAAGATGAGAATCAGAACTGATAGAAAACATTTGTTATTGACAATTTTCAGTGAAAGGTGGGTAAAAGTGGCGAGCTTGGTTCAAGTGAATGAGGCCAGACTTGGTTTTCTTTTTAAGTCTCCTTTGATGCAACAGGGAGGTTTCTTGTCAAGCTTTCCCCTGGTTTACATTCTCTTTGTTTACCTAAATGTGAGTAAGTTTTGCTCCCACCTTTTCTCAGCATTTTCTTTTGTTATAATTCATGTTGAGATTCCCACCCTCCCCAGTTTGTTTTTTGTCCCTTTTGTTTTTCATCTCAACTGGGTCAGCCTTTAGATTTTCTTACTCTACCATTTATTTTTATCCTTCCCTCTTCAATTGTGAGTGAAATTCTTGATTCTGTTCATAGGCAGAATACAGCATCTCTTATTATATAGGGTAGACAGGTCCTATTAACATCTACTATTTTTAGTTTGAATGTTTTGTTATATTTTAATTTTGTTTCATGGGATCATCCCCTCCCCCCACATTTCATATCATTATATTTTTGTAGAAAAAAACCCACTGGATTTTTGTACATAAATAAGTTTTTATGTCATGTCTCACCCAAAAAGGCTGCATCCCTGAAGAAGCCACAGCAGAAGCAACAGCAACAAGAACAGTGAAAAAAGCAGCAGGAGCAGGAGCAGCTAGAGCAGCAACAGCAGTACTTGAGTACTCAAGTACAGCAGTAGGAGCAGCAACAAGAGTAGCAGTGGCCAGATAAGCAGCAACAACAGAAGGAACTGCAAAAGAAAGAGCAGCAACTTCAGCTACAGCAGGAGCAGCTCCTACAAAAACAACCAAAATCAAATAGTTTGGAAGGAAACTTCTATCAATATTAGAAAGAGCTATAACATTTAGTGGACTTGAAAAGTGTAATACAGTTTTCAGAAAAAGATATAATTTTCAAGCAACAGTAACAGTGTTTGCTCGATGAATGCTGAATGTTTCCTGTATGGAAATGGCTAATTTTATCATTAATATTTATGGATTATTTACTATGAAAAATATATTGCAAATGTTTCAGTGTATAAATGAAGTAGATATTTTTCTAACTTTGTTGAGTCAAGTACAAGAGAACAATAATTGCAAACCAGTAAAGATTGATCTATGTCCAATAATATACACTTAGAAGTCTACATTTAACTTTTGTACCTGCAAAAAAAGGACAAAAATTGTTGTAAATTCTCAAAAACAAAGAAAATGTATAAATCCATCCTCATATGTTTAAGTCTTACTAAAATTCTAAACATCGCTTTTTAAAACAACAAATATTGCTGAGAAGTGAAGGTATGGTTAAAATAATAGTGGTGTCAAGGAAAAAGCATCCTGAAATGGACAAAGTCCGACAATTATTTTAAGACATTTTTTAAGACATTACATATAAAAAGAATATATAAACATAAAAATATCTTTCATAATGTGTGACATCATTTGTTTACATTTGATACACCATGAGCAGATATGAATGTACGTGAGAGATTCATGGAAGATTGAAGTTTAAATACAGTAAATTCGACCTTGCTAACCAAACGCGACTCTGTGGAAAAATCGGTAAAGGTACGTCAAGCTAAATGACGGTTCCGTATAGGATGCAGGTTCGAATCCTGTCCAAGGACGAATATTTTCTATGAAAATTTCTCAGACATTCAGGCCGGTAAATGTTTAATACTGTTTATTATAAACAGAGCATTTACTTAAATATTTGTATCTATAAAAAGAATGTATAAACATAAAAAAATGTCTTAAAATATATATTAGGTTGGTGCAAAAATAATGTCGTTTTTAATGTTCAACTTTATGTAAGAAAACGACATTATTTTTGCACCAACCCAATATATTCCTTTTGACTCACTCATTTTTTGTGGGAATGAAGGTTAAAGATTGGTATATATTTGTTCAATGACAAATGCCCAGTCTGGAACAAGACCACAACTAATGGGAACCAATGACAATTGAATCTCACAACACTAGAAATAGACTGCAAGACCAGTATATGATAGCAGGTGAGTATAATAAAAAAATATAGTAAATTTCCTATTTTATGCAAGCCAGGCAGAAGTACATAAAAAAATTCAGAGATTAGTGATAGAAAAAACTACTTATTCTATACATCAGTTATTTATTTTTCAATAAAAATTTCCTTCCTTGTCAATGCACTTAATTATTAATCACAAATATCAAAGCATTATACAGTGAAAATTTCAGATCAAAATTCAGAAAATTATTGTGTATAAAGTTACTGTAACTTGACATTCATGAATGCATTGCCAATAGCAAGTTGATATGTAGAGGTATGTCTAGACTGACAGATCACAAGACCTACCAGGAGTCTTTAAAATGCTACACTTCAAATCATGCTGAACTACAAACCAAGTTAAATTAGCCTATTTCAAAATCCAGATATCACTTTGACTTCGTTGATCAGTTCAACTTTACAAGTATCCATCTCTTTATTTGAAGAACACCCTCATGTATGCTACTCTCTCTTTGTCGTAGTCTCCACAAAGCCAGGCACAGATGCAAAACACTTCATTGCTCTTTTGGCAGAAGCAGCTGCAGACAAAGCGCCTAACAGCTGTCAGCATTGGCCAGAGTTACCATGGTTACCGTGCTTTGCCAATTAGCTACCTATGTCGAGAGGATATTGTAATAAGGTTTCTTTCTTCTTGGAGTGCAGAAGTGTTGTATGCTTATGCTGACAGATTTAAGAATATAAGAAACAGTTTATTTATCTGTGTTCATAAATGCACGCATTTGAAAATCTAAAATTTGATAGAGTTAATACAGGCTGTAAACACAAGATTACCATTTTAAATGCTGATAAAAGACTAGGAAAAAGGAAGGAAATAAACAGGAAAATTGGCTTAGAGTGAAGATAAACAGTCAAGATTCATGACAATTTACTTTAAACATTGTTTAGTTAGGTAGAAATAGTTAGCTTAAACTATAAGTATTATTTTCAATATAGCAACTTTAACTAATTCTCCAGCAACCACCAACCTAAGACACAACAACACTAAGATTTGTGGTTGTGAGGAATGAGTTAAAATCACTATAAAAATGTTTTTTGTTAATATAACACCCCATGCAAGGTAGTAAAGCCACTAAGACACAAAAGAATTACTGAGTGGTAAAGAATAAAAAAGAGAAACATTATTAGGGAACAGAAAATTGAACTTACAACTTTAGTACTAATTCTTGCACAAAAGTTAAGCAACCCAAGTACTGTTCAAAATTTTAAATTGGTTATTAAAAAAATGTGTAATATATGTTTGATTCTAAGATGTGTATAAAAATTATCCATACATATATGTTCAAACAATTTTAAACATCACTGGTCATTTTCAAGAACCGTATATGCAATGATTTTGAGATTCAAGAAAATTTTGACACATTGTTTATTTTTTCATATGGTCTTAGAACATTACAATCTTAAATCATGTTTTGATGTGTTGTTTTTTGTCATTTGCAGGCTGCTTACAACAGATAAAATACCACTTGTAGTATTAAGTAGATTGAGCTGAAGTATTTTAATTATTGAATATATTTAATATATTAGTTCCTTGACTAAAAGATATTCTATTTAAACCAGGTCAGAATTAAGAATTGCATACAACAATTTTTGCCTGTAGCCTTTAATCAATAATATATATATATATATATATATATATATATATATATATATATATATATATATATATATATATATATATATATATATATAAAGTGGGATTGCTGCCAAAATATACAAATATATATATATATATGTGTGTATGTGTGTATGCATGTATGTATGTATAATACATACATATATATATATATATATATATATATATATTTCAGCAACAATCCCTCTTTATAATATATATATATATATATATATATATATATATATATATATATATATACAAGTATATGATTGGTGTATAGAGAATAAATTCCAATAACCAACAATTACTATTCAAAAGAGTGCTCAATACAGAGTAGAGCAAATATAATTATTTATTTAAAAATTATAACATAAATATGTTATAAAATCACTTCTGGCCCATATAAGTTATATTTCAATATGTGGCTAGAACTCACCCAATAACACCTTCAATCCTGAACACTTCTTGAGTGCTATATCAGAGTGCCTATGTCAATATATATATATATATGAATGGGTCAGATAAAAAAATCTATACACACACACACAAATACTTGCACATATGTATAAATATATTTTTTCCACAGGTGTTATAAATACAGTGCTCAATATTATGAGACAGAGCTATAAGTATATATTAGTGAATACACATAATATCCAATGCTGATAACATGACTCGGGGTTTCCTGTAGTTTATGCAATCTTTAGGTGCAGAGATAATATCGGAGTTTCATGTAGTTTATACCTAAAGATTGCATAAACTGCATGAAACTCAGAGTCATACTATCGTCATTGGATATTATATATATACACTAATATATATATATATATATATATATATAAAGAATTAATGAACTTTTCTTTATTAAATATATTTTTATTACTTTAAACATTATTTTTACTGGATACCCATATTTGAATTTGAAAAAGAATTTGCAGTTTCTTTTTAAATTTAGATTTGAAAAGAATTTGCAGCCTTTTTAAATCATTTCACACCAAGTAAGGCAATAAAGCCACTAAGACACTGAGTGTGAAAGAATATGAAAAAAACAAAAACATTATTAAGGAGAGAGAACAATAAAAGAACAGAAATTAAGAAGACAGTAGTTAATGAGTGACATTGCATTTGAAGTTCAAACTTGGCTGGAAAGCAAGATGTCAGAAGAAAGTTCCACAAGCAAGAATTGCAAGAGAAGAAACTGTTAGCATAGAACTCATGGTTACATTGAGCTATTTCAACTATAAAATGATGAGACCTAGCTGCCAATCTAGTACTACACTTATAAAGCCAAGGTACCAAGATGGAAAGCTCATCAGAACAATTACAATGAACATATTTATAGAAAATGTATAACAAAGATACATCATGGTGGTAGGAAAGTGACTGAAGCTGAGATGTCAGGTCAGGACTGATCACATTGCAGATTCTTCTTTGAATTTTATCAAGAATTAGTAACAATGTATTAAACCTGTTTATCTATCATAAAACATTCTTAATACACACACATATAAATAGACACATATATGCACTCTCAACACACATGCATGCATATACATAAGCAACACACAATATTTACAAATCCAACTTTTTTATTAGAATACAAATAAAACATTGTGAATTATATCTTAAGAGATTGGGAAATATCCTTAAAAACAAAGAGAGTGCTGAACTGCTATGTTTTATCTAATTTCCTATATGGCAGTGAATGCTGTACATTTTGCTCATAGATGAAGAAGAGACTTGAAATGACAGACATGTAGTTCAACCAGCAAATTTTAATATCATTAACAGAATATGTGAGCAATAAGGAAGTCTTAAGGAAAATAGAAGCTAAATATTTACAATCAGAAAGAAAAAGTTGAAATTCTATGACACATAATGAGAAAAGAGGGCCAAGAGAATTTAACACACACAGAATAGACTGAAGTCAAAAGACACAAAGAAAGACAGCAATTAAGTTTATGTGGCAGAACAGATATAAAGAATGATGGTAAAAGGTTAGAATTTACTTGAAGCAACAAGAGACAGGAAGTTGTGGAGAAAAATGATCACCTACTTAGTGAGATTGTGTGAGTGGATGGCAGAATAGAGATAAAGAAGGATGGTAAAAGGTCAGAATTTACTTGGCGCAGCATGAGACAGGAAGTAGTAGAGAGCCATGATCAACTACTCAGAGAGTTTATATGAATGGAAGGCAGAATAGGGATAAAGAATGATGTTAAAAGGTTAAAATTTACTTGAAGCAACAACAGGAAGTTGTGGAGAACCATGATTACTTACTTAGCAAGGCTGTGTGAGTATATGGCAGAATAGAGATAAAGAAGAATGGTAAAAGGTCAGAATTTACTTGGCGCAGCATGAGACAAGATGTGAAAGGCTATGATCACCTACATCCTGAAGGAACATAGAACACAAAAGAAGTCAGAATTCCTAGGCATGTTTTAACCATAAATTCTAGTGCCTAAAAGCCCAGCAGAAAAAAGTTATCGTCTCTTTTCCTACCCATAATCCTCTTTCAAAATAGTTACCTCCTCCCCTGGGCACACATAAAAAGCAGAGGGCTATCACAGAATTTCTTTTTTTTTGGGAGGAGGAGAAAGTGTTGCAAATATTCAAGTGACTACTGAATATCTATAGAAAGGCTGCTATGTTATTAGAGTTTAGGCACATGAAGGAGGTACTCAGAGTAGAATGGTTCTCTAATGATGAAGTGAAAGATATTAAAAAAGTCATCCAAGAAGCTTCTATGAGACAGATACAGACACTCTCATTCAAAGTTGAAATACCATGATTGAAAAGGAAGGAAACTATGTTAAAAAAACTAGGTTTGGAATTCTGGGACACTTGTTTTTCAGTATGTTTTGTGTGTTTCAGTAAGCAGCAAATAAAGAATAACAGGAATAACTGGCCCTAGTGTAATAACACTGGCCCTAGTGTAATAACTGGTCCTCGTGAAATAACACTGGCCCTAGTGTAATAACTGGCCCTAGTGAAATAACGTGAGTTTATATAAAAAGTAATAAAGATAAAAAAAGAGAATGCAAGTAGAAAATTAATAATTACAAACAATTTCTCTCAGGCAATTTCAAAGCATCTTGTTAATATTTAATTAAAAAAACCTGGACAGAAAAAGAAATTCACAGTGTAGAGAAATACTGCCAGTGATGGGAATTTTGACAAGATAATTGAGCCAGTGAGAATTCAATAAGAAAGTATTTTGCTCCTGTATCTGAAATATTTGACAGGATGACAGTCAGAATAAAGTAATTGCTCCCATTTTCAGAACCCTTTACATCAATAATAGCAATATTTTGGACAATCCCATCTGTAGAATGTTCATGAAACTAAAGAAGTTTAGCAAAAGTTGTCTGCAATTACACTCCAAGAAGAAAAAATCTTTGAAAGGAGTTAATATAATGAGACCAGACAATACAGAATTGTCTCCTCTTGCCTGGGATTAAGTGGTTTCATCTATCAATGGATCAAGAAACCATTTTCTTCTATTTTTATTGATCTTTTTCATTTTCTTTCTCTCCATTGATTTTAGTTTGTTTTGATTTCTTTCCACCAGTAGTTCAATCAACTTTATCTCTTTTTACCTTCAACTTTTCTCAATATGTTCAAGCTGTTTATTGATATATATCCTCATATCTATCTATTTATGGTCTCCTACTTTTCTTTCTCTTATTAAATGGTCACCCAATACAAAACACGAGAGCCACCCAAAGTAGAGAGTTACTGAGTAAGGTCAAGTGTGTAAAGGGATGAAATAAGAAATGCATATTATGAAGATATATAGGATAGATAATGAGGAAAGAAGTCTTTGAAAAATTGATACTCACAAGACAGATTGTAAGCAAGTGGAAAACTATGAATAACCTACCTAGCAAGCTTAAGTAAAGGGGTGTTAGAACAGAATTTAGGAGAGATAGCAAAAAAATTTAAGCGCTCCAAAGGAAAGGAAGCTGTGGAGAGCCAAGATTGCCAACGTCCTGAAGGGACATGGCACATAGAAGAAGAATGATTGATTCAAGAGGTTAAGTTTGTAGTGATTAGTAGTAGTAGTTCTCAGGAAGAAGCTGTCTGAGTGGAACTTCTTCCTTACTAATGGAATACAAAGGAAATGAAGATGATTCAACTCTGTGTATGGTAGGTTCTAGCTGTAAAGGTTTGGACTGGTGTACCTAAGGAATGTAGCTCATCTGAATATTTGCCATGGAAATAGTGTTAGAGTAGCCACAGTCTGCGAGAAAGTGTCTATAAGGTTAAAAATAATTAATTAATTTATTGCAATTTTGTGCCAACTAAGCTTAGTAAATAGTGAAGTAGCTTTTCATATCTATCTCAATCTGTTCATATTTATCTACATATCTTTCTCAAGCTACTCATCTCTAGCTCGCTAGCTTCATTCATTCTCTTTTTCTTCTCTTCAACTAATTATGAACTTCCATCCTTCTCATTAGAAACCACTTTTCAATCACAGGCCAATTCTTCCTTTCTTTTTTCAGCCTTCTTGTTTGTCAGTCTGTTGGCCTTTCCAGTGAACTACTCACATAATGCAAACCTCTTCATGAAATGCTTCTACTTTGAATACACTCTTCACTTCCTACTTATCAGCAAAGATGCACATCTGAATCCAGAATATGATCGGTGAGCCAGCAACAATGAGAAGTATAGATGGAGTCTCCTCATACCAATTGGGTGATGATTTTATTTAAATAATTAACATCACTGAAGGTAATCAGTTGCTAAACTTCATGTACCGCTCTCAGCCACTGCTGGTGTGTTTTGGTTAGTGAGCTATTCTTCTAAATCATTGGTGTTCGATTTTTACTGGACATTCAATTTCTTATGCTTGGTCTAAATTAAAAACAAAGATGCCTTTAAGCTATTTTTTATCAAAGGTGAACAACTCTTTTGGTGAACCTCTAATAATAAATTTATCAATAAACTTTCAATGCCACAACTATGTGATGTGTCTCTTCAGGACATTGGTGATCATGGCTCTCCACAATTTCCTGTCCTTTCTAGCTCTTAATAAATTTTGTTTTTTTGTTATCTCCGCATAACCATGTTCCACCATCTATTTACTCAAGCTCACTAGTTTATGCATTGATTTGTCCTAACAACCATATACAAAAGGAATATTTGGTGGGCTTAAATGTAATTAGCATTTAATATTATACTAGCAGCATGGCCCAGCGTTGCCCCTGCTTAATTCAAAAATCGTACGACTCATACAGCAATCGCTATCACTTGACTTAAAATATTTTTGCCCTTCCTTGCCTTTAAAGGAGTGCCCTTTGCCATGCTGATATTGCTACATGCCTTACTTCTTGCCTATCTCACACTGTGAATTTTTTCTAAGCTCTATACTAAGCATTAAATCTGTTATGAAAAAAGAACTAAGCAAAATGAACACAAAAATGATCAGCTTTAAAAAATGACTCATAACTGGAAAAACTAAATGAAAAAAGAATGTTAACAACAAATACTTTTTCACACCCAACCCAGTTCTGCAGAATCAGAATCAACATTGAGTTTAAGCAAGTGAATGAGCCAATTAAATTTTTCCTACTTGTGACAAATGTAGCTGTCAATTTTTTTTGCATGCTAGCATGCTAGTTAACATTCGTGTCAGTCAGCTGTTGGCTCTCATGCTGACCAATAGAATCTTCCTGCCTATTCGTGGCAGCCAGCTATAGGCTCTCACTCTGACCGGTACAAAATGGCTGCAAACTACATGAAAACTACCGTAGAAGCATGAAAAAATTGATTATTTCCACTATCGATGGAAGTTGGGAAATGCATGTGCATGTAAATTTTGGTGCAAATCCAATGAAAATTGCAGCTGTGCATTCATTACACACACACACACATCCTGCCTTTTATAGATAGAGATTTGTTGTTTGTAAATAACATTAGTCTGGGGTTGTACATTTTTTTATTTAATTGCTGTGTATATTTTGTTTTTTCTTGTTCTTGATTTTTTTTGTTTGTTTTTTTTTTTTTGTCAGTTCGCTCCAAGCAAGCCAATAATGTCATTAAGATGCAAGGGACTATTGGGAGTTAAAGAAAATGAAAAAAGTTTTTAAAAGGAACCAGAAACCCAATCCTAAACAGGAAGCAAGGAATAAACTTATATTCCTGTTCAAAAGACTGGGGAGGAATGTGAACCTATCTACTCCTATTGAGGAAAATTTTTTAAAAAATAATAAATAAAATTTCAGAGTTTAGGCAGAGATATTAGAAGTATAGAGTTTAAGTAGACTTTAGAAGGAACCAGAAACCCAATCCTAAACAGGAGCTATGGGATAGACTTCTATTCCTGTTCAAAAGACTGGGGAGGAATGTGAACCTATCTACTCCTATTGAGGAAAATTTTTTAAAAAATAATAAATAAAATTTCAGAGTTTAGGCAGAGATATTAGAAGTATAGAGTTTAAGTAGACTTTAGAAGGAACCAGAAACCCAATCCTAAACAGGAGCTAAGGGATAGACTTCTATTCCTGTTCAAAAGACTGGGGAGGAATGTGAACCTATCTACTCCTATTGAGGAAAAATTTTTAAAAAATAATAAATAAAATTTCAGAGTTTAGGCAGAGATATTAGAAGTATAGAGTTTAAGTAGACTTTAGAAGGAACCAGAAACCCAATCCTAAACAGGAGCTAAGGGATAGACTTCTATTCCTGTTCAAAAGACTGGGGAGGAATGTGAACCTATCTACTCCTATTGATGAAAAATTTTTTAAAAATAATAAATAAAATTTCAGAGTTTAGGCAGAGATATTAGAAGTATAGTTGTAATAGAATTTAAAAGGAACCACAAACCCAATCCTAAACAGGAACTAAGGGATAGACCTCTATTCCTGTTCAAAAACTGGGGAGGAATGTGAATTGGGCGATAGATGAATCTATCTACTCCTCTTAAATGAGAAAGAACCAATAAACTGGTTTTGAGGTTTTTAATCATTGTTATATTTCTGTACTATTAGGTGGGTGCAAAAATAATGACGTAATAATGTCGTTTTTTGACGTTAAAAAATACGTCAAAAAACGACATTATTACGTCATTATTTTTGCACCGACCTAATACCAATTTACTGTAATTTATATTTTTGCTACTTCTCTTACCCTTTTTATGTATGTTCTTTAAATACATTTGTTTTTATTGCTGTAATAAAATTATGCTATAGATGTAGTCTGCTTCAGTCAGTCTAGGGAGATTATGGAGTCTGCTAGGTTCACTAACTAATCTCTGTTGCAGATGCTTGCCCAGGTACATATGTGCTTCTTCAACACCCACAGAGCCAATTTGTGGTCTATGCTGCAACTAAGTTGAACAGACCTTAGCTACAGTTTCTAGGAAAGAGCACATGATCTGACATGACCACCAGTTTGAACATGGCCGGTACACTTAAACCTTCATTCTAGAACAACCATCAATGCCTTTCGAATAGCTTTATCTGCCTAATTTAAGTTTGTGATCATAATAATATGTAATATAATAATATGTAATAATATATGTAATAATAATATGTAATAATAATATGTAATATGTAATAATAATTTGTAATATAAGAGCACATAATCTGACATGACTATGAGCTTGAACAAAACCAGTACACTTAAACACTCAGTCACGATGACTTATGACTTTATTCTAACACAACCATCAATGGCTTCTGAGTAGCTTTGTCTGCCCAATTTAAGTTTGTAATCTATTTTATAAAAGAGCTAATTCTTTGTCTGTCACACACTTTGTGTGATTTTGCATGTATGTATGTAACAAACATGGAAATGTCTGTTATACATGCATGACATACATATGTGTGTGCAATTTAATTTATACACAAGCACATGCAGACACATACACACACAATTTGATCAAATTTGAAATAAGACATTGTAATAGTACATTCCTTTCCAAATCAGTATGGACAACACCTACCCTAGGCAGAGCAACAAAACCATAGACTTGGAGAGAAGAAAAAAAATCAGATAATTATTTGGTAATAAATAAAATTGTTTTTTAAAGTTTTTTGTAGAGATATTTTTCAGTCTGTTATTGAATTAGAATATATAGGCACACATAGTTTGAATATAATTAGAATATATACGCACACATAGTTTGTATATAATTAGAATATGTACGCACACATAGTTTGAATATAATTCGAATATATATGCACACATAGTTTGAATATAATTAGAATATATATGGACACATAGTTTGAATATAATTAGAATATATACGCACACATAGTTTGTATATAATTAGAATATATACGCACACATAGTTTGAATATAATTAGAATATATATGCACACATAGTTTGTATGTAATTAGAATATGTACGCACACATAGTTTGAATATAATTAGAATATACACGCACACATAGTTTGAATATAATTAAAATATATACGCACATATAGTTTGAATATAATTAGAATATATATGCACACATAGTTGGAATATAATTAGAATATATATGCACACATAGTTTGAATATAATTAGAATATATATGCACATATAGTTGGAATATAATTAGAATATATATGCATACATACTTTGAATATATATATGCACACATAGTTGGAATATAATTAGAATATATATGCACACATAGTTGGAATATAATTAGAATATATATGCACACATAGTTGGAATATAATTAGAATATATATGCACACATAGTTTGAATATAATTAGAATATATATGCACACATAGTTTGAATATAATTAGAATATATACGCACACATAGTTTGTATATAATTAGAATATATACGCACACATAGTTTGAATATAATTAGAATAAATATGCACACATAGTTTGTATGTAATTAGAATATGTACGCACACATAGTTTGAATATAATTAGAATATACACGCACACATAGTTTGAATATAATTAAAATATATACGCACATATAGTTTGAATATAATTAGAATATATATGCACACATAGTTTGAATATAATTAGAATATATATGCACACATAGTTGGAATATAATTAGAATATATATGCACACATAGTTTGAATATAATTAGAATATATATGCACACATAGTTTGAATATAATTAGAATATATACGCACACATAGTTTGAATATAATTAGAATATACACGCACAAATAGTTTGAATATATTTAGAATATATATGGACACATAGTTTGAATATAATTAGAATATATACGCACACATATTTTCAATATAATTAGAATATATACGCACACATAGTTTGAATATAATTAGAATATATACGCACACATAGTTTGAATATAATTAGAATATACACGCACACATAGTTTGAATATAATTAGAATATATACGCACACATAGTTTGAATATAATTAGAATATACACGTACACATAGTTTGAATATAATTAAAATATATACGCACACATAGTTTGAATATAATTAGAATATATATGCACACATAGTTGGAATATAATTAGAATATATATGAACACATAGTTTAAATATAATTAGAATATATATGCACGCATAGATGGAATATAATTACAATATATACGCACACATAATTTGAATATAATTAGAATATATACGCACACATAGTTTGAATATAATTAGAATATATACACACACATAGTTTGAATATAATTAGAATATATACGCACACATAGTTTGAATATAATTAGAATATATATGCACACATAGTTTGAATATAATTAGAATATATACGCACACATAGTTTGAATATAATTAGAATATATACGCACACATAGTTTGAATATATTTAGAATATATACGCACACATAGTTTGAATATAATTAGAATATATACGCACACATAGTTTGAATATAATTAGAATATATACGCACACATAGTTTGAATATAATTAGAATATATATGCACACATAGTTTGAATATAATTAGAATATATACGCACACATAGTTTGAATATAATTAGAATATATATGCACACATAGTTTGAAAGTAATTGAAATGGACATCTGTATTATGAAAGTTAATTACCCTTTCTGCCTGGATAATAAGAAAAGAGTATAAGCAAAATTGTGCAGTCCTTTGAAGTCATTTTTATGACTGCTGTATTTTAACTAAATATATTTTCTAATAAATGTAGTATATTAAATGGACAAACAATTTACATTTGGAATTTGATCTTCTTACAAAGTAACAGGTACTACTGAACTAGCATAAATATGATTATTGCATTATTGTATGAGATCATTAATCCATGAAATTTCTAGGACACATAATGAGGAAAAATGCTTGGAAAGTTTTATACTCACAAAACAGATTGAAGGTAAGAGCTACAGTGAAAAACAATATGTAACCTACAGCTATAAACAAAAAGAAGAAAGATAGAATTGTGTAGGAATTACCAATAATAAATAGTTATTTGTTATTCTCAGAACAGCATTGTGATTAGAATTTGTTTTCAGCTGAAAGGTTTACCATGGGCCTGTCAGATATCCAATTCAACAGCTAAACATAACACCAGTTTCAACATAGCAGAGAGCAGATCACAGCATAGTTGCAACATAGTGGGAACAGATTATACCTGGTGTGGTAGTATTCACAACTCATCATTCCCTCAATAACCAGTGAGAATTGCATGGATAAATGTAAAAAAGACAGCTACAAAGAATTAGTGAATCGTGCCTTGAGGTCTGTCCTGTCATTAGTTTTATACAAGTCTCTGAATCAATCTTGTTGAATCTCAAAAGTCTCTATAAAAAAATCTGTTATGGGTTATCATGGCCATACACAATGTTATTACACTGTAAGCTGAAAATATGAAATTTTAGACCAATAACAAGATTGATGAAATAAGGAAAAGATGATTACATTCATGCACATTGTAAAAAATTAAAACCTTTCCTTTCCATTACAAATAACACAACATTAATCAAATTAAACTTGAAATGCAGAATTTCAAATAAGAACAATATTACCACACATGGATGTAAAAACACATGTAAACAAATGCATTAGTATTTGATACTGTTCATTTACATAAAAAGGGTAAAAAACCCAAAATTTTAAAACCTAAAAAATTTGTTGTCTCAGTAATCACTGGTAATAAGTTGTGATTGTTCACTCTTCCTCTAAGGCTATGTATTTAGGTCAGGAACAAGAATATAACATGAAAGCAGTAATATTCAACTCCATCTTGTGAATCACTTTCAGCTCTTTAAATAGAACTTGCAGGGTCCTCATGATGACAGAATTAAAGAGAGTGATTTGATCTTTAGCCTGGATATTTCCAGAAGGCTGGGTGTTGATTGGTGGAGAAAGCCATGATGTCATTAACCCGTAGGCCTTTAGGGTGAGTCATGTAGTTATACTGCTGAAAATGTTGATGAATCAATTGCTAGACCAAGAAAATTATGATATCAGCAAAATTTCTTCAATAGAATCTTTGAATCACATTTTCCGAACTAGTACTGAGAGTACTCTACATATTGTTTTTTACCAACTATCCTACTGACCAATGACCAGTTACCTTCTATAATAAACATCAAATATTCTCAGCTTGTGAAGGATAAACACTATGCAAGATTTATTGGAATGTCCACTCAATCTAAATGTGGTACAAGTTTAGGATTCAAAGTGGTAGTCCTATGTGTACATGAAATCAATAGTCAAAAAAAGCCCAGTCTCCTCAACACATCCTCCTTTAGGGACACTTCAGATATCAGGTAATGACTCAAGCCACTTTCTAAAGGAGAACTATTGTCTGAGGAAATGGCGCCTACTGGAACTGGATTCAGTTAATTTTTTTACTTCAAAGCCAAAAGGCTAATATTAAATTCTTGGCATATATTACTGTACATGCATGGGTTACATTAATAGTTATTTATAATCATAAGACCATAACAGTATGTAAATTTAACATGAACTCCACCCTAAATAATAGTTAGCTGGAAGTGTCAATACTTGGGAGATATCACATTTTTCAAATGTGACATTCAGTTTTTGGTCATTTAGCTTATGATTTGAGCCCAGGTTAAAAAATGAAACCATATAGCTAATTTCCATCATCATCATCATCATCATCATCATCATCATCATCATCACCACCACCACCCCCACTATCATTATCATCAGTCCTGTACATAAGTGTGGTCATAGGGCCACAGTACAGCTGAACCAGTTCTCTACACACTTGTTGCATACATAGCTATAGTATCTAGTCTACCCAGTGGTGGCATCCTAAAATTCCAGGAAGGTAATTTTTAGGAACCTATTCTGCTTATTTTCTTTTCAATCTGAGAATGAAAACAAATCACTTTATAGTATCAAAAAGATTTAAACCATTTTGATAATTTAATAGAAAACATTTATTTATTAAGATATTTCCAGAGTGAAATTCCGTTCTTATCATATTTCTGTTCAGAAGTATGATGCTTTTTTGACTCTAGTGTCATCAACTGTTTTATGGTTTCTTAGCCACATTCAAGATGAATCACTGCAGTTCCAAAGATCCAATAGAAAACCTATTAAATTTATGACTAGAAGATTTATCACATTTTTAACTTCAAAATGGTAGAGGGAGTGTCTATTAGATTTTCCCGAGGCACACACGAGCATGGCTAACATTTTACCTGGACCTTCGGCTATTAATATATAAGATTATTTTCAGATAATCCAACAACTGGTTTGCTAAGCTTTTATAATTTTAAGTATTGGTTTGTGTGAACCAGTGAGAACTGGTAGGATGTCACCACTGAGTCTACTCCATTGTGCTAGTTGGCTGTTGATCTTACAAGAGGGTTGATCTGCCATTTAACAGGTCTCTTCTCACCAGAAAAGACTGGTAGGGGAACAGGTTTAGTCAACAATGACCTGACCATGTAGTACTGGCTTACATGTACTAGTAACACTCATAGAGTGACCACATATTTCCCATTATATAAAGTTTTATATATATATATATATATATATATATATATATATATATATATATATATTAATAGGTTGGTTCAAAAATAATGTCGTTTTCTCACATAGTAACATATGTGAGAAAACGACATTATTTTTGCACCAACATAATAGTTTTGTATCATGTTTTAAAGACATGATAAAATTATTTATAATTAAAATTAAAATGTTCCTTTAATACATAGGCAATCATAATTCTCCACGGATTCCTTTCTTTTATTATCTGCAAATTTCCAGGCATTCTTGGGAAAGATAGAGTAGGGATTCTTGTTGAGTTTTCCTTCTCATAGACTGGTTGTTATCCATGGTAGAAAGCTTTGTTTGCTGTAATATTTAACA
The DNA here is from genome assembly GCA_963932145.1 of Acanthosepion lycidas. Lineage (NCBI taxonomy): Eukaryota > Metazoa > Mollusca > Cephalopoda > Sepiida > Sepiidae > Acanthosepion > Acanthosepion lycidas. The sequence goes on along the minus strand of OZ010599.1, from coordinate 43,446,135 downwards.
CATAGGAAAAAAGGATGGATTCATGCCTTTCCCAAGAGTATTTGTGTGAAAGTAAATGTAACAGACTAAGCAGGAATTTCATTGGGAATATCTATTGCATTACCTACCCCACCAAGATAAATGCTCTTATTCTTTAACTAAACAACCCTTTTATTGACCACATCTCTAATTTGGATGTGCGGTGGGCACTGAAAAATACTGTTACTTTAATTATCTAATTTAAACAGTGAAGGTGTAAATAAATAATTGTGTAATTTGTTTGTTCTTTAATGAGTGGGTGTTATGTCACAGAAACTAATTCCAAGTAAGTAAAATTATCTAAATATTTACTTGTAGCAATTCCTTTAAAAATCATCTCAAACATCAAGGGACATTTTTTATTTTTTTAATCACATATCCTTTTCTAGGTTTAAGTATGTCTCAGTAGTTGCCACAAAATCAGGAACTTCTAAAATCTCATATTCTCTCCAAATATTTGTATTGTTTGATGTTTATTGCTACATAATACAATAGTGAATAGAAAATAAAAATCCAACTTCAATTTATATTTGAATATCTACAATTGATATAATCTGTTGTATTTGACAATGGATATTACAGCTATTTTTTCCTGAGTAGTGATTATCTGACAGGGGAATGTCTACTCTTAATTTTTTTTTATCACCTTGTGTAATAAATCAGGTTTGAGTCTAACAGTAAGTGGTCTAAGGATTCAGAGTGGGGGTTAGGAATATATCACAGTTTTGGGGTTAAAGCAATTGTAATATTATTCCTTTCCTTATATGGAAACATTTCATTGCCCAATTAGCCAGTGCTACCTTTAGCTGAAATTTATAAAATCTTTCAATTAAAATCATTTTTTAGGAAAATAGGTTTCTCACATCCAATATCTCTCTTTCCACTACTGACAGGGGCTTCTTTTCCAACAGTCATAATTTTACTATTTTACTGTAGAAGAAAATTTATGTCATCTAAATTACAAAAATCAAATGTCCTCACAGATATACAATGGTAATGGTAATAAAAAAAGGGAAAAAATTGGTATTTATTGACTAAGCTGCTAGTGTTGTTTTTAGTTGAAATTTATAAAATCATACTATTAAAACAATTTCCAGAAAAATAGTTTTTATGGCTGTTTCGAGTATTAATGAGTGTTTCTTTCATAATCTTTTGTTTGAAGTAGTGTTGAATGTTAACATCTTCATTATGTCATTATTTTCTCTTCAAGTTATGTGTGATAATCTATTTTAATTGTTGCTGCTGCTAAAAATCCCCAACTGATGTGGTTTCTGTTATTTGGTAAAGTTCTTTGTGGTTCTGTAGCACCAGACCACAAAGGTTTGAAGAGGGATGGTCCTCTCTAAGATCTTTATGTCATTCACTTGAAACCATTTTTAATCATTGATCTAAGACAGCTATTCTTGCTTTATTTGGATGTAGAATGGCAAGAGAAAGAGGGGCTTGAGCAAGAGACATGGTTTCTTGTTTCATACTTAGCAAAACAAGAAATAAGGTTTCATGATCATTTCCAATAGCATCCTAACTCATCAAAAGGATCAAAAGGCAACTTGGTTCAGAGATTCATCGTCTAACACTTGAGTCAACACTGCAACAAATACAGTTACAAGTATTTCTTAGGCTCCAGTGCAGTTATAACTTAAATAGGAATTTTTATACAATTTTCATGAATTTGATAATAAGATTCACCTTTCTTTTGTTTCCTTCATATAAGTTGATGACACATAGCTCTGTTTATTTAATTTCTTCTTTAAGTTTTTCACTGAACCAAAAATAAAATTATTTTTTTAATATTGAACTTATTTTGAAGCTTTGTTTTCAGCTGGAAATGATTCCTCTGGCGGGTTGGTTTTTAATTTCCAGTCTGTAAAAACTGTCAAAGTAAAACTTTCATTAGGTTTTTTTTTTATATCAGGACTCTGACATGTACCAGTTGATCACATGATTTGCAATGTATAGTTATGGGGTTACATTATTACTGTGTCTTCAGTCATATCATGTAATTGACTATGAGAGACATGACCTTTGATCATGCCAGCCATAACCTGTTTTGGTCAACCTATGCTGCTGAATATATTACACCTTGGTTGATTAGGATAATAAAGAATAAAGATGATTAATAATCAGGATAATGACTGAAATCATTACTCCTTTTCAGCTGGACTTGAAATTTTCTTCAATTAAAATAAATATGAGCTTCAATTTTGAAGTATCAGGTTGGTGCAAAAATAATGACGTAATAATGTCGTTTTTTTACGTTAAAAAATACGTCAAAAAACGACATTATTACGTCATTATTTTTGCACCAACCTAATACATGACTTTTTAAAAAACACACACAGAAGACCTCCATAAACAATGGAAAAAAAAGGAAATTTGCAAAGGAAAAAATTCTGTGGAGACTCAGGATTATTATTATATATATTATGGATATTATAGCCATTTCTTCCTAACCAGTGTCTTGCCCACTCCCTGTTCTTCATCTTCTTTTTTATTTATTCTGTGTCCTTTCAGGGCATTAGCAATTATGACTCTCCACAATTTCCTGTTTTTTATAACACTTTCATAAATTTTATCTTTTATCTCTTAAACCTTGTTCCACCATCCATTTACTCAATCTTGCTAGATAGGTTATGCATTGTTTTCCTCAGTCTCTCTTGCTTTCAATCTCTTTCCTTATTATATGCCCTAGAATTTTCAACTCTCTCTTTCTGATGTTAAGTGCAAGTATCTATTTGTTTCCATTTTCTCTAAAATTTCCTTATTGGTCACATGTCCGAGCCATGGTATTCTCAGCAATCTTTCTGTAGAACCACACTTCTGTTGCTTCATCTCCTCTTCATCTGTGTATTCGCTACCATATAGGATCCAGTATTCACTACCATATAGGAGGAATGATCTTACATGACAGTTCAGTACCCACTTCTTTGTTTCTAAAAATTATTCCTGTTTCTTAATACTTTCCTTTGCTTTTGGGAAACATCTTTTGCTATTTCAATGTGCCTTCAGATTCCAGTATAGAACTTTCCATCTTCCATTAAAATTCTTCTCAGATATTTAAATTGTTGTACTTATTTGATTTTGGTATCTCTAATTTGTAATTTGCATGTTGGGCTGTTCATTTTGCTGACAACCATCCATTCTTTCTTCTTATAATTGATGTTTATTATCAAGTTTCAATGTATTCATATGTATTCATAAATGATCTTATGGCCCCATCATGGTGAAACACTGATCCCCATATGATCACTGAAGTTAAGCAATATCAAGCTTGGTCAGTACCTTGATGAGTTAGGAATATCAGGTGCTGTAAATCAAACTGTTAATCAAAGTATTTTGTATCAGTCACAAGTGAAATTGTCTAGAATTTCAATGTAGGAAACTTCATGTCATGACCTATATACTTTTTCAGTTGGTTTGGATTTTAGCATAGACCTTACATTTGATTGGTTAATCAAACTCACACACCTCATTTTAATTCATCTTCCATTAAAACTCATTTTTTTCATCTTCTCTTTCTCTTTAAAAAAAAAGAAGTATTTTGCTTTTGAAATGAAATTAATCATTCACTCACCAGTAATTTACTATTGCCTGAGGAGACACATTTGTAGTGTTGAAACATGATTGCTATTGCTTACTGATTTTTAACATGTTTTTGTTTTAATCTCCTATAATAAATAACATTTAGCTGTATTCTGTATTGAGCCCTCTTTTAAATTAAATATTATGAACAGTGGAATTATACTCCATTTGTTCTTATCTTACCTGGACACACACACACACACACACACGTATATATATACAGGGTATATCAAAAATACTTTTACAAAATTTGGGGCCAGATTCCTCACATCAAAACAAGGACAAGAGTCCATATGAACATATGTCCACAAATACTTTGTTTTTGTGTTATTAAGTTTAAAAAAGTTTATGGTAGTTGGAACTATGTTGCCATATAGACTAAGTTACATTTGTCATTCATGTACATTTGTGGCTAGTCTGTCTTCAATGCTTAATGTGTGTAGTAGTGAGTTAACTGAGAAGTGTTCTGTTTAACAATGGCAGGATATTCATATCATGAGCAGGCAAATTGTGTTGCCACAGCTGATTCATCCAACCTTTGCTGCTGTTTATATGTTGCATTGTTGAGACAGGATCCTTGACACCACAAACTATGGATCAAGAAAGACTGAGATCAATTCTTACACCTGAGCATGAAGAACATATTCTACAGGCTGTCAGAGACAATACAGGTATCAGCACACATCAAGTGACCCTAGCATGTTATAGATCTCATAGTACCACATGGAGGGTACTTCAAAAGCAGCTCCTGTATCTGTATTATTTGCCATGTGCGCAAGGTCTTTCGCCCTCTGATCACTTACTGTGGGAAAAGTTTTGTTGATGGTTTATTGCACAAAGTTCCAATTCATTGTTTGTCATTTCAATCTTGTTTATGGATGAGGCAACATTTGGAAGAGATGGAAGACCAAATTTACACAACCAACATTTGTGGGGAAATTGGAATCCCCATGGATTCCAATCCACCCGCAAATTCTGATACAGGCTATACACCAGCATCAACTTACAACTAATATGTGGCCTGGAATTGTAGGTGACTGTCTGGTAGGCCCATATGTTCTCCCACCACATGTTACAGGAGTTGTCTACAGGGACTTTATTTCGAACACACTTCCAGACCTGCTAGAAGTACCCCTGCTAATACGAAGATGCATGTGGTACATGCATGATAGGGCCGCAGCACATTTTAGTCACATTTTTCGCAAGGCACTGGCTGACATCTACCATGAAAGATGGATAGGTAGGAAAGTACTGGTTCCATGGCCAGCTCATTTCTTTGACCTCAATACTTTGGATTTTTATTGTTGGGGCCAACTAAAACAATTGATATTAAATAATGCAGAGACACTTCATCTGTGTTTAATGGAGGCCTGCAAAACCATTCGACATGGTGTGGAAATATTTAAAAGAGTTCACCAGGCAATGATCCGATGGAAGCATGCATGTGTAGAGGCAAGAGGAGGGCATTTTGAACATTTGTTATTAGTTGCTGTATTGAGGCCTACAATGGCCTTTTGGACATATGTTTATTATATGGACATTTTACCTTGTTTTGGTGTCAGGAACCCACCAACAATGTCTATAAAAGTATTTTTGATACACCATATATATATATATATATATATATATATATATATATATATATATATGTATGTATGTATATGCATGTTTCATTGAAAATGACCGACAAGGTACTACGATTAAGCTTTTTATTTAATTTTTCTTGTGTTCAAACAAGTGTTTTCTTTTTTGGAGACAGAATATGTAGAAACTGTCCAAATGTTCTATAATTCCAATTACTTTCAGCTATACTTTTAGCCATTATCAGGATGATTTTATTTTTTCAGTGTAATTGAGTGTGTGCATTGTGTGTATGTTTTTAGTATTATAGAGATGTTTTATTTTACAAACACAGCACATTGTAGCCATGTTGGTAATTAATATTATTATGTGTTGCCTTTTTCTTTTTTATTGTTAAGGCTTCCATTATTTTTATCTTTTTTTACTGGTGGATAAGGTTATTATGTTTGTTTTCTACTAGTATGTTTCAGACAGAATCTGGTAAGTTTGTGTGTGTGTTTAAATGTGTTCTAATAGAGCTGTGGTCAGATAAGAGTAACATAAGGCATCTGGATAGGCATGTAGTCATGTGACTGATGTAATTATTAATTATTTATGAATTTGGTTTGAATTCTGCTTGTTTTAAAAACATACACACTACACACCCACTCAATTAAACTGAAAAGATAAAATCATCTTTGATAATGGCTAAAAGTATAGCCGAATGTGCTTGGAATTATAGAACATTTGGACACTTTCTACGCACAAAAAAGAAAACACTTATTTGAAAGACAAGAAAAATTAAATAAAAAGCTTAATCACATGTTGTTTTTAATGAAACATGAATAAATGAAGGATTGCTGCCTAAATACATACATATACACATATATATATATATATATATATATATATATATATATCGTCATCAACTCTCCTGCCGAAATTCGACGTATGAGGGTCAAGCAGATCAGTTTCCAGGAAACCGACAGCCTGACAATGGCACATAAGATTTGATTATAGTGGTGAAGGTTTCGTGCAGGACCAGCCACACTTTTTGAAGGGCCGAATACAAAGACCTGGTTCACTAAGTGCCACAAGGTTCCCAAACAACTCTCCACAGGTTTTGAATTCAGAGTTGTTCTTCTCCTAGACCAGTTGCCATCCAAGGCTATAGAACCCAGTCTGTCCTGCTATTTTACCCATAGCTGGAGGGAGAGAAAGAGGATTCATAACTTTCCCAAGGGTATTAGCATGTAAGTGAATGTAATGGATTTGACTGGAATTCAAACTCGGCTCTGCGATTCCTCAATCCAAGCCAAGGAGGCACTGTGGAGTAGTGGATATATATATATATATATGGGGAAAAATGTATGACAAAGTGGAAAAAGTTTTCATGTGATGTGTTTCGGCATTTATGACTTCATTGAAGTAAATTTGTTATGTTGCTGCATGGGCATGAATGAGGGATGCTAGGAATTTTAAATTTAAATTTTTTTTATATAGGTGATTTCATTTAGACTCTCTTTTTTGTTTCCATCAGTTTTGTTATTAAATATCCCTCAGTGGTAGGAATGTTGAAATGTTATAAGAGCCAGTACACAAATTTACTGTGGATGACCTTACAATGAAGAACTATCAAAACATTTTCGTTGTAGTTAATTGTTTTTTCCTTTGATCAAAGTAGCAATTTTTATGTCAAAAATAGTGGTTAATCTCATTACAGTGGGCAATCAATGCATTTGATGTTTTGCAAAATGTCCCTTTTGTGTTTATATAATCTTTATTAAGATTCTTTGAGGCTTCATCTATATATTTTTTGTGACAGTTATTACAGGTAATCAAGTAAAAATATATATATCACTATCTCATATACATTATATGTATATATATAGGTGAACGCACGCAAATGCACAGATACACTATGAAAAAATATGCATATAAAAAAGAAGAATAGAGAAGTATAACTAATCAGTTGCTGATGAGTGGAGTCAGAATGTGAAGTTAGCATCAATCAGCTAAGGGACAAACCTTTTACTTGTATTATATATATATATATATATATATATATATATATATATATAAAAAGAAAGAACAGTAAGATATATAATCCAGTGTTCTTATAGATATTTTTATTTTTACAAAATAGTGCTCAATGTAAATTTACAGAGCATTAATATTATAAATTAATTGATTGACATTAGTTTCATTTCATCCTCAAGCGCTTGAGGATGAAATGGAAATAATGTCTTTAATTTAATTACAAAATTAAATTTGAAGCTTTTAGCATCCATTTTTGAAACATGGTTAGAACTGTGTAGCGAAAAAATATTTTAAATCAATTAATTTATAATATATATATATATAGATAGATAGATAGATAGATGGATAATATCAAATCCGTGAGTGTAAAGTTTAATCCAAGTAGGTCTTTTTAATATAAAATATTAAAAAGAAGGATCCATAAAGGGAGCTCAATGTATAGTATACAGAGCAATATGATATACATCAAGGAAAAACTTAACACATCATCAAAAACGTTATAATTTATTTCAACAGGTAAAATCACTATGCTGATAACAAATATGGCGCCAGTTTGTTTACATTTGTACTGATCAGTACAAAAATTTCAGTGATTATGCAGATCAGTGTTGCCAACATTGGGTGAAAATTTTGTGTTAATTTTTTGAAATATTAGAAAAAAGTTATCTTGATAATTATTTGGCACACAGTGTACATACACATACTCGTACATATATATGCACATACATATATAAAATACATACATATACATACACACATATAAAAGGGAGAAGAGAAAATAATAAATTAACATATAGAAAATAATTTAAATAAAATAACTGAAATAATATGAATGAATATATAATACAAAACATACACACACACACACACACACACACACATATATATATATATATATATATATATATATATATATATATATTGACTGTTGATTCACAAAGTGAGTATGACCATCACTGATATGTCCAATCTCCCCACAACACTGCATTCATTTGTTGTGTGAATGACAGTTGATCTTTCTTGCAATGATCTCCTTGATAACATTATAATTTTCATCAAACCATTCTTGATGTTTTGCTGGCATTTTACCCAGAACTTCCTAAGCCACTTCATATATATTTTACTTTAAAGAGTCCCATGAAGATGTATCATTCATTTCAGTAAGTCGTTGTTTTAGCGAATCCTGTGTTTCCAGGGAATGCAATTTTGCAACATTCAGACATGCAGGAAGCTTTCCATTGTTTTGTCTAGTTGCTGGTTTAAGAACAAAATTTATTTTAGCCCCCACTAGAGCATGATCAGTCCAACAATCTGCACCATGAATAGATCTAACAATATGGACGCATATATTAAGGTTAATCTCCGCCTGACAACAGAAGAGGTCACGTGGGAGTCTCAAGACATTTTGGGAAAGCAAGTCAAGAGGTTGACTGACCCAATTACCCATAGCAACAGATGTCTAGACAGAATCTAGACAGGAGACTGATGTAAGCTGGAATTCATGCCAAAACGCAGGACATGTGAGAGTTAGAAAATTACTTGGGAGTCAGTTGCTGTCTTGTCTTTGAAGGAGCAAGACTCGAAATCGAAGCACTGATAACTTATGAATGGGAAGATGAGACTCATTTGATAATGATGGAACTTGTCCGATTCATCCCAGGCAACTCTGGACAAGAAATATAAGAACATGTATTTCTGTTCGTTAAGCCAAATTGAAGACGATAAATCAAGTTATTTATCACAGAAGATGTAAGGGAATTTGTACGCTGAGAATACAGCCTGCGTTTGAAGAAAAGAGAAAACCGGAGAGGAAGAAAGTATATATCTCTGTTACAAGCTGAATTGTGTAAAGAAGAAGAAAGAAAGAAAAGAGAAAACCAGAGAGAGGAAGTAAGTGTATATCCCTGCTGCAGTTGAATAGTGTGCTGAAACTGAACTGTATACAGAAGAAGAAAGAAAGAAAAAAGAAAACCAGAGAGAGGAAGAAAGTGTACATCTCTGTTACAGCTGGACCGTGTGTGGAATTGGATTTGTATAAAGAAAAGGAAAGAAAGAAAAGAGGAAACGTGAGAGAGACAATGATAAAAAAGAGAACTGAAAAGGACAATGATAAAAAAGAGAACTGAATATAAAGATAAGTAATTATATATTTTGGACCCGTGTTAGAAAGATACACATGCATCCATAAATATTATGTTCTTACAAACACCTTTCCACATGTCAAAATAATAATATATAACTCCTATCCCATCTCTTTTGGTTATGCGTTGATTTCTGCATTCGTAGTTATTCATACTTATATTTTTTATCCGTTCGGGTTCAGTCGAATCCATTTGGATTTAGGCATATTTTGGTATCCCAACATAAGTCTTGAGATCTGGTCGTCGGATGTTTTACTCATGCTTATATTTTTCTTTTATTTTAATATTTTGTGTATATGTACATATTAAAATTCTTATATCAAAATTCGCTAAGCCTTATCATTCATCCTTGAATTGTGGATCAGTATTCGTGTTGAAACCGAAGCGAACCTGGGAAAAGATTACTGTTCGATTATCCTAATCGAACAGTGGTCTTTAAAATATTTTTGTTTACTAATTGTCCATTGTCATGATCTGAGAAAGATAGCTTGTATCTCTCCACAGGTGTGATATCTTCTGGTCGGCATATGATCGCCTTATAAACCCATTCGTCGACTAGGGCATATGACAATCCACATAGTAACATGATCACCCCCAAGCTTGAATTGAGTGCTGGAGATAAAAAGATTAAGCTCAGTACAGAGTTCAAGAAGCATCAAACTATTGGTGTTGATTTTCCTGACACCATATTTCCCCAAACTACTCCAGGTCTCCCAATCTGCACTAACTCAGGCGTTGAAGTCACCAAGGAAGACAATCTTGTCATCTTTTGGAATCATGTTGAGTATACTTCTCAAAGATTCATAGAATTGAGGCTTTAAAATGTCAGTACTGTCCATTGTTGGAGTATAGGAACTAATAATTGTAGCGTATTGTGATCCATTTAGATGTAGGAGAAGGGTTATTAAATGCTCACTGACTCCTTTAGGAAATTCAGCAAGTTTTGGTACAAGTGTGTTATGTACAGGAAAACCCACACCAGTTACTCTATCCTCCTCAGCACACTTTTCCTTCCAGAAGAAAGTGTAGCCATCTCCAACTTCTTGAATCTGACCATCAGCAGCTAAATGAGTTTCCGAGAGAGCAGCTACATCTATAAAATATCTCTCTAGCTTCCTAAACTCCAGAGCTGTTCTGCACTGAGGAGTACATCCCCCAGGATTATCTACAAGAGTCCTTATGTTCCAACAAGATAGTTTCAGTTTCATCATTAGTTTTTAACTTTTTTTGAGCACCAAATAGATATTTGCCACCAGCCTCACTATACTGAGAAAGGCAATTTTTGGGTCACCTTTTCTAGAGCCTTCCAGCAATCTTCTGGTGAGCAGTGATCTCCTTAAAAGTGCTTCTCAGACACCCCTGGAAGAACTGAAATCCACCCCTGTCTCAATGAAGTGACTTTACATCTACCCAAAGGCCGCCAAATGTGTAGCTCAACAGCTACACACTTCCAGCCCATCAGACCTATACGTGTTGCTGCATCGCCATCACCTTTGGACTTGGATTAAAAACAACAACAAAAAAAAAATAAACAAACTATAATCTGGAAAGTTGTCATTAATGCCTATGCTGGTTTTAAGGTCAGATACAGCTTACACAGCACTGCATCGACCCTCACCACAAAGCCACATTATCCGTAGACAAGCATTTGCAAGATATCTAGTGTGGCCATGAGGCAGGTTTTCTATCAAAGTTTTCTTCTTCTAGGAGACTGTCAGAAGGCATGGGAGGACCCACCCACAGTGGGCTAACTGCTCATCTGAATACCAGCCCAAATGTTTTTATAGCCTCCATCAGAGAAAGCTAGATGGCCATTGACTTCTTTGACAGGTCTTATATTTGTCCTAGAGGGATTCTAGCCTCTATATATTCTAGATTATATATATTTATATATATATATATATATATATATATATGTAAGGGAGAAGTGAAAATAATATACTACAGCCACCCACCAAATCTTAAATTCAATATCTCATTCATCTTCATATTTATAAAATCCAACACATACACACACATCCATACACACATATACACTCACACACACATATATACATGCATATATATACATACACCTGCATATATATACACCTAAATACATAAATATGAAAACAAATATCAAGTTATATTACTTTCAATAATTAACGCAAAATAATTGTATGTGGGAAAATGAAATAAGATAGACTAAAATTCTATTTATAAGACAATTTAAATTTATTTTTATGACAACATTCAAATATGATCTCATTCCTTTGCTTTAATAGCTAGCTAGTTTTTTTTTAATTTGGAAGAATAAATTAGAATAATGAAATTTTAAAAAACTATCCAGCTATTAAACCAAAATTTATATATGTATGTGTATGTATGTGTTAATATTTTAACTGTTACTATATTTTCCCAACCACCACACACAAAAATCAGACTGAAAGCTAACAACCCACTACTCCGCCACATATGTCTTCAATATTATATATTCCCGGATAAAGAGATTTTCTAGGACAAGCTTCTAGAATTCCTGTCATCTTGTTTTTTTAAAATATTCTGGATAAATTTAAATTTAAACTATTTGTAATTTTGGTCTGATGAGACAGGTGTTAAAACTTACCTGTGGAAATAAATTATAATTTATAACTGTGTTTTCGATGATGCATTAAGTGTTTCCTTGATGCATATTATATATATATATGTATTTCTACAAACATCATTAGAGTGGATACTTGTGTTGGGAATAGATGCCCTGTTTATTTTTTTTACTGTGTTTTTAACTGTGTTTATTACATCTATTGTCTTGTGCATTCAAGAAATCTTAATAAAGAAAATGTTCTCCCAGTAGGGATCAAATTTGCATCCCCCTTTGTAGGCAAAACCACCATTTGATCCAGCATGCTTTACCACTTGGCTTCAAAGAGTATGTCCGTTCAGAAAGGCTATATTTTTCCCCTTTGAGGAAAGCACACCTTATCATTCTGATTGTTTTTCTTGAAAAACCAAAACTGCTTCAGATTCAAAATGTTCATTATTTCTTTAGAAATATAAGTGTGTGTTTGTGTGTGTCTGTCTTTATGTGTGTGTGTGTGTGTGTACAAAAGATTGATGATATTTATTATACATTAGCCTTTTGACTAAATTGAAGCACAAAGAGAAAAAGATTTTTGTTGGAATTTTCAGATATGCCTGTGTCCTTTTTCAATGAGATGAGGAATATACAAAATGGGACGCACACTTCTGGGCAATGTTGTTGTTAGTTAGAGAGCTGAGTAAACTCACATCCCTGTTTAATCCTTTAATGTATGATTTATTTTGAAAATATATTTCAACTCTGATCTCCATCTTGTTGGCTGTTAAATGAAGACACTAAAAAAACACATCTGGTGTCATCAATGCTATGCAATGGTTGGTTGAAGTGTGCAGCGACAAGAAAATTGTTGTTGTTGTCTTTGGTGGTTTTTTTGATGGTTATTGAACCAAAGATGTAATTCTGTGCTTGTTTCTGCAATGTAATTCCTCTTTTTTTTGCTTTTGTAGCCAAAAATGAAATATATAAGATTTGAACTGTCACAAATCAGAGCCAGTGGTTTGAACATTGTGTAAGTGCCAGAGGGTGTGAAATTGCTGTCAGTGACGATATGTTTACAGACTTGGCATCAGGGTGGGTGTATTGCATATATATATATATATATATATATATATATATATATGTTGGTGGAGGAATTTTGTGGGTGAGTATACAGGAGGTGCTACCCAAAACTTCCAGGAATTTGAACAGATTGATTAATATGTTTATGTTTTGAGTTACCTAGCCTTTTATACATCTTATTGAACATTTTACGTATTTCTTGAAATCACCACACCTAATGAAAAGCTAAGATTGCTTACACTGATTTACTAGACAGGTTGACATTTGTTTCAAATAATATTTATTATGCACTTTATCATTGTTAAATATAAAATCTGCAATTAAAGATAAAATACAGTAAAAAAAAAACAACACTATGTCATAAATGTAGAATTATTATCATTAATCCTCTTGCAGAAACATCTTATTGCAAGCAGTATTCTTGATACTATTGTTTGCCCAATACAAGGTCCTAGAGCCACTACCAATAGCAGGTTATTGAATATAAGGACAAAGGGAGAAAATAATAAAAGCAGATTATGAAGATATATAGGATAAATAAAGGTTGACCCTAGACTTGAGGTGGTTAAGATCATAGTGACCAGGGAAGCATCTTCTCAGGAGTCTGTTCTATAAAGTAATAGTTTTGAGCTTATCAAAATATTTTTCACATTTCATTTCTAAATAAAAAAAAAAAAAGAATTGTAAAGTAAATAAAATAACTCTAAGGAAATTAGATTAGAACTTTTTCTGTGTCATACCCCTTAGGACATTGGTGATCATGGCTCTCTACAATTTTCTGTACTTTGTAGCTCTTAATAAATCTGTCTTTTTGCTATCTCTCCTAAACCATGTTCCACTATTCATTTACTCAAGCTTGCTCAGCTGGTTATACATTGTTTTCTTCTGTCCCTGTTTCCTTGAAAAGTTATCATTTGAGCTGAAAAATCATCTTAGAAAAGAGATCTTAAATGTTTTCATTCTAAAGCAATCATGTTTTGTTTTTTGTGGGGTGTTTATCAAGGACAAAATTGATTTTTGAAATACCGGTTTTTAAATAAATAAGCAAAAGCTTGTTTAAATGAATCAGTTATTCATTTAAGATATGCCATTGAAAAATTGAGTGGATTTAGAGGAAATGATGCAAGTTAGGACAAACGATACAAATAATTTACAAAAAGCTTCATATCTCTCCTAAACCCTGTTCTGCTAAACATTTACTTAATCTCATTAGTTAGGTTATGCATTGATTTCCTCTATCTCTTTTGTCTTCAATATGCCCTGTGAAATGAATACATGTGCTTACAGTATTAGATTAATACAAAAAGTTACTTTAAATTTACAGTATGCCTCATAATACCAACAAAGAAGTGTCTTCATATGGATGTAGGATGGTGTTAGAGATACTGCTTTGGAGCCTAGAGCTTAGCAGTTGGAAAAGCTTGAGAACACCTTATATTGGTCTTTTTGTTGTCTTTGTACCTTCATGATATATCTGAGCATGGCGCACCACAATTTTGTAATAAATTTTGTCATTTTGTTATTTCTCTTAAACCTTGTTCCACATGTTATGCATGTTCCTCTTATTTTCAATCTGTCCTGTGAGTATCAGATATTCCAGGCCCTCTTTCCTCATTATGTGCAATAGAAATTTCAAATATCTCTTCCTGATTGAGTCTGTCTATATTTCTGAGATGAGCTATTATGTACATTATTTACATTATTCGGACTATTGTCCTCATCTTTGTCGCCATATTTATCACAACATTTCGGCCGTTGTATGCTCCGGCCTTCTTCAGGTGGTTGGAATTTTGAACTGAACCCTTTCATCCATCTTCCTGAAACTGACATCCATCAAGAATGGCACGTGGAACTAGAACAGTCTACCCCAGTGAGCGAAATAAAGGGTTCAGTTCGAAATTCCAACCACCTGAAGAAGGCCGAAGCATACAACGGCCGAAACGTTGTGATAAATATGGTGACAAAGATGAGGACAATAGTCCGAATAATGTAAATAATCTCTTCCTGATGTTAAATATAAGTTTCCTTTTTGTTTCCATTTTCCTTAAAACTTCAACATTTCTCATATGTTTAGTCCATGGTATCCTCAGCATCCTTCTGTAGAACACCATTTCTGTTGCTTCAAGATTCTGTAGCTTATAGCATTCATTGCTATATAGGAAATTCAATATTATATAACAGTTTAGCACACTTTTCTTTGTTCCTAACAGCATTTGTTTCTATCTCTTAATACTTTGCATTCATTGGTAGAACCACATCTATATCATTTCAAGTCTCCTCTTCATCTGTTAGATGTTCTGATTAGATATTATATAACAGTTTAACACTCTTTCCTTTGTTCCTAACAATTCATTGGTTCCACCAAGTCTAACTTTCATGGTGAGGACCTGCCATGCCACTCACATAGTAGCAAACCACCCACATTCCATCCGTATTCCATCAGTGAGAAATAAGTTTCACTCAAACAGCTTTGTCCTGCAAACAGACTCCCAAGAGGATGTTTCCCTGATCACTACAATCTTAACCTGTTCAAGTTTAGAGTTAACCATTATCTTCCCTCCTATCCATATAAAGTACCCCCCTTAATGTAACCCTCTACCTTGGGTGACCTTGAACAGGGTGAACCTTACTGTAAAAAAAAAAAAGATTTTCAAAAGAATAGTCTGTTAGTGTTCACAAAACCATGATTACGCCTGAGGAAAGATATTTTGTTTAATATGGTTTATGCTTTTGTATGATGTTAACTTTGAGTGTTTGGATCTTTCTTTAGAGTGAATGCTGTGTAGTATTTTAGTATTATCTGCAGTATTTTCTTCTGCATAATACAAGAAATTTTGAATGAAAACTAAAGGCTATAAAGTGTACTATACACAAGTACACATTTTTGGAAATTTTTACTAATCTCTTATTTGAAACATCAAGCTTGCAAATACACTCAGTTAACACAAAGTAGACAGGCATTGATAACAATTGTTTACAAAAGGTATTTCATATGTTGGTAATATTTGTTCTTTGGGAATCAGCATAATTGACTATCTTTTGTCTCAACAACAGGAAATTAACTGAAATTGATTAAAAAATGAATAAAGGGAATACACAAGATCTGCCATGTTACAACAAAGATGTGAATAAACGTAAAGGTGTATTGTATTTTCTTGTACATTATATGAGAAATTTTGACCAAAAATTAAAAGCAAAAATCAGGGGCAGGGAGTGGCATATTATACACAAGTACACGTTTTTGGAAATTTTTGCTCAGCTTAAAAAAAAATCTTATTTGTAACAGCAGGATTGCAAATACACTCAATTTTGCACACAAGAAATTGTTTCTATTTTTATTTTTGTCTTTTTCATAAAGTTTTCTCTCTCCATTTTTGATGAAAGACAATATTTCTTTTATTTTCATTGTTTATTAATATATCCAGTCTGCACCCACTTGCATCCATGCATCAGGATCATCATTCAATCTCCTTATTCCCTTTTCTCCCCTGGTGGTGGTGGTGGTGGTGGAAGAGATGGCTGGGAAGACCCAGTCGACTCCAGAAGAGACATGAGCAGGAGTCACAGAGAAGTGTTAAGGGTGGATGTGGCTGAGAGAGTCGAGCTCTCCTAACAGAATGTCACAGAATCCTCTTCATGCTGACAGTTGGACTCAAAAGTCTTGTTCCCATCCTGAATGGTCCTACACCATGAAGGCCAATTTGCAGCAATGCTTTCCCAGGTCTCAGGGTTGATGTTGGCCTGTATCAGGAATGTCTTCAAGAGATTCTTGAAGTGTTGTTTTAGGCCTCTGTGTAGCCTTTCCTTGTGTTATTTTGAGCATAACCTCTTGCCACTGGCAAGTTCTCCAAACAGGATGATATGTGGGAGTTGAGTGGGATGTATTCTGGAGACATGACCTGCAGTGATTTTGAAGGATGGTAGCCTTGATGCTGGGGAGAGATATTCAAGAGAGGACCTCAGTCTTGTTGATGTGGTCCTCCCAACTGATGTGAAGAATTCTTTTGAGCTTCATTTGCTGGAACTGCTCTAGACACATGATGTCCCTATAATACAAAGTCCATGGCTCACAAGCATACAGAAGGGTGGAGAGGACCATGGTCTTGATGACCACAATTTTTTTCTCATGGTGAGACCATGAGTGCTGAAGACCTGGTGTGAGAGCGTTCTGTATACAATATGATCCACTTTAATCTTGTTGTCAAGGTCTTTTTCACAGGTGAAATTAATCAAGATAATGCTGACAAAATGGAGAAATTTATCAATGACTCCTACAGGCTGTCCATCGATATTGATGTTCATATACCGTGTTGCTTGTCCAGGGTTGGCTGGATGAGGAATTCAGTTTTTGACATTGACCTGCATCCTGAAGTGTTTGTAGGCCTCATTATACAGGTTTGCCAATCTCTAGAGGTTAATGGAAGTCTGGTCAGCAATTGCATTGTCATCATATCACTGAAGTTCTTGCATGTGGGTGGTGGTATTTTTTTGTGTGAGAACAAAGTTGGGTGAGGCTGAAAAGTCCACCATTGAATCTGCATTGGATGTCAATGCCAGTGCTGCCTGGGAGGATCTCATTGATCATGGCAAAAAGGTACAAGAGAATGTCAGAGCTAACACACAGCCTTTTTTAAGGCCAACAGTGATTGAAAATGGGTTCATCCAGGCCTCCATTCCATCCTGGAGCATATGGGGAGCCAAAGCGGGCAAGAGTGGCCCATTATTGCTGGTCATGGAACTTTGTCAAAGGCCTTCTGGAGTCCTTCAACTCTTCTCCTGGAGCTGCCACACACAAAAGACCATGCTGGCAGTGCTCCCCAAAGGCTGGAAACCACATTGGGATTCTGGAAGGATCTTTTCTGCCATGAGGAAGAGTCAATTCAGTAGTTTTTGCACAAAGATCTTCCAGTGATGTTTAGGAGGATGTCATGATAGCTTCTACAGAGAGAGCAGTCTTTTTTTTTTATCATTGTCACAATGTTAACATTTTTAAAGTCCTAAGGAACTACTTTATCTTCCCAGATTTTTTGTATCAGGAGCATTAGCCACCATGGGAGAAAAATTCCAGGGGTACATTTTTGATTCTGGGAGCTTTTCCAGATTTCATAAAGTAGGGTGTTTCTTCCAATTTGTGGATGGTTGTGGGGAAGTAACATCCAATATGCTGGGTAGGGATTTGGGGGTGTTTTGCAGGAGGTCTTCCTGCATGGTAACATGACCATTGAGAAGGCTCTGAAATATGATATAGAAATATGATAAAGTTATATTAAACAGAAAAGTATAATAGATTAATTAACACCTTAAAATCTATTACCAGGTATGTCTCGTTAGCACCTTTCCCCTTTGAAAATAAGTTTTGAAACAGAAATTAAAAGAAACATTTTAATGGCTAAACATCCGGGGCATTTCTATCCTTTAATATCATGAAAAATTAAATATTTTAGTGAAATATATGTACAACATTGAGATTTAATGGTTAATATAGTAAAACTTTAAAAAAAAATTATATACAGATGGCTATACTACAGGGCCGTATGATACTCAATGTATTCCCTACTTTTAGCTTCAGAAACATGGGGTTGCATTTATAGCCAAGTCACATTATACATAAGTTTGACTGTGATGTGATGAATGATATGTGTATGAATGTTTCAATAAGTAACAAGTTAAACTATGAGAGAATGTGGGTGTTGTGTAACCAATGTAAGAATTTAATCTTGTTTTTATTTATTTCCTCCAATTTTACATTGAAAACCCATTTTAGAAAATGTTACTGACTATGATAATAATCTGGTCAGTTAGGTAATGTGTGGAGAATTATTTTGAAGCAAATGTAATCAAAATGGACAAGTGTTCCTGAGGCAAGTTCCTCACATGTAGTAATTTGATTACCTTTCTTTGAATTGTCTTATTTTTGTTTTTGTTTTGATATTATTTTTTCAGTTTAATTTACATTAAATTTTCACCCTTTTCTTTGGTTTCACTGAAGACAGCAGAAGATTTCAAAATATCAATGTTAATCTTCAGTAACAAATATCTAAATAAAAGATGCATTTTCAAACCTAGGAAATGTAATAATTTGACTGCTATTTTTATTTCTTTCATTCTGGAATTGGACTTGTTTAAATTTAATTACCTAAATCGTTCTTTAATTCCTTGTTTCTATTTATTTGCAGAACACACAAAAGATTACGATAGAAAGATATTTTTGATACATTTACTGTAATGTATCCATTACTTATTTTATTCACTTCTTGAAGTTCTTAACATTTACAACTTTTCTGCTCTTCTGTTTCCAAAGATTAATTTGTTTCTGTTATGGTTTCCTTCCAACTCCAGGATTCATGAAGTTACTATTTTCTATAATTCATGAGGTTACATTATTTCTTGGAGTATTTGCCTGCAAATAAATCTGGAAGAACAAACCAATGACAGTTCTATATCTATATGCCTACTTATCAAAGTTGTAACAGGGTAGCTAATTTAGAGTTCATGTAGTAGTAATCCTGACTTGATATTATTTGAGTGTTGTTAAATAATTACCCTGTTGTTATATGTATTTGTAGTGTACGAGGAATCCTTATCTCTTTTTTTATTTTGAAAACTAAATTAATTAAAACGTACAACAATAATATAAACAATAAAAACTTGAGACACATGTTAACATAAATAGCAAAAATTTGTATTTTCTTTTTGTGATGTGAATTACAGAATATTGATATGGTGTTTGTAAAAATGTTCTCAGTGTCTCCTTTGTTTAAAAGCCAGTGCTTACTTTGCTTACTTTACTTACTTGGTTTGGTTCCGAGAATTTCATTTGTGAGGATGCAATTGACATGGTTTGGTTCCAAGAATTTCATTTGTGAGGATGCAATTGACATAGTTTGGTTCCAAGAATTTCATTTGTGAGGATGCATTTAAAAAAAATATTAAACTTAAGAACCTAAAATTTGCTTTATTTCTTTTTTTCTTTATTTTTAGCAATTTTTTTAGCAATTGATTTGATATAACCATTCCAATTCATATCAGTGGAAAAGATAAACCAAAAAGATACAATGACTTACTCTTCTGGAGGTTAGCATCAGCTATACTGATGAAATGCAAGAAAAGATTATCTAAGATGAGTATAAAGAGAGTAGTTTAGTTTCCAATGCTTTCAAATTAACAAGTCATTTCTTGTCCAGTTAATAATAGACTGTAGGTTATTTTTTTAGCTCAGCTGCCAATTCAACTTTATAAATTTCTCTTGTATTTCACATTGTTGTAAAGTATCCAGTTTTCATTATTTAGCACAGTTTGTTTTAAAGAGAACATTTTTCATTATGTTTAAGTAGTGAATACTACAGAAATATGGGTCAGTAGTTTTTTAGTTTGTTTTTTGGGGAGCTTTAATTAAGTGAGAGCCCACTCTCAAAGAAAATAATTTTTAAAGTGTGATGTGAAATATACTGGCTACTTTGTCCATTGTATAGCATTAATTATTCTCAATTAATAATTTGATTTGATTACTGTTAACCTCAATTGGTTTCCCTAACCATAGGACATTGTTTGTCAGACATTTCCTGCATGAAAATTTGCAAACCACTTTTGACATGTTGTTATTCTCAGTACCTTCTCCATAAACTACACAAAGCTTTTTTTGTACTTATATCATTTTTTTTTTTTACTTTTCTTAAAATAAAATAAACATAAATATGCCAAAATACGGCATATTTTCTTTCTGTTTTCAATGTTAAAATTTAAAAAATGCTTTGATAGTTCTTTGGTACTAATTGAAATTAATAAAATCTTTCCCTTAAAACAATCTTTAAGAAAAATAGGTTTCTGAAGTCCAGTAGCTGTTATTGCTCCTTCTGTTATTGATGGGAGTTTCCTTCTTAAACTTTTATTTGAAGTAGTATGGCAGTTTTGTGGAGGTTATCTTATGACAATATCCATTCCCACCATATATTGCTATATTTGGTTTAGGTATATGTTAGCCTTGTGTAATGATTAAAAGAAAATGTACAGGGTGTTGAAAATTACAAAATAAATCTTTATATATGATAATATAATAATACAGAAGCATAAAGTGCAAGTTCAAGGTTCAAGGTTCAAGAGTTCAAGTTTAAATAGAATGTCTTACGTGATGAATATCCCAAGAGATAGAATATCCTAAAAATAGAGCATCCTAAGAGATAAAAATGTAAGGAAACAGTTTGTAGTGGATGTGGTAATTATAATGGGTAAATACTTGTTGAGAATATGCTGCATGATAATTAACGATTTCCACTATCATTTAAATCTCTATATTCATACATGGAATAAGATACAAAACTCAACAGGATAACAATTAGATTTATTAATGTTTGATGTACAAGCATGTGAACTGAAAAGGTAGGACAGAGTCGTGTCCCTTTGATTTGGTAATAGTTGTACCGGAGTTCATATTAAGAAGAAGTAATATTGAACTTGTAATTTAGAAGAATAAAGTTTGGAATTGTGAGTTCTAAAATTGGTAAAAATTCAGGAGTGATTTCAGAGGTTGGTGAGTGAGTGTATTGGAGTTGTTTCGTGTTAAATAAATTTAACTTTGTAACTTCAAAAGTATGAGTGACGTGGAGTAGTTTAGCAATTGGTTATCCATCACGAAGCTCACTGGTAAACTTGTGTTCGTGCATCGTATTTATTTACATTCCTGGTCACGTGTGTGGCTCGCGAACACATTTCAAGATTTTTGGCGGTATTTTGTGTTTAAACACGTGTGCGTAGGCATTGTTATTACTTTGAGATATATTGGCCAATCAGAAGCAATTATTGTAAAACTTGCGTCTGGAGCCTGGAATGTGTTTAGCTAGCACAAAAAATCTATAACTAACATGAAAATGTAAATTGAAAATGTTTTTAGCATTTCTTGTCCAATGAGGATGTAGTGCACTCAGTAATTGGTTCTGATCCACTGGCATATGGAGGTTAAGCTCTATAAATTCATTTTATGAGTATCTTTCTACATTTGTAAAGAAAAAATATTAATTACACTTTATAATTGGTAATGAAAAAAATATGTTCTTTTACATTGGGTGTCTACTTTCCTGTATATACAGTCAAAAAAAAAAAAACTCCTTAAACATTTACTTAGTATATGTTAGGCACCATTTGGTAACCTCTGGCCTTTAACAGCAGATAATTATCAGAATGTTTATAATAAAAAAATAAAGTTAGCTAGAGACAAGTCAGAAGAATGTTAATGAAGTTTTTATATTCTACAAAGGGAACAGGTTAACAGAGTTTAGAAATGTGCTATATGCCTTCTCTCTGATCTAGAAAAGGGAAAACTAGTGAGTGCTATAAAAGGCTGTCTTTATTCCAGAATCCAGCATATTATGCTGCAAGAGGCTGTGTCTACCCACATACCAGGATTACATTATCATGGCAGTATCTAGCTGAAGACTGTCTCTGTAAAGATGGAACTGTGTTAATTAGTCGTTGAGCATTACATGGCAGATCAAACTCAGTGATTACTAATTGGGGAAGAGCAAGGAAAGTTAACCCAATATACTATTGATCAAATATTTTATGCATTTATGATTTAGTAAATTTGTTATGTTTTTGTTTTTTATAGTTTTAGTCAACATTCATTCTCTATGATTTTTTCCTTTAGGTTGCCAAACTAAAAAAATAAATTCATTTAACTATTTATAAAGAAAAACTCATGAAGTTGAGGGTTATTCTATACATGGTAGAACAAAAGTTTGGGACCACCCTTTGGATTTAAAAATTACTAAGTTTCATACCTTCTTTGGTTTAATTAACTCCTACTAAATTAGGATGCTGAAACTATTTAACACATTAGTGAATGGAATCCAATTTTTTAGAGAGGGGTTACTTAAAACTTAAAATCTGCTAACCCAAAGATTACCATTAGCCAGAAAAATAGATGAAGCAATAAGGGCTTTTAAGGAAATTTTATGCAGTAACTGTAAATTAGTTTTGAAGAAGAACACAACATTTAATTTTTTTGGTGATTCTTCAAAATCCAGGGGTTGCCCCAAATATTTTCTCTATAGTGTATGTGAGTGGCTAACTAATTAACCATAGAAATTAAAAACAGGAAAGACTTAAGGTTAGAAAGAGCTATATCGAAAGATAGACTGATCGACATTAAAAAAAAAAGAGAAGATTTTATTTTATTTTATTTACAAAGAAAGATACTTTTTGCACAAGACAGAAAATCCATAAGAAAAAGCAAGATATGAGATTCTGTCAAAACTGATTAATGTCATGTTAAGGGAGTGATGCACCAAAGGAAACAGAATTCAGAAAGAAAAACAAAGCCAACCGACACATGCAGCCATAAAAAATTTGGCTTGAGACCATCACAGAGAATAGATATTAATTATCTTTCAGAGATATCATTTAATTTTAATTCCTGGGTCCAATGAAGGGAGCCATCTGGTGTGTGTTAGAATTCTGGCATGAGGAAGAAAATCGTATTATTATTGCTTATTCAAACTCTTGATCTCAGACACAGCGTTGTTGAAAATGGGCATTTGGTGATAAGAGGATTTTAAGGCATGAGAAAAATAAAGAATTTGATTCTCAGGTAAAATATTATGGATGTCCCAGCTAAAAGTTGACTTAGCAGAAGAAACCAGGTGTCGGATTTTGACAGTGATTGATGAGTCGGTAGAGAGACCCGACTAAGTGAACTTTGGGTGTCCCCAAAAGAAAGATGTGATAAGAATTATTTGGCAATCTGGGATTTGTAAATGTTTTGGCCGAAGGAAAAAAAAAAAGAAAAAAAGGATTTTGTAAACAAAATTCTGGATAATAATTTCAAGAGGGCCAGTCTAGCCACACCCACACTGCTGAGAGATCATTGGTCAAGTGGTAGCATGGGTGATAGGCGGAGGTGAATGTATGAGAAAGATGGAGAGGTTGTTAACACCCACTGAGGGGATTGGTATGAGATACCAATGTGAGAGAGGAAGTGTCTAGGAGGATAACTCTCCTCCGACCTTCTCTCATGGACGAGGGAGAAACCCCTGAAATGGAAAGTGATTAATCTTCCAAAAATGGGAAGTAATTAATTTTCCTGGCCTAAGAACAAAGAGAATTCTTGCTGGGAATCGAGAATAATCGGGAACCCAAATCACGTCAGGCCCCTACACCAGTTTTTGTTCAGTATCCATATAAATGAACGTCTTCAGGCAGCTGATCAGTTTTGGAGTTAGTTGGTTCCAGGAGTTTCAGCAGTTGATTCACAGTTGCAGTCAGGCCATTGCCTCACAGAAGCTGACCAAGAAATTCCATGTCCTTCCAACTTAGCCTTCCTACTAAAAGCAAGTTATATTGACGAACAACTTAAGATACCAAAACTCGCTTAAGAAACGTAAGTGTCACGAATCCATAGAAATGGGCTGGGAGAGAAACACACTCCTTTATTCAACAGATGGATAAAGATAATTTGTTATTTCTCAACATATTTGAACCTCTTGAGTTTTGTTTTATTGTTTCTTTTACTTACGCTTGTGCGATATCCCCTTTACTCTGGATTCAGCTTGCACTACGGCCCGACACCTGATTGATTTTGTCTACCTAAGATCAAAGTCACAATGTGGGTATGTTAGACTTGAGATAAAAGTAGTTACTTCGGTAACCAGATGTTGGAAGTGAGCTGGGAACGACAAAGCTGCTATTGAACCGGAAACAACCAGATCAACCAGGACACAGGCTGGTAGCAGCGACAAAAAGTCAACCCCAAAACGCTGGTGGAAGAAACCTTACAGCTTTACGCCACAACTGGGAGTTGACCATGGGCTGACAGCTCAGTGCCACATATTGGCATCGCAACCAGAGGACATCACATATTGACACTGCAACTGCGACCAATGGTGCATGTCACATGTATATACTAAAGAATTCTTGCATAATTTTATGATACACATGTATTTTAAGAAATTAATTTTGTTATATTTGTTGATGAGTGATTAACAATAGAAAACAAGAGGCTGGAGTAGGAATTGGATCATCATACAGTCTTCCAGGGATGATATGTCAATATCAGTTTGGTTGTTAGAATTTCTTAGATGAAGCATTTAAATTGCTATTAATTTCAAATTAGTTTATCTTTCATTTTATTTTTGTTGCAATACTGAATTCATTTTAATTTCTACACTAAGCAGCATGAAATGGAAATGGTCAGTGAAAGTAAAATGACCTGAATGTTGTGATGAAAAGCAACAAAAATTAAATATAAGATAAAATAGTATGAAATTAATAATGTGACACGGTGTTAAAAAATTTCCAGCCTAACCAAGAAATGTCCTTACACTTAGTCAAATTCTGGGAGGTGGATTGGGCCGAGAAATTTTTAACACCTCCTTATAATACAAATGTTTTATCTAAGAAATTCATACATTTTAAACCTATTATATATATATATATATATGTATATATATATATATATATATATATATATATATAATGTAATGAAAAACAAACCACTTTAATGTACCATTACGATAATTTATTTCACCTAAATCCTTTTTTAAGGATTCAGGATCATCAGGTAAATCTTCCAACAATGAAATGAGAAAAAAAAAAAAAAAAAAAATCATATATATATATATAATACAAATGTTTTATCTAAGAAATTCATACATTTTAAACCTATTATATATATATATATATATATATATATATATATATATATATATACAAGTATAGGATTGGTGTATATGGAATAAACTTCAATAACCAAAAAATACTATTCTTAAAAGAGTGCTCAATACAGAGTAGAGCAAATATAATTTATTCGAAAATTATAACATAAATATGTTACAAAATCACTACAAAAATAGCCATTTTGTTTCAACACTTCTGGTGTCTTATCAAGTGATGGTATTGAATGTAGAATAAAGAGAAGAAAAAACTCTTTATTCTACATTCAACACCATCACTTGATAAGACACCAGAAGTGTTGAAACAAAATGGCTATTTTTGTAGTGATTTTATAACATATTTATGTTATAATTTTCAAATAAATTATATATATATATATTACTGTAGTTCACTCAGTACAAGCCCTAAGAGCCACTCAGGTAGAGGGTTACTGAGTGAGATTGTTGTAAGGGTTTATGGAAGAATGAGGAAGCGGGTGCAGATTAGGTGGGTATTTAGAATAGATAGCAGTTGAAGTGGTTAAAATTATGGTAGTCAGGGAAGCATCCTCTGTTCCACAATTTAAAAGTTCTGGGGTAGAAGCTGTCTGAGTGGAACTTCCTCTTTACCAAAAGTATATGAAGAGAATGAGGAGGATTTGATCTGACATAAAGAATTTTTATTTTTACTTAACATTATTTTTCAAAAAATACGTATTCAGTTATATATTCCCTATTATGTGCTACTCGTTTCATCCTCTAGAAGGACTTCATTGACTCAATCTAATGGATAATAAGAAGTTATATGGTAATAAATATTATCTTATAAATTTCTATTCTCACCGTAATAACAAAATAAAATCTGGAATAATCATTGTATTCTATTTAAGAGCAATCAGAATTTGTAGCCCTCAGTTTTTGCACAAAGCGGTGAATAAATTGAAAATATTTTTTAAGCCCATCCAATACCCAATTATGTTATATTCAACATGAAACAAAAGTCTCATAAAATATCTCAAAATAGAAAAGTGTGCCATTATGACGAACACAATAACTTAAAATATACTGGTGTAAGTCCCAAATTATCAAATCTTTTAAAAAACATCTAACACAATCAAAAATAAACATTCTCCTACCAATCATAAAAATCTGCATCTCATATGCTATTTCACTTTTAACAATAATTTTTATAAACAAAAATATGTATTACCAAAATGTTCAACTCTAAACAAGGTTTTAGCATCCATCTAAGAATTTCTTGAATCTGGTTCTTTCCAAAATATTTTACCTAAACAATCTATATATTTCTGATATACCGATGATGATCTATTAATATATCTCCCACAAAACTACTTTACCTGAGCTTGTAGATAGACTAAAAAAAGTTGAACATTCAATAGAATTCATTTACAAAACAGAAAAAACTTTACATTTCATAGATATCATGTTACACCATAATGACAATAGCCTAAAACTAAGTGTCCATCATTAATCAACTAATAAAAACAATCTCATAAATTTCTATTCTCATCATAACACCAAATATAATCTGAAATAATCATCTGATTCTATTTAAAAGCACTCATAATTTGTAGCCCTCAAGAAGATTGAACCATTCTAACAAACCCAACAAGTCTTAATATATTATTCTACCCACCAACTATATCACAACAAGAATTGAAAAGAATTTAATTAAGCTTAACATAAAATTTGTACAACTACTTCTAAAACTTAAGATTTAATTAAACAAAATAATATGCTAAAACTTGATGAGGAATTTACTCTGTCAGCTGTAATAATTGCCACAAAGAATACATCAGACAGACCTCAAGGAATTTAAATAAAAGATTACATGAACTCAAAAGCATCTTTTACAAAACAATACACTCAATGCATTCGTTGCTTACTATAATGAGTCTGACCGTAATTTGGATTTAAAAATGCTACTTTAATTAAAAGCAAAAGTAAGTTAATCAGACAAAAACATATAGAAAGTGCTTTAATCATTCACAATAAATTTATGTTCAGGTTCTTAACCTTTCTTGGCAGATTTTCTGTTATCACAATGTGGGATACAAAAGTGAAAAAGCATAAAAGAAAAACTTAATGAAATCAACTGGACTATATACACAAAATATATATTTTTTCTAAATAAATTAAATTTTAAATTGTATCCCCATGATTTCATCTGCACATGTAGTCTTATCAACATAAACATTACTTTAGTCCGATGAAGTCCTAAAGGATCTTTTTCCTCTTTGTCATAGATTTTCCCTAAAATAATAAGAAATGAAGTGTCACTCTTATAGTCATTTGTAATTTGCTCAATATTTTTGCAGAAAAGATTTATTCTTGCCTAAATCTGAAAGACACCAACTGAGACTTGGCCACAGAAAAACAGCAGTTATCTATTGCCTTTATTGAGGATTTATAGATAAATGGATGCAGTCTTCTAGAGTGTGGTTGTCATTACTTTCTTTTTCTCCAGCAATCAATTGCCTAAGTCAGGAACCGTGAACTTTCTTATGAAACCATTGCACCAGTAGGGCAAATTAGGTTGGATCAATTCTCTGCACCACATCACTTTCAATAATATAAAGTACCGGTCTGATACATTAGTTCATCCTTCTTGTCAGCTTTTGTGTCAAATTTGTGAAAATAGCAAAAGGTCAAAAGGAGGCTAAAGTGTAACAAATGAGAACCTTATTCAGGAATGCCAAAAATTCAAAACCTAAAATATTGGGAATAACCCAGTTTCCATCAAAGAATCTTTGGAAGGGATGATTATTTCCATTTTTATCTAACTTTTAAAATAAGTTATAAATCTCTGACAAAATGGTCAACAGTACTGAAATTCAAATATCAACATATTTATTTTTTTCTATATATATTACTTCAAAGGCCATTTTTAGTGGGTACCCATATTTGAGTAGATGGTTCCTTTATTTTAAACCGTATTTATTTTGTCTACCAGCTTGCATACTCAAGAAAACTTAATAAAGAAAATATACCCTCTTGCCATTTATTTAGACCTTTTTATATTAATACATGTGTCCATTAATGCTCTATCATTAGATTTACATTATTCCTAGTTTTCATCAATAATCTTCTTCTGATGACTTCAGCTCTCAACCCAGTATCAATGCTCATGACATAACTATTTACTCTTCTTTCAATAGTAAGCCTGATCGGTTTGATAAGGTCAGATTGGCAGTTGATCTCAAAAGTGACCTAAATTCTGCTGTTAACTGGGGCAAGAAATGGCTTGTTAATTTTAATACCTCCAAAACAAAACTGATCTCTATTAATAATCTGATAGAACACTTTCTGCCATCCATCATCATGATTGATGCTAACCTCCAAGAGAGTGACTCATTGCACCTTCACAGGCTAAGATTCTCTGCTGACATGAAGTTGAAAGATTATATTGAATCAATTGCTAGGTCTGCTTCTAGGAAAGTTAGTTCATTGTGCTGTGCTAGACAATTTTTCTCTCCAGAATCTATGTTACAAATTTATAAGTCTACCATTCGTTCATATATCGAAATTGCTGCTACATATGATATGGTGGTCCTGCTATATATTTACAGATTCTTGATAAAATCCAAAGAAGAATCTGCAATTTTATTGGTCCTGACCTGGCATTTTGGCTTCAGTCATTTTCCCACTGCTGTAATAGAGCTTCCCTGTGCCTTTTCTATATTTTCAAGGTAACTGTTCTGATGAACTTTACTCTATGGTATCTAGACTTTATGAATTTAAGTGCAGTACTAGATTGGTGACCTGATTTTACTGTTGAATTGGCTAGATGCAATTGTAAGTTCTTTTGATAACAGCTTTTTGTCTCTGGAATTCTCTTCTGGTGTCTTACTTTCCAGTAAACATTGATCATCAAAAATTTAATTGCAATGTCAATTGTTCCTGATTCCTCTTCTTTTATTGTTCTCCCTCCTTAATAAGGTTTTTCCTTTTCTTATTTTTTCACACTCAGTAACCCCCTTGTGTCTTAGTGACTTTATTGCCTTGCTTGCAGTGAAATGATTAAAAAAAATCTGTACATGTTTGTTAAATAAGACTGACAAGGTACTTTTGTTAAGTCTTTGATTATATTTTCTGCCAATCTTGTTTAACAAAGTGTGCACACACACACACACTTATATATATATATATATATATATATATATATATATATATGAAGAAATATAGTCTTAAGATGTGCTATATTTATGGGATAAAATGCTCAATATCAGTGATAAACCATGTGTAAATATAAAAGTAAACATAGAAGTCAACACTTAGAGGCAACAGTCTGTTTCATGCTAGACGCAGAGTGGCCTGACAATTGTATCTAGCATGAAACAGACTGTCGTCTCTAAGTGTTGACTTCTATGTTCACTTTTTTATATATATATATATATATATATATATATATATATATATAGATATATATATATATAGCAAAAGTTTCAGTTTTCCAGGAAATGTCTTTTAGGTAAATAGTACACATATATATGGGATTGATTGATTATTTTTTTTATGGCTTATCAACTCTTTGTGGGTTATTTAAGGCTGGAATTTATTTCAAATTGTAAGAGGTCGTTTATAGTACACAGTGTTCCCATGTGGCCTCCCATTTAAGTACTGACCGGTTCGACATTTCAATTTCTTTAATCAAAAAAGACCCAGTGTTCACAACATGATTTGACCATAGGCCGCATAGAAGGGAAGAAAAGAGCTGAATTCTATGACGTAATAATGTCATTGATGTTTCTGTCATGCATGTCTGCAGTTGTTTATTAATTCCTATAAATCTTGAGGGAAATCAGGTTGATAGTGTAATAAAACTTTTACTCTTATGACAATAGTTATTAAATTTGCCATCTGCTAAAATAGATTGAATGAACTGCAAAAAATGCAAACAATATGTGTTTCTCCACAACTGATGTTGCTGATGTCACTTTCTTGAAATCTATCATTATTATATGTTGCCTTCTACTTTCTCTTTCCTCTTCTTGCAGCAATCATCTGCTTATCAACCTCTCCTCTATTAAATATAATTTAATATATCTGTGCATTGCAAAACAATGGGCACTGGCTTTTATATATATATATATATATATATATATATATATATATATATATATATATATATATGGGTAGTAATCCGTTGGTATGATCCAGGCGAGTCCTATCAACACAACATAGAATTTGAAATATGTTAAAACTGGCTCACAAAAGAGCACTTCATGTTTATTTTCATTAAACAGAGTAAATTTTCTTTACAATTGGAATTAAGATCCCTTTAGTAAATGACTATTTTCACGTATGAATTTTAATTTTAAAATTCGCAGGATTTTTCACACTGTTTATGGTATGGTATCAGTTTGTAGTGTACTGTTACGGAGAAAAAAAGAGAGAGAGTGGGTTATTGGGGACTTATTGGGAAATAAGGAGAGAAGAAGAAGGCATTGTTACTAGAATCATATTATGGAGGTAGGAGGGCCTGGGTAGGGGGAGGGAGGTGAGACCGATAGGCTGACAATTAACGGAAATTAACGGATCTAGGAAAAGCAATCAAGAGGTGACTTTGGTAAAATGAAAGTTAATTCAGAGTTTTTGGTATATAATCTTGTCCATATGTCAGAGATCAAAGTTTGGGGGAGTGTTTTTAAAGACTTCAAGTGAATTTGGATATATATTTTTATGCTTACTCATGCATTTGTCCACGTTAATAATACCTACTCGTATAGCTGTCTTCACTAACATACACTTAGATATTTACATATAAGCACATACATACATACCCTACCTGTAAGTGATCCTTTAAACTCTACCTATTAAATCCTTGCATTGCCTTATGTACCCTATGTTAAGTATTAGGAGATCTTCTGATGGTAGTAAAATTTGATTATCCAAGATTGGATAGGCTGAATCATATATAATGATTATATATAGAGTACAAGGCTGACCTATGCACATATATACGAATGTGTCTCCTCATGCATACCTACAGTAACACTTATAACACTTATATACCTACACACCCCTATACATACATCCCTCAGCATTCACATATATCTGCATATGCATCCAAATTTAAGAACCTCTTTAATCATCCGTATCCTGCTGTTATATGTTATTTAATTAGCCCAGAGATTATCTAATCACATATTATTATGTCATAACCCATTTGGTGGAGATTTGATGCCCACATGTACTGGATATTTAGAATAACTCAATAGATAAACCCAAGGATGGGAAAAGGAAATCGAAATAATTATAGTACAACCAAAGCAAACAAACGAGGAAACTTTAGTGGGGAAATTATTGATTGTTATCAAAAATTATCAATGACTTGGTGATGGAGGAGGAATGTATGTATGTATGGATGGAAGCAGATGGAAATTAGTATGGGTATAAAAAGAAGGGAGGAGAAGTTAGATGTGCAGTGTGACGGTTCATTGATCAGTTCATTTCTTGTTAAGTGATAATGAGTTCAATTGAGTTGAGTCCAGACTAGGGAGGAGCAGAGATTCCCAGGTGAAAGTCCTCCTATGACAGTTCATGTTGGTTCAATGGAAGTTTAAGTAAGCTCAAATATCCTGCAGTGATAGCATTTGGAAATTAGCTCGTTCCTTTGGTTTAAGAGAATATTTTGGTTTTCAAATTTGATAATTTTAATTTTCTCCTGTAGGCATAGATTACATTTACCTTTAAAGCTATTAGGAGTGGTGCAGGCAAACCTATTATTTTCCAGTCAATCTGAGGGTTTTGTTTTTTTCTCCCTCACTTCCCAAAATTTTTTTTGAAAATGTAGTTTGAAACTTCAATTCGGGGCTGGAAAATGAGTGCTGATGGGTATATAGACGCTGCTTCCATTCACCTGCGGAAATTCCAATATAGACAGATTTGCAGTCCTTGTTCTCTTTGGGGTAGATTGTTGCCTGGTAGATCACACTAGATGCCCTACATTTGCCATCTACTGGGCAAATATTTTGGTTTCTACAGTTACAAGTGGAATCTGCACTAAGTGAATTTTTGCTGCCGTAAAACTTATTAAAGACTTAATAACTAGGATTACAGGAGAAAATTGAAATCATTTTTACAGCAAAAAGCCAAAAATTACCTCAACATTGGAATAATTATTTCAAACTATTCCTCAACGGTTTTTCATCTGTCACTAAGTACTTTTCTCAGAGCACTTACTTATTTTTCAAAGCCAATCTCTGGTAGGCACCTTGTTAATGAGAGTTGGTTTGTGTTAGCGATTGGTGAGGATGTAAGGTATCTTATCTCAGGGGAAGCAGTCTGAGTTTATTTATGGCTAGGATTTTTGTTTGTAATTTAATATCAGTTCCTACTATATAGTGTTTCATATAAGGGTCATGGAGTGTGTTTATCTGGGATTCACAGTAAATAGTTTTTGTACTACTCAGCAATGCAGAATTTAAACTTAAGTTCGTTAAGATTAATGTAAATTACTTGAGTTATAGATTTATAGATTATGGGTAATACCAGAGCACCCAATGGAATAATTTGTGCTATCCAACACACTTATATATGTACATATCTTCATACATACATATATGTGTGCATTTTACACCCCCAAATGTATGCACCTGTTAAAAAGATGTTATTTTGTTTTGTCTCTATTGAAGCTTTTATTTGATGCAATAGTTTCAATATCATCAGAGTCAGTGTTAACAACAACTGTTTTCATCACATGTAATCCACTTTCATCATTATCAGTATTCGACTCAACTGACATACTTTTAGCTGATAATCTTT
Organism: Acanthosepion lycidas; assembly: GCA_963932145.1. Lineage (NCBI taxonomy): Eukaryota > Metazoa > Mollusca > Cephalopoda > Sepiida > Sepiidae > Acanthosepion > Acanthosepion lycidas. Next base: position 43,412,728 of record OZ010599.1, on the reverse strand, counting down.
CCTCAGAAAGAATTTGAATTGGCTTCCTTCTTATCACTGATACTTCAGTATGCCTCTTTCAGGAAATCATTAGCTGCCTCCATCTGAAAGCTTCACTTTTATGAGAGGTGAATAGATCAATAAATCCATAGCTTCATCCAAATGTTATTAGCTGAATTTTGATCTGAAATTTTCACTGTATAATATTCAATCACAGTGATATCCATCTATGTGTTTGTGAGTGTATATATATATATATATATATATATATATATATATGTATATATATATATATATATATATATATATGTCTGATTGAATAAATTACAAACATTATGTCTGCTTATTTTTATCATAATCCTTTCATATTCATGAATATTTTTCTGTATATTACAATTAAATAAGGCAAGAAATGCACTGTAACAGTGAGAATCACTTTTATTTCCCCAAGTACTTTCCATCTCTTTCTGAGATCATCATCAGGGGTGTAACTGGTAAGGCAAAAACTATGTGTAGCTATCAATTACTGAAATTTTTCTTTTGCGTTTAAATGCTATGGTGTTCTTTAGAACGTGAATATTTAGCCATGATGGAATTTTTTTTTTATGTTCAAAAGTACAGGGGTCAACCAGTGGAGAAATACCAAAGATGCTATAAACTTAAGTTTGGCTGGTTTTCCAGCTCATTGGGCATAAAATAAAAATACACAGGTGACACATGGGAGAGATGCTGTTTCATTGTCCAAAAATAAAATAGTGCAAAAGTTGTAGAAAATGAATTGTGGGTACTGTTCATTTAAAAAAAAAAAGGATGTGGAAAGCGACTATTTTCAAAAAGGACCTATTTTCTATAATTGATGAAATTAAATACGTTTCCAAAGACAATTATCCTGCAGAAGAACATGATAAAAGATACTGCCAAAATATGTAACACAGACCAAATAATCATAAAATCCAAGAAAACTGGCAATTTATATTTCTATAATGTAGCCAACTACCACAAAGCTAAGGCAGTTAACAAAGTATATAAGAAGGCCCCAAACAAATGATATCAACAGTGAGGCACAAACAACAGCCTTGAAACTTAAGATCAATGACAGGATGCACAAGCTCCAAAAACAGCAGGCTTTTATTATTAGGTTGGTGCAAAAATAATGACGTAATAATGTCGTTTTTGACGTATTTTTTAACGTCAAAAAACGACATTATTACGTCATTATTTTTGCACCAGCCTAATACCATTAAGGACCATAAGAGTGATTTTTCCAACAATTCGCAGTTCCGATTGCTTAACCCCTCCAAGAACAATTATAGGCAAGATCAGCAAAAGAGTGGAGAAATACCAAAGACGCTATAAATTGGTTCACTAATATAAAAAAACAAAAGTGAATGTACTTTTATGCAATTTGACATATATAACTTTTACCTGTCGATCACTGAAGTCCTGCTAAGGGTTGTTATAAGCCTGGCAAAGAATTATTGCACCATCATGAACAAGGATATCTGCATAATCATACAAGCCCCAAAAGCCCATTCTATACCACAATGGTTCTTTAGGTAATAGAACATTAATGTTTTGCTATATTTATAGCACAGATTCTCAGTGATGGACAAGTAAAAGTCACAAATATCAAATTGGATGAATGTACATTCTTCTTTTTATATTAATAAAACATTCTATGGCTTCTGCTGTTTTATTTCACTGGTTAATTCCTAGAGAATTTTTCATGTATTTGCATGCTCTTTTAAGGATGATTTTTCTGATTTTACCAAAATTATTTTTAATTGAATTGAGTAATCAGAATTGAGGGTTGTTTATGGAATTTGCCTTGTGGTCTTTAATTGTGGTAGATGCCTGTTGTTTGTGGAATTTGCCTTGTGGTCTTTAATTGTGGTAGATGCCTGTTGTTTATGGAATTTGCCTTGTGGTCTTTAATTGTGGTAGATGCCTGTTGTTTGTGGAATTTGCCTTGTGGTCTTTAATTGTGGTAGATGCCTGTTGTTTATGGAATTTGCCTTGTCGTCTTTAATTGTGGTAGATGCCTGTTGTTTATGGAATTTGTCTTGTGGTCTTTAATTGTGGTAGATGCCTGTTGTTTGTGGAATTTGCCTTGTGGTCTTTAATTGTGGTAGATGCCTGTTGTTTGTGGAATTTGCCTTGTGGTCTTTAATTGTGGTAGATGCCTGTTGTTTGTGGAATTTGCCTTGTGGTCTTTAATTGTGGTAGATGCCTGTTGTTTTTGGAATTTGCCTTGTGGTCTTTAATTGTGGTAGATGCCTGTTGTTTGTGGAATTTGCCTTGTGGTCTTTAATTGTGGTAGATGCCTGTTGTTTGTGGAATTTGCCTTGTGGTCTTTAATTGTGGTAGATGCCTGTTGTTTATGGAATTTGCATTTTGGTCTTTAATTGTGGTAGATGACTGTTGTTTATGGAATTTGCCTTGTGGTCTTTAATTGTGGTAGATGCCTGTTGTTTGTGGAATTTGCCTTGTGGTCTTTAATTGTGGTAGATGCCTGTAGTTTATGGAATTTGCCTTGTGGTCTTTAATTGTGGTAGATGCCTGTTGTTTGTGGAATTTGCCTTGTGGTCTTTAATTGTGGTAGATGCCTGTTGTTTATGGAATTTGCCTTGTCGTCTTTAATTGTGGTAGATGCCTGTTGTTTATGGAATTTGTCTTGTGGTCTTTAATTGTGGTAGATGTCTGTTGTTTGTGGAATTTGCCTTGTGGTCTTTAATTGTGGTAGATGCCTGTTGTTTGTGGAATTTGCCTTGTGGTCTTTAATTGTGGTAGATGCCTGTTGTTTGTGGAATTTGCCTTGTGGTCTTTAATTGTGGTAGATGCCTGTTGTTTTTGGAATTTGCCTTGTGGTCTTTAATTGTGGTAGATGCCTGTTGTTTGTGGAATTTGCCTTGTGGTATTTAATTGTGGTAGATGCCTGTTGTTTGTGGAATTTGCCTTGTGGTCTTTAATTGTGGTAGATGCCTGTTGTTTATGGAATTTGCATTGTGGTCTTTAATTGTGGTAGATGACTGTTGTTTATGGAATTTGCCTTGTGGTCTTTAATTGTGGTAGATGCCTGTTGTTTGTGGAATTTGCCTTGTGGTCTTTAATTGTGGTAGATGCCTGTTGTTTATGGAATTTGCCTTGTGGTCTTTAATTGTGGTAGATGCCTGTTGTTTGTGGAATTTGACTTGTGGTCTTTAATTGTGGTAGATGCCTGTTGTTTGTGGAATTTGCCTTGTGGTCTTTAATTGTGGTAGATGCCTGTTGTTTGTGGAATTTGCCTTGTGGTCTTTAATTGTGGTAGATGCCTGTTGTTTGTGGAATTTGCCTTGTGGTCTTTAATTGTGGTAGATGCCTGTTGTTTATGGAATTTGCCTTGTGGTCTTTAATCGTGGTAGATGCCTGTTGTTTATGGAATTTGCCTTGTGGTCTTTAATTGTGGTAGATGCCTGTTGTTTGTGGAATTTGCCTTGTGGTCTTTAATTGTGGTAGATGCCTGTTGTTTGTGGAATTTGCCTTGTGGTCTTTAATTGTGGTAGATGCCTGTTGTTTGTGGAATTTGCCTTGTGGTCTTTAATTGTGGTAGATGCCTGTTGTTTGTGGAATTTGCCTTGTGGTCTTTAATTGTGGTAGATGACTGTTGTTTATGGAATTTGCCTTGTGGTCTTTAATTGTGGCAGATGCCTGTTTTTTGTGGAATTTGCCTTGTGGTCTTTAATTGTGGTAGATGCCTGTTGTTTATGGAATTTGCCTTGTGGTCTTTAATTGTGGTAGATGCCTGTTGTTTGTGGAATTTACCATGTGGTCTTTAATTGTGGTAGATGCCTGTTGTTTGTGGGTTTTGCCTTGTGGTCTTTAATTGTGGTAGATGCCTGTTGTTTGTGGAATTTGCCTTGTGGTCTTTAATTGTGGTAGATGCCTGTTGTTTGTGGAATTTGCCTTGTGGTCTTTAATTGTGGTAGATGCCTGTTGTTTATGGAATTTGCCTTGTGGTTTTTAATTGTGGTAGATGCCTGTTGTTTGTGGAATTTGCCTTGTGGTCTTTAATTGTGGTAGATGCCTGTTGTTTGTAAAATTTGCCTTGTGGTCTTTAATTGTGGTAGATGCCTGTTGTTTTTGGAATTTGCTTTGTGGTCTTTAATTGTGGTAGATGCCTGTTGTTTGTGGAATTTGCCTTGTGGTCTTTAATTGTGGTAGATGCCTGTTGTTTGTGGAATTTGCCTTGTGGTCTTTAATTGTGGTAGATGCCTGTTGTTTATGGAATTTGCCTTGTGGTTTTTAATTGTGGTAGATGCCTGTTGTTTGTGGAATTTGCCTTGTGGTCTTTAATTGTGGTAGATGCCTGTTGTTTGTGGAATTTGCCTTGTGGTCTTTAATTGTGGTAGATGCCTGTCGTTTATGGAATTTGCCTTGTGGTCTTTAATTGTGGTAGATGCCTGTCGTTTGTGGAATTTGCCTTGTGGTCTTTAATTCTGGTAGATGCCTGTCGTTTATGGAATTTGCCTTGTGGTCTTTAATTGTGGTAGATGCCTGTTGTTTGTGGAATTTGCTTGTGGTCTTTAATTGTGGTAGATGCCTGTTGTTTATGGAATTTGACTTGTGGTCTTTAATTGTGGTAGATGCCTGTTGTTTGTGGAATTTGCCTTGTGGTCTTTAATTGTGGTAGATGCCTGTTGTTTATGGAATTTGCCTTTTTTGTGGTAGATGCCTGTTGTTTGTGGAATTTGCCTTGTGGTCTTTAATTGTGGTAGATGCCTGTTGTTTATGGAATTTGCCTTGTGGTCTTTAATTGTGGTAGATACCTGTTGTTTATGGAATTTGCCTTGTGGTCTTTAATTGTGGTAGATGCCTGTTGTTTGTGCAATTTGCCTTGTGGTCTTTAATTGTGGTAGATGCCTGTTGTTTATGGAATTTGCCTTGTGGTATTTAATTGTGGTAGATGCCTGTTGTTTATGGAATTTGCCTTGTGGTCTTTAACTGTGGTAGATGCCTGTTGTTTGTGGAATTTGCCTTGTGGTCTTTAATTGTGGTAGATGCCTGTTGTTTGTGGAATTTGCCTTGTGGTCTTTAATTGTGGTAGATGCCTGTTGTTTATGGAATTTGCCTTGTGGTCTTTAATTGTGGTAGATGCCTGTTGTTTATGGAATTTGCCTTGTGGTCTTTAATTGTGGTAGATGCCTGTTGTTTATGGAATTTGCCTTGTGGTCTTTAATTGTGGTAGATTCCTGTTTTTTGTGGAATTTGCCTTGTGGTCTTTAATTGTGGTAGATGCCTGTTGTTTGTGGAATTTGCCTTGTGGTCTTTAATTGTGGTAGATGCCGGTTGTTTGTGGAATTTGCCTTGTGGTCTTTAATTGTGGTAGATGCCGGTTGTTTGTGGAATTTGCCTTGTGGTCTTTAATTGTGGTAGATGCCTGTTGTTTATGGAATTTGCCGTGTGGTCTTTAATTGTGGTAGATGCCTGTTGTTTATGGAATTTGGCTTGTGGTCTTTAATTGTGGTGGATACCTGTTGTTTGTGGAATTTGCCTTGTGGTCTTTAATTGTGGTAGATGCCTGTTGTTTGTGGAATTTGCCTTATGGTCTTTAATTGTGGTAGATGCCTGTTGTTTGTGGAATTTGCCTTGTGGTCTTTAATTGTGGTAGATGCCTGTTGTTTATGGAATTTGCCTTGTGGTCTTTAATTGTGTTAGATGCCTGTTGTTTGTGGAATTTGCCTTGTGGTCTTTAATTGTGGTAGATGCCTGTTGTTTGTGGAATTTGCCTTGTGGTCTTTAATTGTGGTAGATGCCTGTTCTTTATGGAATTTCCCTTGTGGTCTTTAATTGTGGTAGATGCCTGTTGTTTGTGGAATTTGCCTTGTGGTCTTTAATTGTGGTAGATGCCTGTTGTTTGTGGAATTTGCCTTGTGGTCTTTAATTGTGGTAGATGCCTGTTGTTTGTGGAATTTGCCTTGTGGTCTTTAATTGTGGTAGATGCCTGTTGTTTGTGGAATTTGCCTTGTGGTCTTGAATTGTGGTAGATGCCTGTTGTTTATGGAATTTGCCTTGTGGTCTTTAATTGTGGTAGATGCCTGTTGTTTGTGGAATTTGCCTTATGGTCTTTAATTGTGGTAGATGCCTGTTGTTTGTGGAATTTGCCTTGTGGTCTTTAACTGTGGTAGATGCCTGTTGTTTATGGAATTTGCCTTGTGGTCTTTAATTGTGTTAGATGCCTGTTGTTTGTGGAATTTGCCTTGTGGTCTTTAATTGTGGTAGATGCCTGTTGTTTGTGGAATTTGCCTTGTGGTCTTTAATTGTGGTAGATGCCTGTTCTTTATGGAATTTCCCTTGTGGTCTTTAATTGTGGTAGATGCCTGTTGTTTGTGGAATTTGCCTTGTGGTCTTTAATTGTGGTAGATGCCTGTTGTTTGTGGAATTTGCCTTGTGGTCTTCAATTGTGGTAGATGCCTGTTGTTTGTGGAATTTGCCTTGTGGTCTTTAATTGTGGTAGATGCCTGTTGTTTGTGGAATTTGCCTTGTGGTCTTTAATTGTGGTAGATGCCTGTTGTTTATGGAATTTGCCTTGTGGTCTTTAATTGTGGTAGATGCCTGTTGTTTGTGGAATTTGCCTTGTGGTCTTTAATTGTGGTAGATGCCTGTTGTTTATGGAATTTGCCTTGTGGTCTTTAATTGTGGTAGATGCCTGTTGTTTATGGAATTTGCCTTGTGGTCTTTAATTGTGGTAGATGCCTGTTGTTTGTGGAATTTGCGTTGTGGTCTTGAATTGTGGTAGATGCCTGTTGTTTATGGAATTTGCCTTGTGGTCTTTAATTGTGGTAGATGTCTGTTGTTTATGGAATTTGCCTTGTGGTCTTTAATTGTGGTAGATGCCTGTTGGTTGTGGAATTTGCCTTGTGGTCTTTAATTGTGGTAGATGCCTGTTGTCTGTGGAATTTGCCTTGTGGTCTTTAATTGTGGTAGATGCCTGTTGTTTGTGGAATTTGCCTTGTGGTCTTTAATTGTGGTAGATGCCTGTTGTTTGTGGAATTTGCCTTGTGGTCTTTAATTGTGGTAGATGCCTGTTGTTTGTGGAATTTGCCTTGTGATCTTTAATTGTGGTAGATGCCTGTTGTTTGTGGAATTTGCCTTGTGGTCTTTAATTGTGGTAGATGCCTGTTGTTTGTGGAATTTGCCTTGTGGTCTTTAATTGTGGTAGATGCCTGTTGTTTGTGGAATTTGCCTTGTGGTAGATGCCTGTTGTTTGTGGAATTTGCCTTGTGGTCTTTAATTGTGGTAGATGCCTGTTGTTTGTGGAATTTGCCTTGTGGTCTTTAATTGTGGTAGATGCCTGTTGTTTGTGGAATTTGCCTTGTGGTCTTTAATTGTGGTAGATGCCTGTTGTTTGTGGAATTTGCCTTGTGGTCTTTAATTGTGGTAGATGCCTGTTGTTTGTGGAATTTGCCTTGTGATCTTTAATTGTGGTAGATGCCTGTTGTTTGTGGAATTTGCCTTGTGGTCTTTAATTGTGGTAGATGCCTGTTGTTTGTGGAATTTGCCTTGTGGTCTTTAATTGTGGTAGATGCCTGTTGTTTGTGGAATTTGCCTTGTGGTAGATGCCTGTTGTTTGTGGAATTTGCCTTGTGGTCTTTAATTGTGGTAGATGCCTGTTGTTTGTGGAATTTGCCTTGTGGTCTTTAATTGTGGTAGATGCCTGTTGTTTATGGAATTTGCCTTGTGGTCTTTAATTGTGGTAGATGCCTGTTGTTTGTGGAATTTGCCTTGTGGTCTTTAATTGTGGTAGATGCCTGTTGTTTGTGGAATTTGCCTTGTGGTCTTTAATTGTGGTAGATGCCTGTTGTTTGTGGAATTTGCCTTGTGGTCTTTAATTGTGGTAGATGCCTGTTGTTTGTGGAATTTGCCTTGTGGTAGATGCCTGTTGTTTGTGGAATTTGCCTTGTGGTCTTTAATTGTGGTAGATGCCTGTTGTTTGTGGAATTTGCCTTGTGGTCATTAATTGTGGTAGATGCCTGTTGTTTATGGAATTTGCCTTGTGGTCTTTAATTGTGGTAGATGCCTGTTGTTTGTGGAATTTGCCTTGTGGTCTTTAATTGTGGTAGATGCCTGTTGTTTATGTAATTTGCCTTGTGGTCTTTAATTGTGGTAGATGCCTGTTGTTTATGGAATTTGCCTTGTGGTCTTTAATTGTGGTAGATGCCTGTTGTTTGTGGAATTTGCCTTGTGGTCTTTAATTGTGGTAGATGCCTGTTGTTTGTGGAATTTGCCTTGTGGTCTTTAATTGTGGTAGATGCCTGTTGTTTGTGGAATTTGCCTTGTGGTCTTTAATTGTGGTAGATGCCTGTTGTTTATGGAATTTGCCTTGTGGTCTTTAATTGTGGTAGATGCCTGTTGTTTGTGGAATTTGCCTTGTGGTCTTTAATTGTGGTAGATGCCTGTTGTTTATGGAATTTGCCTTGTGGTCTTGAATTGTGGTAGATGCCTGTTGTATATGGAATTTGCCTTGTGGTCTTTAATTGTGGTAGATGCCTGTTGTTTATGGAATTTGCCTTGTAGTCTTTAATTGTGGTAGATACCTGTTGTTTGTGGAATTTGCCTTGTGGTCTTGAATTGTGGTAGATGCCTGTTGTTTATGGAATTTGCCTTGTGGTCTTTAATTGTGGTAGATGCCTGTTGTTTGTGGAATTTGCCTTGTGGTCTTTAATTGTGGTAGATGCCTGTTGTTTGTGGAATTTGCCTTGTGGTCTTTAATTGTGGTAGATGCCTGTTGTTTATGGAATTTGCCTTGTGGTCTTTAATTCTGGTAGATGCCTGTTTTTTGTGGAATTTGCCTTGTGGTCTTTAATTGTGGTAGATGCCTGTTGTTTGTGGAATTTGCCTTGTGGTCTTTAATTGTGGTAGATGCCTGTTGTTTGTGGAATTTGCCTTGTGGTCTTTAATTGTGGTAGATGCCTGTTGTTTATGGAATTTGCCTAGTGGTCTTTAATTGTGGTAGATGCCTGTTGTTTATGGAATTTGCCTTGTGGTCTTTAATTGTGGTAGATGCCTGTTGTTTGTGGAATTTGCCTAGTGGTCTTTAATTGTGGTTGATGCCTGTTGTTTGTGGAATTTGCCTTGTGGTCTTTAATTGTGGTAGATGCCTGTTGTTTGTGGAATTTGCCTTGTGGTCTTGAATTGTGGTAGATGCCTGTTGTTTATGGAATTTGCCTTGTGGTCTTTAATTGTGGTAGATGCCTGTTGTTTGTGGAATTTGCCTTGTGGTCTTTAATTGTGGTAGATGCCTGTTGTTTGTGGAATTTGCCTTGTGGTCTTTAATTGTGGTAGATGCCTGTTGTTTATGGAATTTGCCTTGTGGTCTTTAATTGTGGTAGATGCCTGTTGTTTGTGGAATTTGCCTTGTGGTCTTTAATTGTGGTAGATGCCTGTTGTTTGTGGAATTTGCCTTGTGGTCTTTAATTGTGGTAGATGCCTGTTGTTTGTGGAATTTGCCTTGTGGTCTTTAATTGTGGTAGATGCCTGTTGTTTGTGGAATTTGCCTTGTGGTAGATGCCTGTTGTTTGTGGAATTTGCCTTGTGGTCTTTAATTGTGGTAGATGCCTGTTGTTTGTGGAATTTGCCTTGTGGTCTTTAATTGTGGTAGATGCCTGTTGTTTGTGGAATTTGCCTTGTGGTCTTTAATTGTGGTAGATGCCTGTTGTTTATGGAATTTGCCTTGTGGTCTTTAATTGTGGTAGATGCCTGTTGTTTGTGGAATTTGCCTTGTGGTCTTTAATTGTGGTAGATGCCTGTTGTTTGTGGAATTTGCCTTGTGGTTTTTAATTGTGGTAGATGCTTGTTGTTTGTGGAATTTGCCTTGTGGTCTTGAATTGTGGTAGATGCCTGTTGTTTATGGAATTTGCCTTGTGGTCTTTAATTGTGGTAGATGCCTGTTGTTTGTGGAATTTGCCTTGTGGTCTTTAATTGTGGTAGATGCCTGTTGTTTGTGGAATTTGCCTTGTGGTCTTTAATTGTGGTAGATGCCTGTTCTTTATGGAATTTGCCTTGTGGTCTTTAATTGTGGTAGATACCTGTTGTTTATGGAATTTGCCTTGTGGTCTTTAATTATGGTAGATGCCTGTTGTTTGTGGAATTTGCCTTGTGGTCTTTAATTGTGGTAGATGCCTGTTGTTTGTGGAATTTGCCTTGTGGTCTTTAATTGTGGTAGATGCCTGTTGTTTGTGGAATTTGCCTTGTGGTCTTTAATTGTGGTAGATGCCTGTTGTTTGTGGAATTTGCCTTGTGGTCTTTAATTGTGGTAGATGCCTGTTGTTTGTGGAATTTGCCTTGTGGTCTTTAATTGTGGTAGATGCCTGTTGTTTGTGGAATTTCCCTTGTGTTCTTGAATTGTGGTAGATGCCTGTTGTTTATGGAATTTGCCTTGTGGTCTTTAATTGTGGTAGATGCCTGTTGTTTATGGAATTTGCCTTGTGGTCTTTAATTGTGGTAGATGCCTGTTGTTTATGGAATTTGCCTAGTGGTCTTGAATTGTGGTAGATGACTGTTGTTTATGGAATTTGCCTTGTGGTCTTGAATTGTGGTAGATGCCTGTTGTTTGTGGAATTTGCCTTGTGGTCTTTAATTGTGGTAGATGCCTGTTGTTTGTGGAATTTGCCTTGTGGTCTTTAATTGTGGTAGATGCCTGTTGTTTATGGAATTTGCCTTGTGGTCTTTAATTGTGGTAGATGCCTGTTGTTTATGGAATTTGCCTTGTGGTCTTTAATTGTGGTAGTTGCCTGTTGTTTGTGGAATTTGCCTTGTGGTCTTGAATTGTGGTAGATGCCTGTTGTTTATGGAATTTGCCTTGTGGTCTTTAATTGTGGTAGATGCCTGTTGTTTATGGAATTTGCCTTGTGGTCTTTAATTGTGGTAGATGCCTGTTGTTTGTGGAATTTGCCTTGTGGTCTTTAATTGTGGTAGATGCCTGTTGTTTATGGAATTTGCCTTGTGGTCTTTAATTGTGGTAGATGCCTGTTGTTTGTGGAATTTGCCTTGTGGTCTTTAATTGTGCTAGATGCCTGTTGTTTATGGAATTTGCCTTGTGATCTTTAATTGTGGTAGATGCCTGTTGTTTGTGGAATTTGCCTTGTGGTCTTTAATTGTGCTAGATGCCTGTTGTTTATGGAATTTGCCTTGTGGTCTTTAATTGTGGTAGATGCCTGTTGTTTGTGGAATTTGCCTTGTGGTCTTTAATTGTGGTAGATGCCTGTTGTTTGTGGAATTTGCCTTGTGGTCTTGAATTGTGGTAGATGCCTGTTGTTTATGGAATTTGCCTTGTGGTCTTTAATTGTGGTAGATGCCTGTTCTTTATGGAATTTGCCTTGTGGTCTTTAATTGTGGTAGATGCCTGTTGTTTATGGAATTTGCCTTGTGGTCTTTAATTATGGTAGATGCCTGTTGTTTGTGGAATTTGCCTTGTGGTCTTTAATTGTGGTAGATGCCTGTTGTTTGTGGAATTTGCCTTGTGGTCTTTAATTGTGGTAGATGCCTGTTGTTTGTGGAATTTGCCTTGTGGTCTTTAATTGTGGTAGATGCCTGTTGTTTGTGGAATTTGCCTTGTGGTCTTTAATTGTGGTAGATGCCTGTTGTTTGTGGAATTTGCCTTGTGGTCTTTAATTGTGGTAGATGCCTGTTGTTTGTGGAATTTGCCTTGTGGTCTTGAAATGTGGTAGATGCCTGTTGTTTATGGAATTTGCCTTGTGGTCTTTAATTGTGGTAGATGCCTGTTTTTTGTGGAATTTGCCTTGTGGTCTTTAATTATGGTAGATGCCTGTTGTTTGTGGAATTTGCCTTGTGGTCTTTAATTGTGGTAGATGCCTGTTGTTTGTGGAATTTGCCTTGTGGTCTTTAATTGTGGTAGATGCCTGTTGTTTGTGGAATTTGCCTTGTGGTCTTTAATTGTGGTAGATGCCTGTTGTTTGTGGAATTTGCCTTGTGGTCTTTAATTGTGGTAGATGCCTGTTGTTTGTGGAATTTGCCTTGTGGTCTTTAATTGTGGTAGATGCCTGTTGTTTGTGGAATTTGCCTTGTGTTCTTGAATTGTGGTAGATGCCTGTTGTTTATGGAATTTGCCTTGTGGTCTTTAATTGTGGTAGATGCCTGTTGTTTATGGAATTTGCCTTGTGGTCTTTAATTGTGGTAGATGCCTGTTGTTTATGGAATTTGCCTAGTGGTCTTGAATTGTGGTAGATGACTGTTGTTTATGGAATTTGCCTTGTGGTCTTGAATTGTGGTAGATGCCTGTTGTTTGTGGAATTTGCCTTGTGGTCTTTAATTGTGGTAGATGCCTGTTGTTTGTGGAATTTGCCTTGTGGTCTTTAATTGTGGTAGATGCCTGTTGTTTATGGAATTTGCCTTGTGGTCTTTAATTGTGGTAGATGCCTGTTGTTTATGGAATTTGCCTTGTGGTCTTTAATTGTGGTAGTTGCCTGTTGTTTGTGGAATTTGCCTTGTGGTCTTGAATTGTGGTAGATGCCTGTTGTTTATGGAATTTGCCTTGTGGTCTTTAATTGTGGTAGATGCCTGTTGTTTATGGAATTTGCCTTGTGGTCTTTAATTGTGGTAGATGCCTGTTGTTTGTGGAATTTGCCTTGTGGTCTTTAATTGTGGTAGATGCCTGTTGTTTATGGAATTTGCCTTGTGGTCTTTAATTGTGGTAGATGCCTGTTGTTTGTGGAATTTGCCTTGTGGTCTTTAATTGTGCTAGATGCCTGTTGTTTATGGAATTTGCCTTGTGATCTTTAATTGTGGTAGATGCCTGTTGTTTGTGGAATTTGCCTTGTGGTCTTTAATTGTGCTAGATGCCTGTTGTTTATGGAATTTGCCTTGTGGTCTTTAATTGTGGTAGATGCCTGTTGTTTGTGGAATTTGCCTTGTGGTCTTTAATTGTGGTAGATGCCTGTTGTTTGTGGAATTTGCCTTGTGGTCTTGAATTGTGGTAGATGCCTGTTGTTTATGGAATTTGCCTTGTGGTCTTTAATTGTGGTAGATGCCTGTTCTTTATGGAATTTGCCTTGTGGTCTTTAATTGTGGTAGATGCCTGTTGTTTATGGAATTTGCCTTGTGGTCTTTAATTATGGTAGATGCCTGTTGTTTGTGGAATTTGCCTTGTGGTCTTTAATTGTGGTAGATGCCTGTTGTTTGTGGAATTTCCCTTGTGGTCTTTAATTGTGGTAGATGCCTGTTGTTTGTGGAATTTGCCTTGTGGTCTTTAATTGTGGTAGATGCCTGTTGTTTGTGGAATTTGCCTTGTGGTCTTTAATTGTGGTAGATGCCTGTTGTTTGTGGAATTTGCCTTGTGGTCTTTAATTGTGGTAGATGCCTGTTGTTTGTGGAATTTGCCTTGTGGTCTTGAAATGTGGTAGATGCCTGTTGTTTATGGAATTTGCCTTGTGGTCTTTAATTGTGGTAGATGCCTGTTTTTTGTGGAATTTGCCTTGTGGTCTTTAATTGTGGTAGATGCCTGTTGTCTATGGAATTTGCCTTGTGCTCTTTAATTGTGGTAGATGCCTGTTGTTTATGGAATTTGCCTAGTGGTCTTGAATTGTGATAGATGCCTGTTGTTTATGGAATTTGCCTTGTGGTCTTGAATTGTGGTAGATGCCTGTTGTTTGTGGAATTTGCCTTGTGGTCTTTAATTGTGGTAGATGCCTGTTGTTTGTGGAATTTGCCTTTTGGTCTTTAATTGTGGTAGATGCCTGTTGTTTATGGAATTTGCCTTGTGGTCTTTAATTCTGGTAGATGCCTGTTGTTTATGGAATTTGCCTTCTGGTCTTTAATTGTGTTAGATGCCTGTTGTTTGTGGAATTTGCCTTGTGGTCTTGAATTGTGGTAGATGCCTGTTGTTTATGGAATTTGCCTTGTAGTCTTTAATTGTGGTAGATGCCTGTTGTTTATGGAATTTGCCTTGTGGTCTTTAATTGTGGTAGATGCCTGTTGTTTGTGGAATTTGCCTTGTGGTCTTTAATTGTGATAGATGCCTGTTGTTTGTGGAATTTGCCTTGTGGTCTTTAATTGTGGTAGATGCCTGTTGTTTATGGAATTTGCCTTGTGGTCTTTAATTGTGGTAGATGCCTGTTGTTTGTGGAATTTGCCTTGTGGTTTTTAATTGTGGTAGATGCTTGTTGTTTGTGGAATTTGCCTTGTGGTCTTGAATTGTGGTAGATGCCTGTTGTTTATGGAATTTGCCTTGTGGTCTTTAATTGTGGTAGATGCCTGTTGTTTGTGGAATTTGCCTTGTGGTCTTTAATTGTGTTAGATGCCTGTTGTTTGTGGAATTTGCCTTGTGGTCTTTAATTGTGGTAGATGCCTGTTCTTTATGGAATTTGCCTTGTGGTCTTTAATTGTGGTAGATGCCTGTTGTTTATGGAATTTGCCTTGTGGTCTTTAATTATGGTAGATGCCTGTTGTTTGTGGAATTTGCCTTGTGGTCTTTAATTGTGGTAGATGCCTGTTGTTTGTGGAATTTGCCTTGTGGTCTTTAATTGTGGTAGATGCCTGTTGTTTGTGGAATTTGCCTTGTGTTTTTTAATTGTGGTAGATGCTTGTTGTTTGTGGAATTTGCCTTGTGGTCTTGAATTGTGGTAGATGCCTGTTGTTTATGGAATTTGCCTTGTGGTCTTTAATTGTGGTAGATGCCTGTTGTTTGTGGAATTTGCCTTGTGGTCTTTAATTGTGTTAGATGCCTGTTGTTTGTGGAATTTGCCTTGTGGTCTTTAATTGTGGTAGATGCCTGTTCTTTATGGAATTTGCCTTGTGGTCTTTAATTGTGGTAGATGCCTGTTGTTTATGGAATTTGCCTTGTGGTCTTTAATTATGGTAGATGCCTGTTGTTTGTGGAATTTGCCTTGTGGTCTTTAATTGTGGTAGATGCCTGTTGTTTGTGGAATTTGCCTTGTGGTCTTTAATTGTGGTAGATGCCTGTTGTTTGTGGAATTTGCCTTGTGGTCTTTAATTGTGGTAGATGCCTGTTGTTTGTGGAATTTGCCTTGTGGTCTTTAATTGTGGTAGATGCCTGTTGTTTATGGAATTTGCCTTGTGGTCTTTAATTGTGGTAGATGCCTGTTGTTTGTGGAATTTGCCTTGTGGTCTTTAATTGTGGTAGATGCCTGTTGTTTATGGAATTTCCTTGTGGTCTTTAATTGTGGTAGATGCCTGTTGTTTATGGAATTTGCCTTGTGGTCTTTAATTTTGGTAGATGCCTGTTGTTTGTGGAATTTGCCTTGTGGTCTTGAATTGTGGTAGATGCCTGTTGTTTATGGAATTTGCCTTCTGGTCTTTAATTGTGGTAGATGCCTGTTGTTTATGGAATTTGCCTTGTGGTCTTTAATTGTGGTAGATGCCTGTTGTTTGTGGAATTTGCCTTGTGGTCTTTAATTGTGGTAGATGCCTGTTGTTTGTGGAATTTGCCTTGTGGTCTTGAATTGTGGTAGATGCCTGTTGTTTGTGGAATTTGCCCTGTGGTCTTTAATTGTGGTAGATGCCTGTTGTTTGTGGAATTTGCCTTGTGGTCTTTAATTGTGGTAGATGCCTGTTGTTTATGGAATTTGCCTTGTGGTCTTTAATTGTGGCAGATGCCTGTTGTTTGTGGAATTTGCCTTGTGGTCTTTAATTGTGCTAGATGCCTGTTGTTTATGGAATTTGCCTTGTGGTCTTTAATTGTGGTAGATGCCTGTTGTTTGTGGAATTTGCCTTGTGGTCTTTAATTGTGCTAGATGCCTGTTGTTTGTGGAATTTGCCTTGTGGCCTTTAATTGTGGTAGATGCTTGTTGTTTGTGGAATTTGCCTTGTGGTCTTTTATTGTGGTAGATGCCTGTTGTTTGTGGAATTTGCCTTGTGGTCTTGAATTGTGGTAGATGCCTGTTGTTTATGGAATTTGCCTTGTGGTCTTTAATTGTGGTAGATGCCTGTTGTTTGTGGAATTTGCCTTGTGGTCTTTAATTGTGGTAGATGCCTGTTGTTTGTGGAATTTGCCTTGTGGTCTTTAATTGTGGTAGATGCCTGTTGTTTGTGGACTTTGCCTTGTGGTCTTTAATTGTGGTAGATGCCTGTTGTTTGTGGAATTTGCCTTGTGGTCTTTAATTGTGGTAGATGCCTGTTGTTTGTGGAATTTGCCTTGTGGTCTTTAATTGTGGTAGGTGCCTGTTGTTTGTGGAATTTGCCTTGTGGTCTTTAATTGTGGTAGGTGCCTGTTGTTTGTGGAATTTGCCTTGTGGTCTTTAATTGTGGTAGATGCCTGTTGTTTGTGGAATTTGCCTTGTGGTTTTTAATTGTGGTAGATGCTTGTTGTTTGTGGAATTTGCCTTGTGGTCTTGAATTGTGGTAGATGCCTGTTGTTTATGGAATTTGCCTTGTGGTCTTTAATTGTGGTAGATGCCTGTTGTTTGTGGAATTTGCCTTGTGGTCTTTAATTGTGTTAGATGCCTGTTGTTTGTGGAATTTGCCTTGTGGTCTTTAATTGTGGTAGATGCCTGTTCTTTATGGAATTTGCCTTGTGGTCTTTAATTGTGGTAGATGCCTGTTGTTTATGGAATTTGCCTTGTGGTCTTTAATTATGGTAGATGCCTGTTGTTTGTGGAATTTGCCTTGTGGTCTTTAATTGTGGTAGATGCCTGTTGTTTGTGGAATTTGCCTTGTGGTCTTTAATTGTGGTAGATGCCTGTTGTTTGTGGAATTTGCCTTGTGGTCTTTAATTGTGGTAGATGCCTGTTGTTTGTGGAATTTGCCTTGTGGTCTTTAATTGTGGTAGATGCCTGTTGTTTATGGAATTTGCCTTGTGGTCTTTAATTGTGGTAGATGCCTGTTGTTTGTGGAATTTGCCTTGTGGTCTTTAATTGTGGTAGATGCCTGTTGTTTATGGAATTTGCCTTGTGGTCTTTAATTGTGGTAGATGCCTGTTGTTTATGGAATTTGCTTTGTGGTCTTTAATTGTGGTAGATGCCTGTTGTTTGTGGAATTTGCCTTGTGGTCTTGAATTGTGGTAGATGCCTGTTGTTTATGGAATTTGCCTTCTGGTCTTTAATTGTGGTAGATGCCTGTTGTTTATGGAATTTGCCTTGTGGTCTTTAATTGTGGTAGATGCCTGTTGTTTGTGGAATTTGCCTTGTGGTCTTGAATTGTGGTAGATGCCTGTTGTTTGTGGAATTTGCCCTGTGGTCTTTAATTGTGTTAGATGCCTGTTGTTTGTGGAATTTGCCTTGTGGTCTTTAATTGTGGTAGATGCCTGTTGTTTATGGAATTTGCCTTGTGGTCTTTAATTGTGGCAGATGCCTGTTGTTTGTGGAATTTGCCTTGTGGTCTTTAATTGTGCTAGATGCCTGTTGTTTATGGAATTTGCCTTGTGGTCTTTAATTGTGGTAGATGCCTGTTGTTTGTGGAATTTGCCTTGTGGTCTTTAATTGTGGTATATGCCTGTTGTTTGTGGAATTTGCCTTGTGGTCTTTAATTGTGGTAGATGCCTGTTGTTTGTGGAATTTGTAAATCCCAGCATCAATTTTTAGTTCAGTGGCTAGTTTCTTTGCTTTATGTTATTTTTCCATTATTAGGTACCTTTTTATAAAACTTCCTTGTTAATTGCCTTATGGTACATATCCGCATAGATTTTGCAATGGTTACCTGTCTTATCTGCTTTGCTAATTATTTTATTGGCTTTTTTTATTTTCATTTTTTGCTGTAGATCATTAGTAGTTTTAGTGAATTTAATTTTGTCTATTACTGAGAAGAGATATAAATAAAGGACATTTGTACAATAAAAATCTGATAATATAATATTTTTTTAAAAAAAAAGAACAAGTAACTCTAAAATAATTTGTTTTTTACATATATGTACAAATCCTGTCTATATATATTTTTTTAAATTAAAAAAACTGTAATTTTGGTATAATATATAGCTGCAACAACATTGCGATAACCAGATATTTTTATTAAAATTGAAATTATGTAACAGTCAGTCTATACTCATGTACAACTCCAAGTCTTGTTATTGCTGAGGGATAATACGTGTGTTTATTAATATATATATATATATATATATATATATATATATATACATACCTTTTCGTGAGTGTGTGTACATATATATATACATATATATATATATATATATATATATATGTACACAAACAAACACACATACATCTTTTTGTGTGTATAGTATACACATGCAAACATGCACACATGCAGACACACACATATATATATATATATATAATATATATATATATATATATATATATATATATATATATATATATATATATATATATGGTAATAAATATAGATATACCTACGTAGGTATACGTATATTTATTAATATATATTTCTTAGCTCTGTCTAACTACATTGAGCACTATTTTGTTAATACCTTAAAGTAAATTTAGTAAATATTTTTAGTTATTTTATTTACACACCTCTATATCTATATCTATATATATATATATATATATATATATATATATATATATATATATATATATGTATATATACTCACACACACATGAACATACACAAAAGTGCATAATTAATTTCATATCCTTATACACAATTATTAGCTGAATTTTTATCTGAAATTTTCACTGTAAAATGTTCAATGTCTACCATTAATATTTCCCAATGAATTAAATGTATTAGTGATTACTGGAAATTGTTAAATGCACCAAACCCTTGCCCTGTAGTGTGTGTGTGTATATATATATATATAAAATATATATATATATATATATATATATATATATATATATATATATATATCAATAAAGGTACATATACAAATACCTACATTTAGGTAAAGATCAGCAAACCAGTGGAGAAATACCAAAGACGCTATAAATTGGTTCACTAATATAAAAAAACAAAATTGAATGTACTTTTATGCAATTTGACATATCTAACTTTTACCTGTCGATCACTGAAGGCATGCTTATGTCTGCTATAAGCCTGGCAAAGAATTATTGCACCATCACTAACACGGATAAAAGCCCATCCTATACCTCAATGGTTCATTGTGGACCAAAAAAGACAATCTCAACTTCTCCATGAGAGTCTTTGTCTCTGCGGAAGCTTGCAAAATAATCTGTATACTATTACTATAGATGCTCAGATATATTTTCGATAAGGAGAACACCAGCCTGTATAGGAATGATAGAGTGATTCTTTTGTGTAACTCCAAGCCACCGAATACTGACCAGCTAAGGAAACAACTAATAAAATTCTTTAAGGATCATGGACTTAACATCACCACTGTCACCAACATGAAGTTGATCAAGTTCCTAGACACTGCGTTCAATCTATCCAGAGGAGCACACCTGCCTTATAATAAGAAACTTTATAATCATACATATATTAGTAAAGAATCTAACCATACAAATCGTGTATCATTAGTAACCTTCACAAATCTGTACAACATAGACTCTTTACTAACTCCAGCAACATCTTTGACAAATACAAACCAAATATGTTGATGCATTACACAAAAGTAAGCACAATGTTGAACTAGATTACATCCCCAATACTAGTGTGAACATCAATCTAAAAATAATTAGTTTTATTTTGTTTTGTTTTAACCACTGCTTTGTGCAACTTACTCCCAAGAGGATGCTTCCCCAATCAGTGCAATCTTAACTTGTTCAAGTCTAGAGGTAAACATTTTTTTCATATATCACCATAAACTGTGCTTCTTACTCTGTAATCCTCTACTTTGTACAGAGTGAACTTCATTGTAAAAAAGAAAATTATTCATATATATATATATATATATATATATATATATATTAGTGAATAATATCCTATGTTGATAGCACAATTTTATACAAACACAATCTTCAGGTGCAAAATACTTACTGATCCTTAAAACATTATGAAATTCATATTCTTTTGGTGTTGATTTAGAATTGTTTATTTTATTATTATTGCATTAATTATTTATAATCTATGTCGCTCAAATTCTTAAGTTCAAAAGACAAAAAATTTAAAAAATTTAAATTATTTTAAATAATTTTTTTTTTTAATTTGAATTTATGTTAACACGCCATGTACCAAGGGGAATAACTCTCTTTTTTGCATAAAAAACCGTCCTTAGAATATATTATTAAAGCAATGCTTTATAGAATAAAATTAGCTCTCATGATGTTAACATAATTATAGGTTAAGATTATATATCTAATGCATTTGTAGCCTAGTCTTATACTTATAAAGGTGAAATTACATGTACATACATCATAAATTAATTGAATACGATCTATAATATGGAATTATATATGTGTATAGATATAATATATATATGTGTAAATATGTGTATAGATAAACCAATTGCTGAAATAAATTTAAGTTTATAACTGAAAAATTCAAATTCAAGGTTTTTCTTTGAAATTTTTCTTATATATATATATATATATATATATATATATATACACAAATCCCATTTATTTTAAATGTCAAATATATTTTTGTCATTTATATAAAGGGTGTTTCATTAAGACAGATCAAAGTCAGCAGTAAATAAATCAGTGTTATTGGTGAAAATTTATTTATTTCTTAATTGGATCATGTTATTTAAGTCATGGCAATTATGTGTAAAAAATAATATCGCCCAAATATCTACCAAGCCTTAGGTGACACACCTTCACTCGATGGTCAAAATTTTTGATGACGTTTCTGCATAGCTGCTCCTCTATCTCACCAATATGTCTTATTATCTCATCCTTCAGCTGTTGAATTGTTGTTGGCTTGTTGGCATAGACCTTACTTTTGAGATGACTCCAAATGAAAAAATCTAAAAGCATCTAGTCGCACGATTGTGGTGGCCAATTGACATCGCTGTTTTGAGAGATGATGCAACCTGGGAACTTCTCATATTTCTATTTGAACATCCATTTTCATAATAGGCTTTGATAACTTTAACATGTTGTTTGATTATTAATCTTTCCATGGTTGAAATTTCCAAAGACTTAAGTTGTTAAATCTGAAAGAAAAAAAAAATCATTAGACAAACCTAATTCACATTTAAAATTGGTTCAAATTATTATAATACCCTTTATATATATATATATATATATATATATATATATATATATATATATATATATATATAGTCATGCACAGACAGAATGTTTCGGTATATCACAGCTCTTCAGTGTGGCAAAATGTCTGATTGCTTCAAGCAGGGATTGAAATCTGACTGATTTGATATCAGTCAGATATCTTACCTCTAGGCCATTGTTGCACAGCCAAAAGGATGGGAATTTTAATGTTTACAAAATATGCCAGCAACTCAGAGAACTCAATTCAATTTACTTGAAGAGTAATGCTTAATAGTAGTAGAAGCTGCTGTTTTTTAAAACCCCCTTTCTCTACAGAGCTCAACTGGATTTACGAGAGTGTATATAGTTATCCAGAGACAGACTGTTTCACAGCTCCTCTCACAGCTCCTCAGTGTGGCTAGACATCCGACTGCTTCAATCTGGGATCAAAACTCGACTGATTTGAGGTGTAGAGTGGATATATATAGTTGTAGAGTTGATATATATATATATATATAGTTGTAGAGTGGATAAATGAAACAGCAAAATATAAGCATATAAGTATATGATTAATACAAATATAAAATTTGTCATTTGATATTATATTCAGCACTCTGAAGTTTTGTAGATGAACCATTTTGTAATCCTTCAGTCACTCATCAGGCTGCAGATTTTCCTCATTTTTTGTTAAAAAAGTCATTTATGTACTTTTTATTGATGTTAGCTTGATTTTTCTTCTTTGTGTGTGTGTGTGTGCATGTGTGTGCGCGCATGTGTGTGTACTATGTTTATGTTCTTTTGCTAATACGTTATTAATTGAGAAATATATGAAATACATATTAGGAATATATATTTTAACATTTATTTTATGTACAATCAATGCGTATATTTACATTTAAGTCATAGGTGTATGTATACGTATATATGTGATGGGTATATTGTAAGTTATATATATATATATATATATATATATATATATATATATATATGCGTGTGTGTATATATATATATATATATATATATATATGTGTGTGTGTGTGTGTGAAAATACATAGAAAATAGGAAAGAACTCGTTAATCCAAAGTTCTTTAGTATTTTTGTTATTATTTTTTTAAAAAACAGTGCTTGATACAAAAGTAGAGCCTAAATATAATTATTTATTTAAAAATATGATTCCATCGCTACATAAGAGTAGCGATGGAATCATTTTTAAATAAATAATTATATATATATATATATATATATATATATATATATATATATATATATGTATGTATATATAGTTATAAGATAGATAAATCAAACAGCTAGATATAAGCAAGGATATACACACGTGCTGGTCTGCATACGCAGGCAAACATATAAATAATTGTCAAATTTATGCATGAGGTGTAAACACAATAGTGCTTGATGTGATTATACAAAGCAAAGATATATATTAATTAGTACCTATGTACTAATTAATATTGTGTGTTTAACTAAAATTAAATATGCTTAAATTCACCTTCATTTATATATTATAGATGTGTTCAAATGTTTATTTATTTGTGCACATGCATTTATATTTTTGTATGAATAGGGCAGGTTGATTTTTCACTTCTTTTAGAAAATCAACATTGATCTCTATGCTAAAACTGCAATTTGGTATAAGTACTGACACCAAAAATTACTTTTATAGATTTTATCAATTTCTGAACATTTTGTTTTAAAGATCATCTGAAAAAATATACAGAAATACCTAATTTGCATTGGTCTTTGCTTAGAAATTGACTTCAAAATTTTACTATTAAAAATAATGTTTTTTGCATTAGATACCTTGAATGGAAAAATATATTCCTACTAGAATTCTAATTATTAATTGCCTCAAGCAAAATATGCATTTTTTTTACTGTATTCAATAAATAAAAACTGTGTAAAAATGTAAAAGATTACAAAAAGTGTATATAACTCGATAATACTGCTGAGCACAAATTATGAGACAAAATGTTGTTTATTGAAAATTGCACTAAAACAACTGCATTGTATAAAGCTACACTAGAATATACCTACATTGTTCAATATAATTTCCCTTTGAAGTAAATGAAGATTTTATTTAGTGGCACAATGATTTAATAATAATATACTTTTGCCTTACTTCTATTCCATATACAATTTGTGAAGCTTCAATAGTTAATTTAACTGATTTTTTCACATCCTTGTGAATGCGCAGGTAAATTTTTCCATTCATTAGAACATCTCACAGTTCATTATTTGGAAAAAAAACTCCATTTTATGAGAGGTTAATCAAATTTAACTAGTGTGTCACTTCCCAGTTGATGAGTGTAATTTTTAAAAAATCTTTTCTTTGGTGGCTCACTACTTCAGAAACAAAAAATAATTCTATTGGAAAATTTACCCTCTATTTTTCTGATGTAATTTGAATGAAATTTTAAAATTAGCCTTTTAAATTGACATAAGTATGTGTAAATGTTTACTTATCTAATAGACAAAATTTTTTATAGCCTCTCACCTACAATTCATCTGACTTCAACATTGAGAAAAGAATATTTTCTGGGAGCAAAGAGGAAAGCATTGTGCTGTAAATTTCTTAATGGAACATTCTTTATTTTGGTTGACTGTTGTTTTATTCTCTGGATTATGTTGAAGATTTACAGTTGTTTCAGACCAACTAACTGCATATATTTCAATTATAAATTTTATAAGTTTGTGCTATAAGTTTTTCACTGTTCACTGGAATGAAATTCCAATGCTCCAATTTTGAACCTAAACTTAATCTTTAAATTTGTTTATTCAAAAACTGTAATGATTTTGATAAAAGTATTTTGTGTCATTATTTGTCATCTTGAACCCCCAACTTTCTAATTTAGTGAAATACCACAGCTGACCTGAATCATATGAATACTATAGTGAAGATGTTGATATGTAAATAGATACAAATAAATTTTTGTCTGTATTTCTACTTAAATGTGGATGTAAATATCTATTTGCATATGTGTATATGTCATGATATTTGTGTGTACATTTGTATTATATTTAAAATTACTTATCAGATTTGTATATTTGTATTTGTATTATAATTTTATTTTTGTAGTTGAATGTATATATATGTATAAAGCTTTTTGTATATGTATATATATTATTTTTTATATTTTATTTTTTTTATTTATTTATATATTTATTTGTTTACTTAGGTATTATTATTATTTTACCTCCATCCCATAAATAAAATGGACTGCTCCACTATCATTATATTACAGTATATATATATATATATATATATAATACAAATGTACACACCAATATCATGACATACACATATACAAGATAATAATAATCAGAGTTTCAAGAAAAAAGAAAATAAATAAAAAGCTGAAGTATTGAGGTATTTGTCAGACGTTAATGAGACATATATTTTAAGACATTTTTATACGTTCTTTTTATAGATACAAATATTTAAGTAAATGCTCTGTTTATAATAAACAGTATTAACAACATTTACCGGCCTGAATGGCCGAGAAATTTTCATAGAAAATATGGAAAACCTGTATCCTACACGGAACCGTCATATAGCCTGACATGATTTACCGATAACCACAGAGGAGCGTTTCGGTTAGCAAGGTCGATTTTACTGCTTTTAAACTACAATCCTCCATGGGTTTTTTTAAAGCAGTAAAATCAACATATGTTATTTTTATAAGAACGTAAGAATATTTAAATAGTTCTGTATCTCAATTAAAAAAAAATAGCACCAGACAAAGACATGGGAGATAACATGTGATAATTGTTTTAGAGTTATTTTCTCTTGATCTCATTTTTAACAAAATATTTTTGGCGTGTCGTACACTTCTTTTCCTTTATATGCCGTGTTTCCTCAGGACGCAGGCGATCATGGCTCTCCACAATTTTATGTCCTTTGCAGCTCTTAATACATTTTGTCTTTTCGTTATTTCTCCTTAACTCTGTTCTCCATCCATTTACTCAAGTTCTTCAAGTATGTTATGAGTTGTTTTTTTTACTCTGTCCCTCTTGCCCTCAATCTGTCCTGCGAATATCAGATTTTTCTAAGCCTTTATTATGCGCCCCAGAAATTTCAGCTGTCTTTTCCTGATGTTAAGTATAAGTTTACTTTTTGTTTACATATTTTCTAAAATCTCGCCGTTGCTCACATGTTCGGTCCATGGTATCCTCAGCATTCTTCTGTAGAACCACATTTCTGTTGCTTCAAGTCAAGTTGTGCTAACTACCACCACCATTACATACACGCAGTACATAGAAATCATGCGACAAGCATTCATTGGTTAATCTACTCAAAACTAGCTCGCTGATTGGTCAGTTCCGACCAATCAAACCGCCTGCACGCGACAAATCTGTTTTCCCGCTCAATATGCTCTGAGCCAGTCACGTGATACACCATCTTAAATAAACAAAACACGAGTGGTTCTCTCTCTTTTTTTCGTCACTCTTGCGTCTTAAATCCTTGCTGCCAAGATGTAATCTTCAAGAGCTCCCGTCTTGACCATGCAGTCAGACGTTAAAGAATATTACCATTTCACACAAGTACGAACTGTAAAATCTTTTCCTACTCTTACCAAGGTTTACAACTCACATTTACCAACATGCTAAAGGAACTTTATTCTTCTAAACTACAGTTCAATAATTAATTCGCTTTATGGTACAAATATTTCCAAATCTAAGAGACATAACTCATTCAAACCTTCAGCTTATATTAATGTACACCAAACACTAATAAATTCAATTGTTATGTTTTGAACCATTACGTTCTGTCTTGTATTTTATACTATGTGCTATTTTACGTCAGATATAAATTGCATTGTGACCGCTATATGTTTGGTAACCTCCAGCGTCTTTGCTTTCCTTAATCACGCCTTTCCTAGACAAAAAATAAATATATGTAGTACACACCCCTACAGAATGGTGACAGGCCGCTACAAAGTCTCTTCATCTTTGAGGATATTGCCCAGCATTCACTACTATATAAGAGAACATATATCACGTAACAGTTCAGTACGTGTTTCTTTGTTTCAAACGGAGTTTTTCTCTCAGCTTATCTTTTGGAATGCATCTTTGACAATCTCACTGCGTTGTCGGATTTCCAGTGTTACACTTTCCATCCTCTGTTAGAACACTTCCAAGGTATTTATTTTTGTGCTTGTTTATTGGTATCTCCGATTTGTAATTTGCATTTTTGGTTTATCCTTTTGCTAACAACCATACATTCTGTCTTCTTGAAGTTTATGTTTTAGTCCTTTCTTCTCGCTTTCCTTAGGTAGCTTTTTTCTTTCCGTGCCTGTTATCATCTGTATATATGTTGTTGGCCGCGAATAATGAATCCTAGTCGGATATCTAATTCTCTCAGAATTGTATCGATGTGTAGTGTGCATCACCACAATTATTTATTTTTGACTGGGAATGACGTGGAAAAAGACAAGCAAAGACGCTGGAGGTTACCAAACATATAGCGGTCATAATGCAATTTATATCTGACGTAAAATAGCACATAGAATAAAATACAAGTTATTATCACTTTTTAGTATTGTAAGAAATTGTTCCTGGTAGAGCGAAATGCTGCGTGTATTGAGTCAGAGAAATGTAGCTGGTTATGATTTTTACTGGCGTGTATTCGTTTGGCACTTCTCTAGGATGAAATTCTGACTGCCTGAATCGATCTGAAAGCTTCCATTTTATTATGTTCTGGAAGTAGGAATCGGCTCCAAACGGCTTAGCGCGAAAAGATATTTTGTGTGAATTTGCTACAGTTTGAGCCAATAAAAAAGTCTAGTTCACTGGAACTAGGGTGTTGATTGTTTAATAGGTAATTTTGTGGTAGAGTGTATTATTCCGGAGGGGTGAAAAGGTATGTATGGACTATTCCATCAAGCTCAAATCAGCCTCGCGATGAATTGGGAAGATCAAAGCTACTTCATGAGTAGGCCTGCTAAAAAACACGTCCGAACGATCTCGTTGGTAAGTGGAAAAAAATTCAGTCGTCAATGGACCAGCGAAACTAACATTCCCCCGCGTGGGAACTCTTTTACTGCGGGGTTCATATCTTGAAGCCAAGAGGAGAAAGAGAGAAGATTCTATAGTATACTTTCCGGAAGTGGGGTCATAAAATTGCACAAGTGACCAGAAACCTTTTCCAATTTCTTTATAACTTACATTATGGAAAAAAGGAATATTTTTTATTTGTTATTATTATTTTATTTATCGGTTTTATTTCATTTTCCCACAATGCATTGTCCGTGGTATTTTAACATTTGTTCGTAGAACCACACTTATCTTTATATGGTGATTTTCTAAGCGTAGCTTAGATATGGCACAAGGCCGAAAGCATGAAGCACCCAGTGAGGATCGAACTCACTACTCAGTTGTAACTGACCTAGCAGACAAGCTTGCCAACTATTACACTATGTCGAAGTGCTTAAGGTATGTGACTTTTAAAAGCGTAGCTTAGATGTAGTAGAAGGCCGAAAGTATGGAGCACCCAGTGAGGGTCGAACTCACTACTCAGTCATAATTAACCAGTCAGACAAGCTTGTTACACAACGTCGAAGTGCCCCAAGTATTTTCTTCATATGTGAAGAAATTATCTAATATCCCTGCCATATTAGAAATTAGATATTGCATAGCAACTGAAATGACTTTACTTTCTGTAGACATTTTATTTAAATTTGTTAATTTGTTTACTTTCTAGAAAACATTTTTTGCTATTCCTATGGGGGGCATTTCATAACAGTGGATGTTATTTGTTCAAAACCTGGTTTTACCGAAACCGTTAAATCAGTTATTCACTTCGTCGAAATGGTTCAATTCACCGAAACATCCAAACGTCGAAAATTAAAGGAGGATAATTTCTATCTGAATGTTGTTTTTTTAGTGATTAGTTTACGACGAGTTTCTTTTGTTAGTTTAAATTGTGTACACAACGTGATGTTCATTAATAGTGGGAACTTTGTTCGTATGTTTTAATGTGAAGCATTCGAAGCACTTGTAGCTTCAGTGTGGAAAGTTCATGTCAACAGTTCGAAAAAAAGGATTCTCGGAAGGAAAGTTGCTTTAGAGTTCATGAGAGCTACTTCTGATATAAGGTTTATTTAGAGCTGATACTGATACTGTCACTACACTTTGATTTAAACATGACACTCGTTAATTTGTTGCTTATTTATATAAATGAATGATTGAAAAGTCTGTTTAAGAGTATTTTTACTGTTGAAATCAGTTAAAGCCTATTTCTGCTTTCATTCTGATATTAGCTCTATTCACTAGAACTCTTATAAGTTTAGTTTTGTGAGTCATCAAAATGATTGTCCAGTGGAGTTTGCATTCATTCACACCTAGTTTTTTTGGCATCACTATCTAAATAGATTTACCAGTATTTTACCGCTGTCGTATATATCATAGTTTATTATTTTGGTAATCCCCAATTCATCTCAGGCCAACAGAAAATCTATTACAATACCATCTGTCCCTGTTGATTTCTGTTCAACTTGGCCAAAGCTGGTTTTACCTTAGATTTTAATATTGCGGGTCGTTCCATATTTTTATGCATTGTAAATTTCTCTCCTCTGCTGTTATAGAAGAGCTCGTCACATCTCTGTAGTATCTTTTCTTTTTTTGTTATGAGTGTTACCTTTGCAGATTTTACGCATCTTTTTGAATTTGTACTACTAAACCAAATTTAAATTACATTGCAATAATAATAAAGATATAAGGGCTGTTACGGATTTCCTATTGAAAATATATAGTCTACTTCAGTTAACCAGCGAACCTGTTCATTTTCTCGGCATTATAATAATGGCAATTTAGAGAAACCCAATTTTAATCCCAAAACTGTCTTATTATATTTACTGTAAATATTTGTATATTGAGACTCTTCAGCAAAGTTTAACAAAAATAAAACCCAAATACATGAAACTTGGATTTATTTTATCTTTTTTCGTGTGATTTTTAATTGGCATCTCTCCATGCCAATAAGACACAAGGGGTTACAGGGTGTGGAAGAATTAGAAACAGAAATGTTAATAGTGAGCGGGAAGAGGAAAGAGTAATCAGGGAGAGAGTAGATTTAAATTTTCGAAGATTAAAGTTGGCTGGAAAGCATGAGTCCGGAAATGAATTCCACAGGTGAGAAAAAGAAACTATTAACATAGACGGCTACATCTGACCAGTTCAACCGTAAATTGATGTGATCTTGATGCCATGAAAGTATTTATAGAAAAGACACAGAAGGTCATCCTTACGGTAGTGGGAAAGTGACTGAAGCCGAGCCGCCAGATCGGGACCAGTAATATTGCTTATGCTTCTTTGGGTTTTATCAAGAAGCTCAAGGTAAATACCAGGAACACCGGACCATATGGGGCAGCAATATTTTAAATATATAAACTTATAGATATGTAAGATAGATTCTGGAGAGAAAATTGTCTCGCACGATATAGTGAACCAACTTTCTTGGTAGGTTTTTAAGTTGACAAAAAAATGTTGAAAACTATTTTACAAGATTGCTCTTGAGACTTATAACACAAGAACAATATTTTTTACAAGAAAATAGAATTTAATTTGTTCATAAGTTCACCTATCATCCAGCCCGCACTCCTTCCATGTTTATTGAACAGGAGTAGAATCATCCCTTGTTCCCTGTTTAAGATATGGTTTACCGGTTCTTTATTCTTCCATGGCTATAATGATTTAACTGTCTCAACTTTTTAGTAATCAGACTAATCAGTGGTTGCGACTTTCCATTATGAGAGCACCGGGTTGGCAGTTTGCTGGTTGAGGTGCATGAGTTGGTGTCCCTGCATGTATTTCCTGTGGGCAACCCTGAGGCCACATTATGCTCTACTCTCAGCCACGTTCCAGAAAGTTTGTATTGCCATTAACGACAGATATGGATAATTATTTTTTTTCTCCTCAAAACAAATCTATTCATGACAAATACAATGAAAAGAAATACGCAAAAAGAAGTAAACAAACACCCCCACACACACACTCAACTTCTCCAATGTTTGTGGTCCGTTCCAGCTTCTGCAGTATAGAATCTTTTCTCCTGGAATGGTCACCGGATATCATTACACTTTATTACTAATGAATTCTCTGTTCCAGGTTATTTTCCTCTTTGCCAAAGAAATTCCAGCATTCACATGCATGACTTTGGTGTTTACATACGAGATAATCATCCAATGGTGACTCGAGTCCCCAAACAATTCTCTCGTGTGCTTTCGATTATCACTGTTAGCTATCTCTTTCTTTTATTGCTACCCTCTTCTCGGGACTGTAGTATATTAGACTTAATCTTTGATAGTATAGAAACAGCACTCTCTCTTCACCCGTCTGCGAAAATCTTTGTGTTCACAACACTCTGTAGTATCTCTTGGTATCTCGTACCAATCGTATTTCATAAGACCGCTTTCCGTTAACAGTATGACCGTAAATTCTCCTTTAGCTATACACTCAACTCATCCGGAATATCCTTGTCTAAATTTCCACTTAGAACTGAGTCTCTGTTGAATGATATGCATATAACCCCTTCTATGGTTTCTGCTATCATCTCCAATCTGGATCCCCACAAACCATGAGGACCTGTAATAGTTCTTAACTGTGCTCTCTAAACACCATAAATGCCTTTCTGCCTTTTGCTTTTCTACTTGCTGGAAATCCTATTCCAGTTTTTACGAAATCAGGTGAACTGCCTAACCCTTTCAAACTATCGGCCAATTAGTCTTCTACCTTTTTTGGGGAAACAACTAGAGGCCTTAATCAATGCCGAATCCGTTAAGCGGGTCTGTTTTCAGACAAGCAATATGGTTTTCATTTATCTAGATCAATTGCTGATGTTCTGATGCGAACTGTGGAAAGAATCTATCATGCTCTAGATAAGAATGGTGAGGCTCGAGCAGTTAGAAGCTATTGACAGGGTTTGACATACAGCTCTTCTTCATAAGTTGAAAGGTTATGGAGTCTCTGGTCAAATTTTCGAACTGATCCGGTCTTTCTTATCAAATCGAGAAATGAAAGTTATCCTGAAAGGCCACTCTTCTAGATCCTTTTACACAAATGTTTCCATCCTTGGTCCTACTTTGTTTTTAATCTTCATTAACAACTTTCTTGGTGGCATTATCTCTCTTCTTTGTATTTATGCTGATGACACAGCCATTTACTCCTGTATCGATACTAAGTGTGATTGGTACAATATGGTCGAATTGGCGTCTGATGTAAAAACCGATTTTCAATCTGTTGTTAACTGAGGCAAGAATGACTTGTTAATTTTAACGCCTCCAAAACTAAATTGCTCTCTATTAATCATCTGCCTTCTATCAACATGGCTGATGCTAACCTCCTGGAGAGTGACTCGTTGCGTCTTCTCGGGTTAACTTTCTCGGCTGTCATAAGGTGGAAAGACTATATTGAATCGATTGCTAGATGAGCTGCTAAGAAAGTTGGCTAGACAATTTTCTCTCCTGAATCCATCTTACATATCTATAAGTTTACTATTCGTTCATGCTTAGAATATTGCCGAATATCGTCTGGTACTCCCGCCATATATCTAGAGCTCCTTGATAACATCCAAAGAAGAATCTGCAGTATTATTGGCCCTGATTTGGTGCCTCAGTTTCAGTCATTTTCCCACCACCGTAAAGTTGCCTTTTTGTGTCTTTTCCAAAAATATTTTCATGAAAACTGTTCAGATGAGCTCTTCGCCAGGGTACTTAGACTTTATGAATTTAAGAGCAGTACAAGACTGGCAACGAGATCTCACCAATATAGAGTTGAGTTTGCTTACATGTAAATGTAAGTTCTATATTAACATTTTCTTTTCTCGCTTGCGGAACTCTCTTCTGGTTCCATCCTTCCTAGCCAACTTTAATCCTCAAAAAATTTAAATGCAATGCCAATAGCTTTCTACTGTTCTAGTAATTACTCTTCTTTTGTTCTTGCTCCTGAGTAAAATTTCTGTTTCCTTATTCTTCCACGCCCAATAAGCTCTTATGTCTTAGTAGCTTTACTGCCTTGCTTGGGATGAAATCGATTAAAATATCTTGTAAATAAACGAGCAAATAAATAGTGTTTAACATTTTTGTTGTCCGTTCTCAAGAAAAAAAATGTATATGGCAATAGTGGTTTTGATTTTTTTCTTCTAGGTATGTTAAACTTTATCAATTCTTCTTTTAATGGGCAAGTCCCTTTTCGGGACAAAGTTGATCTCAACGACTTCCTTCCTTTTGTTGCTCTAAGTAATTTTTTAGCTTTTGCTATCTTTGTCCTTGTTCTGCCATCCATTAAGTATATTACAGACTACTTCAATATATCCTATGAGTATTAAATTCTCTATGCACTCTTTCCTCCCTATGCTCAGAAATTTTATCTGTCTCTGAGTTTGTTTTTTATTAATGACCACTCAATACAAAGCCCATGAGCCACTCAAGGTAGAGGGTTACTGTGTGGAGTTGTATTAGCATAAGAAAAGGCAAGAAGTGATTTGGGCTATGTAGGAAAGATAACAGTTAACTCTAGACTTGAAGAGATCAAGGTTTAATTAGTGAATAACATTTCAAAGTTCAAAGGCATTAGAAGTACAGAGTGCGATGGGTAAATTGTCGCCATTATATTTTTAATTTTGTGGATGCATGTTGTCTGCTTTTCATTTTATTGACTGCACAGTACAGTAGGGTCAGCTGGGCACTCTTTGTAAGAAAAAGAGTACCATGATGCAATTCACTCTGCCAGAAATTTGGAAACAGCATGCCATACTGCTTGGCATTCGCGCCAGAAGCTCCAATACAAAGATTTCAGAGTGTTTGGGTGTCAATCTGAGGACAGTACAGAGGTTTTGGAAAGAGTCGGATGATATACCAAGTCAACATTATGATGTTTGGGGTGATCACTAGTGATGGTGATGTTATACCTCCATTCATCTTCCCACAGGGCCTCAGACTCAACACGGAGGCCTACATCAAGTGCTTTGAGGAGTTAGTGCTGCCCTGGGTCAAGAGGGTGGCTGCTGGAAACTCTATGTTTGGCAACAGAACTTTGCACCATGCCACATAAGCTGGAGAATCCAGTCATGGCTGTCAGACAATATCTGCGACTATATCACCCCTTACCTAACTCCCCAGACTGTAACCCACTTGATTATTATGCATGGAGCAGTTAAGCAATAGACCAACAAAAATCCTTGTAACACCAAAGATGAACTGAAGGCGAGGATTATGACAACTTTAAACAAGGAGACTGCCCAGAAGAGGTGCAGGAGATTCTGAAGTTGTCTGGAGGCCATGGTTGAAGCTAATGACGATTTTATTGAATAAATTTACACTTTAGTATTGCATTTTTGTGCAGTTTTCGTAAATATATCTGTTAAAATGAGATGTCAGTATTATTTTTATTTTTGCATAATTTAGATGACAATTTATCTATCGCATCCTGTATAGTGCGACAGTAGACTTTAGAAGAAACCAAAAACCCAATCCTAAACAGGAAACCAGTGATAAACTTCTACTCCTGTTCAAAAGAGTAGAGAGGAGTGTAAACCAGACAAGAGACAAACCTATTTACATCTATTTGGAGTGAAAAAAATAATTAGTGAATGAAATTTCAGAGATAACTCACAGACGTTAGAAATATAGAGTTGAAGTAGACTTTAGAAGTAAGCATAAATCCAATCCTAAACAGGAAACAGGCAATAAACCTCTACTCCTGTTCAAAATACCTGAGAAAAATGTGTATTTGATGATGGGGCAATAGTTTCCTTGTAGTTCTTATTTTCCTTAAAATTATAATATCCTCAGAATTCATCAGTAGAATTGCATCTGTCACTTCAAGTCTCTTCTTCATCTGTGAAGAAATTGTTCCTCATTTGCATTCACTATCAATTAGGATAACCATTCTACATTTTTTTTTTTGTTTCTAACATATTTTTCTGTTGTCGTCTTATTACTTTGCTTAGTTTCTGGAAGACATTGTTCCATCTTCTGATGCAACTTTGGATTTCTGTATCACATTTTCCATCATCTTTTGTTACACTAACCCAGATAGCTAAACAGTTAAATTAACCTTACATTGGAAGATTTTTGCCATAAAGTTTTACATTCATTTTTACATTAAAGATGACATTCAAATTTTTGACTTCAAAACACATAAATTAAGAAATAAACAAATTTATTTGTCTAAAATTTTATTTTGCTTTTTAATAATATCTGAAGAAAATGTGAAATAATTCAGAAAAATGTTTTAAATCATACAGATAAGTAAAAAAAAAAAAAAAGAAATTTGAAAAATATGTTGTGTAGAAAAATACAAAAACATTTGACCTATTTTGGTACAAAGTACAAAAATATTTGTGATTATTATTAGACTCTGATAACTGATTGGATAGACAAAGAAGTTCTCATAGTATGCAGGGCTGGTGTGTACTAACCCTTAAATCCCCCTACTGGGGGAATGTATGCCTAATTGTGGGATGGGGCTGTTTTGTGGCCATTGCTATCTTATCAACATTTGTTTTTTTTCTACTTACATTTATATACATTACAAATTCAACTAAGCACAACTGCACAAAGGATGAAAAATTTTCACAGATAACAACAATGTTGTGTGGTAATTCTTAACATCAACTTGAGATTTTTCATCTTAAAAAGTTGAATAATTTAACACATTCAACATTAAAAAATAGTGAATTTTATGTAGTGTTTTTTCAAGACTTAGCATGAGCAAAACAAATTCATGGATTTGCACGAAAAAGACCCTAAAATGACATCATTTATTTTATTTATGTTCTATAAAATTCACTATTTTTTAATGTTGAATGTGTTAAATTATTCAACTTTTTAAGATGAAAAATCTCAAGTTGATGTTAAGAATTACCACACAACATTGTTGTTTTATTATGACATGTCTCTAATTTTTATTTAGATACATTGTATTTGTTTTCAATTTTCCTAATTGAATTGTTCACCTATATTGCATAGGATCCATTATTGTATATAATTAGGTTACAATAAAATTTGTATTTTATATGAATACTAACTTATGAAAGTTGAGATGTAGAAGAGTGGTGGGCTCCCATTTCATAGATTTGAGTTGGGGGACAAAACTCTTGTACCAGTCTTGCATACTATTCACCATACAAGTTTTGAGTACATGGCCATGGGTTAAAAAATGCTGTTAGTTTATTAAAATACATAAACACAATCAGTGTAGAAAACTTGATCACGAAAAAAAATTAGGACTTACAATGACAAAAACAAAAAAAATTTTTGTTTTTTCTTCGACTATCAATGAAAAATTTTAATAGCACCAGTTCCAAGCAATGAAATTTTCCCTGAATTACAATTGTTGCATTTTATATGTACAAGTTCAGTACCTGTCACTTCCCTGATGACAAGGTGATAAAATTTCAAATCTAAATAGTTTTTCCATTTAAACTACTATATTTATTAGAAAATATATTCAGTTTAAATTCAGGAGCCATAAAAATGACTTCAGCTTATACTCTTTTCCTGTTACCCAGGCAGCAAGGAAAATTAGTCATCACAGATGTCTATTACAATTTCATTTAAATTGTGTGTCAATGTACATTTGCATGTGCACATATATATTTTAATTCAATGACAGACCTAAAAAAAATAATTCTACAAAATAAAAAAAAGAAAAGAAACTTTAAAAAATAATTCAGTTTATTACCAAATAATTTCCCAAATGTTGAATAAACTCTTATGATTATCTGGCCTTTTTAGGGTTTAAAAAATTCACATTTTTTCTTGTTTCCAACTTTAGGATCTTATTATTCAACTCAGGGTATCCAAACTGAGTAAAAAGGAGATGTATTATTCCAATGTTTTATTCCAAACTTAGATAAATGTGTGTGTGTGTGTGAACATATTTACATTAAATGGTACAAGCACATGTAAGTCACTTACAAACAACACAGACATACACATATATATTACATGCACACATGCAAAATCACACACAGTGTGCGACAGACAATCAGCTCTCCTTTTATAATTTAGATAACTACTGAACACAGCTGTGTTTCACACGTGCAAATATTTAAAAAAAAACAAAAAAAAAACAAATGGAAAGCACACAAGGAAAGAAACACACTTAATAAGACTGTCTTTGCTGATCATGTATCAGTTAAATACAAAAAAGGAAATACATATTAGAAGAAGCCATCTGACTATAAAAGGCTCTATAAATAGACCTAGTAGCATAATGGATACAGAAATTTGTTAAACATATGTTATTATCATCTAGTGGTTCAGATAGTGAAACAATCTACACAGTTTCAGCAAGAATGAACAAGAACATCACACACACAAATAACACAATAATTAACAAATATCAATTATGGTCAAGAGATGAAAATGACCAGAGAGTATTTGGCTGAAACTTTCTACTAATAATATCTATTTATA
Source organism: Acanthosepion lycidas (assembly GCA_963932145.1). Taxonomy (NCBI): domain Eukaryota; kingdom Metazoa; phylum Mollusca; class Cephalopoda; order Sepiida; family Sepiidae; genus Acanthosepion; species Acanthosepion lycidas. Next base: position 43,376,268 of record OZ010599.1, on the reverse strand, counting down.
AGAACAATAATTTGAATAAATTAAAGCATAGACATGTTTATATACAAAACATTTTCATTAAACATTCTTTGAAAAGAATACATGTCACATTGAATTTATGGTAGAGAGCTCAAACTTTTATTAACACTTTAACCATTAAAACTTTCATTACTGCATTGTTATAGAATTGCTGCTTGGTTGAGCTGGCCTGTTTTGTTAAAAATAGGAACTTGCCATTTACTGCAAATAAATAACTAAAAAGACATTGATGGAAATTTATCATGGCTGCTACCATTTTGGTTTTGATCATACTCTGCACACACTATAATAAAAACACATCACAGCATAGGTTGTATTATCTGCTAGTATGTGTTTGCACTGGTTTGAAAACATCACTAAATGCTAGTTAGGTCTTAACACAAATGCTAGGAACTGACATTTCATAGTTTCTTGAAAGCTATATGTGTGTGTCAACAGGAGGCAACATAAGTTCCATAAAAATACATATATATATTAACAGGAGACTATGTAAGTTTCATAAACATGTCCATTGCAAACAATGTTTCATAAATGTATAAGTATGTTCATGGAGGCTATGATTCCAATGCCTGTAGTGAGTCCATACGGTTGGGGGTTCTGTAAACCCTTGAGAGAAATAGTGTTGAAACTAGAGGAGCCAATCAGGTTATCAGCACCGGTACTCTGGCCCACGGGCCCACTGGGATTTTACTCAGTTTCACAGCAACCTAATCTACCCTTGAGTAAAAAATTCCTATGTAATACAAATGTAGATATAGTAGACAATTCCATTGTATAAACCATATTTAGATTGAAATTCTCCATGTACTCATTTTAATATGACGTGTCAGTCCAATAATGATCAACAGAAAGCCTGAAATTACTTGTAAAAAAGTAACAGAATTTATTTTCTGTAACATTGAAATAAATCTAAAGTTTATTTTATTGGTTTATATGCATCACCTGAGGTTTACACAATCATGTGCAGGTAAAATTTAATTCAAACTGATTGTTCTTTATGACAGTCACAAAAAATGGGTCTTTATCTTATTATTTAAAAGTGTGGATATTGAAAAAAAAGATACAAAAATAATTATAAGGTTGAAATAGCAAAATTTCTTGTAAACATTTTCTATTTTAGATATTTCCTCTGATAAAGTTCCTTTTACCATGAGTGACTGCTTAAAAATAACTTTTAGAGATGCAAATATGTTGAATCTTTAATGTTTTATTGCAATGATGAAAAGTTGGTAATGTTAAACAAAAAAACAAAAACAGTCAGTCAAACAAAAGGAGTTATTCTTTTCACTAATACTGTGTGCACTTTTGACTCCCTTGGCAATGTTTATTTATTTTACAAGGTTATAAAAATATGTGAATCACATACAATGAGATATATTTATTATTTAAAGATTGATTTATCATTTTATACAGAAATAAATTTGAAGAGAAATATTTTCATTCAAAAATTTATAAAAAATTACAAAATTATCAAAATATGTAAAAATTAACTATTAGGTTGGTGCAAAAACAATGACGGTTTTTTTGACGTTAAAAAATACGTCATTATTTTTGCACCAACCTAATATAATGCTATATTTAAATTTATTACTTACTGTCAAGTATGAAAACAAGTTTTTTATTTATGATTTTATAAAAATATCACTGAACGATAGAACAAGAAAATTTGAATAAACATGATTTTCTGGTCTTAATGAATTTTCTTAGATTATTTTATATCTCAGATTACTTCTTGTTTTAATTTTCTAAAGTTTTTTTTAATAAATAGAAATCCAAGGCCTAAAACTCCAGCAATTAGAGGTTACCTCCCTTCCTACTTTTTTTTTTATTAAAAAACATAATTTTGAAAATGTTTTAAATTGTTATTTAAAAAAAAATACCTTGAAAATACGTCAACAGATTAAATAAGCAATCTAATAAATAAATAAATAAATAAATAGTGTTTAACATCTTTGCTGCGATTTCTCAAGAATAAAGAAAATATATAAATCTACTTTCATGTTTAGCTTTTATTAAGATTCTAATCATTTCTTTTTTAAACAGATATTGCCAATTGCTGAGAGAGTCAAAAGTGTCTACAGTAATAGCAGTGTCAACCTTCCGTTTGATACACTGTTTATTGTAGGCACAAAGGTTAAACATTACCAACTTTTCATCATTGCAATAAAAAAAAAATTAAAGACTCAAAATATTTGTATTTCTATCCAGGCTTGATTTTAGATTGAAAAAGAAAAAAATTTCTTTCCTAAGTGGCAGCTAGAAATCAGAATGGGAATTTTAGTTATCACATTCCACATGAGACTTGGTTAAGAAGAATTCACTGCATATATTATCTTTATTGAATATGAATAAAAAAAAATTTAAATCAAATTAGAAAATGTATATGTGCCTGATTTATATCTTTAGGCAGTCTTAGTCTTGATGCAACAGAGAAATCGAGCCAGGAAATTCTGTGATGACTTTTCACCTGAAAATTTAAAAGAAAAATATATTTAAAATTAAAAACAGCTGTAATAAAACCTTGCTTCTATGCCTAAATGCTTGAAAATATTTAACAACAATGCAGTAGCATGCAGAAGGGAGGTTAGAGAGTGCAATGGTCCTGAGCATCCATGTCAGTAGGGCATCCAATCAAAGAGTGAAATAAAAATTTAGTTTATATTTAATTTGAATAAAGTGTTTATTTTATGTTTCATCTGTTTTTACATATTTAAAATATCTGTCTTTCTCACATTTCTCAGTAGTAGGCCCCCACCACTTGAATCTTGGGGGATACAATGACATCACCAAACCTCTGCACATCACTGCTACAATGTAATATTACTATGCAAAAACAGAAAGGTAAAATGCTCTTTATGTATACAAATTAGGTTTGGTTCATAACATTGAATGTCATTTGAATAAACAATGGACTCACCAAAACCATTAAATCAAAAATTTCACTGAAAAATCCAAACATAGATAAATATCATTTATTGCCAGAGTGTATTTAGCTAAAACCTTATACTAATAACATCTATTTATAAGAACAATAATTTGAATAAATTAAGTTATAGATATTTTGAGATTAAAGTATTTTCATCAAACTTTCTTTGAAAAGAATACATGGCACATTGAATTTAAGGCAAAGAGAGCTCAAAGTTTTATTAACAATTTACCCATTAAGATTTTCATTACTATATTGTTATAGAATTGTTGCTTGGCTGTACTGGCCTGTTTTGGGAAAAAATAGGAACAACTTGCCATGCAAGTAAATAACTAAAAAGACATTGATGGAAATTTATCATGGCTGCTACCATTTTGGTTTTGATCATACTCTGCTGTACAGACTAAGCTAAATGCAACCTCTAAACCAACAATATAATAAAAAAAATATCACAATACAGGTCATATTGTATGCTACCATGTTTCTGTATTGGTTTGAAAACAGCACTAAGTGATAGTTTTGTCTTAACACAAATGCTAGAAACTAACAATTCATAGTTTTTTGAAAATTATATATGTGTGTGTGTGTGTGTGTCTACCAGGTAGATTATGATAAATGAAAATGCATCAATTTTAACCCCTTCAGAAAAGATTTACCTGTGTATAGTCTAACTAGTCACTGAAAATGCACATATATAATATTTATATATAAAATAAATAATATAATATATATGTATAAAATATATATTGATAAAATATTTATATATGTGTTTGTCTGAGCCTAAAATAAAAAAAAAAAAGAAAAAGAACAAGTTGGGATAGTTTATGGGTAAAACAAAAGAACACATTAAGGTTGAGATAATGACATCAATTCTAAAATAACTGTACCTCTGGAGATCAGAGATGTTTCTTCTCCCTGTTCAAGATCCTGATTGCAATCCTTCTCTATTGGATCAGAACTTGGTTTATCTGCATCAAAAGCAAAAAATACTGATAACACATTAAATTCTGCAACAGGATTTCTAGCAGTTAACTTAAGTTGAAATTGAGTTGAAAAAAAAAAAGAATAAAAAATAAATAAAAATAAAAAACTTTTGTCTAAAATTAAAAAAAAAAACCTAGAGTAATGTGCAAATATTACATTACTACAAAGCTACAAGTATTCGAGACCTATGAAAGACATTTAATACCAACATTTTGAATGAATAAAGGAATGTATTTTTATGATACAGCATTCAGTACCAAATAAATGGTTCTAAAACTTTTACTCTTTCATCAAATATCTATGGTCCTGTTGTGTCAGAAACCTACCCCCCCTCTTGAAGATGAACTTGTCTGCGTCTGTGAACAAAGACTTTAAATAGTGGCATGTCAGTTGACATGAGGAAGACAGGTAGACCGAGAAGTTCTTAGCTGAGCTAGTTATTGACTCAGGCGATTTCTGTACCTTTTTACCAACCTATTAAAACCCTTTTTATTGTTATGTGTTATTTGGCGTTTGTCTCTACTAACCCCAAATCAACATCATAACAGGTCCTGATTACAATAATGACTTTATAATATATCAATTCATTTAATATCAAACAAAATGTTTTCCTTTTTACATTTTAACCAATATGATCACCATGTTTCTATTCAAGGAGGTGATGAAAAATTTTGTGCTACCAATAAGCACTTGCCCCAAAAATTAAAAAAAAAACATTTGGTTATTTGGATTAAAAAGTAAAAATTAAAAAAAAATTTTGGTTATTTGGTCTAATTGTTGGTCTATACATCCAAATCAATCCTATATAAAAAAAAAAAAAAAAAGAGTAATGTTGTAGCTGCATTAATTAAATTAAAAATTTTAAATTAATTATAACAATGCATTCATGTGTGTTTACAAAAATCATTATATACAACAATCACACTTAGAATAAGTTTGTCTTCACAATTCACCCCTGAGGATGATCTTAGAAGAGATCAAAAGTACTTGGTTTAACAAAAACTATGGCACCTTCCTTGATGAATTTCATCTTAACATCAATAAGATAATTAGAGAATTAAAAAAGATTGTTATAAAAATAAATAAACATAATATGTCTATATTATTCAATGAAACATGCTTGAATAAAGATATGTTACCTGAAGATATGAGTTAAAGATCAAATGCAGATCAAATATGGATCAGAATCTGACAGGATGATAAAATAAGGAACAAATAGGAAATGTATATCAATCTAGCTTGTTTCACTTTTATTAAAGCTTCATCAGAGATTAAAAGAAAACAGGGAAGAATACATTCTTAAAGAGACGAGCCATAAATTAGAATCCTATGACTCCCCACTGCAACGGCTGACGTCACAAAAGTGAAGATAAAACTCCCACTAGACACACACACACACAATTACAAATACACATTACCATATATATATATATTTGAAAATATTTTTGAAGGTACAAAATCTAATTACAGAAATAAAAGTGTGTAGCTTAATATTGCTAGATATGTTAAAAGCAAAGCAACCAATTTTGCTCCTGCTCTTCAGGCCTCTACGGGAGATTTAACTTAAATTAAAAACAACAGAAAATGTGTAATGAGAAGGAGAAAGAAAAAAAAGAAAAAAATTGAACACAAGAAGCTAGAGACAAATGACAGTGAGCTCCAACAAACACTCACGCTGTTTACACAGGGAAGGCATGCAGGACCCGATATAAAGTGCCTCCAGCCCCCAGAGATGAAATATCGAGTGTGACCGGGACAGAACAGTGAACAAGTCAGCACTAAAATTAGCTGCACACCCTCTGCTATTTAAGAGGTGCTCACATATGGCAGAACCATAGGTATTTGGAACACGTCCATTCAAAGATAATTCCTGTTCTTTGTGGGAATATGCTGTTTAATTCTCATGTCCAGGCATTGAGTAGTCCTCCCTATGTAATCAGCACCACAACTACAAATATATTTGTAAACAAAAGAATTAAATTGATGGGGAGGGAGAGCATCTTTGCACCCAGAACAAAACATAGGCCGGGTTTGGAAAACTATATGGACCTCAGCCGAGAAAAAACAACGCTGAACTATAGCTGAAATATTGAAATTGAGTATATTAAAAAGAAGAGAGAAACTGCAAATGTTTTTGGTTATAATCTGGATTTAAAAAAAAAATATATATATTATGCTTTATTTTCCATAATAAAGCATATTTTTTTTTAAAATCCACGTTGCAACCAAAAACATTTGCGGTTTCTGTTTTTTTAATGGTGTTATGGTCTGGTTCCTTGTACCACGGTGATAGTCCAAGGTAGAACCAATAAAGAAGAACTCGAACAGAGGTATGGAATAAAACAGATATATTACAAACAGGAATATATACAGAGAAGTAGAAGTGTTAGTATGAACAATCAGGTTTAGTAGGGAGAACAATGTAGTCTCGACCAGTATCACTATTCCAATGTCTTGCAGTAATTGTCTGAACGCGACTGTTTCGGACTGCCTGACTCGACTGACTGACTTGCTCGCTCTGACTGACTGACAGACTCCTGACGGACCTCACTCCAGACTTCAGACTGAATGGTATTTAGTCACCCACCCCCACGAGGGCATCATGTGGCACAAGGCCGGTTTAACGTGGGATCTCTGAGCCCGTGGGCTCGGCCAAAAATATGCCCTTTGAACCCGTATACACAGGTTCAGGGTCAGTTTACCTCCCCGAAAGAGACTCCGCCCTTCGGCGTAGCCTCGTTCGGGTTCCTCCCCGCACAAAGGCAGAGAGTTCAACTGATCAGCCTATCCGCCGGTTGCCCGACTTCGGACTGAACTCTCTGCTCCCACTTGAGGCACAGTATTTATTACATATGGAATAGTCCATTATGTTATTATGGGTAAGGTCCCATAACAAATAGACACACTTTTCTCTTATTGGAACTACTATAACCTCTTCCCTTTATATATATATATATATATATATATATATATATATTGCACATACAGTGCTGGTGTTAATAAACCAGTGCTCAATGTAATAAAACAGAGTTATTAAGTATATATTAATAAATAATACAAATATAATATCTGATTGGTGTTATTTTCAGTGTCTCCACTCTAAGTTTCATAGACAGACCCACCAGCAATCGCTCCATCCACTCATCAGGAGGTTGTGAAAAATTAATAGGGAAAAATTTATCAGGGAATAATTTTTGTTGATTAGCATTCATCAAACCTTCCTTAAGCCACATTTGTCAGAATTAAAAAATATTGACTTGTGTGTATGTGTGTATGTGTGTGGTGATGGGGGTCCTGTTCATAATATAAATATAGTGTAAAATTGATCCCTGACTTTTTACAGAGTTATCTAGACAAAGCTGTTATTTATGTATCAATCCTTTTGTTCTTTATTTAACACAAATCTTTTTGTTAAAAAAAAAAGTCTTTTTTCATACACAGGACAGTTAAGTCCAGATAACTCTTTAAAAAGCCAGGGATAGATTTTACACTTTATTGATAATGTGAAGAAGATTCCTTTTGTAAAATGATTTTTAAAAAAATCAATATTTTTCAAATCTGACAAATGTCACATAAATAATAATCAGCAAAAATTATTTCCCAAATGACTCTTCCTTATTTTTTACGGGGGGATCAGTTGACTTAAGTAGTGCTGACTTGGATATCTGCAAGTTTAAATCTTTGTCATTTTGCTTTTCATAATGGAACCTTTCATATCTGACTCTTTACAGCTTAACATTTAAAACTGATACTCCATGAGAAGATATAAATCTCAAAAGAGTCAATTTATAGATTTGGTTTCTATCATTTTGACACTGTTTAAATTTTAGCACATATTAATCCATACAACAGACAAATTTTTGCCTCTGATTTTGAAATGGACTTTCAATAATTATATATATGTATGTGTGTATATTTTAATCATTTCAATCCAAGCAAGGAAGGAATACCACAAGTATACAGGGAGTTACAGAAAGTGGAAGTGAGAGAAAAGATTTAGCATAAGGAGGATTGAGAAAAGAACAAAAGATGAATGGGATTCAAAAGGATAGGAGATGCAGATTGATGTTGCATTTAAATTTTTAAAGATTGTATTTATGAGGGAAGCAAGTAAACAGAAGAGAGTTCCAAATATGTGAAGTGTGAGAAAAGAAACTGTTGGAGTAGAAATGGCAGTTGCATTTAACTATTTCAACAGTAAAAAGGTGGGGGCCTAGATGCTAATCTAGTAGCATGCTTAAATTCATATAATTGGGACACCAGAGAAAAAAGCTTGTCAGAGCAGTTGCTATGAAAATATTTGTAGAAAAGACAGAGGGAAGCCATGCCACATTGGTAAGAAAGTGATAAAGTCGAGATTCTAAGTCAGGATTGATTACATTGCAGATCCTTCTTTTGGTTTTGTCGAGAACCTGGAGACGAATAGCAGGAGAACCAGACCAGATATGGCAGCAGTATTCAATGCACGGATGAATGGTAGATTTGTAAATGTGAAGGATTGACTCTAATGAGAAAAATTTACTGGCATGATATAGTGACCCAAATTTGCCTGTAGTAGATGCAGCTATTGATTCAATATAGTTAGTCCACTTCAGTGTGTTGCTCTCCAGATGGTGGTTAAATGAAAGCAGTTTTGTTTTAGAGGCATTACAAATATATATATATATATATATATATATATATATATATATATATATATATATATTGTGTATTTAGGCAGCATCTTTTCATTGATACACGTTTCATTAAATATTATAGACAAGTGTTGTCTATTTATTTTATGTAAAAATTTTTGTAACATCTGATAAGTTTAATAACACTATCGCTGAATGAAGAAAGAAATTCACAATATTGATCCATATTTTTTTATTTTAATACAATCTAAGCTTTCGGCTTACATAAGCCATTATCAAAGATGTCAAATTACAACATATTAAACGATATACGGACAAGACAGTGATGATAGTCTGTCATTGTTTGCATAGATGATTTCTAAGCAACGATAAACACATGCATATAAGACGCTAGAAGCGAAAATCGCACCGCATCTCATGACGTCACACATGACCACACAAGAGTGAATTGAGAAGTATGGGAAGCCATTGGTATAAACCAATGGCTTCTGTTACCAATTATAGACATATATATATATATATATATATATATATATATATATATATATATATAAAAATGAGAAAATGCTTTTGAAATTAAATTAATTGTTCACTCGTCAGTAGTTTACCATCACCCGAGGAGACACATTTGTAGCATTGAAAAATAATTGCAATTGTGTAGTGATTTTTAACATGTTTTTGTTTTAATAACCTAAAATAAATAATATATAAATAAGTGAAGCATGAAACAGACTGTCACCCCCTGGGTATTGACTTCAATGTCCACTTTTATATTTACATACATCCCTGATATTGAGTGCTTTAACCTATAGATATATCATATCTTAAAAGTATACTTTATCAGAGAGATAACAAAGATGAAGTGAAACCAGAAAAAGGTTCGTCTACAAAACTCTAGAGTTGGAGTGCTGAATATAACAGTAATCAGCTAAGTGACAAATTTTATATTCGCATTAATACTATATATTTATGAAAATTTTAGAATGGATTTTTTAATTATCCAACAGATTCTTATTACTTAAATGTTATTTTTACTGGATGCTCGTATTAGAGTCGATGCTCCATTTATTTATTAAACAGTATATTTATTTATTTTTGTCTACCAACCTGAATCTTTGAGAAATCTTATTAAAGAAAAATATATGCTATCTGGTAGGAATCAAATGTATGTCCCTCAGAGCAGAGGGAGCTACCATTAACCAAACATTCAGGCCAGTAGACAAAAATAAATAAATATACTCAAATATGAGTATCCGCTAAAAGTAACATTTAAAGTGATAAAAACCTGTAGGATTAATAAAAGATTCATTCTAAAATTCCCTGTTTACATTTGGATACAAAATTGTGCAGATATGAAAATCTTTGAAAAATCTATGGCAGGAAAAGTTTTGCTTGAAAGCATGAAATTTGGCCTCACTTGACTGACTGTTTTCCATGGCTAAGTCAGTAAGGCATATGCCAGGCTAAACAGTAAATATTGCTTAAAAAAATAAATGTTTTCAGTAAGACATCTATTTTCTAAAGTTCCTTTTGTCATTATACTAAATCTATAAATTTCCTGGCTTATAACCATAAAAAAAACGCCAGTTCTTATACAAACACCAAAATTAAGTATTGTCAAGTTTGGTCAATACCTAGATGGGTAACCACTTGGAAATACGAGAAGATTTAAGCTTGGATTTGTAGGTGGTAAAATGAATAATAGTTCAGAATTAGAAATCAGAGAACTAGGTTCCAATTTCAGTCAGGTTTGTTTTATTTACTTATGTGCAAATATCATTGGGAAAGGTATCCACATCTTTTCCCCCTAGCTATGGGTTACTTAGTAAATCATTATCATCTCTAAAAACAAAATTCTTGCAATTTAAAATTAAAATTATTTTCTGGTTTTAAATAACCTACAAAATGCTTATAAGCTGTATAAAAATCAAACATAAATTTCTTACTTGAGATATAGCTTCATGGAACTAACCATGAGATCAACATCTGAATAATAATTTTCTTATGGTTGTATTAATAATAATAAAAATTTAGTAAATTTACTGTTTTTCTCACTTGTTTAAATAATTCAGTTTTAAGAAAATCTAATTAAACACAATCATTTGAGGTGTTTGAATAATTTTGTTTTTTAAACATTATTTTTAGTGAATGCTTCATCGTTGACTCACTTTGTGTCTGAGATGGTCTAAAGCACATTGGATCTAATGACAGTTTCCCCTTCGCAGGAGGACACAGGTCCAAATCTTGCAGAAAGTGCATGTTTTTCGTTAATAAGATTTCTTGAATATTCAGGCTGACAGACAAAAATAAATAAATGGAGTGACTACTCAAATATAGGTATCCACTAAAAATAACATTTAAGTAATAAAATCGGATTAATAAATAAAAATCCATAACTTCTTTAAAAATTGCTTTGTTTACATTAGGATATAAAACTGAATCGATATGAATATTTTGAGAGCCTGAGTAAGATTTGTGTTTATAAGGCATTATTCACTCTTGCTTGATTATCGACACTCTCTGTGGCTGAGACAGTCTAAGGTACATTAGATATAACAATGTTTTCCCCTTCCAAGTTCAAATCCTGCTAGAGAATACATATTTTTCTTTAAAATTTCTAATATTCAGGCCTGTAGACAAAAATAAAAAATATACTCTTTAATAAATAAAGGGAGCTTCTATTCTAGTATGGGTATCCACTAAAAATAACATTTAAGTAATAAAATCTATCGAATTAATAAATACACTCCATCACTTCTTTAAAATGGTTTTGTTTACATTGATATGAAACTAAATAAATATAATTATTTTGTAAGTCTGAGAAAGATTTACATTCAACTTTACTTGATCATTGAAACACTCTGAGAGTGAGATGGTCTAAGACATGTTAGATGTAACAATGGTTTTCCCTGCCAAGAGGGACATAGTTTTGAATCTTACCAGAGAATGCATATTTTTTTCAATAGATTTCTCAAATATACAGCTGAAAATATACAGCTCAAATATACAGATGAAAATAAAGGATTTTATTCAAGTATGGGTATCCACTAAAAAAAAATGTTTAAGTAATAAATTGTCAGATTAATAAATATAAATCCATTACTTCTTTAAAAATGATTTTGTATAATTATTTTTCTACTCCACTTGGCTAATCTGTAGTCATGTGAAACAGCAGACGATAACGATGAGTTCTACAAATGCCTGTAGGAAATAAAATTGTAAATAACATTGCTAGAAATGAAATTCTAAAATTCTATCTAAATTTTGAATTTAAAAAAATATTTATTCACTATATATATATATATATTTGCATGGATATATATATATATATATATATATATATATATATATATGTATATATGTATATATATATATATGTGTATTTGTATGGATATATATATTTGTATGGATATATATATATATATATATATATATATATATATATATATATATATATATATAAAAGTGAACATAGAAGTCAACACTTAGAGGCGACAGTCTGTTTCATGCTATATGCAATCGTCAGGCCACGTGTGCTGTTATTTTTCTCGGCTATTTATATATATATACGGGTTAGTGGTGCATTGTGGGTATTCTGTTATGGCGGTTATTTCACCGGAAGTCGTTTGTTTATCTATTTAGGTCAAATTATATTGCTTGTTTTTATTTTTGTTTCTTATTTTATTTATTTATTTATTTATTTATTAACGTAGTAAAAATTTGTTTATATCACTTATTTAACAGTTTTGTTTTGGTTTGGGAATTTAATTAAAGCTATTTGTTCAGTTTTGGGGTTGATTGTTGTAGTTCATTCTAAGTATTATTTTGGCGGGAACAGTTTTTAATTGATTATCTTTATTTGGGATTGGTTTGTTTATTTATTTACTTGGATGAATTTAAGTTAATTTATTTTACTTGTATATTTTCTCTTTTCGGTTTTCGATTTTTAAGTAACATAGTATTTTTTTATGTTTTATTTCTATTGTTTTTTTTTTTTTTTTTGTTATTTTGGTATTTTTGCTTATTAGTATATTTATTTGTTTTTTCCGTTTTTAATTTTTTAGGTTACGTAGTAAAAATTTATTTTCATGTCTGCATTTTGAGATGAGTTCGGATCTTTTGTTTAATAATTTATTTTGGTCGGGAAATGTAATGATAGCTATTTTTTCCTCCGAGCAAAGTTTGCAAGTTTTTGATTAGTTATTGTAGGCTGATGATTTTTTCCTTATCTTCCAAGATATTTTTGGTGTGATGTTCGTTTTGTTTTTAATTTCCCAGATATACTTAGAAAGCATTGTACTGTTTGCATATTTACTATTTGTGAAAGATGTTTTGTGTGTATAATTTCTTTGTTTCCAGGGTCCTTCAGTTACTCCTATGTATACTTTTTCTTCATTATCTGGTGATTTTATCGTGGCTTGGTATATTTAAGGGACATTCGTTCTTTATTCTGCAGTTGCACGTGGGTTTAATTTGTTCGTGTGGTTTGTTGATAATTTTCCTATTGTGCTTTTTTATTATTTGTGCCATGCTCTCGGTGCAGCTGTAGCTGATTTTTACAGTGTTTTTGTTGAATATCTTGTGTAAGTTGCTTGATTCTGGGAAGTGTTTGTGTAAGAGTTTGAAGAATATTTTCCCTACGTTTGTTTTTACGTTCTTGCTGTACGGTGGGTTGAACCATATGATATTTCTTCTTCTGTTGGCCTTAAACAGAAATTGTTTACAAAACAACGTAATATACCAAGCCACGATAAAATCACCAGATAATGAAGAAAAAGTATACATAGGAGTAACTGAAGGACCCTGGAAACAAAGAAATTATACACACAAAACATCTTTCACAAATAGTAAATATGCAAAAAGTACAATGCTTTCTAAGTATATCTGGGAAATTAAAAACAAAACGAACATCACACCAAAAATATCTTGGAAGATAAGGAAAAAATCATCAGCCTACAATAACCAATCAAAAACTTGCAAACTTTGCTCGGAGGAAAAAATAGCTATCATTACTTTTCCAGACCAAAATAAATTATTAAACAAAAGATCCGAACTCATCTCAAAATACAGACATGAAAATAAATTTTTACTACGTAACCTAAAAAATTAAAAACGGAAAAAACAAATAAATATACTAATAAGCAAAAACAACAAAATAACAAAAAAAAAAAAAAAAAAATAGAAATAAACATAAAAAAATACTATGTTACTTAAAAATCGAAAACCGAAAAGAGAAAATATACAAGTAAAATAAATTAACCTAAATTCATCCAAGTAAATAAATAAAGAAACCAATCCCAAATAAAGATAATCAATTAAAAACTGTTCCCGCCAAAATAATATTCAGAATGAACTACAACAATCAACCCCAAAACTGAACAAATAGCTTTAATTAAATTCCCAAACCAA
>OZ010599.1:43352297-43354797 GCA_963932145.1 Acanthosepion lycidas | reverse complement strand
CCTTCACCTTTACAAAAACAAAGGTCTTCAAAATGTCTGTGATAATCATCGCGGCATATCTCTTCTTTCAATTGCTGGTAAAATTCTAGCCCTACTTATACTCAACAAATTACTTAAGCATGTTGTTGATGAAATCTATCCTGAATCGCAGTGGGGTTTTCGCGCTCTTCGGGGAACGATTGATATGATATTTTCTTTGCGTCAATATCTGAGAAAGCTCGCGAGAAAAACCAGGTGTTGTACATGGTGTTTATTGACCTTGCCAAGGCATTTGATACTGTGAACCGTACAGCTCTTTGGAAGATATTGAAGAAAATTGGCAACCCAGACAACATGATAAAAGTTATAATATCTTTTCATGGGGGTATGAAAGCATCATTCGTGTTGAATGGGGACTCTTCGGAACAGTTCAATGTAACCAATGGCACCAAACAAGGATGTGTTATGGCTCTGGTTCTGTTTGCTCTATTCTTCCCTGTTATGTTGAAACACGCATTTTCAGATGTTGTTACTGGAGCAAAATTTCAGTTCTGTACAAGTGGTGGAATATTCAATCAACAGCGCTTCAAAACAAAAATGCTCCTTTGTAGAACAATCATCAGGGATTTGCTATTTGCAGATGATGCTGCACCGGTTGCAACCTCCCTCTAGGAAGCTCAACTTCTTGCTGATCGGTTTTCTGCTGCATGTAAAGCCTTTGGCCTAACCATCAGCATAAAGAAATCCGAAGTCATATATCAGCCCCGACCTACACCAAAGCAGGTGCATGGTGTGAAACAAAATCAGCCAGCCCACAATTTTCCAGTAACCCCTATCCGAGTCGATGGAAGCAATTTGAAATATGTGAAAAACTTCACATATCTTGGTAGCGTTGTTAATTCAAGTGCATCACTCGATAATGAAATAGTGAATAGAATCTCTCGTGCTAGTAGTGCGTTTGGAAAATTGAGTACCCGATTATGGAAAGACCGAGGAATAAGCCTGAAAACAAAGATAGCAGTGTATAAAACCGTCATACTTACCACACTACTGTATGCATCAGAGTCATGGACACCCTATCGTAACCAAATTGAGCAACTTGACGTCTTCCACAAGAGATGTCTTCGTACTATTTGTGGTTTTACTCTTAAAGACCGGGTATCTAATGCAGACTTGTTTACATTTTGTGGCATCAGTGGAATAGAAAGTTTTCTGATCCAATCACAACTTCGCTGGGCAGGTCATGTTGTTTGCATGGATGACAGTAGGATACCAAAGCAGCTCATGTACAGTCAGCTTGATGGTGGTAGCCGAAATGTTGGCTGACCTTGGCTTCGCTACAAAGACAATTGAAAGCTAACCTTGCATCTGTCCTGATCGATAGCAGAAATTTTGAGCTCAATGCTAATGATGGAGATACTTGGAAGAGTATGTGTCACCAGCGAATCAAACATTTCTCCATGGCTGGTATTCACAAATTAAAGGAAATTAGACTGAGAACAAAAGGGAATGCAAATATACCAGCGACGCTTTCTCTCAACCCTCACACCTGCATCCACTGTGGCATTGTGTGCAGGTCTCTAGCTAGACTCAAATGCCATCTTCGCCTGAGCGTGTGTAGGCGCAAAGAACCGTAAACAGTGATATTTGTCAGGACCTCATACGTCAAAATCGACAGGAGAATCCATCATATATATATACAAATATATATATATATATATTTGTATATATATATATATATATATATATATATATATGTATATATTTGTATATATATATATATATATATATATATATATATATATATGTATATATTTGTATATATATATATATATATATGTATATATTTGTATGTATATATATATATATATATATATATATATATATATATATATATATATATTTGTATATATATATATATATTTGTATATATATATATATATTTGTATATATATATATATATATATATATATATATATATTTGTATATATATATATATATATATATATTTGTATATATATATTTGTATATATATATATATATATATATATATATTTGTATATATATATATATATTTGTATATATATATATATATATATATTTGTATATATATATATATATATTTGTATATATATATATATATATATATTTGTATATATATATATATATATTTGTATATATATATATATATATATTTGTATATATATATATATATATATATATTTGTATATATATATATATATATATATATATATATTTGTATATATATATATATATATTTGTATATATATATATATATATATTTGTATATATATATATATATATATTTGTATATATATATATATATATTTGTATATATATATATATATATATATTTGTATATATATATATATATATATATATATTTGTATATATATATATATATATATATATATATTTGTATATATATATATATATATATATATATTTGTATATATATATATATATATATATATATTTGTATATATATATATATATATAT
>OZ010599.1:43053231-43345731 GCA_963932145.1 Acanthosepion lycidas | reverse complement strand
ATATTATTGTATTATTTTAAAAAAATTCAAAGGTGTAAGGGCGTGAATGACTACATGCATAGACAAATAATTTATTCAATTTTATACAAAGACAATTGCTAGTTTCAAGCTGAATCTTCAGTTTCCCTTTCTTTCTCTTTTCACTTTTTTCTTTTTCTTTCACTCTACCCCCATTTGAGGCCACTGTACTTCACTGTGCACATCCAGTATAAATACGTCAACATCTGCTCTCATCCCTATGACTTTGCACATATCTCCCTCCTTGAACAGACTTATATTTCTTTCCCCCTCTCTTCACTTTTTCTTCCCAACCTTAAATGCATATCGCTCTTCTTCTCCTCCATCTATTCCTCTTCCCCCATCTTGAATACATACCCCCTTTTCTTTCTTTCTTTCTTTTTTTTTTTTTTGAATAAATGCTTTTGTGCCAGGTAAAATTTTTATCCATTTACACTGTGTCCCAAATTATTATCGAGATAACTTTTTTCTAATATTTCAAAAACTGTCCAATCAATTCACACAAAATTTTCACACAATGTTGGCAATACTGACCTGCGCAATCACTGAAATTTTCGTACTGATCTGCGCAATGTAAACAAACTGGTGCCATATTTGTTATCAGCACGGTGATTTGAGTGTGCCAAATTATTAGAAAGGTTTAGTAAAATTCCCACAATTGAGGAAACAAAACGTTTATTAAAGTTGCACGTGAATGTTTATGATCAAAAGAAGCTAATAAATAAGATAATCAAACAAATAATAACAGATACAAACAAAGACACAGTTTTAAACAAATTAATAGGGAATGTGCTTTCTCTGTTTTGAAATTACTTGAAGAAGTCAACAATCCATAGAATTTGTTAATTGTAGGATGTCATCTGCTGTAATGCCCTGAGATATGTCAAGAATTGCTTTCCACATCGCAGCAGTAATCAAGGCCAAAGGAGGATATTTTGGCAAGAGCAAAATTTAATTATTAAATGTTTTTTTTCAAATTCAAATCACTTTTTTAACCATGTATAATAATTTTCTTTTATTTAAAATACAAAACAATTACTTTTTGGGCTAATTTAAAAATTATCAGGGGTGGCCTCAAATTTTGAACTGTAGTATATATATACATATATATATATATATATATATATATATATATATATATATATATATATAAATATATAAAGACAATGAGGCAAAGTAGAAAATTCTATTAAAAACAGATTTTGCCAGAGAAGTATATGCTCTTTTGGACTTCCTCAGGTTCAAATGAAAGATAAACAAAATTGTGTGGGAGGAAAACATTATGTGGTCTCTGAGAATAAGTAGGTATTATAGATCTAATTAATTACCATGCTTATTACCTCTTAATTTTCCTACTTGGATAGTTTCTGTCTGCCTGTGTGTTTTCTTTATCTATATCTGTATTAAAGACATTTGGTAATGTAGTATTATCTCTAACCTAGGGTAATTAATTTGATTTATGATATCCACTTATCCTCAGAGATCCCAAGACATTTTCTCACATACAGTTTTGTCTTTTTTTCATTCTTCTCCAGTGAAACATGTCTGTAATATAATTTTCCACTTTGTCTCAGTCTTCACTTTTGTTTTGGATACACACACACATACACACACATACATACATACATACATACATATGTGGCAATTTTTTATATTAGAATTAAAAATAAATAACACAGGTGAAATATCTATTAATATAAGCTTTTAAAAATTATTATGCAAATTAAATGTTACCACTATTTATATAGTAATATATATAAAGAGCCAATAGTAAATGTGGGATTATTTTCTTTTCTACTGACGTAAGGTGGGAAAACACATAAAATTTAACTTTATGTGAATTTATAAGAGATGAAATGCTTACTTTTTTGTGGGGAGTGGGGGGGGGGTAAATAGTAAGTACCATATATACTCACATATCATATGACTTTCGAAGACCTGATTTTGAAGCTAATTTTAAGGGGTTGCATCATACGCTAGATATAAAATTAGCGTATGTACTGCTGGCCTTGGCTATGCCATTGACTAAACAATATATCCATTTACTGTGATTAAATTAGCTTCAAAATTAGGTCTTCAAATGTCACATGATACATAAGTATATACGGTATAATAACTGGTAATGCTAGCATTTAAGGCAAACATAAGGGATACGTCTTTTCAATTTTTTACTGCTATTTTGGAAGTATGCTATACAGGAAATTGATCATCTCTGTTCATGCAATTGTAGGTGTACACACACACACACAAGATTAATACATATGATACCCATATTCTGAGACCTGCCAGAGAGCATGTATTTTTCTTTAATAAGATTTCTCATATATTCAGTCTGGTAGACAAAAATAAATGAACATACTATATAATGAATAAATGGAGCATCTACTCAAATATAGGTACTCACTAAAAATAACCTTTAAGCAATATATATATATATATATATATATATATATATATATATATATACACACACACACACACTTCCTTAATCTATTTTAGCAACAAGGGATTTTCAAACACAGAGTTACTGCTAATTGAATTTTTTCTTTTTCTAACAATTCCCCATAAACTCCGTGGTTGTGTGTGAAAATACTAGTAGATCAGTATTTTTTTAAAATACTGTAAACTCACCCATCTGGCACTAATGATCATGCCATATTCTAAGTCACTGAAATCATAGAGATGCATGAAATGAAATTCAGCAGGTCACCATGAGACTAACAAGGAGAGATCAATACAGGATCCTAAGTTTTCCAAATTGCATCAGTAGTGTAAAATGGAATTTGGACTTAATTCTGTGATCCTGTTTTACAAATTGCAATTCTTTAATGTCCTAAACATACATTTATTTCTACCCTTAATGTAGTGATATGCAAATTAGTATAATTTGCATATGAGCAGGTGGCTCATATGATAAACGGACACCAACTAGAACAGAGGTCGAACGCTGACTTAGCAAGATACACGACACAACAATGGCGTCGCCAATAGGATACTCTCTGGTCCTTGAAGACCCAGAATACGTAGATACGTGGATTCGCTGCTTTACTGCTAATGCAAGATGTAAAAAGTTGAAAGACAACAAAAACAGAGGAGGGGAAAATGAAATCACCGACTTGTTTATGGCTACCACTGGTTGTGAAGCAATTATGAAGGTTGCTACAATGGTTTACCCTCGAGAACTAGAAGAAATGACTTTCGAAGAAATAAGTCAGGTTATTAAGGGAAACATGAGGCCAAAGAAAAGACTGGTGATTGCAGAAAGGACCAAGTTTATGGCAATGAAGCAGGAAGTGGATGAACCGATAGTAAAATATTTACGCCGGTTAAGAAGTGCGAGTAAATACTGTGAATTCGAAAAACTAGGAACAGGAGAGCAGACAACGGAAGAAGAATTAATCCAACTAAGATTAATTGAAGGTATGCATAATTCAGCACATAGATATAAGTTAATGGAACAGTTACAACTTACAAACATGCCTTTGAGTATGTGTATAGAATTTATACAACAGCAGGAATTAATACATACCTACAACCAAAATAAAAATAAATCCTATGAAGAAATAATGGCTGAAACATATACGGTACAAACAAAAAGAAAAAATTGTGCGTACTGTGGGAAAAAACATGAAATGAAAAAAGAAAAATGCCCAGCCTTTGGAAAAACATGTTCAAAGTGTTTAAAAAAAAATCACTTCAAAGAAGTATGTAAAAAGAAAAATGTGGAAAGAGTAGAGGATGAAAATAGACAGATTTTTAATGTAAAAAAGGATAATATACAAAATACTGGATCTAAGAACAGAAATACAAAAATAAAAGTGAAAATCAACGACTGTATTGTCGAAATGCAAATCGACACAGGTAGTGAGGTCATGATAGTACCCAGAAATTTGTGGGAAAAAATGGGAAAACCGTTTTTAAAAAAACCAACGTACAATTACGTCAGTTTGATGGCTTGATTATAGCAATTATGGGTTACTTTGAAGGTTCAATAGAACTAAAATAAAAATATGAAATAGTACCCATTATAGTTACAAATTGCCGAAAAATGCATGGACTACTGGGGAATGACGTGTTAAAAATAAATTCCACAAAGTTGATTAATGAGATAGAAATAGAAAAAACAGGAAAATTAAAAAATTATGAAGCTAGCCTGAAATTAAAAGAAAAGGTTTCCCCCTCCTACTACGAAGCGAGAAAAATACCAGTGCATTTATTACCGTTGGTAATAGCTAAATTGCGAAAGCTAATAAAGGAAGACTTATTAGAACCTGCCCCTCCAGGAGGAAGTAAATGGGCATCACTCATTGTGGTATTGAAAAAAAAAGATGGTGACTTGAGAATTTGTGGAGATTATAAAATAGGGGTGAACCATAAAGTTTGTGCTGACTCGTACCCTATTCCGAATGTGGAAGTAGCTTTACATAAACTTGCTGGAATGAAAGTATTTTCGAAGATAGACCTAAAATCAGCTTACCACCAAATACCAATAAATGAAAATTTTAAAGAAGTGACGACCATAAACACACCTATAGGCCTGTTAAGGTGGAAAAGAATGCCGTATGGCATAAAAACGGCAAGTGCAATTTTTCAAAAAGCTATTGAAAAAGTAATAGGAAATGTTGAAAATACCATCTGTTATCAAGACGTGTTGGAGATTTAAATGAAGATGATTTAAAGAAAAAAACTGAAAATATACTGAACCGGCTAAGAGACGCTGGTATGACAATAAATAGAAAAAAGTGTGTAACCAACAGTAATGAAATATCATTTTTGGGTTACTCAATATCAAAGGAAGGGATCTCCAGATAAAGTACTAATAGAGAAAATTCTAAAAGTTGCTACACCGAAAAATAAAAATGAGTTGGAGTCCTTCTTAGGTTTGGTAAATTTTTATAGAAAATATGTACCAAAATATAATGAGTTGACAGAACCATTTGCTAAGTTAAAAAAAAAAAATGTGGAATTCATTTGGTTAGAACACCAACAGAAAGCCTTTGAAAACTTAAAACAGATTCTGGCAAAAAAGCCAATAGTACAAATTTTTGACCCTAAGGACATAACTCTAACTACTGATGCTAGTGAGCAGTCCATATCTGGTATTTTGTCACAAGATGGGCATCCCATAATGTACTTATCGAGGAGATTAACAACGACTGAACACAATTATTCAAATATAGAAAGGGAGGCACTAGCCATAAACGGATAGAGCAAGACAGTTCTTGATGGGAAAAAAATTCTTGTTGAAAAGTGATCACAGACCACTGGAATTTATTTTCAACCCAAGAAAAGAGCTACCGAAAGTTACAACGTCCAGAATATTACGTTGGGCGATTAGACTGATGGCGTTCGACTTTGACATTGAATATGTTAAAGGGAATACGATACCGCACATTGATGCCTTATCTAGATTGAGGTTTTATAGAGAGGAGAAGGACAAAAACGATGAGGAATTTGAAGACACATTCTTGCACCTTGTAGAAACCGATGTAATATCTGTAGATAAAATGGCTACTGAAACTACAAATGACCCAGTGTTAAATAGAATAATGTCGAGGATAAAACAGAATCGCTGGGGAAATTGTTCAATGGCTGAAAGACCATTCAAAGAAATCAGACATAAAATGACTATAGAAAACGGGATAATATGTAATGGAGACTTGGTAGTTCCCCCAGAAACACAGAGGATACAGGTTATAAAAAGTGTACACGATGATGTACATTGTGGAGTGGCAGCTATGCAAAGAAGATTAAAATTGGAAGCCTGGTGGCCGGGGTACTCAAGAGACGTAGAAGACTACGTAAAAAAATGCAAAAAATGCACAGAACTCAGGAATTTTAAGCAAAAGAAAATACATGTATGGCCCCGAGAAGTAGAACCATGGAGCAGAGTACACATGGACCATGCCTATGTCAATGGGATAGGACTATTATTAATATTAGTAGATGCATATTCAGGTTGGCCTGAAGTGGTGAGAGTACCTGATAAAAAAAGTACCACTGTAAAACAAATATTAAGAGTAATATTTTCGAGGAATGGGACACCGAGAACATTGGTGACTGATAACACACCAGAATTTGTGGATGCTGATTTGCATGAATGGCTAAGAAAAATAGGATGCAGACCTTAAAAGACCCCTCCCTACCACCCTCAAAGTAATGGGACAGTGGAAAGGATGGTCCAGACGGTAAAGAAGGGCATAAAAGCATGCTTGCAACAGAAGGAGGAAATCGATGCTTTCCTACCAAGACTTATTAAGTTACAGAACAATTCCACATGCAGGCAGGCTGGAAAGTCCATCTGCCTTAATGGGCAGACAATTAAGGTCCCCTTTGACTATGTCATATGCCACAAATCAAAAGATGTGGTACAAAAGAAATAGGAATATGCAACCCGAGTCAGCTGAATTTATTATGCAGAAAGGACATAATACTGCAATATTAAATAAAGAAAATGGGGACAGTGTTCTAGCTCATGCTGACCAAATAAGATCCCAAGGAGAAGAATCGGATGAGGAAATGCCTTCAGAGATGCCCATTATTGACATAACAGAAGAGTTAATGCAGAATGAAACTGCGGAGGAAGAAGTAGAGAGGGATGAGTTAGAAGAGGAAAAAGTAGAATGGGACAAGTTAGAAGAGAAAGACCAGAGTATGCAAGAGGAACAGTTCGATTATAGGGAAAGACGTGATAGATCTAGATCTCCAAGGGAAAGGAGAGAGATAAGGGAAGATGTTCAGGAGGGCACAAGAAGAAGTACAAGAAGTACTCGCGGCATAAGGCCCCTCCGTTATAGGGAGATGTAGTGATATGCAAATTAGTATAATTTGCATATGAGCAGGTAGCTCATATGATAAACGGACACCAACTAGAACAGAGGTCGAACGCTTACTTAGCAAGATACATGACACAACACTTAATATTACTCTCAGGATTATATACTTCAAGCCGCTAATCAGATGAGAATTGGAGTTATATGTCAAGTTTGTGCTTGACATTTTTTTGCCAAAACTGCAATAGATTAAAGAAAAATCAAGTCATATTAACTGTATCTAATTATTTTTTATTTTTACAAAAAGGAAGCATTTCCTGAGGTTTTGTTACAAAATATTTAAAATAAACAAGTTTTCAAACAACAATTCAATGAAGATATAATGGTATGTGTATGCATGCATGTGTTTGCTGTCCTTTTAAAATCTGAGAAATTAACAAGTTATCAAGAGATATAAAGTGAGAAAAATAGAAATGTGCCTTTATTTACTGAAAAGCAAGACATGATATTAATGTAACATTTTGTAAAAGATATAATCATGCTCAGTTAATATAAACCATTTACAATGTATATTTATAAACCTTTGTAATGTTTGTTCTTATTTAGTAATCAGTTATTCCTCACTTTGATTTCACTGTTTCTAAGTCTGTATTACTCAGTTTAAGAATTACAGCATTGCTAAATAAGAACAAGATGAGATACCATTACACATTTACAGCAGAATGAAGACAACTGTTTCAATAGATTAAATAAAGAGTTCAGTTTGAAATTCACTGAAGGTGAGTAATGGAGTAAAAAGCGTATACAGTAATGTCTAATGAAATAAGTTGAACACAATTAACATTTTAATCTGCCAGGCACTATTACAAACAGGGAGATAAGTGACTTGCAGTGAATCTTTATTGTAATTCTGATTGGTTAATAAAGGAATGAGCTAAGGGAGATAATATAGTGTGTATTTATTCAATACATCAGTCCTTTTCATACACCATTTTTCTGAAGGCACAAAGGTTAAACAATAAGTCTATGCAATATGGATATATATACCCTATAGGCTTTCACACATTTAGAAATACCAAGTACCTCAAAACATGAAGATATGTTTTCGCTATGAATTGCCAGGTATGGAAGAGTGGTTTAAATGAGTCTTAGAATTAGAAAAATTAATTAAGATGCCTAAATTAGCAACTTAACATACTCAGGACTCAAAAACTGAACCTAAGTTGTATCTAAAACAAAGTAATTAGTTTTTTAGACAAGATCGTGTTCTCTTAGGAAATCTGCGATTATGGCTCTCCACAACTTCCTATCTCTTCTAGTACAAGGCAATGTTTGTTTCTTTACTATCCTTCTCACTCCCTGTTCTGCTATCCATTTATACAAGACCTTTAGATATATTACTCACTGTTTCCCCCTGTTCTCTCATGTCATCAATATGCCCTTTGAGTATCAAATTCTCTAAGGCCTCTTTCCTTCTATATAATAAATGTGAACGTCAGTGTGTCACTATGTCATACTTTACTTCTAGAGACCGTAACCCAACATATCACACCATTTTGGAATCAGGCCAACTCTGTGATCAAATTAAAAACATTCTGGGCTGAATCCAGACCCCACAATCATGAAATTTTGGATTCCCAAGTTTTCATTACTGTGATTGTTTTCATCGATTTTTTTATATGATTTTTTGCAACAAATTTTTTTGTATGATAACAATTTTTATAACTTGGAAATAAATTTGGGAATAATCAAAATTAATTGCATAATCCAGCAAAAGTCTCCCATGAAATAAAAGTAATTGTTTGTATGGAAAGTAGTGACTTATGTACATCAAATTGTCTTTAAATTAAGTGACGGCAGAAGAATTATCATTGAACTTTTAAAAGATAAGCTTAAATATTAATGCAATTCTTAAATGCAGCAATCAATTTTGAGTTCTTCTGTACTTTATTGTTGCCTATTGCATCTACTTCTCTATGCCCATTGTGACGAAGGCCCAATCAAGCACCCTCCACAAGAGCTAGCTTAAATGCTGCCCAATAGGGCAACTTTTAAGCTAGTATTATATATTCCAGGAATTTCAAAACTGACCAAAATACTTAAATTACTCATAGATACACTTCATAGGCTTTTAGATTTTTTTTTTTTTTTAAATTTACAAAGAAAATAGATTTTTTCCAGCTGCTAGAAAAACATACAATCTAGATGTCAATACAGGTTTAGCATCACTAATCTGGCACCATAGGGACCTGTAGGGTACCAGATAAGTGATTCTCCTATATTACTAACAGCTACATTAGAATACATCAATTTTTCAGTTTCTTTATGTCATAAACTGTAGATAAAACAATGCTGCATAGACCACAAAATCTTTGCTCAGAGACAGTATTGAAGTTCTAACTTATCTGTTAATAGATATATATAGTATTTCTATCAGTTATGGATAATGTATAGCATTTGCACTTCACACTATAAGAAGCAGTTCTTGTATTCATTGGTACCATAACTGGGTCTAAATTATAGTATGTTGTAATAAAAATACACATAAGACAAGTAGAAATGCTTTTCCAGTGTTTGAAAATGCTAAAGAAGAGCTGACGCAATAGCTAACACTACCAACTAGTAACGGCAAGTTCATGCAATGATCTGAGATGTCTGAAATTCGTGATGCATTAAACTGACATTAAAGATTCGTTATTACATTTCTATAAAAAGCAGATACATTTAACAATTGACTAAGTGACTAAACATCACCACAGAATGTCTTAACTTTTATCACACTGTATGTAACTTCATTTGCTGTACAAAAAGTTTAACCTGCTACTGAAGGTGACTCTGATTCCAAACAATAGTGTGTCTGAATTTCATAGATGTATTGTCATATCCTGCTATGGCAAAACTTTGAGTGAAATTAACAATAAAGATATTGTAACCGAGAGACCTTGAAAAAGAACACAGTGGAAAGTAAGTAATATTAATAATGCAGAGTGCTAAAGATTTAATGAAGTAGTCCAGCTCAAGTAACTGTACTCAACTTCAAAAAACAAAGTTCTAAGTGGAAAACACCTATTCTAGCCATTCTTTTCAAACAACCTTTGTGATCCAGCCTTCTTCATCTTTTCTTTGTGGTAACACAAGCCCATAAAATTAGCAGTGATTCATATACAGGCAATTTGTGTTATACAAATATAAACTTAATACTGTGCTTTATTTTTAACAGCTTTATTCAAAGTATTTATCAAAACATAAATCCAAACTAACAGAAATACATATGAATTCAAAATTTCTAATATAGGTATAAAATAGATTTTTTTTAATATCTGCACTAACAGGATATATCTACATTGATGAATAAAAAAATTATCAATACAAAAAGGTGTTGGAAATTGTTGAAATCAGACTTTCATTAACAATAGTCAGGTGATAGACTACATCACGCTTACATAAAAAAGAAACAATTTTCATTTATATAAAGAAAATATTAAATATTTTCAGCTGCTAGAACAACAACAAACAAGACATTAAACAAGCCTACTGGTGCATATTTTCAATTAATGTTTGTTTTCAATATATACAAACCAAAATTACTCAACAAAATGTCATTTTATAGGTTCTTTTGACCAGAAAAATTCAAAGAAATATTTATAGTCAAATATTATACAAGTGCTGGCAAACTTGGACTTTTGTGCCCACAAAAAAATTGAATAACAAAAGGGCAATTTTTCTAAGGGAAAACTGAAATTACTCAACTAAAATCAACTTTAGGTAATTTTGACCAATAAAATTTTAAAAATATATTGATATTAAAAGTATCTATAATATTCAAATGTTTATTACATTTTGTTACTTCCTCTGCATTGTGCAATATCTATCATTTATGTATATTGACTTGAATTTGTTTAAATACAATTGAATTAGTCTTTAAAATGTTGTAAATATAAAATTATACTCATAAATAAAGAATCTTATAAGTAAATAGTGCTTCATATTTTTGTTAAAAAATTTACAGAAGAAAAAAAAGTATAAATTCACTTTCATCATAGGCTTAGGTTTTATTTAAATTCTAATGATCACTTTTTAAAACAATTAACACTGCCAAGGAGTGCAAGCAGTTAAAATAATAGCATTAGTTTTAAGAATGTTGTGAATAAAATAAAGGATGTTGTAAGTATAAAATCATTTGTGTAAACAATCTCACAAATGAAAAACTGCTGAGGAGTGAAAGTAGTTAAAATAATAATAGTGGTGGCAATGAAAAAAACATCCTTTTAACAAAACCTTTTTTTAGCAGGCATGAAGGTAAAAATTTTCCCAAATGCTTATTACATTTCATTAATTCCTCTGTATTGTACAATATTCATGGTTTATGTATCATATTTTGAACACTAATTCAAGAATTGCTTCCAAACAAATTGCCGACAAAATTTATTATACTTATGATGATTCTCTGAAAAAATGTCACGAATGAATTATGATATGAATTTATATTAGTATTGACTATCATGTTGTGTACAACAGAATATGTATATCTATATACAATATTAAAAATAAAGGTAATGAATGTACTTTCATCTGTCAAAGTATTTTCTGAAGAATGGAAACTGGACAAACCATTGATAATTTCATGTTCACTTTCGTCTCTATTTTCAGTGGCAACTTCCTCTGGAGACTCTGGAAGGAAAAATAAGTGAAATAGATAATAATAATAATAATAAGGAATCATCATAATTCACTTTATCATGAAACATTTTCTTGAAGTATTTGAGGAAGCTGATTGTTATTCATAAGTTCATGCAAGCACACAGACACAGTTTGTTAGTTCATAATGTTTTCTTTTTCAAGATTAAAACTATCATTAGGTGGAGATAATTATAGGTTTATATATGAATAGAAAATTATATTGAACTGATACTGGAAATGTATACATGTAAAACCATTAGCTTATACAGTGTAACCCTGATATAAGAGAGATGTGGGGACCAGAGAAGTATCTTATATCCGGGTTTCTCTTATATCCGGATTTCTCTTATATCCGGGTTTGGTTTATTTTGTTTAAGTAAGTATGGCTCTAATTTGGGACCAAAGACAATTTCTCTTATATCCGGGTTACACTGTATATCATTGCTATTCATAAGATTATGCAAGAATACAGACAGTTTGTCAGTTCATAATATGTTTTCTTTCTCAAAATGAAATCTAACATTAGAAGAAGGTAATATATTTTGTTTTTATCATTTTACCTCAAGCAAGCTGATGATGCCAATAAGATGCAAGGACTTACTAGATGTGAAAGAGAATGAGAAAACTTTAATGAGGAATAAGGATAATAAAAGAACAGGTTTCAGAAAGGCAGAAGATGATGATTGATATTACATTTAATTTTTAAATATTGTAAGTAGCAAGGGAAGCAATAAACTGCAAGAGAGTTCCACAGCCAAGAAGTATGAAAAAATAAAGTATTAAAATAGAACTTACAGTTACTTTGTGCTAACTCAACAGTAAAAAGATGTGACTTAGTTGCCAATCTAGCTGTATGCTTAAATTCATGTGGTCATGGTTCCAAAGAAGAAACCTCATTAGAACAATTACCAGGAAAATATTTATAGAAAATGCCCAAGAAAGCACAACATTGTGAATCAACATTCCTAGAAGCAGATCTAGCAATTGATTCAATATAATCGTTTCACTTTATGTCAGTAGAAAACATGAGACTGAGAAGGCGAATTGTGTTACTTTTCTGGAAGTTGGCATGAACCATGCTGATGGAAGGTAAACAGAGCAGTTTCATTAAAATTTCCAAGCCATTTTTAACCCCAGTTAACAACAGATTGAAGCTCATTCTCAAAATCAGCTGCAAGTTTTACTCTATCAAACCAATTGAACTTGCTATTAAGACAGGAGAAAATAGATGTGTCATCAGCATATATGCTGAGTTGAGAAATGATGACATCAGGATGGTTATTGATGAAGATAAGAAACAAAGTAGGTCCAAGGATAGAGCCTTGTAAGACACCTGCATTAATGTGAAAGGATCTAGAAGAGTGGCCATTCAACATGATTTTCATTACATGATTTTTTCAGATTGAATGGATCGAATCAAAAATTCATCTGGAAACAGCCCTTCAGCTTGTGAAGAAGACCAGCATGCCAAACTTTTTAAAAACTTTTTAAAACTATTTAAATCTTCATCGTTATTATCTAAATCTTTACAGACTCTTTTATTAATAATCATTAACACACCAGCAGGTGACTTGAAGAAGTAAAAGCCATATTGTTTATATGAAAGAAAACCCAGCAAAGTGAGATGCTTAACTAATTGAGAGTTGATAAGAGCCTTTTCCAAAAGGAGGTAGAGTACTAATATGTTGATAATTCAAAGGATCAGACAATTCCCCCAAGTTCATAAAAACAGGAAATACAGAAAATTCCCAATAAGTTGGAAAGCAAGAAGCAGCAAGGTATTTGCTGTAGTGCTAAGAAAGAATAGGAACTAGTTCAGGAATATATTTCTTTTGAACAACATCAGTTCTACATGCCTTGTAGAGATCTAGTTTGGAGATGATAGTGGAAACCATGGACAGAGTTATATGTATATCACATATACCTAACAAGATGCTGCAGTTTGGAAGATGCACCCTAATATTGAAAAGAAATTTCTAAGAAAAAAAAGCTCATTCTCATATAACAGCACATTCACCATGTGTCCCTCACATACTGGCACCATGAATTGCTTACATCAATCACTCATCCGGTTTTGTTTGTATGTCGTATGACAACGACATAAGAGTTGGTGGTTAGTAAATATACTATACATCTTTCATTGTCCAAGGATGGATTATTTTGATGAAAATGAATTAAAAATTTTAAAAACATGCATGTAAAAATATAAAACAAAGAAATTTTATTCATCCTCAAATCCCAAGAACTCGTCACTGCTGGATTCATGTAAAAGCTCTAAACTCCACAGAGTCATCACTACTGTCAGTTATGTACAATAAATGATCCTCACTACCATCCATGTTATTACTTATACCACACTTTTGAAAGACTTTACAACAATTTTAGTATTAATAGCATTCCAAGATTTCAAACCGCTTGAGCTATTGATGGGCATTTCATCCTTCCAGTGTCATTTCACATCTTCCCTCTGCCATCCATTTAGACCATTCTTCATGCATGTTATTCTTGAATAGTCTCTTGATGCTCACAGATATTAGCTACAGATGAGAAGTAAGGCTACCAGGAATTACAGCTAATGTTTCGTTCATTTCTCTTGCTAGTTTTTTTTAGTGTTGTCTGTCCTATGTGCACTGAACTGATTCCATAGTAGCAATGCATTTTTTTGTAGCAGGCCACCTGGCCAATTGGACTACACTTTTTCCATCTACACTTTGACTCCCACTTCATCCATTCAGCCTTTTTGCAGAACAATAACATGAATTCCATATGCCAATTTTTCTTTGGGTCTTTTGAAAATCAACAATGGTGATAGTTTGGTGCCATCAGCGCAGTAAGCAAAAACAGCAGTGTAGTGAGTCTTTTCATGAGCGGTGGTTTTAATAGTCACTGTTTTGGTACCTTTCACATCAATGCTTTTATTAGTATTAAAAGGTACGTCAAATGTTAAAGGAACTTCATCCATATTCCTGCTCTTGTTAAGTCTGAACGAGTGCTTCTTTCTGACATTAATGATAAATTCATGGAAAGTCAGTATTTTTTATTCATAGTCACCTGGAATTTTTTGAGATATTTTAATTTTTGTTAGTAAGCATAACTTGTTTTGCTTCATGAACCGAAAACACCAAGGTATAGTGCCTTTGAAGTCTTTTACTCCTATGTTCACTGTGAGTTTTCTTCCTTCCAAGATTATCATTTTCACACTAACTGCAACCCCCAAGATTCTCTGTTCCATTATCCATGTACTCAAGTCTCTCTCTAACTGTGGCCATTTTATCTCAACCATGTCTTATTGCCATTTGTTGTTTTGTCAATTCCTCTTTTTTTTTGTTAACATAAATCATTACACATGTCTTCGTATGGTCTGAGATTTTATTTTTGTTTTTTTTTAATGTTCATGTTATACCATCATATTATCAGTTTTCAATTTCCTTCAAATAAAATAACAAATAAAAGTCTTCCCATTGAAATGCCATAAATTATTATATATAATAATGGTCTTGTATTTTTGAACTAGTAGATCTACATTTTCATGTGTATCAGATGTTTAGATAGTAGTGTAATTTTAATGCCTTGCTATAGGCACACTTTCCATAGATATACCTCAGTATGTATTTTACCCAATCACCTGTAATAACTGTCACTATGGTGGCGTAGCCAGGGCACGGCCTGCTGTCTTTAGTCAGGATCGATCCTGGTATCAGAGAACAAGCTATCAGCCCACACATATTGGTCATTGATAGTGTTTGACACAGCAAACCTCTTCAACTATGACCTCTCTTACCCACACTGTGATTTTTGATCTTACGAGGGTCATGCCAAATTATCACAGTGCTATCTCAACCAAGCTAAACCAAGGAGTTGAATACGCACACACAAAAGTGAATATAAAATAGATGACGCCTGAATAAGTCACTATATGATGTTTACATCAAAATAAAAAAAAATATTTACAGTTCTTTTTCTTTTTATTCCCAACCCATTTCTAATATCTGGCAATGGAACGAAAATTTCGGCTAACTTCCTTAAGGGTGGCCAGACTTGACAACAGGATTTAACTTCAAGTATTATTGTTTGTACTTTCCAGAATGGCACGTTATCATCAGAGTTTTTCTTCTTCAGCGGATAATTATTATTATTATTATCATATAACTCCCCATCCACAATTTCAACTACTCCAACTCACTCCAATTAACTTTAGCCCCTGTGAGCACTTGTATTTATGGGTGTACCTTCCAACTGGTGTTGTGCGGGCAAATAGGTGGGTTTTATGCAAATCTCCTAAAATCCAACCAGTCTCCTTCTTTTGTTTTCTGTTTCACACTTCCAAATGTCATCTTCTACCTTTACAATTGCTCATTCTGTTTTCGCAATTATAATTTTTTCTCAGAGAAATTTTGGCTGACAATTTTCTCAGCACATATACCTCGGACACCTTTCAACAGATGACCTTAACCTCTGGCCTCTGACCCTGCACCTGTTTGCTGTCTCTCACCAGGTAACGACAATAGCATTCTGTATATTTTTTTCAACAAAATTCATACATCTGTTCCCATGGGAAAATAGGTTTCTTTCTGATAAAAAATAAAATCATATTCTTTAACCCTTTTCTTCCGTATGCCATATTAAATATTATTACATCACAAGCAATACATAATAGAAACCTCATGGTATTTAAATAAAAGTTTATATGAACACAAAAGTGATCTTTACAAAAGAACACAGTCAGTGTATTGGTTGCTCACCATAATGAGTCTCACTATAATTTTAATTTTAAAAAATTCTAATCTAATTAAAAACAAAAACAATTTACTAAGATGAAAACGTATAGAAGGTGCTTTAATTGCTAGTTCATCCACAGTAAATTTATGTCCAAGTTCTTATCATCTTTCTTAGCAGATCTTCTATTATTACAATGTGGGTTATTTAATGACGAAAGTGATGGAAACATGAACAAAAACAAACTAAATGAAATCACCTAGACTCTATACCCAAAACATATTAAAAACAAAATTTACTATATATACCTTTGTAATGTGCAATCTCACATATCGTGCAACCCCCAAAATTTCACTTATAAAAATTGATTTTATCATGTATCGGATCTATCATGCAAGTTCCTTTTTTGAGAAATCAAATTACTATAAACTAACCTCTTTTCTTCTATCTCTTTATCCGATCTTTTAGTTCAAGAAGTTAAAAATGTAAAAGAGAATGATAGAAGTATTGTTAGTAACACTATACTGGTTGTATAAATGCATACAGGCATAAACAACAGAACAAGAAACATCTAATAAATGTAAACAATGGAAAAGATGCATATTCATTATGCTTGTATTTTAAAATATGATACTAATAGATAAATATTATATGCATTATTATTGGATACAGTTAAGTAAGACATCAGTTTTATCAAAATCATGTTTATTTTAAATACAGTTGCACTTTTTGACTACAGTAAATGGATATATAGTTTGATCAATGGTGCAGCTAGGGCCAACAGTACATACACTAAATTTATATCTGGTGTATGATGCAACCCCCTTAAAATTATCTTCAAAATTATATTTTCAAAAGTCACATGGTACATGAGTATATATGGTAAATTAAATTTAACATTATCTTTCCTGCATCCAATGAAATCCTAAAGGATCACATGAAAACTTTTTTCACTTTGTCACTGTTTTTCTAAAATTGTTCTTGATATAAAAATTTATATATTGTTTTCCTCATATATAGTATGTTAGGAAAGCAAAAACCTTACAAAAAAAAACTTTACAAGGCTTTATTTAGCTTATTCGCTGTTATAGTCTGAAGAGTCAATTCAAGGGGAACAACTCATACATACAGGCACATATATCTATAATAACAACTCATGCACACATACAACATATATCTATAATATTCCAACAAAGATAAGTTCTTTACCATTGATAATGAGTTGAAGACTTTTCTGTAGCAGAGAAGCCAATCTCAAGTGTAAAAGCAGCTCAAAGTAAAAACAATTATGACTTACCAGTATGAACATTCTTCATTGGAAAATATTGCAAGAGTTTTTCCTTATAAAACTTAACATCTTTATCCAAAAACAGACAAAATATCACTCTATCAACCTAGAACAAGAACAAGAAAGGCTTAAAATTATGAACATTAGAAAATGTATGGTAGTGACAAGTAAACATTGCAATGTCAAATGTAATTAATATTCATAGTAAAAGATATACAAGATACAACCTCATGATTAAAAGTTGAGGGTGAGAGAGAGTGAAAAGAAGGGCCACAAGTGACCAAAAATCCTTTTTGCTTCCTTTATTAATTGCCTCATGGGAAAATATATTTAATGTTTTTATTCTTTACTATTATTTTATTTATTGATTTTATTTCATTTTCCCATATATATATTTGTTACCATTTCATTATTAGAATATACATCTGAATACGTTTTATTTTGTTGAGGTTTATAACTACATATTCATTAATTTTTCATATGCAATGTCAAGTGGAAAATAAGCAAAATGTTTGAAGTAGTAAAAACAATGAAATGAAATAAAACAATCTTACTTTTTCATGATTTTTTTCTAACCAATTTCGTACAGTATTCAAGACAACATCAGCAGCCTTATCATTAGGATAACCTGAATTGGGGAAAAAAAGCAAAAAAAATTAAAAGGTTAGAAATGAATACAATAGTTAGTGTCTTTTCAAAAATTTAACCAGCAAATTGTTTATATTCTGGTTCACATTACTGGGGTCATTTTCATGCAAATACTTGATGAACAGTATGCATCAAACTTTTCCTACACAATATCCCATGATCAGTTAGCTCGATAATGCGTATGCCATCAGCATTGAAAAGGAAGTGAGAGAATGAGAGGTTAGACTGGTCATGACACTTTTTAATTGAAAGAAGGGCTCCATTTCAATTCGTATAAGCATGAATTCATTACTTGTAAACACTTTTTATTACACACTTCAGTCAACAAAATGATGATAGCCATAGAAAGAAACAAGGAAAAAGCTAGCATAACACACACATAGTGACATATAAAAACTTCAAAATGTTTATTTATTTAGTATATTCAAATCAGTATTAGAACGATAGTGCTTTGCAGTATTTTGCTATTATACATTGATTCTTTCTATCTTTCATTTTTGCTGTCTATCCTGTGTAACCTTTAGCCTAATTCAAATATCTTCAGGAAGATATTTGATATTAATTCCCTGTAATTTATATCAGATGGACAGGTATAGTGATGAGAACATTACAATGGACAAAGAGTTCTGTTTGATAGTCTCACATCAAGAAGCACCTGAGGATAAATGACTGAAGCATGATAAAGACAACAAAAATAAATATGAAGAAAACAGTAAAGTTTAAATTCTGGTTCACATTGCCGAAGACGCTATCATGGAACTTCACAATGAACATTCACCCCTTTTCCTCTTGAACATTTTTTGAATCATTTCATGACAAGCAAGGCAATAAAGGCACTAAAACTCAAAAGTGTGAGAGAATACGAGAACAAAAAAAAAAAAAGAAAGAGAAATAACAATAAAAGAATAGGAATTAAGAAGACAGAAGATAACGATTGACATTGCATTTAAATTTTTGAAGATCAAAGTTGACTGGAAAGCAAGAAATCAGAAGACAAATGAGAAGTGCAAGAGAAAGGAAACTGTTACCATAGAACTTATGGTTGGTTCTAGCCATTTTGGTTGTAAAATGATTAGACTTTGCCACCAATCTAGTACTGCACTTAAATTCATAAAGTCTATGTACTATAGAGAAAAGTTCATCAGAACAATTAACATGAAAATATTTATACAAAAGGCACAGAGAAGGTACATTATGATGATGGAAAAGTGACTGAAGCCAAAAACATATTTTCTTTTCCTTATCTGCCTCGACTTTCTTTTGATAACCTTCCTTAGATGTCACTCTCCTGATGGGTAAAATGTAGCCATCTTGCTTGTACATTAAAGCATTTGTAAAGGTCTCACATCTTCCTCTTATCAGTTCAAACAGCATCAAACATTTCCTACACAATGTCCCATGAATAGTTGGCTTGATAATGTGTATGTCACCAGAAAAAGAATGAAGATGAAACCCATCTTCAATTATAAGAAGGGCTTCAGTTCAATTCCTATAATCACAAATTCATTACATGTAAACATAAAAACTAACTTCAAACATCAAAATCCTTTCAATCTTTACTAAATGTTCACAGAATACAAGGCCCAAGAGCCACTTAGGTGGAGGGTTACAAAATGAGGTTGTTGTATGAACATAGGAGAGGGAAGTAAGTGCATATTATGAGGATATGTAGGATAGATAACAGTAAACTCAAAGAGGTTAAGATTATAGTGTTGAAGGAAGTGTCCTCTCAGGAGCCTGTTCCATAAAGCAGTGGCTCTTCGGAAAAAGCTATCTGAATAGAAATTCCTTCTTAACATGGAAAAAAAAAGGGGGAACGAGGATGATTCAACACAGTGTATGTGGCATGGCAGGTCTTAGCTGTATATGTCTAAACTGCTGGAAATAAAGAATGTATCTTGCCATTTTCCATTTATTACTTTCATGAAAAGGTATAGATATATTTCCAACAAGAATTTTCCTAAATTGCAAATGTGGACAGGCATGCTATTGTAAATGTTTGATGCATCATTCAAATGAAAACTCAACTGTCTAGACAGCATAGTAGTAGTATAACCAACATATGTATTTTTTCGCAATTTAGGAGAATTCTTGTTGAAAATGCATCTATACTTTTTCTACTTATTTTCAATAGGATCCCCTCATATTTATGGACAAGCTTCCTTATTAAAGGAAGAGAGATAATTACCATGTTGATACATATTCATTTATTCTGAATACTTTCAACATTAGCAAAATGTCATCATCAGGGTGTTTTTTTTTTTTTGTAAGACAAAATTGTTGTGTTCATCTGAAAGTTAGATTTTTTTAACTGTTTAGTGAAAAACGCAAAGGCTATGTACTGTGCTGTTTAAATTTCATGATGTAAACGTTAGGGGAAGTAACTAAGATTAAAATGTCCATATGTTGTTGTTTTTTTTTTTAAAAAAAGAAACAAACTATTAGTTAAAAACTAGATATTTTAAATTATCTACTGTAAACAGTTTAAAACATTTGTGCAGTATTCATAATTAAATTTTATTAAGGGTTGGTTTCAATTTTTTAATATAGATAGCTTCAAGAATTTTTAGTTTATGTCTATTATTTAAGTCCCTGAAAACACCACCCAGCAATGACCTCCTCATTGAATTTGAAAAGGATTTATTCTCTGTAATTGATAAAATTCATGTTACCAAATGCAATAACCTACAGAAGACTCTGATGAAAGACATTGCTGAAATACATAATACTGATAAAAATCATCATTAAATCAGATAAAACTCAGAACCCATTCTATTACAATGTCACCGACTACCATAAATATATCTGCAAAGAGATTAATAGAGTATATAAGAAAGCCCCCACTGAATGGGGAAATGATATCAACAGGAATGCACGAACCACAGCTACTAAGTTTAAGATCGATGATAGGGTATATAAGCTTCACAAGCAACAGGCTTTTATTACT
Organism: Acanthosepion lycidas; assembly: GCA_963932145.1. Classification (NCBI taxonomy): domain Eukaryota; kingdom Metazoa; phylum Mollusca; class Cephalopoda; order Sepiida; family Sepiidae; genus Acanthosepion; species Acanthosepion lycidas. The sequence goes on along the minus strand of OZ010599.1, from coordinate 43,324,661 downwards.
GCTAAGGACCACAAGAACAATTTCTCCAGTAAACTAACAGTTCCAATTAATTAACCCTTCTAAAAGTAATATAAGCAAAATTAGCAAGGTTATACTCAAACAAGCCTGTAATTACACCAGGAATACCACAGGGGTCAATCAATGAAAAAATACCAAAGATGCTATCAATTAGTTCGATAATATAAAAGATAAGAGTAAGTGCACCGTTATGCAATTTGACATCTCCAACATTTACCCAACAATCACTGAAAACCTATTAACAGCCGCTATAACCCTGGCCAAGAATTATTGCACCATCTCCAACAAGGATATCAGCAATGTTATGTAAGCCCAAAAACCCATCCTATACCACAATGGTTCTTTGTGGACCAAAAAAGACAACCCAAACTTCTCTATAGCTTGTGAATTAATCAGGATACTACTGTTATGGAGGCTCAGGTATACTTTCAACAGTGAGAGCACTGGCCTGTACAGAGATGACAGAGTTATACTTCTACGCAACACCAAACAACAGCAAACTGACCAGCTCAGGAAACAACTAATCAAATTCTTTAAGGATCACAGACATAATATCACCACTATCACCAATGTCAATGTGATCAACTTTCTTATACTACTTTCAATCTATCCAGAGGAGGGCACATGCCTTATAATGAGGAACTTTATAACAATATATATACATTAGTAAAAAATCTAGCCACCCACCAGGTATTCTTAATAGTCTGCACATATCTGTCCAACATAGACTCTCTACTAACTCCAGTAATAAATACATCTTTGACAAATTCAAAACCAAATATGTCGATGCCCTAAATAAAAGTAAGCACAATATTAAACTAGAATTCATCCCAAACGCTAGTGAGAATACTAGTAGTAAACATAGGAATAGAAAACGCAACATAATTTGGTTCAACCCACCTTTCAATAGTATTGACAGAACCTTCCTTAAATTAGAATACAAACACTTTAACCATAACCATTTTCTCAAAAAAGTCTTCAACAAGAACAATATTAAAGTTAGTTTAAGCTGCACTAGAAACCTTGACCAATATATAGCCCAACATAATAGTGTAACTCTTAATAAATACTTAAGCAAAAATAATTACAACGGTAGCTATGATGATTAAGAATGCAATTGCCGAAAAGAGAACATCTGTCCTTTGAATGGCAAATGTATGTATAAAGGAGTTATTTATAAGGCCAGCATCAAACATAATGACCAAATTAAATTTTATTTCAGGTCAACTGCTAATAATTGGAAAAAAACGTTTTTATCATCATAAAACCTTTAACAACAAAAAATACACAAATGCCACAGCACTCTGTAAGTTTTACTAGGGTACCAAAACAGATAGCTACACACCCGCAGTGAATTGGGAATTGGTCACTAAAATCAATCTGTTCCCAGGCAGGGGGTGGAGAGGTGCAATCTATGTTTACACAAAAAATTATTCATCCTAAAAAATATTAATCATCCAAAGATACTAAATAAACGGAATGATCTTATGTCTAGTTGTATGCACAGAAAATCATTTCTCTTAAAATATTATAATCCTGGATAACCCGCTTCCCGTCTAAATTTAATTTTAAATTTTAATTTTCCACCCACTTTTACCTTGGGTCACACATCCATTACCTTCCTCTAACCATTCAAATGTATTTTATGAACAGCATCCAGCATTCAAATTTTAAATTTTAAGTGTACTTCAATTTTCCCTTTTTTTTCTTTTTTTCTATTATTGACTCCACATTTCCTGCACTTAAACCCCAGTATTTCTTTAGTACTATTTTTGTGCTATTTTAACTCTGAACTATGAATCAGCATCCATCCCATGAGCATCTGTATACTTTTCTGAAAAAAAAAACAATATGCAATATCTTGTGCCCAATGAATTGGGTAACCAGTGAAACTAGAGTCGCACATCAAATGTAGGCATATGTGTATTTATTAACATATATTTCTTAGGTCTGTCTAATCATATTGAGCACTATTATGTCTACACCTCCTGGTTAAATTTGGTAATTATTTATTTCCTTACCAGCGTATGCACATTAGCACACACATATATGGTCACTATATGTATATGTTGAAATAACAAATGTTCTATTGAATCAGTAGTTTATCAATGCAATATCTCATCTATTGAAGATCCAGACATGGTTAAATTCTACATTGGATGAACAAGGTATGAATTCAAAAGAAGGTGGAACCAACATCAAACATCTTTTAATAATAATAAATACCGAAATCAAACATCCCTATCTAAATATTTCTGGCACTTAAAAGAAACCAATAAATCAACAGTAAAATGCAAATTAATAAGAAAGCAAGACCTTGTGGGTCATTAAATGACCCATGTCCCTTGTGCATACATGAAAAATTATACATTAAGTTTCTGAAAAATAAAATTTGACAAAATCAAAGAAATGAAATAGCCATTTTTTGTAGGCATTGTTAAATATTTTCTTTAAATAATAATTTTGGCAAAAAAATTAAAAAGAAGAGACATGAAACATACATATTTATATTTGATCATTAATTCATAATTTTTTTTTTTAAGCATGAAATTAAATTCTAATATATTTATTTGTAAAAATACCGTATGGTCTATTAGTTATTAGAAGCAGGAATACTTTAAAACTGTAGGAATAAAATTTAAATATTAAAAATATGACTTAATCATATTTAAATGACCCTTTTAGAAAATCTTTGAGTATAAAAATATGAATTAAATAAAAATGCCAAAATGTTTTGTCATTGAAAACCCAGACAACAAACTGATTAACAGATGTCGATGTTTGTGAGCAGGCACCCCCACCCCACCTAAACTTAACCAGACTTTGTAAGTAACATTTATTTGACACATAAGTTGCCTAAGGAAATTAAAACCCAACCACCCCTAATCAAAATGATTGAATTTTCCTTCACCTTAACAACTCAAAATATTAAGATTGTCTGCACTTATAAATTAAGTAAATTTCTTAGAAAGTTATTCCTAACATTGCTTGACAATGAAACAAAACTCTGGATTTTAAGTTTAATTTTTGTAATTAAATTTACAACTTTAGTTTCTGTTTTGAAACATAGAAATTTCTGTCACGATGGAATCATATTTTTAAAAAAGAAAATAATTATAATATATATATATATATATATATATATATATATATATATATATATATATATAAAGACATTTTTATGTTTATACATTCTTTTTATAGATACAAATATTTAAGTAAATGCTCTGTTTATAATAAACAGTATTAAACAACATTTACCGGCCTGAATGTCTGAGAAATTTTCACCAAAAATATTCGTGCTCTGGCAGGATTCGAACCTGTATCCTGTATGGAACAGTCATTTAGCTTGACGTGCATTTAACTGATTTTACCACAGAGGTGTGTTCGGTTAGCAAGGTTGAATTTACTGTATTTGAACTTCAATCTTCTATGAATCTCTCACGTACATTCATATCTGCTCATGGCGTATCAAATGTAAACAAATGACCTCACACATTATGAAATGGACGAAGTCTGACAATTATTTTAAGACATTTTTATGTTTATACATTCTTTTTATAGATACAAATATTTAAGTAAATGCTCTGTTTATAATAAACAGTATTAAACAACATTTACCAGCCTGAATGTCCGAGAAATTTTCATAGAATCTTGTGATCTTGACTGAGGCCTGAAGGACTTTCTTCTAACACCATACATTGCCTTGGAGTATTTACAATTGTAGGCATCCTGAATTTGTTTGGAAATATCATGCCACCATTGATTCTTTAATTGACATAATCTACATTGAAGAGATGACCTACAGGCCTTAAAGGACTGGCAAAATGATTGATGATCACTGTCAGATGCACTCAACATCTTCTGATAAAGATCATTTTTGGTTTGAAGAAGCTGGTTGATTCAAGATTATTCTCATCAAACCAATCTTAATGTTGCTTTTTTTCTTAAAGCCAAGACATCAACACTGATATTGCATATGGTCTTTTTAAAATCTTCCCAGGGACCATCAAACTGAGAGTCTTCCACAGCTTTTTGAAGCACTTCCTGTACCACTGAATCCCTCAACTTATTTACATCAACCTGTTAGGAGATTTTTGTCCCTCCAGAACAAACTTTCCGCCTTATACACAATTCCAGTTTTCCTCTTACAAGATAGTGATCAGTACCACATTCTGCCCCCTTCATTACTCATACACTGCAAACATCTTGAAGGTCAAGTTGACGAAAAATTACATAATCAATGATGTGACCATGGCAAAGCCTTGGGTGAATCCAGGTTACCTTATGGATCTCTTTTTGTTGAAAGAAAGTATTGCATATGGCAAGATTGAGGTTCATGCAGAGCTGGAGAAGATTTGCAACAAGATCAGATTTTATTGCAAACAACCCCCCCACACACACACACACTACGGCTCAAAAGTTTGACGCCACCTTGGTAATTTCTTAAATTGGCCCAAAAAGTAGCTGTTTTGTTAAAAATATTATACATGGTTAAAAAAATGTGAGACATGATTTTTTTTTATTAGAAATTTCATTTTTTAAAAAAAAGTATTTTATGATTAAATTTTGCTCTCATCAAAAAATCCTCTTTTAGCCTAGATTACTGCAGCACAATTTCTTAGCATTTGCTGCATAAGTTTCTCAAAGTATAATTTTGATAATTGATTCCATTCTTTTCTCAATAACTCTAAGTGCTCTTTTTAATTTTTTTTCACTCTTCTGTCAAGTTCATGCTAATTCTGAGGGTTGCTTCAAACTTTTGAACTTTAGTATGTGTGTGTGTGTATATATATATATATATATATATATATATATATATATATATATTGGGTGGGGGGTAAAAAAGACAAAAATGTATAGAAAGTGTTTTAATTGCTACTTCACCCACAGTAAATTTACATTCAGGTTCTTATAACATTAGAGTTCTTCTATTATCACAATGTGGGATATTTAATAACAAAAGTATCACAAACAAAAAGAAAAATAATAAATGAAATTACCAAAACTATATACCAAAAACATACTTAAAAAACAAAAAAATTTTCATTTAAATTTAAAATTCTCAATGTCCCCACTTTGTGTGTATCTGTGGTCACATGCTTCACTGATTTTAATGTATAGGCCACTTGTATATACTTCAATGAATTTATTTTATTCAAATTTTTTACTCTCTAATATATTGATTCATATTTATCTTTAATTTTGTAGCATAATATCTAAATTTATACATAGTAATTTCTTTTGTATATAATATTAATCAAATAAATATATAATCTTTGTGATGTACATGTATGATTTAGTGTAAAATTAGTGTAACTGTAAATGAAATAGAGGTCTTGATATGATAGTCATACTCAAGTAACGGATAAAGAGCCATCATAATAATGATAATTCCTCATGTACAAAATTCCTATTTTTTTTAAAGCTACAAGCAATAAAGTATCTAAAAAAAAAATTATGGAGGTAAAAACAGGGAAAAATTATGGAGTTACTTTCTCTTTTCCTACCCATAATCCTCTTTCAAAATGGCTGCCATTTTGGACATACAGAAAGCAAAGAATTATCACAGAATGTCTTTTTAGAATTGTCAAGCTCCATCTACCCAAAGTTATGAGGTGCCAGTTTTCCGCATTTGCCTATTCCCCAGCTTGGAGCTGAATTAGTTGTCAGAGGCTATTTGAGAGGCATACCACAGAAGCATTTTATAGACAGTGGGAGCTTGTTCCTACTATCACTCCTGGCTAATAGACATAATGGCACTATTATCAATTCTGACTGACATAAGCACACTGTCAAATCTCAGAGTAAGGTTTCTTTTTCTAGCTAGGCCAAATTTCAAGTTGAGAGATTTTGCTTTTGTAGCATGATGATGTAAGGCCTCCACATACGAGCTTAAAGGCCAGACAAGCAATTAGATGAGTATATTTGCGGACATACTTCCTTTACTCTGCTGACCTGGCACTCTATGGGTCTATCAAGGAAATACTCAGACAAAAGCAGTTTTCCAATAATTAATATGTGAAAAAGGCAAATCCCACTTGGTTAAAATTACAGTTAAAAACCTTCTATGAGTTAGGTATGCATACCCTGATTTAAAGGTAGAAAACTACATTCAAGAAAAAAGACTATGGATTACTTTTTTATTTTATACATTTTTACTAGGATTACTTTTGTTATTCTGGTATGCTTTGTGTAATTCTGCACATAATCAGATAATCTGATTGATTCATTTGTTTTTTTACACCTTATTATTTTTTACACCTTTTGCAGGTTATTTAAAGCCAGTAAGAATTTTTGAAGATAATAATGATTCCCCGGTACAAGTATTACCAATTAACCCATAGCTAGGTTGAGAAAAGGTGGATTCATACCTTTCCCAAGAATATTTGTGCATAAGTGAATTTAACAAACTTGACTGGAATTGGAACTTGGCTCTCTGATTTTCAATTCAAAGCCATTATCCATTACACCACCTGCACATTCAAAAATAATACTCAAGTTGCTAAATATTTTATGCTTGTGACTATTAAATTTCAATGTAACTAAATCAGTAGAATTATTGAATTATTTAGTAACTGTTAATTTTACATTTTTTGTCTGAGTTGCTTAAGTGGCCCAGACATTACTTATGAGCTACTTAAGATTTTGTTAAATTTTAGTACTGATGCTGAAAAAAAAAAAAAAAACAAGTCGCATACAAAAAAAAAAAAAAAAAAAAAAAAAATGTGTAATTTACAGAGTTTTAAAGATTATGTTTATAAAATTTTAAATAGTAGACAAAGAAATTAAATCTAACATGATAAAGTTCTGGGACTTTGCTTCAAGATAAAAATATATTATCACAAAGGTTAATGAAAGATTTCACTTTTTAACAGAAACATAATGAAGGCAAAATGTGACAATTTATCATTAAAAAACACGTCCTCCTGGCATAAGTTTAAATTGATGCCTTCTTTTCTTCCATATATCTTAACTATAATTATAAAATTTAATTTTGAAAAGTGTAAAATGTTACCAAAGTATGTTAAAAATTTTTCAACTTTTTATTTAAAATCAAGAACAAATAAACTTTAAGCAAAAATGGTCAAAATATGTAAAAAAAAAAGCTGTCAGTTTAAACTGACACCAAGAAGATACAGGTTAAGAAGTGATTTTGAACAAAGAAACCATCTTGACAGTAGGTTTTTGTGAATTGCTTAATATGCAAATGACAAAAAAGAAGTAAAGTAATGAAATATTTACCAAAGATTCCAGTTGAAATGCAAGGAAAAGCCTGAAAAGTATAAAAAGAAAACAAGACATTATTTTTTAATTACAATAGTATTAATGACAATAAGTTTATTAAATATTAAATAAAAAAAAATCAATGTTTCCTGGTCATCATAAAGGTAAAGAAAACTTTATACTGAAATTTAAAAAACAAAAATAAATAAAGCAAAATTAAATGATTTTTTTTTTAAATTCAAATATTTTTTAACTAATAAGAAATAATTTTAAAAATTAACCTTCAAATAAAAAAGTAAAATTTATATTCCAAAAAAGTTTGAATCTCACACTGTTTTGGATTCAGGTAAGAAGTTCCACTTTATTTTAATTTTGATAATGAACGCTACATTGTCATTGTACAAGGATTACAGGTTATTGTATCTTCCTCTAAAAATCTTGCTATAATTCTTGAATTGAACCATGACACTGAATAAAAAATAAGAACACTTTATACTGAAACTAGCAGCATGACCTAGTGTTGCCTGTGCTTGATTCAAAATCGTACGACTCATACAGCAATTGCTATCACTTGACTTAAAATATTTTTGCCCTTCCTTGCCTTTAAAGGAGTGCCCTTTGCCATGTTGATGTTGCTACATGCCTTACTTCTTGCCTATCTCACACTGCAAATTTTTTCTAAGCTCTATACTAAATATTAAATCTGTTACGAAAAAAGTACTAAACAAAATGAACACAAAACAATCAGCTTTTAAAAAGGACTTGTAACTGGAAAAACTGAATGAAAAAAGAATGTTGACAATAAATACTTTTTCACACCCAACCCAGTTCTGCAGAATCAGAATCAACATCGAGTTTAAGCAAGTGAATGAGCCAATTGGAGTAAAGTGCCATGCAGATTTAAATTTTTCCCACTTGTGACGAATGCAGCTATCGATATTTTTTGCATGCTAGCATGCTAGTTAACACTCATGTCAGTCGGCTGTTGGCTCTCACACTGGCCAATAGAATCTTCCTGCCTATTCATCGCAGCCAGCTATAGGCTCTCACTCTGGCCAGTAGAAAATGGCCGTAAACTACATGAAAACTGCCATAGAAGCATGAAAAAAAATCGATTATTTCCACTATTGATGGGAGTTGGGAAATGCAATGGCTTTCCTGCTAACTTGGAGCATGTAAATTTTGGTGCAAATCCATCAAAAATTGCAGCCATGCATTCATTACACACACACACACATATCCTGCCTTTTATAGATAGAGATTTAAAAAACAAAAATAAATAAATAAAGCATAATTAAATGATATTTTAAATTCAAAGAAACAAAATTTAAAGAAATATTTTTTAACTAATAAGAAAAAATAATTTTAAAAATTAACATTCCAAAAAGCTTTAAATCTGTTTTGGATTCAGCTAAGAATTTCTACTTTATTTTAATGCTGATAATGAACACAACATTGGCATTGTACAAGGATTACAAGTTATTGTATCTTCCTATAATTCTTGAATTGAAACGTGACACTGACAAATAATGACAATGTTTGAAGTTACTGAACACTTCTGCTGTTGTGAACATGCTTATGTCTTCATGAAGCTTATATTTTCTGCTGTTGACATATATATATATATATATATATATATATATATATATATATATATATGTAATGAAAAACAAACCACTTTAAGGTACCATTACGATAATTTATTTCACCTAAATCCTTTTTTAAGGATTCAGGATCATCAGGTAAAACTTCCAACAACGAATTGAGAGGAAAAATGGGATTAGAAATTGGTGGGTAGTGTAATTTTTGTAATTTAATAGAGAGGGTTGAGAGTGGTAGTTAAACAGACAATATAAAGTATAGGGAGAGGTTAATTTTATATCTCTCTTAAGTATGTTTTATATTGGAGTAGGAGGAGTGACAGAACCTTGACCTCTTTAGATGGTTAATAAAACATTGAGCTCTCAGGATTTCATCCTCTTTGGATTTACCAATTCGGTTTACCAAGTTCCTTATAACTTAAATATATATATATATATATATATATATATATATATATATATATATATATATATTCAAAATGCCATGAAATATCAGTCCCTAGTGTTTGTGTGATAAACTAACTATCTTAGTGCTATTTCCAAACCAGTGTAGACATTTCAGTAGGCACCCGTTTATCTTGAGAGATAAAGGTAACATCCTGTTTGGTTAAAATTCAGTCAATTGGTGGTGGGACTGGAGTTACCTCTCTAGGGTGCAGGTCTGGTCAATAATTTATGAAGGCCTTGTGCTGCCCAAACCACATGCCCCTCCCCCACTCTTGGCTGTACCGATAAGATGCAAAAGATTACAAGGCATTACATTTGGGACCCACTTCGCTGCAAAAGTTGCTGGAAGGTTACCAGTATTGACAGTTAACTGCATTTGTCTTCTGTTTGAATTTACTTCAATAGGTTTTTCCATGTTTGGATATGACTGCAAGACAGCAAAGGTTTAAATTTAAGGTTTCCCTTGCTCTAGATGAACTGCATTCCTGCTCTGTCGAGCTCCAGCTACCCAAAGAAGCTGGTTATGAGGTGCCAGTTGTCTGCCTTTGGCCATTCTTCAACTTCATGCTGGACTTAGAGGCTATTTGAGACACATACCACAGAAGTATTTTATAGACAGTGAGAGATTATTCCTACAATCACATCTAGCTAATAGGCATACACAATCTGTTTTGTTATGTATTTTCATTACTTTGTGTGTTAGGGGGTGTTGTTTAGTTTAGTCTACAAGGCAGAGTGTCTGATCAAAAAGAAAAATTGCAAAACATTTGAAAATCATGTCTTGACCTATATCTTCCTGGCATCAGTTTAAACTAAGTTTTCTTTTTTTATTTTAGTTTGGCAAACATGGATAATTAGGCTTTTTGTTTTTTTTTGTTTTTTTTTCACATATCTCAAACACCAAAGCAGTGTGCCGGGACAATTCATCAGTAATATTTGTTACTGGTGTCAGTAAAATATTAAGGCTTCTAAATAATCAGACACTATCTCCTAGGCAAACCAACCAGGAGTGACCACCACCAGATCAGCTTCCCAGCTTCTTTTTAGTATTTTTATTGTTATTTATTTACATTTGTTCTTTATTTAAAAGTAATCTTTTTGTAAAAAAAAAAGTCTGTTTTTGTACACAAAACAGCTATGTCCACTCAGTAAAAAGTCAGGGATCAATTCTACACTGTATCAATATTATAAACAGGATCACTTTCTAAAATGATAAAAAAACAATATTTTTTTTATTCTGGCAAATGTTGTGCCTTGAGGAAGGTCTAAGGAAGACTAAGCAACAAAAATTATTCCCTATTTTTTAAAAGTGGACCATTATATTTAAATAGTTCCTTAGTCAGTTACTCAAGGACAATCATTGGTTTTATGATTTAATCTGGAATTTTTAACAGATTCCCTACCAGAACAAGAAAACCCAAGGTATCTTGTTAGCCACTACCAAATGATTCACTTGCTTTTGTTCATCTAACAGAAAATTTGCAAATGCTTAGAGAAATTTCTTTTGTATATGTGGAAAGCTTTGCAGTTCATGAAAATTTACAATAAACTATTTTCTTACTGTTTCTCCTTTCTCAGATCAATGATTAAAAATGGTTGGTTGGTTGGTTGGGTTTTATGGTATATCAACCACTGTAGGTCATTTAATGCCAAATTAAGTTTATATATATATATATATATATATATATATATATATATATATATATATATATATATATATATACACCTATATATATATTAAATATATAGTACTATTAAATGTATAGCTGGCAACATTATTTTTCCAAAAACGTATAGCTGGCAACATTATTTTTCCAAAAACATTATCTGAGGCCTTGCTGTTGGACGTAGTTTATCGTCATACCCAGGACACGGATGTACTTTATCGCCATACCCAGGATGTGGGTAAGGTCTGGAAAAAACTGGGAGTTCACTATTTGCCCATAGAGGTGGTTCAACGCTCCTCAAAACCTCCTGATCAGAGGCCTTGCTGTTGGATGCAGTTTAACGTCATACCCAGGACGAGATTAAAAATGGCTTTGAGCAAATGAACCCAGTAGGTCTTGCAGAGGACTGCTCTTCCTTAAACATCATAGACTGATGTTACAAAATCACAAATAACAGGAAGTACATCACTTGAGGACCTTCAACAGCAGCAACACATAAAATGGATAGTACATGTAACACAAATAGAAAATAATGAGATACTCACTATGTTGATTTTCCACACTAGTTTTTTTATTTAATTTTTTTAAAATCACAATCTCTCTAAGCAAGGCAATAAAGCCACTAAGACACAAGAGCTTACTGAGTGTGGAAGTATTAAAAGACAGAAACATTACTAAAGAACAAAAAGAAAAAAAAACAGTAGATAGCAATTGGCATTGGATTTAAACTTTTGAAGATTAAAGCTGACTGAAAAGCATGGAGACAGAAGGGAGTTCCACAAGCGAGAAGTGTGAGAAAAGAAACTGTTAACGTAGACCTTAAACAAAATGTTATGGCGGAAACCCCCATCAATACTGGAAATAATGATAACAGCAGACTTGAGAAATCTATTTTTTGAAAATTTGTTTGAAGATAAAAATTTAAACCAACAGACATTTCCACATAAGGTAACATCTAATAATGCCAATTAACATTTTCGTAGGTGAAAGATATTAGGTTGGTGCAAAAATAATGACGTAATTATGTCGTTTTTTGACGTTAAAAAATACATAAAAAAACGACATTATTACATCATTATTTTTGCACCAATCTAATAGATAATACTTACAACTGTCCTTTGATTTTCATCAATTAAAAGTTGAAGTGAACTCATATAACAATCCTTCAGTTTGTCTGGATACTCTCCCCGGGGTCCGACAGTGTGGATCACATCTGTAGATAGAATTTCTTAGTGAGCAATACTTCAGAACATATTCTTTAAAGCTCTGTAGAAACTACAATCATCATATAATAATTCTACTTGTCCCTCCCTTCATTAGTTAGTTAGTCCCTTAGCTAGTTTACACCCTGCCAATACCTCATAAATAATGGACTATTCTGATTTGACCCATGAAAAGATGGAAATGACATATTGGAGATGCTATTCGGTTTCAGTGAGAAAATGAAAGAAAGAAAGAAAGAAAGAAAGAAAGAGAGAAAGAAAGAGGGGAAGATAGAAGTGTTTAAAATCTCCTCATGAATAATGGACTATTACATTTTGATTTTGTGGAAAGATATATCAAAGATGCTACTTGGTTTCAGTAAGAAAGAAAAAAGGGAAGATAGAAATGTTTAAATGTTTAAAGCTACTTGTCTATGTAAGTGTTCATATCACCCTAATAAGAATTTACTAGCAAGAACTTGCAGAAATTCCACAGTATTTTTTATTTTTTCACATTAATTTATCTGGTAGGTCATTATTTACAGATTTATTTATTTCACTGAAACAAACATTAAACACATGAGAATATTATCATCTTCCTCTTTCTTTCTTTCTCTCTTACTAAAACAAATGATATATCTGATATATTTTTTTCTTTCAGCTTTCTTCACAATCAAAATGAAATAGTCCATTATTTATCTGAGGCAATTGACCTTTATAAAAATATATATATCTTATAATTCCCTGTATATCATCTCCTTGCCACGATTTCATTTAATTCAAAGCCAGCAGACTGGTATATGGGATGTATTTGGATGATGGCTGATCGCAGGCAGAAGATTGTCAAGAATGTTGGACTTTATTTTGAAGAATAAATGTTGGTACTGCGCCATAAAATTTTGTTGTTTTCTTTCAACATCCTAAGCAAGTCAGTACATTCTGGCCAACATAATATTTCATTTTTCCTTACATCAGCCAAAGTAGGTTGCTTTTAACTTTTACTTATATATCATTATTATTGTTGTTGATATTAATTATTGAAGAAGAATAAAACCCAATTTTCAATATATTTATTTATTGAAGAAGAAATTATTTTATTTCTGTACATTCATTTGAGAAGAGAAATTACACAAATTTATGAAGAGAAGAAAGGTTTATTTTATATGATTCAGGCTTTTGCATATATTTTTTATTAATGTAGTTTTATCGTACATGATTATTGTAAATAGAACAACAAAACAGGTGAGTTACCAAGATGAGAGAAAAGGTTTTTTCCTCTCTCCCTCACACACACATATATAGTTTAGTTACTTAATCCTAACTCACTTAGGAAGTGGAAAGAAAACAACAAATCTTGATCTCTGTCTGGTGGAATTTCCAATTAGTACTGGATTTTGAGATTGTTTTACATGCCATCAATACTAAACTGTATTGCCAACAGCTAGACTGTATCTATGGCAAACTAAAAAAGGAGTATACTGCTTTGGTCAATCGATATTGGGCTTTGTTTCAGCAAGACAATATGAGGTTACACATTGCCAAGTTGACCAAAGAGAAGTTCACAGATAAATGGTGCTGGGATTCTTCCACATCCACCATTCAGTGTCGATGATGCTCCGACTGACTATGGCCTATTCTGCTCGATAGTACACTTCCTTTGCAATCAGCAATTCTACACTGAATGATGAACTGTAAGAATCTATTTTAAAAAAATACATTACAAGATAGGATTTTAAAGAAATAAAAGAGAAAGAAAGAAAATTATTTGATGAAAACAAAATAAATAAATAAAATGTTAGTTAAAATGGTAATATTTTGAAATTAAATGCTTCCATTATTTTCTAAAGAAAACATTTATTTTTAGCGACCACAGCTAAATGGTTTGTTTGTATTAGGTTGGTGCAAAAATAATGACGTAATAATGTCGTTTTTTGATGTTAAAAAATACGTCAAAAAACGACATTATTACGTCATTATTTTTGCACCAACCTAATAGCAACTTTGAGTTACCAAGATAGGAAAAAAACCCTTTCTTTCTTACACACACATACACATATATATATATATAGTTTAGTTACTTACATTTTGCAGGTAACTTGTAGGCTAAAAAATAACAAAAAACTTAATTAGTTATGCTAAATAAAATAAATAAGCTTACCTTATATAAATATATAAGACAGTCTTTGATATTTTTTTTCACTTATGGTCAAAATAGAAATAAATATAATTAGGTAATGGAGCTATTCAACAAATTTTATATAGCAAATATTTTTCAACATAATCTCCTTCCTCGTTAATGCACTTAATACAGTGGTGATTTAATAATCACATAGATCAAACATTATGCTGTGAAAATTTCAGGTCAAACATAGCTTTATGTCCAAATCAGACATTGATCCACTCTCATATCTGCATGTATATATAGAGAGAAAGAGATGATATATTTTTATATATCAAGAAAAGTATTAGGCAAATTCTATGACAAAGTGTGAAATGTTTGCTTGTGAGGTGTTTCAACCATCAGGACTTCAGACTAAATTTATATTGGCATGTCTACAAATATGCACAAGGGGTGTTGGGACTTTCAGAATTTTTTTTACTTACTAACAAAAGTGATGGAAAGAAAAATAAAAAGACTAAATGATTTCATCTAGATATAAAAAAAATCTAAAATCAGCAGAACTCATTTGTGCGCATGTGTAGTCGCACCAATGTAAAAATTTTAGTCCAATGAAGTCCTGAAGGACAAAACACATCACAAGTAAACTTTTTCCTTATATATGTCTGATTGAATAAATTAAAAACAATATGTCTGCTTATTTTTATCATAATCCTTTCATATTCATGAATATTTTTCTGTATATTACAATTAAATAAGGCAAGAAATGCACTGTAACAGTGAGAATCACTTTTATTTCCCCAAGTACTTTCCATCACTTTCTGAGATCATCATCAGGGGTGCAACTGGTAAGGCAAAAAATATGTGTAGCTATCAATTACTGAATTTTTTTCTTTTGCGTTTAAATGCTATGGTGTTCTTTGGAACGTGAATATTTATCCATTTTAGAATTTTTTTCTTTTATGTTGGAAATTATATATATTTTTAAGGTTGAACTAGATACTCCAGAAACCCAGATATATTATTTTAGAGGAAAAAATCAACTTGGGATCTAAATAGTCAAAAATTAAAAACTATGTATGAAGCCAACAATAAAATTACTACTTACCACCTGTAATAACAGACTCTCCAGCAGAACGACCACCAAATTCAGAGCATTCCTCTTTGAGAAGAGGGCCTGCAGCAGAATGGATGGCACCATCAACTGATTAAAAATAAATAAGATTTTTTTTTAAAATCAATCAATAATTTATTATTCCTGCTACTTTTACCAATCTAGTATTGTACTTACATTCGTAAAGTCTATGTACCATAATTGAAAAGTTCATTAGAACAATTACCATGAAAGTATATATGTAAAATGCACAGGGAAATTAAATTAATGTGGTGAGAAAGTGACCGAAACCAAGTTAACAGGTTAGTACCAATAACATTGCAGATTCTTCTTTGTATTTTATCAAGAATTGCTTAATATATAACAAAAGAACCAAGCCAGATGTGAGAGTAATATTCAATGCATAGACTTATAAATATGTAAGATAGATTCTGGCTTGAAAAATTGTCTCGCACAAAACAGCAAGCCAACTTTCCTAGCAACTGACCTAGCAATTGATTCAGTATCAGTAAAAAATGTTAGAATTTACTGGTGGTTAGCATCAGCCATGCTGATGGAAGGCAAAACTAGTTCTCTCAATGATAGTAATTATTAGAGTGATAGTGATCTCAACACATACACCAGCCCATGACAACCTCAAAAAATCAAGATATAGTTTCACTGTTAATTAAATATGAAAGAGAATGGAGAGTGGGGTCTAAATGAGTGTTTTTTTTTTTGTGAGCATGAAGGGTAAACATTGCCAAAACATCATTGTATTCTCTATAACTGCTTGCCTCCCCCCTTTGGGTCCTGGGAATCTCTCATAGGGCCAATCAAAAGACACTTACCTCCCCCTCCACCTAATAATTTCTCATTGGCAGCATTCACAATGGCATCTATCAGCAAAGACGTTATGTCTCCTTTCCAAATAGACACTTTCTCGCTGATTTCAGGAAATTCAGCATGAACTTCTTCTTTTCCTGAGAAAAATAAACAAATTCAGTAAAGAAATAAAAAAAAAACAAATGGAGAAAATGAAAGAGAGAGATAAAAGTTAAGGAATATTTTTTAATCTCAGCAAATAAAATGAATTTTGAAACAAAATTATATTGACTAAAATTGAAAGAAATATACTACTACTACTACTACTACTACTATTGACAAATAAAAATGAATTGTAACAAATTTAAAAACTTAGAGATGGAAATAAAAAAAAAATGTTGTACTTAAAAACTAAAAGTGTTCCTGTTGTGTTTGGAGCTCTGGGTCTGATAAAGATGGGAACTCTGAAAATCAACAAAATCCCTGTTGTGTCATTGCCACAGAAAATTCCCCCAAAATAGTTCTAATAAGCAGAGCCCATATCCTGCAAAGACCATTGTCCATTTAAGTTTTTTTGTTAATAGCTGTCTTTTTTAATTAAGTAGAAACAATAAAAAAAATCACACCCTTCACTTGCTCTAAGGCATTGCTTATGATCCAGCATATGATTATAAAACAAATGCAGGTCAAAAAGAAATTATTATTATTATTACTACTATTACCACTATTATTATTATTATTATTATTATTAATGATAATGATGACGATAATAATAATAATAATAATGATAATAACAATAATAATAATAATATATATTCACAATTATTTTGGAGCACTTCGACGTGGTTAGCAAGCTTATATTGCTACGACAACCCCATACTTTTGGCCTTGTGCAACATCAACGCTACAAGCAGAAAATCATTATTCACAATTGCTTGATGTAGAAAAAAAGTATATTATTTTTGAGAAATTATTATAAACAAATTCGTGCAATAGAAAAATATATCAAGAGTTAGCTCCCTTATATAAGAAACATTAAAAATTCGAATCTGTCACAAAAAGTGTCAAAAACAATTAGAATTTTATTCAATGAATATTAAGCGATAAAAAATATAACAATGCGTTTACAAAAGAAGAAAAGAAACAAACATTCTACAAATAACATTACTAACCATTGTTGAGATATTTGTTGTAATATTCAGGCCAAGTTTCAATTTCAAGGCAGTCTGTACATTTGTCTCTCCTTCTTTTACGTTCATCAAAACTTGCATTCAGGTATTTTTCTGAGGAAGAAAAAATTATTTCCTATATATATATATATATAATGAAATTACAAAATTTCCTGTCATTTCATACTTTATTTAATTTCTGATATCAGGGCCAGTGCAAGGTTCTCATGCCTCTCCTCACCCAGATCTATGATCCCCTACCCCACACCTGGAATCTATGATATGGGGCCCCACACTCTACTGGATGGATGGACATTGCAAGATACTCAGCATCTGGTTTGGTCCCAATCACCAATTGGAAATGTGAGAGAAGACTGAGGCAGCAGGTCATCTGTGGTCCCAGAGGAATCTTTCCTTAAAGTGGAGGGCAAATTTTGTACTTCACACATCAACCCAATTCTCCTTCACTGACTCTGTTTTGCCACTCCTGTCTACCATATTAATTTAGTAAGAGTCTTTTTCTCACTGTTATAGAGCATCAAGGCTCCCAACGTATGTCCAGAGATATTTACCGCCACCCTTCTGAAGGCAGTTTGGGTATGCCTAGCATTGACATCTGTCAGCACACGCTTCACATCACTTTCCTAGACTAAATATTAGGTTGGTGCAAAAATAATGTCGTTTTCTCACATAGTAACATATGTGAGAAAACGGCATTATTTTTGCACCAACCTAATATATTTTGCCTTTGAATCCATTTAAATTCTGTATTCTTTTCTTTAATTCTGCACATGGTACTATTAGGTCACTGTATCTAGGTAGATATTTGCTATAAAAATTGGCCAGTCCCAAAAAGGATTTTTAATTCTTCTTTATTTTTGGCATAGATACTTCTGATATTTTATTTATCAGTTTATTAATTGTAGTGACATCTTTAAATTTTCTGTCAGTTTCTATTTGGTTACATACCAATTTCAGGTCAATCTTGGCAAAGTATTTAATTCCTGCTATTTCATGACTAGGCGTTTCTATGTTACGTAAGGGAAATAAAAATATCTGATGATTCACTCTTACTTTGTAATCCCTGTGTATCCTCAAATTGCCATTGAGCTTTTGTATTGCAACAATTGGTGAAGCCCAAATGCTACTACCTTAGGTTAGTTTTTCCAATATACCTTGTTCTACCATTTTTTTAGTCTTGCAATTTAGAAATTGGCCGAAAATTTAAAGATGTCACTACAATTAATACCTCAATAGGCTTACTATGATTTACTCATTTTCCATTTGGAGTTAAGACTCCAAGCCATATTTTTCAAAAGTCAATTGAAAAAGTTCTGTTGCAGGAAGGAAAAAATATAATCATATATCAAGATGATATAAGCATAGGTGATTATAGTAAAGAGGAATTTAAAAAAAAATGAACAAGTTTTAAACAAATTAAAAAATGCTGGTATTATGATAAATAGCAACAAATGTGAGTTCAATTGTGACAAAATATCGTATTTGGAATGCCAAATATCTAAAGAAGGAGTTTCACATGACAATAAACTGATATGAAGAAGGAGACATCATCTGGGTTAAAACTGCACAGCAAATGCACAACTAAATTCAGGACTATGTGCGTAACCGAAGCCGTCAGCCTGCAGTCAGTGCAGATTGATGGGATACCTCACCATGTCAAAGACTTGTGGCCATTTGCAAGGCCATATCCATTGTTGAACGACGAAAGCAACACAGAAGAGAGTGACCAAATGATAGCTCTCACATCGGCAGACACTGATGCGATCAATGAAACTCCACATGACAGTCCACCTGAGGACAAAGGCCGTGCTGTTCCACTTCGAAGGAGCACTCACCAGAAGAGACCCGCCCCTGGGTGTACTATTTAGGATGATGAGATCAGGGGGGAGTGTGGGGGAGACATACTGTGCCAAAGCAAGAGAAGGCGAATCATCTGTACATGTGCTTGTAGGTATCATGGACATGCAAGACAAACTCCAGCAAATCAACATTGAAGTGACACAGCGCATACGTTATCGGCGAGAATGAGGCCAACACAAGCGAGAGATCTCAGTTTCTTGCCTGAGACTGAGGAGGGATAAAAAGAGCTGACTTTTTGTTTCAGGACAGTTGGTTCTTTGGTGAAGGTTACACCCATGTTCCAGAGAAAGAGCAATAGTACTGTAGTTTACGATGTGCAGGAAACAGAGTCCAAAGCAAAGCGTTGTTCTGGTTTCCATGTTAGCAGTCAGTGGGGAACAGATTTGAGTGGAAATTTATTTTTCCTACCACCCAATTTTCGTTTAAATCACAAAGAATTTGAAGGTGAAGAACAAAGGGGAGGAGGAAACTAATGAATCCATTAATGAAACTTAAGAAAATATGTTATTTCTTTACATCAATAAATGTACATGTTTGAGTGGTATGATTACTTCAGACATTGTGAAATTTGTTATCTCCCTTTGTTTGGGACTCAACAGTGCTTGTATTGTTTGGGTGCAATAATTCCCAGAGGAACCTTGGGGTTGCGGGGGGGGGGGGTCCCGAACACGTGTCTACATCGACCAATGGGAGCCTGTCCTAGGTTATTGAATTCTGCATCTGCAAAAAAAGGACCATTTGACACTTTCTTCTATCCCGACCACCTTGAAGAACGGATGTTGGCTTGTCTTTCTGCTGAATTTATTACAGTGCCTCTTTGAATATCGACGAAAGGTTGATAGGCCTGAAAAAAAAGAAGATATTTCTCATCCCAGCTTAAGACAAGACCCAGGAAATATTGTGAAAGACATTTTCCAGAGAATTCTCCAAATTCTTGGTTAGACCTTGTTTTTAGTCATCATATTTCTGCAGATGCCAGATTTTCTACTTGCAACTTTACCTTTGTTTAGCTGAATGTGGTAAGAGCAGCATCCTTCTTTTTTTTAGAAGTCTTTTAATAATACCTAGTTTCTGCCAGGGAAATTAGATTATTTGACTGGAAGCCTCTTTTTCTACACGGAATCTTTTTCCTCCACATTCTTTCAACTTTCTTCACAAGAACCTTGTTATACATCACGTTTTTGCTACACAGCTTTTAAAACAACATCTTTTGCTTCCCAAAAGCACAAACTCTGCTAGAGATAATTTTCCTCTCATTATTTTGCTAGAACTATTTTCTTTGTGAACTTTGGGTAGGTCTCAATCCTACTTCTTTCTCCTTTTGTACGTTACTTGGTGCCAAGAACTATTCTCGTGGCTGCATACAGGAAATTGTTT
This sequence comes from Acanthosepion lycidas, assembly GCA_963932145.1. Taxonomy (NCBI): domain Eukaryota; kingdom Metazoa; phylum Mollusca; class Cephalopoda; order Sepiida; family Sepiidae; genus Acanthosepion; species Acanthosepion lycidas. The sequence continues at coordinate 43,304,035 of OZ010599.1, read as the reverse complement.
GCAAGTCTGCTTTTTATTTTTGTGTTAATTATTGTATCTTTTTATACTGTTAATTTCTTTAATACTCCACTTTGGAGACTCTTTTAATAAAATTCTTTGCAAATCTCAAACAAGACCTTTAGTGTCTTAAACGCTTTTGCTTTCCTTATTTTGCTGCACAGAGTTTTTGGTTCAACGGTCGAATTTATCAGGAAGATAAATTCCGACAAATTGAAGAATTTATGGATGTTAAGGACCAGAAATATGACAGGGAGTCAGAAAAGGAAAATGAACTCAGACCTAGTGGTCCCCTATCAAGATACACACAAAGAAAAAGAGTTTAGATTCCCAAGAGTAATTAGAAGGCAAACCCTACTCAATCTACCAATCTGCCACTGAATAGCATGACACAAGCATTTACCGCTGGTGGCCCACTGTCAGACAGCTGGTGTGTTCGTCTCAGGTATGTTACCACTGGCAGACCGCTAGAGGCCCACCGATGGCTTCCCCCCACAGGACGTCTTACATGTATTGTAGGGGAAAGGCATAATGCTGTTTCGGTTCAGGTACTGCCAAAAAAGCAGTATACCACAGCAAATGCCAGTCGAGCTACCGTCTGTTTTACTTTTAACCTAACAAAAAAATCATTCCAGGGAGTACTGGTACTCTGCTACTAGCTTCATAACAATTACAAAACAAAAAAAAGAAAAGAAAAGGTTTTAGGGAGTAAAATTAGAAAAAAATATATTTTCCAACACGCCCACCAACAGCAATTGAGAAAAAAAAAACCTACAAGTGATAAGGATAAAAATTAGAATTAATTATTTGACCGAAAAATTTTTTTTCATACAAAAAAATTTTCCTAAGAGCAAAAAAAATAATTTCAGCTATTCTTAACATAATTATTATTAACTAATTTTGCTCATTTAAAGTTTTAATTTTTTATAAGTTGTAATGAATAATAATCGTAATGTTTCTTTAATTTACTTAACTTTTTTGAGTTTTTTGTTTTAACGAATTTTCTTTTAAGTTGGTTTCTCACTTTTTTAAAGTTTAAATGGGAGGTCTAACTTTTTTCTTTGTGACGAATTAGATTTTTTTAAACTTTCATAACAAATTCTGAATATAGAGAAAAATAAACTGAAATAAGCTGCCTATTCGAAGAACAGCAACAAAATTTAAAAAGATAAAAGAAAAACTTAATTTTCCGAGAAAAATAACCAGCAAAAAAAAAAGTTTTCTTTCAATTTTTCGTTGACTGCAATAGTTTATGAATAAAGTTTGTTTCTATAATCAAGAATCGTTTTAAATTTACAAGGCTTTCACGTTAATACAAAATTCTTTTAGTTTTAAATGAGAAATTTAATATTTTGGCCGAGTTTCACGAATAATACCACGAAAAAAAAAAAAAAAAAACGGGAGCAGAATTCCAAGTATGGAAGACCGACTTGCCCTTAATTGGGTGATCGTTTAAGTTTAGGCGTAGTTTATCTTCGAAAATACGTTCTTTTAAAAACTATCACGAATTTATGAATAAATCGTTTTAAGTTTTTAAAACTGTTTTTAGATAAGAAATTGTTCACACTTCGTTTCGATTCGAAATTCGATTAACATTTCGTGAGAATTAAACATTTTTGTGGAGTCAGATTTCCCCTTCCTTTTTTTGTTGAATTAATTATTTTAATTACATCTTAAGCTTTGCTTAAGATAGCACGGAAACCTGAAAATATACGACAGTTTTTTGTTTTTTTTTAAGGTGGTGTTTTCTACACGAATAGGGGGTTAATTTTCATAAGAAAGAAGCAGTAACTTTTTTCGCTGATTCCAAAATTATTTTAAAAATTAAAAGAAACAAATAATAATAATTAAATTAATAAATTAAATTTAAATACCTTTTTCTTGCATCCATATTGATATTTTATTTAGTTTTGGAGTTGTTTCTTCGGGCGTTAAATTTTTTTTTTCTTCCAATTCCTCAAGTGGCGAAATTACAACAGTATTTTTATCTGTTTCTTTCAGTGGGGCGTCATTTTGCTTCACTATCACTTCCGCAGTGGGTGGTGAAGATACTTCAGTTGCAGGGACTTTTTCTGGATCTAGCAACTGCAATCCTTTTTCTTCATCTTTAATAGATACTTGCTCCTCTTCAGCGATTGTTTGTTCATCTGTTTCTTTCAGTGGGGCGTCATTTTGTTTCACTGTTACTTTTGCAGTGGGTTGTGAAGATATTTCAATTCCAGATTCTTTTCCTAAATCTTTTTCTTTGTCTATAATGGATACTTCTTTCTCTTTTGTAAAAACAGGGGATACTTTCTCGTCATCTTTTCCTTCTCCAACATTCGGCAAATTTTCTAATTCCGAATTAGTGACCATTTCATTTGTACTTTTGTCATCTTTTTCCTCATTAGAAGTTGAATGCAAAGCTTTTGCATTTTGATTACTGTCCGAAAGATCGATGTTTTCGGTGTTACTCGGTTGATCAATTTTGGTATCGGGTTTTGTTGGTGTTCGATTTGGATCAGACATTTTCAATTTCGCAGAGGTGTAGAAAATACGATTTTTAAAAACTTCTGCTCGAAACTATGTCAATTTGTTTGTAGAGACGTGATAAAAATGAAACTCTCTTGAGTTAAATAGTGAAACTAAAATAGTGAAACTAATTTTATCTGCGGAAAAACTCACTAGTTTCGTAATAATTGAATACTAGCTGAGTGAGTGACAGAACAAAAAACTGTTTGCAAAACCGTAAGTCGCCATGGACCTAGATTTTTTAATGCAATTCTAAAGAAAAGATCTTCTTTTAATGTCCATGCGACATGCAAGTAGTAATTATTTTTTTTAAATGTTCGAATGCTGAAAAAGTGAAAAATAATCTCAGTTCATAGTTCAATCATCATTCTCTCACATTGCTGAAATAACTGGCTGCCAAAAAAAGAAAAAATGTGACAAGGCCTAGGAGGTCAAAAATGCTTTTTAGTTTTTTTATTAGGTTGATTAGACTCCTCCAGTCATTTCTCAATATCGCCCTAAAGTTAAAGAGGCGTACAATGTTCAGTAATAATAATCATGTTCAAGGAAACGAAATTTCATGTACTCGTTGCGGGATTACTTCACAAAGGACTTCCAAATTGCTTTTCTATGTGTTGTGTCCATTCAATCCTGAGCGATCATGACTCTCCACAATTTCCTGTTCTTTGTAGGTCTTTAAGATTTGTGTTTTTACTATCGTTCCTAATCCCTATTATTCTGCCTACCAATTTACACAAACTCGTTAGGTTATTCATTACTTTCCTCTGTCTCTCTTGCCTTCAATATGTCCTGTTAGTGGCAAATTCTCCAAGTCTACTTTCCTCATTATGTACCCTAGAAATTTCAACTTTCTCTTCTGCATTATTTTTGTTTCCATTTTCTCTAAAATTCATTGTTACTCATATATTCAGTCCATGAAATCCTCAGCATCCTTCCGTAGAACCACATTTCTGTTGCCTCAAGTCTCTTCTGTGAGGAGATTGTCCAGCATTCACGGCCATATAGGAGGACCAATATTACATTGTAGGGAAAGTATCAGAGGTTCTTAGTAATATTTACCAGAACTTCAGAATAAATGAATTGAATCAAAGGTATAAACAAATAATATATATTTATTTATTTGGCCATGGCCATGGCTTCTACAGCAGTTTTTGCCAAGCACCACATTCCATAGGCTTGTCAACCACTATATTCCCCAGATCTTGCCCCTTGTGACTTTTTCTTCTTTCCAAAAATCAACTCCCATTTGAAAGGAACAAGATTTCAAGACGTCGAGGAAATCCAAGAGAATGTGATGAGTCAGCTGCTCATTATCCAAAAAAAAAGGAGTTCCAGGAATGCGTCTATCAATGGAAATGATGCTGAATAAAACGTGTGGCTTCAAAATGAGACTACTTCAAAAGAGATTAGATGCCAAATTGATATATCTTGTTTTTTTTTTGATAGCATCAGTCCTAATAATTTGATCAAACCTCATCAATAGGTCCTTGTCTGTTTTTACCCATGAACAAAAGTGTTGCCATATTTCAGGTATGGCATCGCTTGTATTGGGATGATTAGATAAATATAAAAAATGTTTATCTTTGTAGATAAAATAAAATAGCAAGCTCAAAGGAAATAAAATAAATAAATCTTATTTTCACTTCAATTAAATAAACTAAAGTTATTCCAAGTTTAAAAGCAAAAATTTCTTTGAAATTCTTAACCCAAACTGAAACTAAAGTCAATTGCTCCCAGTGGAATATGGAGATTTTGAAATAGGCCACCAGTTCTTACCATTAGTAGCACAATGAATAGGCCATGTAGGGATTGCCATGGTTAGTTTTACTAATTTAGTGATTAATAATAACTGTTGTGGCTTATTGCTATTTTACCCATAGCCATGGGGAGAAAGGATGAATTCATGCTTTTCTCAAGGGCATTTGTGCAAAAGGGAATGGAATTTGAACTCAGTTCACCAACTGCACTTCCTGCTCTGATACCAATTACACCACTCACCCTTCCATAATTGTTGTGGAGTAGCTGAACACCCCCACAAGATGGATTAGTCTAAAACTATTTAAACAGCACTCTGTCTTACTGAGAGAGAGAGAGAGAGAGGAGTTAACAATTACAGTTAACTCTGCTTGTCGACTCTCTGCCTCTGGGCAGAGAGGAACCCAGACGAGGCTATGCCAAAGGTCAGAGTCTCATTTGGAGAGGTAGATAGCTACCCAATCCTGTGTATGGGGTCTACAGGCAATTTTTGCCTGAGCCTACAGGCCACATAAAAAAGCCTTGTGCCACATCACTCCTTGTGGGGAGGTATTGGGTAAATACCGAGGTGTTAACGATTAACTGTATATTACATTAGTCTGTGTTCTCAACCGTGTACCATATTATTCTCTGGAATAAAGTACTTCTTATTTTCTATATGTGTGTCAACCTTTCCTATTTATGACACAGCAGTAATGATTATCGTAAATTGACCTAAAAGGAACATTATTTTATGATTATATACCTAAATTTTAGCTACTATATTTTGTGGAGAAGTGCCAGAGGGCCTTAATACAATTTATCGGAAAATTTAGAACACTTTGAAATAAAAGAACAGAATCAAAGATATGAACAAATAACATATGTTTATTTAACTGACTTTAATAGGGGAAAATATTTTATAAATCTCTTTGGCAAAAATTTATTCAGTTTGGTAGGTGTAGTTTACAAGTCAGACTTTGATAGTAGGTGTCATCTTGTTAGCAGCTGTTGGAAATGCGGTTACTTTGGAAACATGTTGCTGCACAAATGTACTGATTATATTGAATCTCACAAAGGGCAGAAAAATTTCTTAAGCACATGACCGCTTAGTGCTTCACATGACAAACTCGGATCAATTTCTGACTGTTTCCTCTGCTGCTGCTTCTCAGATGTTTCTTTATATAAAATTTTAAAAGGCTCCAGACTAATTGACGCAAAGCTTAGTTTTGGCTAACATCAAAAGTCTCTTTCTTCATTTGATTGGTCAAAATTCTTTTATTTTCCAGCATTCCTTTCTTTTTCCTTTTTTTTTTTTTTATAGTGGAACTTATGCATATGGGGTAGCTCTTCTTTTGGTAGATTTTTAGTCACAATAACTAGACTGTGGACTAGCAAACTTCTGTTTCACAGCAGTTGTTCAGTCTTCTTCTTCTTCTTTTTATATAAGAGTTGCCTTCTCATTAGTTGAGAGAGCAGTATATATAGAGAGAATGGTAAAGAGAAAAAGTGATATGGCATTTTAAGGAGAGCAAATGTCTTATTTTGATATTTTAATTTTATATTTGGGCACACCACAATTTTACTGCTAATTGATGATCATCAATTAACTAAAAATCTGTGGTAATTAATAACTAACACACCAAGCCAACATGTACAAGAGTAAAAATGGCAAGGAGTATTAATGGTTAAGGAAGGTTACTAAAAGATTACAGAAGGTACAATACAAATGCTTAACTTCTTGTGGATGATGTTTGAAATTGTGACAAAGAGAGGTTGAGAACTTTCAAATAAATGGATTCAACATTTTCAAAAGAAATGAATTCAACACATGGAAGATTTTATATATATATTTATGTAAAGAACAGCATAGCTTACAAAAGACAAAACGGTAAAATAATATTTATGTCTGAACTTAAAAAAAAGAAAGAAAACCTTATATACTTAACTGTAGTGAATGTGTGTATGCGTGTGTACATGTGTTCTACATGGTTGGGCTGAAATTAAGTAGTCGGTTTGCCCAAGAACTAAGAAGTTTCCCTACCTTATGAGAATTGAGATGTAGTAGAGCGGTGGGCTCCTGTATCATAGATTCAGGGTTGGGGGCTGTATTATAGATTGGAGGAGAGCATGAGACCCTTGTACTGGTCTTGATTGTATCAACCTAAATATGTCTCAATTTCAAAGTAGCCTTAAAATATTACATATATAATCACAGATTTTTGCATTTCCCTCTATTAATGTATTTGACATTTAAACTAGCCATGAGTTTATGGCATGATTATCTCTCTTCGTTATTTGAAAATTTCTCTATATGTATGTGTGAGAGAGACTTTTGTGCTTATATTCAAATAAGCATTTCTTAGCAACTTGTTTGATAAATGCTCCAATCACTTAGAGATGTAGTTCAACAATGCAACAAGCATCATATACCATGAAACAGTTTCCTCTACCCACAATTCCCCACCACCTCCAGCAACATTAAGTGTCTCTCAACACAACAGTCAAACAAATTATGAAACTGAAATTTTTTAAGCTAATTTTTTTAACTCTAGGCTAACAAAAAAAAAAAAAATACATTCATTATATACAGGATTTTTTTTCCCCAAGTGGAGGCACATAAAAACAAAATTCATTTCCTTTCATTGAAATAAATATATAGGTTAGTAATAGTTGTAGTAGTAGTATCAACCGATGTGTCAACACTGGACAGATGTAATAGACGAAGCTGCCTTTTCAAAATAAAAAAGTGCTTTCTACTTATGCCAATTGCTTTCAATCTAGATTTCCTCTTAGAAAACCAGTTTCATACTCCATTTGTTCAGCTTTGAATCCAACTATCAACATATTATAAAGCTATGCGTGTATACAACTCCTCCAAATTTTAAATATTGTCAGTGCAGTCAACTGAAACCAACGTTTTATGAGTGTAACTGTTAGTTAAAATTCAGTGCTTATTATACAGGCCTGTCAGCTTAGAACTCTCAAAACCTGAAGATTTAGGCCTCTAACTTCAGAAAAACAAGATTTTGCCAAAAAACAGGATTCCAAATCAGTCCCAAAATGTTAACTCTAAAACATTATTCTTTTAATTCACAACAGTTATTTCCAACAGAGGCATATCTTCAGGTCAATGTTTCACTTGTAAACAAACTACAAATCAGTAAGTCTGTTGTTATTTTTGCAATAATTTAAATAAATCATAACATAAAATAGTGAAACAGTTTGCAAAACACATACAGACTGAATAGGAAGTATTTTCACTTGTGGAGAAATTTCAACAATTTGTGTGACTCACTTAACAGCATTAATTACAAACCAGGAATCTAGGATAAATAGCTCAAAATTGGGAGTCTCTCAGCAGAAATAGGCAATATTATTTACATTATTCGGACTATTGTCCTCATCTTTGTCGCCATATTTATCATGTTTCAGCCATTGTACACTCCGGCCTTCTTCAGGTGGTTGGAATGTCAAACTGAACCCTTCACTGTTCTATGGACGTCAGTTATCAGTTAACTCCTGTTAATTTCCCTCTGCCTTAACCAGGTATTGAACTCACACTCTTTGGGTTCTGTCACTGGATCTAACCAAAGCCTTTATCCACTGTGCCATGTGTCCTTGAGGACAACTGGGCATGAATTTCTGCGTATTATAAACCTAATGTCTTCAGCAATCATTTTTACCAGTGCTCATATTGCAATTTTGCTGTTATCATTCCATGTTTTTACCAGAGCTCATATTGCAACATTGTTGTTATTATTGCTTTTCTCTGGCACTCCTTATTGCTAGTTCCCATATTGTATTTATTTCTATGCTTGGTCGGCTCAGGAGATTATTGTGGCCTAGCATATGTGCTGAAATAGATGAGTTTGTCAGACATGAATTATGGCAAATGGAATTTAGAACTATTTACTTCAAACTTCATGAGAGCAACATATTATGCCTTTGTAGTGGACTGTGGGTTTACGTGTTGTTAAATTAGGAACACGTGTGTAACTCCTGATAGAATACTAAAAGGTCCACTACAAGAATATGGTAGACTCAAGTTGAGTCCAACCGAAGATGTAAAGAAAACAATCAAGACCAATATGTATACACCACAAGTATATGTATTAAACACTAAAATTTACAATAGACAAAGACATCAACATGTCATATAACTCTTCTAGTTTAAGTTGGTGAATTCTGCCATAATCCTTGCCTTCAGTTCATCTTCAGTATTACAAGGAGTTTTGTTGCTCTCTCGCTCAAATGTGCCCCACACATAATAATTGAAGGGGTTGCAGTCTGAGAAGACCAGATGTAATGGGTGTTGTGATTCCAGAAATTGTCTGACAGTTGCCAGACATAGGGTCTTTCAGCAGCCAACATCTTGACCCAGTGCAGTACTACCTCCTCAAGGTACTTGATGTAAGTGTCCATGTTGACTCTGGGGCCCTGTGGAAGATGAATGGAGGCATAATACTGTCATGACTAGTGATCACTCCAATACATCTTCATAATCACCATTAGAGCCATCCAACTCTTTCTGAGTCCTTTGCACTGTCCTCAGATTGAAACCCAAACACTCTGAAATCTTCATATTGGAGCTCCCAATGTGGATGTCAAACAGTATTGCATGCCATTTCAAAATTTCTTCCAGAGTGAATTGCATCATGGTGCTCTTTTTCTCATTGATGGTGCCCAACTGAGCCTACTATACTGTGCAGTCAACAAAATCAACAAAAAATAATACATATGCATGAAATTAAAAATATAAAATGCTGACAATTTTGCACATTGCACCTTGTGTGTGTGTGTGTGTATATATATATATAGATATTTATATATAGATATTTATATATATAGATATTTATATATATATATGTGTGTGTACATATATATATATATGTGTGTATATATATATATATATATATATATATATATATATATATATATATATAATAACATTTGCTATCTTTTTAGGAAATAAAAAATAACAATCTTTTGCCAATGATGTGGATGATTGGCTCACCTGTTCAGCAGCAGTTCGGACCACAGGTTTGCTTGAGGCAGAACTTGGAGCCACTCTGGTTTCAATTCCAAACTGTTAAATAGAATACATAAAAATATACTCCAGATTACACACACACACATTATATATATATATATATATATATATATATATATATATATATATATATATATATATATGAAATGGACTAAGTCTGCCAATTATTTAACATATTTTCTGTTTATACACTGTTCAGGCCTTTAAATGTAATTAATACTGTTTAATTAAAAAACAGAGCATTTAGTTAGATAAATTTTATATATTAAAATAACGTTTAATCAGAATATATATATATATATATATATATATATATATATATATATATATATATATATATATATATATGTTAACCCCACATATGATCAGGCACCAATTATATCATCACACAAACACACACACATATATAAATATATATTGATTTGCCAAGCATAGCTCAGAGGTGGCACAAGGCCGAAAGTAGGGGGCACCCAGTGAGAATCAAACTCACTAATCAGGGGTAATTGCTCTAGCGAGACAAGCTTGCTAACCATTACACCGCCTCAAGGTGCCCTATAAATATATAAATATATATGAGTGTTTGTGTGTATGTAATATGTAGATATAACAGGCCTGTGAAAGAAATTTGAGATATAAATAACAAAAATAATAATATTGATAATAAGACTAATAACATTTATTGTATATTAGTAGGCATTTTGAGCAAATGAAAGCATGATGAGAAAAATGTTAAAAATCAAAATTTTTGGATATGACTGAGACAAGAAATGAAAAATGAAGTGGGACTTTATTTTCCAGGGAATATTTATTTTTGTGTTTTTTTTTTCTTTCTCTTACATGTGCTATATTACCATAAGAGATCTGATGCCAAAAGTTTGGATATAATGGGTATCAGCGTAAGTACGTGCACAATACAACTTTGTTTAAATAGAAATGGGTTATATGGAAATTGACCACAACAAATCCCTCTTCACAAACCCTGTCACATTGTTGCTCAGATTAATTTTGCCAAAATGTTCTTGAACAAAGAAAATTGCTTTTGAGAACAAGTACTATGAAGTGATAACCCCAAAATTGAGCTTTTTGGACATTGATGTACATAAGATTTGGTACAAGAAAGGTGAGGCTCTCCTCCCAAAGTACACAGTAGCAACATTAAAACATGAAGGTGGCTCAATGATGTTTTGGGGTTGTTTTAGCTCAAGGGGGACTGGACAATTAATTACAATAAGAAGAATAATGAAATCTGTGGGCTATATTAAAAGCTTCATTTAGGTTGGCAATTTACTTTCCAACAAGATAATGATCCCAAATATACGTCTAAATCAGTGACTGCCTGGCTTTAGAAAAAGAAGATTACAGTTATGCTATGGCCTTCAATGAGTCCTGATTTGAAAATCTATGGTAAGAATTGAAAGTTTGAATAAATCTTCAATCACCAAAAAATATATATATAGGAAAACGATATATCAAAAACAATTTTAGGGAAATCTATGGTAAAACCACTCACTCAATGCATTAGTTGCACAGCATTATTTAGTTAAAAGAGAAAGCAATTTACTAAGACAAAAATGTATAGAAAGCACTTTAATTATTAGATTATCCACAGTAAATTTACATATTGATTCTTTCACCTTTCTTGGGAGATCTTATCACAATATTGGATATTTAATGAAAAAAAGTGATCAAAGTATAAACAAAAAGGAAAAGAAACTAAAGGAAATTGGCTAGAGTATATATCCAAAACATGTATTTCCCCCAAAAAATATATCAAATTCTCAGCAGCCCTTCACTTTCATGCACAAGTTGTCACGTCAACATAAACATCACTTTAGTTCAATGAAATACTCAAAGACAAAACATGTCATGCAAAAATTTTTTCCATTCTGACATAGATTGCTCTAATATATATATATATATATATATATATATATATGTTTGTATATATATATATATATATGTATATATATATATATATACAAACATATATATATATATATATATATATATATATATATATATATATATATATATATATAAACCTGTTTACCACATTTTCATTCAGGATTTCATAAATCAACAGAATATTTGCCTGAATTGCACCTTCATTGATGATACCGCAAAAATCTTTGCAAATGTGAAAAAACCTGCCAAGTAAAAAATAAAAATAAACAACAAAACCTATAAACTTTTTCAATAAAAATTAAAATTGGTCCTTTAGTTTGGATATACTGCTCAGTGGGTATTCAATCACAAAGAAATTTTGATGCAAACAAATTATGACACTGATTCCTATGTAACAGACATATTGTACAAGACAAGTCATTTTGAAGTAGACTGTCAAAGTCTTTAATTATTAGGTGAAAATATCACATTTTTAAAATGATAAAAAAATGGATGCCAATTTAAATGACATAATTGCCATCATTACCAATTATGGTGTTCCAACATAGAAGCAATTTATGTATTCCTGGCTGATAAAATTTTTAAAGGGTTCTATGAAAAAAAAGTAACTGAGAGATCTGAATTAATGTCTTCCTTATTTCTGATTATCCTGGCAGTAAGACAAATTTGAAAAGATTAGATCTGATGACTGTGATGATGTAACCGTAAATTCTATGCTAACCATTTATTCTATTGCACTTCTCGCTTGTAGAACTTTCTTCTGGCTTCTTGTTTCCTAGTCAACTTTGATGTTCAAAAATTTAAATGCAGTGTCAATCATTCTTCTTCTTTTATTGTCCTCTCTCCTTAATAGTAGTTTTTTTCTCATATTCTCTAACACTCAATAACTTCTTGTGTCCTAGTGGCTTTATTGCCTTGCTTGGGGTAAAACAAATAAAAAAAACTTCCCAGCCTCATGACTATTTTTTCTTGAGGTTGATTTGCTGAGTCATGCAAGAAGATTAGCCTTTTGCTGATCACTAAAGCTGCACATTTCTCGTAAAATGCACAAATGACATCCACAGTGATGGTTTCTCTGTGATGCAGTATTATCATGATTATTTTATATCACACCTACATTGTATGTGATAAGGAACAGGAACTGGCTTGTAACATTCAATACCTCAAGACCAAATTAGGACTCAAGTTTACCCCAGACCTCAAGTAGAACTCACATATATGATCCATTACTAAAGATTCTGGAAAAATGGTTGGCTCCAGAAAGTATCTGACATCACTTGCTATGCTCGATAAGAGTCGAATCAAAACAGAAATAGAGTATTGCTGCCCAGTCCTCACTTGTCTGTCTGGATAGAGTTCAAAAGTACTTATTCTGCCTTGTGGGTGATGAATTATTTTCTACTCTACAATCACTTTCCTACAGGCAAAATGTTGCAAGCTTCTATTTGTTGTGGTAGGATCCACCTAATTTGCATAGGGGAGTACCGACCATATAAATATGGTTGGTACCGGGAAGAGAGTGGAAGGAATCGAGAGATTCTGAGACCGAGAGACAGTCTCTCGGCGACTGTCGAACTCTCTGCATTAGCAGAGGGGAACTCAGACGAGGCTTTGCCGAAGGGCAAGGTTTCGTCCGGGGAGGTTGACAGGGCCTGAACCCGTCTAGGCGGGTTCAGAAAGGCCATATTTTTGGCCAAGCCTACGGGCTCGGGGATGCCCACATTAAAACGGCCTTGTGCCACATTCGATCTTCGTGTGTGGATTGATAAATACAGGAATCGAGAGATTCAACCAGAGACTCTGCCCGACACTAGTCTCATAGTATACACCTCACTAGCCCTATATACGCAATTTGTTGTTTTGGGACTAGCTTGTGGGGAAAAAAAAAGTTTGACGAACAGCTAAGTTTTGATTTTATTTTCTAATATCTTTTTTCAATTTTCAGTTTTAGTTGATTTGTGTATTTTGTTTGCTTTTATTTCTTTTCTCTCTAGTATTTTCTTTCCTCCCCACTGTTTTTGTTTGTATTACTTTGAGTTGTATTTATTTGTTTGAATTATCTTTGGTTGTCCTTGTTTTGTGTTTCCGTTTTATTTTCTGTTCATGTTTGCCAAATTTAAAATAACCTAAAAGGACAATACAACTGTATTCGTTTGATCGCGGTCAAAATGACCGACGACACAAATATAAATACGTCTTCACCGGAAGTATCACCGACGGTGTCAGTGGAAAAAAATGCCTGAGCAAACAATAGGCCAACATTGAAAGATGCAAATTACTACATCAGTCAAAAGCAAAAGTTTGAGAACTCGTTCGAGTTTCTCACAATCGACGAGGCCTTCGACGCCGTCAAAACAAGAACAATATCCCTGCTGACTTCTGATATTAAGACTCGGAAGCTCATTGGGGTCAGCAGAGACACGACGGAAGAAAGCCTAAAGAGTCTTTTAGTAAAGACACTGAGAATATGCCCAAAGGTCCTAGCAAGGAGGACAAACGCCTTGTGGGACATTCTCATGTCAACTGAACAGGAGGCTAAAGATCTGTCGGGAAGAATCCTAAACACCAAATCACTCCGCCTTCAGACAGAGTACTTAGGCACCCGAAGGACAAAGGTGACTGTTATATTTTCGTAAAAAAAAAAAGGAAACTAACTTTCTTGCCCACGTGACTTTTCACACGTTCCTTTTCCTCTTTAAAAGCTGCGTTCTTCTTCCTTTTCATTCTGAATTCTTTCCACCCAGATTTTAGGTTAGACTAGGTTTTGTATTTTGAATTTTTAGTTTTTCCCTTTTTTTCTAGTAAACTTAGCTAGGGTATGCATGCTCATTGGTCCCTTTTATTTCTGTCCCTATTTTTTTTTCTTTTGTTTAATTCCCCATCCCCTCCCTCGTTAGGTGGTCAGTGATGTCAGTTCTCTGGTGGATGCGGGACGACTTTCGTTTCGTGTGTGTGATTTTTCGTATTTGTTGTTGTGTATGAATGTGTGTGTGCTTGCGTGAATGCTTGGAGGTATGAATGCTTTTTTCATTTTTTCATAGTCCCGCATTGATTTCGTCCGGTGAACTGATGTTTCTGCCACATTCATGGTTTGTGGGGGGTTTTATTACTAACACAGTTTTGTTTAGTTTTATTGTAAATATTTCAGTCATATTGTAAATACTCATTTGGGGATCATTTTAAAAGTTGTTTATTTTTTGACCCTCCCCCCCACGAACAATAATTGTATATAAGGCTTTAAGGGGACTAGTTAGGACATCATCGAGAATTTGAGGTATTATGGTGGGCGTAGTAAGAAAGGTAGGAGTGAATGTGTTGTTTTGGTGATTGGAATATTGTTGGCTTGATTGGGTCAGTGTCTGCGACTAGCTGAGTTTAGATTTAAGACAGATGAAGACCGTCCTTCCCCACCCCCTTTTTAGGCCTTGTGCCACATTTTGTATTTTATACAAATAAATAATTGAATTCTTTCCTTTGTTGATTACTGACTGCTGTGAATTAAGTTCAGTAAAGCCTTAAGAAAAGGTTATTCTATCCTTGCTTTCTTCTCTTTACTACGTAACAATTTACTGAACTTAATTCCTCATGGACAAGATTATTCGTCTGGACAAGTTTGATATATCTTCTGCAGACCCTCAGGCTGGCAAGCTCTGGAGACTATGGTACCGTAATTTTAATTATTACTTATCAACTATTGCTTCTTTAAACCCGGACAAACTCGAAGTCCTTTATTTAAACATCGGTGCTACCGTTGCTGATGTTATCGAGGGTTGTTCTGGATTTGAATATGCTGTTGAATTGCTGAAAAGTGTTTATGACAAGTCTCCAAGTGTTATTCATGCTAGACATTTGTTGTCTACACATCTGCAGCAGGAAAATGAGTATGTAGACCAATACCCTCAGGCTTTGAATCGACTTGCTGCTGACTGTTGCTTCCAAGATGTTACTGCTACTACTTACAGGGATGAATCTGTTCGTGATGCATTTATACGTGGTCTCCGGTCCCCCGTAATACGTGCCAGACTGCTTGAAAATGATACGTTAACTCTCAAGGAGGCTACTCAATGTGCTAGAGCCTTAGAACAGGCTCACTTTCGTGCTGAATCATACGCTTCTCAGATTGGATCAGCCGCCGCTGCTACTACCACTAGGACTAAAAATGTGTTTACTGATTCTGCCGAGGAGGCCACTTCCACTACTATTACTAAAAATATGCTTTCTGACTTAACTGATTCTCGTACGGAGTGTGACTCTGTACAATTGTCTGTTGCCCTTGCTTGTGGCAAGTGCTACAACTGTGGAGGGAAACGTCACTTTAAGGATAATCGTCGCTATTGTCCTGCCCGTGATAAGAGATGTCGAAACTGTGGCAAACTCGGTCATTTTTCTAAAGTTTGCCGTTCTACCATGCCGGCGCCTTCACGTTCTACCTCAGCTATTATAGTAGCCCGTGCTAAAGACGATGATAGGTCTCCTCCAGTTACTAAAACTTTAGAATTAAAAGGAAAGAGATTAACTGCCCTCATAGACACCGGTAGTTCTGATAACTTTATCAGTGCCCGTACTGTTAAAACAATGAAACTGTCTACTTCTAAACGGAATTCCGTAATTTCCATGGCATCATCTGCCATTTCCCCCAAACTATATGAATATTGTACTGAGGATATTATCTTCAATGGTTACGAATATAAACAAATTGACTTTACAGTACTTCCTGATTCCTGTATGGATATTATACTTGGAGTGCCCTTCTTAAAACTACACCAGAGTATCACTATTTCTTTTGGTGGATCTCAGGATATTCTAAAAATCTGCGCTTTAACCAAGATCAGTTGTGCTCCTGTTAAGTTGTTCCGAAACTTGACCCCTTACTGCAAACCTATTGCTACTAAATCCCGAAATTACCGTGCGGAGGATGCTCGTGCTCAAATTGTTATAACTTCGTCACCTAATAAAAAGAAACGATTGGTAGTCGATTTCTCCCAGACTATTAATAGGTTCACCTTACTTGATGCCTACCCCTTGCCTCGAATTGAAGATCTCGTAAACCAAATAGCCCAGTATCGTATCTATAGTATAATTGACTTGTCCAAAGCGTACTATCAGATTGAAATTTGCCCCGAAGATCGCCCCTATACGGCCTTTCAAGCTGGAAATCGTCTGTTCCAATTTAAACGAATACCCATGGGTGTTACTAACGGGGTTTCTGCCTTTCAGCGATTTATGAATTCTTTCATTTCTGATAACAAATTATCTGGAACCTTTTCGTATATAGATGATATAACTTTGCGGTAAAACCCAGGAGGAGCACGACGTCAATTTGGAATGTTTCTTAAAGGCTGCCTCGACATACAACCTCGAAATAAACCGGGAAAAATCAGTTTTCACTTCGTTCTATTAACATGCTAGGATATCAAATTTGTAACGGAACTATCCAACCCGGTCCTGAGCGTTTGAAGCCACTTTTGCAAATGCCTCCTCCTTCCGACTCAAATTCGTTAAAAAGGTGTCTTGGTATGTTTGCTTACTATGCGAAATGGATACCTAAATATTCACACAAAATTCGTCCACTGGTCGAAAATAAACAATTCCCTATGCCTCCTATAGTTATAAATTCTTTCGAAAAACTTAAGAAAGACATTGCCGAGTCATCTGTAAAAGTTATTGATGATGAATTGCCATTTACTATTGAAACCGATGCTTCAGAAAAGGCTATTGGAGGCACTCTTTTACAAGCTGAGCGACCTGTAGCATTCTTTTCTCGGTCGCTAAACCCCTATGAAATACGACTTCATATAGTCGAAAAAGAAGCATATCCCATAGTCGAATGCGTTCGTAAATGGAGAGACCTCCTTGCCGGGAAACATTTTACTATTATTACTGATCAACAAGCCGTATCTTTTATGTTTAAACCTGCTAATCGCGGAAAAATTAAAAACGATAAAATTATACGGTGGAAAATGGAACTTCTTCCCTTTTCATACGACATAAAACACCGTCCTGGAAATGAAAACAGTTGCGGATACCTTATCCAGAGTATGTGGTGCTGCTGCTTCTTCCTTGAAGGAACTTAAATCGATACACGATTCCTTAATACATCCTGGGGTACAGCGCTTTTGGCATTTTGTAAGGTCTCAGAATATGCCGTATTCGCTTGATGAAGTCCGACGTGTGACTTCTGAATGTACTACCTGTGCCAAAATAAAACTCCAATTCTTCAATTCTGCTAGTAATGTTCTGATCCGTTCTACTGCGCCATTTCAGCGTCTTTCCATAGACTACAAAGGGCCTGTCCCGGTATCTCCGACAGGTTACCGATATATATTTACTGTTATCGACGAATATAGTCGATTTCCCTTTGCCTTTCCTTGCCGCGATTGCTCTTCGCAAACTGCTATTCAGTGCCTGACAAGTATTTTCTCCATTTTCGGGATTCCCTCGTTCATTCACTCCGATCGATGAACTTCGTTTATGTCGGGAGAATTTAAACAATTTCTAACACGACTTGGAATTGGATGCAGTAATACTACTGCTTATAACCCTAGAGGCAATAGCCAATGCGAACGTTACAACGGCATAATTTGGAATACCATATTATTGGCCCTGGAATCGAAACAGTTACCAATTAGTGCTTGGCAGGATGTTCTATATGATGTGATAAATGCTATCCCCTCCCTGCTATGCACCACTACGAATGCAACCCCCCACGAACTAATGTTCAATTTTGAAAGGCGGTCCTCCTCCGGTACTGCGTTGCCTGTTTGGCTCTGTGAGCCTGGGGAGGTATTATTAAAACGATTCGGTGGCAGAGGTAAATATGACCCTATCGTTGAGGTGGTGGAACTCCTTGAGGCCAACCCTACGCATGCCAAAATACGTCACAATGATGGCCGGGAAGATTCGGTGGCGCTGAGACGGTTGGCACGTTTTCCACGCCCGGATGGACCTCAAAATGAACCTGAAAATACTCAACCCGACGTGGACCATGCAGATTCAACCCTTTTGCCTGATACAGGTCCCGTTAATATTTCTTCACCTTATACAGAAAATGAATCTGTGAATAATAGCCAGAATCCTGAAAGTCAGCCTTCTCAGAGGTCTGGCTCTTCCAGTGGTGAACTACCTCCACGCCGGTCTAGCAGGATTCGTAGACCAATCCAACGACTGGATTTATAAAACTTTTTCAATCTCTTTTTCAAATGGGCGAGAATGTTATATTTTCGTAAAAAAAAAAAAAGAAAACTAACTTTCTTGCCCACGTGACTTTTCACACGTTCCCTTTCCTCTTTAAAAGCTGCGTTCTTCTTCCTTTTCATTCTGAATTCTTTCCTTTGTTGATTACTGACTGCTGTGAATTAAGTTCAGTAAAGCCTTAAGAAAAGGTTATTCTATCTTTGTTTTCTTCTCTTTACTACGTAACAGACAGAGTACTTAGGCACCCGAAGGACAAAGGTGACCGTGCATGGGGTGCCGGTAGACATATGCCCTGACAGGATGGGGGCATTTTTTACCAGGTTTGGTGAAGTAAATAGTGTCGAGGTCGTCAGGAGCAAAGCAGGAATTGCCACTGGAGACATGGAGTTGTCAATAACAGTGGACAGGGACAATTTCCGGGATATGCCCAACATCCTAACTTGCCGGAAAAGAAGAATGCTGGTAGTTGTGGAGGGGCGCAAGCCGTATTGTTCGGAATGTGGAGTCCTGGGGCATATGGCAAAGGTATGCCCTGGAAAGAAGACAGCACAACCTCCAGCACGACCTGTCGAGGCGGAGAAAGCAACAACAGTGGCGGCGTCTCAACCTGAGGAGGGGACTTCAAAAAGTGGAGAATGGAAGGAGATATCCAGAGGTCGGAAGTCTCCCCCCCCCCCCAGAAGGAGAAAATTGCGGAAAGGAAGCTGCCGGAAAAGCCGCAACCAAATGAAGGCCATTCAAAGAGCCAGCAACAGCAGCAGCAGCAACAACAACAACAACAAAAGCAGCAGAAACCGCACAAGCAGGGGGAGAAACTCCAGCAGGAGCAGCAGCAGCAGAAACAGGAAGAGAAAAAGCGGCATGCACAGGAGGAGAAACTCCAAGAAAAACAACAGCAGAAACAGAAAGAACAAGAGGTGATGCTCATGGAAGTGGAGAGCATGCCTCCACCTCGTGCTGCGTCCTTGAAGAGGTGCAGGGAGGAAGAGGAAGAAGAAAAACAGGAAAGTTGTTCTGTTCGAAGTAGGGCAGAGCGCAGCGTGGACATAACCAGGCGGCGCTCCTTCCCTGCTTCACCAACTAGATCGTCATGCTCTCCCGGCACTAAAAGTTTCCCTCCTTCCCCTTCCCGTACTGCATCCCCCTCTCCCTCCAGCTCATCCCTAAAAACTTTGGACATAACACCACATACGTCCACCTTCTCCCCTCCCCATCCTGCTAGGGAGAAAAAGAAGAAAAAAAGATGTTCGAGGGCCCCGAGTCAATTTGTAAAATTGACAGAGATGAGTATAGAAGGGGCCTGTCCAAGCAAAGGAAGGGTTCTATATAAAATGACGGAGGTGGACGGCAAAAGCGTCGAGGACCCCCGTAATTTCCCAAAGGCTCCAGGTATCATTACCTGTGTCAGAGACACGGGTGGTTACCTGAAATTATGGAGCCACATATTTGAGGCCAAGGAGGCCTTTCCTGATATCAAGATTTGTGAGTTAGACAACTCAAACTTGAAAAAACTTCGCAACTTCTGTTCTGGGAGGGTCCCTGTTTTACTTCACCCCTCCTTATATAGGGCCATTAAATTAACGTACCCGACGGACGTCGGCGGCATTGTCCTGGACGGTCGCATGACGACGATTTGGGTACTGGAAGTCTGGGACAATCCGTCAGGGTCCTGCTTAACGCAGATTTCCGTCCCGTATGTGAATAAGGTTTTTGCACTAATTCCTTTTCTTTATTTGCAGGCTTAGAAGATGTCAATTAAGATAGCTACGTTGAATGTGAGGGGCTTAAGGGATCGGGGTAAGGCTGCCCGCCTGCTCCGGGACCTTCTGTCCCTTGATGTGGATGTTGCCGCGATCGTAGAGACCCACTTAGTTTGCAGTTCCGATGCGTGTGTGCTGGAGGATGACATTGTCGTCTATTCAGCATATGGGGACCGTTCTGCCAGAGGAGTTTCTTTGCTTGTTAGACGTACTCTTGATGCGAAGGTGGACCTTGTGAATAGAGAGGGCCGGTTGATCGTGGCCGATATTGCCGTGAAAAGTGGTTCGTTCCCAGTTGTTGCGGTTTATGCGCCCAATGACTGGGAGGAGCGGGTCTCGTTTTTTCGGCGGTTGGGGCCGTTCCTAGTGGATTCAACGCGCCTAGTTTTAATGGGGGACTGGAATGCCATCCTGGACCCCAAGTTAGACAGAGGGCGGGAAGCTAGCGGGAGAAGGGGCGATCGTAGCCTGGTTGATCTGATCGACGATTATGGGCTCGTCGATAGATACCGGGTCGATCATCCCGGGGGGAAAATGTGGACGTGGGCTCTTAATTGGCCTTTTGACAAGGTAGTTAGCTACCTTGACAGAATGTTAGTTAGAAGAGCCGACATAGATCTACTAGATTGCCCTCCGTTCCACTGGGTAGGCTATTCGGACCACAAACTCGTTTGTGCCCGGGTGGCGTTAGACAATAGGCCTAGAATGGCTGGGTACTGGAAGTTCAATCTGTCCTTCCTGGACAGGGAGGACTTCCGGGAACAGCTAATTAGACTAGTGCAGCGGGAGCTAGTGGGGGCGGTTATCGGGAATAAGTGGTGGGAACGCCTTAAATGTAGGATTAGGTCCTTCACCACTGATTTCAGCAAACGGCTCGCTCTAGATAGAGCTGATAAGGTGAAGACACTCAAGTCTAGTTATTCCCGGGCGGTGGCTGGAGGGGATCCCCTAGAGATAGCCTTAGCTAAGGAGGCCCTGGATCGTTCGAATAGCGAGCGGTACATGGGTCAGGTAATTAGACATAAGTTAAGCAAGATGTCTTCCGAAGCTGTGAATTTGGGCGCAGATCTGCGCAGGGAAGAGGTCCGTCGAGGTGGCGATCGTTACATTCGTGAGGTCATATCCCCGGAGGGGCGTACTCTTCGGGCAACTGATGACATGTGCGAGGCGTTTCGGCGCCATTTCGAGAGCCGGTTTACCAAGGAGCCTGGTCTCCGTAAGGAGGAGTTTCGCAGCTATTTGGCTGACTTTCCTCGGCTTTTACCGACTGAAGCGGCTAGCTGCGAGGGAGAGATCACGGAGGGCGAAGTCTACGCGGTATTGAAGAAGGTCGGCAGAGGCAAGTCGCCCGGTCTGGATGGTTTGCCCTATGAATTGTACTTGAGGCTGTCGCACATCTTTGTTCCGATTTTGACTGCAGTGTTCGACAACTGGTTTCGGTCGGTGTCCATCCCCAACCGGATCACCAGGGACGTGATCACTCTATTGAAAAAGGGCAAAGGTCGTGGGGGGAAGCTAGATGATTACAGGCCCATAACTCTGCTAAACACAGAGTTAAAGATTATGGCCAAGATCCTGCAGGAGCGTTTGCAGTCAGTTGCCGAGTCTCTGTTGGGACCTGAGCAGACTTGTTCTGTGAGGGGCCGAACAATTCAGAGCAACCTGCATCTGATCCGCACGATCATAGAGGGTGTAAAAGACGACGAAGAAGCCGCGCTGATCAATTTGAATCAGTCTAAGGCATTTGATAGGGTCGACCATCGCTACCTTGCTACTGTCCTGCAGGCCGCTGGATTCGCACCCAACTTCTGCCGCTGGATTAGCCTCCTGTATCGCTCCCCCAGTGCTGTGGTACAGGTGAATGGAAGGTTGTCGGACGCGTTCGTGCTGTCCAGGTCGGTTCGTCAGGGTTGTCCGCTGTCGCCTCTCCTTTATGCTTTGGCGTTGGAGCCTCTCCTTCGCCGACTGAAGGACGAGACCGGCAGTCCGGCCCTACGTGGAATCGCCGTTCCTGGAGGGGCTCGAGCCAGGGTTTCCGCGTACGCCGATGACCTATCTGCTTTCGTGTCGTCCCGCAGCGACATTGAGGCGGTACAAAAGGCGCTTGATCGGTACGAGGTGACAGGGGCCAAGATAAACCGCGACATGTCGTCCGGCTTGCGGTTAGGTGCCTGGAAGGGGGTGGCTCTTCCGGGCCGCTTCGGTTGGACGGACGGTCCTGTCCGCATTCCTGGCGATTGGCTCGGAATCGGCTGCCTCTTAACGACAAGGCTTTCATATGGAGTTTGGCGGATTTGCCAGACTGTGAACGGTGTGGTCTTGGCTTAGAAGAAACGGCTTCGCACGCCTTCTACCATTGCCCCCGGGTCCGCCCCTTATGGGACCATGTCGGCGAGCTGACGGCTCGTCTCGCTCCCGAACAGCTTGTGTCCATTGATCGCGCATACGCGTGTGACAATGTGTCGCCCCCGTATTCCGGGGTGAAACGAATGGTGTTTCTGACGCTGCTGGCCACGGCTCGAATGGTGATTTGGACGTCGCGAAAGGAGGAAATCTTGCGGAACAACCGTCTTTCTCATCAGCATCTAATCCATTTCTTTGAGCATCAGCTCAAGATGAAGATTAGATCTGATAGAAAACGGTTGCATTCGACAGTCTTTAGCGAAAGGTGGGTAAAAGAGGCGAGCTTGGTTCGTGTGACCGGGGCTAGCCTTGATTTTCTCTTCTAGGTCAACCTATTGCACATCGGGGTGGCTTCCTGTGGAACCCTCCCCTTGGTTAGGTTAGACAAGCTTCAGTGTACCTAGTTAATGTAAGTGTTGTTCCTGGCCTGTTACCCGGCTACTCTTTGGTTATGTTCCAAGTCGAGATTCCCAACCTCCCCAGTTTGTTTTGGCCCCCTTTTATCTCGACTGGGTCAGCTTTATATTTTCCCATCCCCGCATAATATTTTAGCCTTCTTCCTACTCCCTTGGCGAGAGTTGCCTCTTGATTTTGTCCTTGGGGCAGAATACAGCGGCCTCTCTATTTTTGAGGGTTGGACGGTTCCCTACTAACATATGTTATGTTTAGTTTGTATTTTGTGTTACCTTTTAGTTATTATTGGGTTCATCTCCCCTCCCCTCTCATTCTATCATTATTAGAATTTTATGTATAGCATGTGTTTCATCAACAAATTTTTATGGTGTGGGGCGCGTTTTGGTAGGTTCCCCTTGAGAGGATGTGGTATTATGGTGGTTGGAGGTTTGTTTGGGGATGGACGAGTTCTTGTGGTGAATGGGTAAATTGTAATGTATGAATGGGTCGTGAATCTGATTAGCTAGGTATAGGATAGTTAGTTTGGACCAGCCTTTACCCCTCCCCTTCATCGGCCACGTGCCACAATTTTGTATTTTACAAAATAAATCTCCTCAGTCAACACACATTCCAGGAACGGTCTTCCCAGGAATATACAAAAGACTATATGTAAATATTGTGTACACTTTCTTGTTTCAATACATTTTGTTCTAAGTACATTTTGTGTTGCATTATTATTCCATGCATTAGTCAAGTTTCAACAATGGCGACGAGGTAGAAAGAACCATACGAAAAAAAAAAAAAAAAAAAGAATTAATAATTGATAGCCTTCAACAATTGGGACAAGTCATTGAGGAACCCAGGCTGAAGGAAAAAAATATTAATTAAAAGTCCAACATCTAACGGAACGGCGAAGGATTCTGAATTTTTGGATATTTAGAAATCGTTAAAGGACGACTAAGCATAAGGAACGTTCACTCAGAAAAATTTGAAAGGTGTCGTAAACGAATAACGGTCATTGAAAAAGTTATCTACGAGACACCCGTTAAAAAAAACAAACAAACTGGCCGACTACAAAAACATGCATGGAATTAAAAGGCGCACAAATACACCGTGTCGATTTTGAAAGGTAACGAACTTTTAAAAAATTATTTTATTTTTTATTTTTGTTTTGTTGTGTTTGCTCAACAATATTTTATAGTGACGAATTTACCTCTGATAATAAAAATCAGAGGTTTGTCATTGAAATACGCGAACAGAAGTAATAAAAAAAAATACCAAAGTTGATTATCACAGGCTTGAATGTAAAAGCAAGACATAAAATAAAAAAGTCGTAAGTTGTTTCGATTTTTCTGGTCAGCTTATATTATATCCATAGATACACAAATTAAAGGTATATTCTTTGTTGCATGAACACTATCAGCTAAAGATGGATGAATTATCCAAAGTCATATCTGAATTATTCAAATCCTAGCAGTTGAGTCAGGCTGAATTATTCAAATCCCAGCAAAAATATCAAGAAAAGCAAGAGGAAAGACTTTTAGAAATTCAAAAGTTAATACTGGAGAAATTAAACAACAATCAGGCAAATGAGGGAAATTCTTCATATTCTAATAACACCATATTTAATTGGCTGGAAACTTTCAACTACGTGCCAGACGAAGAAAAAACATTTGAAGCGTACTTTAAACGATATGAAGATATTTTCTACACAGACTGTGAAAACTGGTCGAATTCAAGAAAAGTCAGTCTATTACTAAGAAAGCTAGGTACAGCAGAACATAGCAAATTTGTAGATTTTATTCTACCGAGAAGAACGAATGAATTGGAATTCTCGGAAACAGTGAAATTGCTAAAAGAGCTGTTTGGAGCAAATATGTCGCTTTGGCATAAGCGATGGTTATGCATGAATGTCGCTAAATCCGACGATCAGGATTACTTAACATATGCATCTATAGTGAATAGACATTGTGACAATTTCAGATTGGCAGAGATTACGGTTGAAGAATTTAAGTGTTTAATTTTTGCTCAAGGACTGGTATCCAGTAAGAGTGCCGAAATAAGACGTAGAGTTTTGTCTAAACTCGAATCTGAACAAAACCTTACCCTGAAAAAGTTAGCAGAGGAGTGTCAGCGGGTCGTAAGTTTAAAGAAAGAGTCTCAAAAAATCGAAGAAGCTGGCATTGCTTATATTAAAAAAAAAAACAAAAAAAAAACAGTCAAATTACCCACCAGAAAAAAATTGGAGTAAAAATTCGGCGTATTATAAAAATAGACAAGAAAATTTAAATAAGAACAAGGAGGAAAAAAAGGTTCCACCATATAATTGCAGACGTTGCAACGAAAGACACTGGGAGGTAAATTGCCCATATAGAAATAAGAAATGTTTCGTGTGCCACAAGAAGGGACACAAAGGATCGTGTTGTAAAACGAAAAAATTCAATAGCCGAATTAGACAAACAAATTCGAATATCAAATCAGATAAAGATTTGAGGAAATATGTGACGACTGAAATATTTAAAA
Organism: Acanthosepion lycidas; assembly: GCA_963932145.1. Taxonomy (NCBI): domain Eukaryota; kingdom Metazoa; phylum Mollusca; class Cephalopoda; order Sepiida; family Sepiidae; genus Acanthosepion; species Acanthosepion lycidas. The sequence continues at coordinate 43,278,562 of OZ010599.1, read as the reverse complement.
AGAATATCAAATTTCAACTCGATTCGGGTTCAGATTTAACAATAATGAACTATAAAACATGGAAAATTTTAAAAAGGCCTACAATAATGAAGTCAACGAAACGCGCTCGAACGGTAACTGGAAAGGAAATTAACTTCGAAGGCGAGGTTGTACTTCCCATGAAATTGAACGGGGATCGTTAAAAAAATAAAGGTTTTCATTCTGAAAAATGGAGAAAACTTGATGAGTACAGATTTTATTGAAACATTCGAATTGTGGGATAAACCGTTAAACTCATTCTGCAGAAAAGTAGAAAGTAATACGCAAACAAGTCAGGACATTAAAGATGAATTAAAGGAAAAGTTTCCGGAAACCTTCACACCTGGTCTTGGAAGATGTAACAAGTTTGAAGCTAAATTTGAATTAAAGGAAAATACTATGCCAAATTTTAAAAAGAAACGTAACGTGCCTTTCGCAAGTGTAGAGAAAATTAACGAAGAACTTGATAGGTTGGAAAAAATGGGAATTATTTCGAAAGTAGAATCTAATTCATGGGCTGCGCCGATTGTGTGCATTAAAAAGAAATCAAACCAAATCAGAGTCTGTTGATTTTTCGACAGGGTTGAACTCGGTAATCAAGGACTACCATTACCCGTTACCGAGCTAAATGGTGGAGTTATATTTTCAAAAATCGACTTATCAGATGCCTATCTCCAAATTCCCGTCGAAGAAGAATGTTCGAAATTATTAGGGATAAACACGCATAGAGGGTTATTCAAGTACAACAGGCTTCCTTTTGGTATTAAAGTGGCACCAGCCATTTTTCAACAAGCTATGGACGTCATGTTGAATGATTTAGACTGTGCGTGCGCCTACTTAGACGACATCATAGTAAGGAGCGAAACCGTCGACGAACATCGAGAGCATCTCAATCAAGTATTTAAAAAGATTCAGGACTTTGGATTTAAAGTCAAATAGTCAAAGTGCGAATTTGGTTTGGAGGAAATTAAGTATTTAGGTCACATAATCAACAAAAATGGCAGATGTCCAGATCCGGAAAGGTCCATTGCGATTAGAGACATGCCGACGCCCACTAATGTGGCGATGATACAGAGTTTTCTGGGGGCTCGCAAATTATTATCAAGCGTTCATTAAAGGAATGTACAATCTAAGAGCTCCGTTGAATGAACTACTAAAAAAAGACAAGGCATGGGAATGGACGGTAGAATGTCAGAAAGCCTTTGATGAAATAAAGAAAATGCTTACATCAGACCTCTTTTTAACCCATTACAATCCAAAACTTGATATTGTAGTGGCAAGTGACGCCAGTTCATACGGTATAGGAGCGTGTATTCAACACATAATACCAGATGGTTCTAGAAAACCAATTGCACATGCTTCGAGAACTTTACTTCCAGGAGAAAGGAGTTACTCACAGATCGAAAAAGAGGTGCTGAGTATCATTTTTGCCATAACAAAATTTCAGATACATCCACGGCAAGACATTTTATTCTTGAAACGGATCATAAACCTCTGATCACTATTTTTGGTTCGAAGAAAGGGTTACCCGTTTATACGGCAAATCGTCTGTTGAGATGGGGAACCATTCTTCTCAATTATGATTTTCACATAAAGCACCTATCATCCAAAAATATAATTCATGCAGATAGCTTATCAAGACTCGTACCGAGTCAAGAAGAAAGATTCGAAGAATCAATTATTGCAAATATCAGAGCAGATTATGAGGTGAAAAGCATGGTAAACAACATTTTAAGAGAGCTACCGGTTACATCAAAGGAAATTAAAAAAGAAGCTGAAAGCGATGATTTCATTTTAGAAATAAAAAGCAAAATGGTAGCAAATGACCAAAAAGTGCAGGAGATTTATTCAATTTGTGACGGAGTTTTATTATATGGTGAGAGAGTAGTAGTACCAAAAAAGTTGCAGAAAATAATACTACGGGACTTTCATATGGGTCACCCGGGGGTTAATAGAACAAAAAGCTTAATGCGAAGCTTTGTATATTGGAAAGGAATGGATGTGGATATCGCAAACATGGTTCATCGATGTAAAGGGTGTGCGTTAGCAGCTAAGGCACCACCTATAGTACACAAACCATGACCCAAGACGGATCATCCGTGGACAAGATTACACATTGATTTCGCTGGTCCAGAAGATTTTTACTACTTAATAGTGGTAGATAGTTTTACAAAATGGCCGGAAGTACTACGCTGCAAAAAGCCTACGTCCAATACTACAACAACTTTTTTGCATGAACTATTTGCACGGTTCGGTTTGCCAGAGTGTATTGTGAGTGACAATGGTACACAATTCACTTCTGAAGAATTTAAGGAATTTTGTGAGTTATATCAAATTAACCACATAACGCCGCCGCCGTATCATCCGAGGTCCAATGGACTCGCAGAAAGATTTGTCGATACTTTAAAGCGCGCGCTGAAGAAAGCCTCAGGAGTTCCAACGGAAAAGGCGCTTCAGCAATTCCTACGGGTATACAGAATTACGCCAAACCAGAGAACACACTCAAACATGGCACCAGCTGAACTAATGTTCGCTAGGAAAGTTAAGTCAGTGTTTGACAAGCTTTTGCCAGGGAAAAATAGAGTAAAGAATACTATGTATACAGCGAGAAAAAGATACACCGCCGGAGAGAAGGTGTTTTTCAAGTGCTACAAAAACAACGTTGAGTTCTGGGAGCGAGGCATAGTGGACAAGAGAATCGGTGACCTGATTTACATAATTAAAGGGCGGAAGAATACTCATAAAAGGCACCGGAACCAACTTAAAAAATGTTACGTTCTAGAGCATGAAGAGAGTATACCGGATGAGGAGGAAGATCCCATTGAGGTAATGTATGATATGTTTCAAGTAGAACCTCTGCGATTATGGCTCTCCACAACTTCCTATCTTTAGTACAAGGCAATGTTTGTTTCTTTACTATCCCTCTCACTCCCTGTTCTCCCATCTAAGATCTTTAGGTATGTTTCTCACTGTTTCCTCCCATTCCCTCATGTCATCAATATGCCCTATGAGTATCAAATTCTCTAAACTCCCTTTCCTTCTATATAATAAATGTGAACGTCAGTGTGTCACTGTGTCAAACTTTTTTAACTTTACTTCTAGAGGCTATAACCTAATATATCATAACATTTTGGTGTCAGGCTGACTCTGTTAGCAAACTAAAAACATTCTGTGCTGAATCATTTAATTTTGAATTCCCAAGTTTTTGTAACTGTGACTGTTATCATTTTTTTTTTAAATGATTTTTTTGCAAATTTTTTTGTACAATAACAATTTTTATTACTCAGAAATAAATTTGGGAATAATCAAAATTTATTGCAAAATCAAGGGAAAATCAAGCCTGAAATAAAAATAATTGTATTTACGGAAAGCAAAGATTTATGTACATCAAATTGTCTTTAAATTAAGTGGCAGCAGAAGAATTATTGTTGAACTTTTAAAAATAAGCCTAAATATTAATGCAATACTTAAATGCAGCAATCAATTTTGTATTGTCATATCCTGCTATGGCAAAACTTTGAGTGAAATTAACAATAAGGATATTGTAACTGAGAGACCTTGAAAAAGAACACAGTGGAAAGTAAGTAATATTAATAATGCAGAGTGCTAAAGATTTAATGAAGTAGTCCAGCTCAAGTAACTGTACTCAACTCCAAAAAACAAAGTTCTAAGTGGAAAACACCTATTCTAGCCATTCTTTTCAAACAACCTTTGTGATCCAGCCTTCATCTTTTCTTTGTGGTAACACAAGCCCGTAAAGTCAGCAGTGATTCATATACAGGCAATTTGTGTTATACAAATATAAACTTAATACTGTGCTTTATTTTTAACAGCTTTATTCAAAGTATTTATCAAAACATAAATCCAAACTAACAGAAATACATATGAATTCAAAATTTCTGATATAGGTATAAAATAGATTTTTTTTAAATATCTGTACTAATGTATATGTGCAGGATATAATATATCTACATTGATGAATAAAAAAATTATCAATACAAAAAGGTGTTGGAAAATTGTTGAAATCAGACTGTCATTAACAATAGTCTGGTGATAGACTACATCACGCTTACATAAAAAAGAAACAATTTTCATTTATATAAAGAAAATATTAAATATTTTCAGCTGCTAGAACAACAACAAACAAGACATTAAACAAGCCTACTGGTGCATATTTTCAACTAATGTTTGTTTTCAATATATACAAACCAAAATTACTCAACAAAATGTCATTTTATAGGTTCTTTTGACCAGAAAAATTCAAAGAAATATTTATAGTCAAATATTATACAAGTACTGGCAAACTTGGACTTTTGTGCCCACAAAAAAATTGAATAACAAAAGGGCAATTTTTCTAAGGGAAAACTAAAATTACTCAACTAAAATCAACTTTAGGTAATTTTGACCAATAAAATTTTAAAAATATATTGATATTAAAAGTATCTATAATATTCAAATGTTTATTACATTTTGTTACTTCCTCTGCATTGTGCAATATCTATCATTTATGTATATTGACTTGAATTTGTTTAAATACAATTGAATTAGTCTTTTAAATGTTGTAAATATAAAATTATACTCATAAATAAAGAATCTTATAAGTAAATAGTACTTCATATTTTTGTTAAAAAATTTACAGAAGAAAAAAAAATATAAATTCACTTTCATCATATGCTTAGGTTTTATTTAAATTCTAATGATCACTTTTTAAAACAATTAACACTGCCAAGGAGTGCAAGCAGTTAAAATAATAGCATTAGTTTTAAGAATGTTGTGAATAAAATAAAGGATGTTGTAAGTATAAAATCATTTGTGTAAACAATCTCACAAATGAAAAACTGTGAAAGTAGTTAAAATAATAATAGTGGTGGCAATGAAAAAAACATCCTTTTAACAAAACCTTTTTTTAGCAGGCATGAAGGTAAAAATTTTCCCAAATGCTTATTACATTTCATTAATTCCTCTGTATTGTACAATATTCATGGTTTATGTATCATATTTTGGACACTAATTCAAGAATTGCTTCTATTCCATTTCTGATAAAAGTTATGGGTTTTTGAATAAATGATACCAGTGAATCACTATAAATCTGGCCGAACCATTGATGTTTTCTTTCGTCTCTATTTTCAGTGGAAACTCCCTCTGGAGGCTCTGGAAGGAAAAATAAATGAAACAGAAATCATTAGAATACACTTTGTCATGAAACATTTTCTTGAAGTATTTGAGGAAGCTGATTGTTATTCATAAGTTCATGCAAGCACACAGACACAGTTTGTTAGTTCATAATGTTTTCTTTTTCAAGATTAAAACTATCATTAGGTGGAGATAATTATAGGTTTATATATGAATAGAAAATTATATTGAACTGATACTGGAAATGTATACATGTAAAACCATTAGCACAAAGTTTATACAGTGTAACCCCGATATAAGAGAGTTGTCGGGACCAGAGAAGAAGTATCTTATATCCGGGTTTCTCTTATATCCGGGTTTGGTTTATTTTGTTTAAATAAGTATGGCTCTAATTTGGGATCAGACAAAATCTCTCTTATATCCGGGTTACACTGTATATCATTGCTATTCATAAGATTATGCAAGAATACAGACAGTTTGTCAGTTCATAATATGTTTTCTTTCTCAAAATGAAATCTAACATTAGAAGAAGGTAATATATTTTGTTTTTATCATTTTACCTCAAGCAAGCTGATGATGCCAATAAGATGCAAGGACTTACTAGATGTGAAAGAGAATGAGAAAACTTTAATGAGGAATAAGGATAATAAAAGAACAGGTTTCAGAAAGGCAGAAGATGATGATTGATATTACATTTAATTTTTAAATATTGTAAGTAGCAAGGGAAGCAATAAACTGCAAGAGAGTTCCACAGCCAAGAAGTATGAAAAAATAAAGTATTAAAATAGAACTTACAGTTACTTTGTGCTAACTCAACAGTAAAAAGATGAGACCTAGTTGCCAATCTAGCTGTATGCTTAAATTCATGCAGTTGAAGAGGAGATCATTAGAACAAGTGCCATGAAAATATTTATAGAAAAGACAGAGGGAAGTCACATCACAGCAGTCGGAATGTGACTGAAGTCAAGATCCCAAGTGAGGATTGATAACATTACAAGCCCTTCTATGGATATTTGAATAAAGAAATACTGGAAAGGTATACAAGTGTAGTGATAGCAATGTAATGTTATTGTTCACCTAATGCAAGGCCTAAGAGCCACTCAATATAGAGCGTTATTGAATAGCGTTTGTTTTATGTATTTAGAAATTGTAGACTATAGAAATATGTAGGATAGATAATGGTTGACCGTAGACTTAAAAAGGTTAAGATTGTAGCAGTCAGAGAAGCATCTTCTTGGGAGTCTGTTCCACAATGTAGCAGCTCTTGGAAAGAAGCTGTCTGAACTTTCTTCTTAAATTCTGTTAAATTCATTAGAGATATTTAAAGCCATAGACTGATCTTCATCATTATTATCTAAAGCTTGGTAGACTCTTTTATTAATAACCATTGACACATCAGTGGGTGACTTAGAGAAGTAAAAGCCATATTGTTTATATGAAAGAAAACCCAGAAAAGTGAGATGCTTAACTAATTGAGAGTTGATAAGAGCCTTTTCCAAAAGGAGGTAGAGTACTAATATGTTGATAATTCAAAGGATCAGACAATTCCCCCAAGTTCATAAAAACAGGAAATACAGAAAATTCCCAATAAGTTGGAAAGCAAGAAGCAGCAAGGTATTTGCTGTAGTGCTAAGAAAGAATAGGAACTAGTTCAGGAATATATTTCTTTTGAACAACATCAGTTCTACATGCCTTGTAGAGATCTAGTTTGGAGATGATAGTGGAAACCATGGACAGAGTTATATGTATATCACATATACCTAACAAGATGCTGCAGTTTGGAAGATGAACCCTAATATTGAAAAGAAATTTCTAAGAAAAAAAAGCTCATTCTCATATAACAGCACATTCACCATGTGTCCCTCACATACTGGCACCATGAATTGCTTACATCAATCACTCATCCGGTTTTGTTTGTATGTCGTATGACAACGACATAAGAGTTGGTGGTTAGTAAATATACTATACATCTTTCATTGTCCAAGGATGGATTATTTTGATGAAAATGAATTAAAAATTTTAAAAACATGCATGTAAAAATATAAAACAAAGAAATTTTATTCATCCTCAAATCCCAAGAACTCGTCACTGCTGGATACATGTAAAAGCTCTAAACTCCACAGAGTCATCACTACTGTCAGTTATGTACAATAAATGATCCTCACTACCATCCATGTTATTACTTATACCACACTTTTGAAAGACTTTACAACAATTTTAGTATTAATAGCATTCCAAGATTTCAAACCGCTTGAGCTATTGATGGGCATTTCATCCTTCCAGTGTCATTTCACATCTTCCCTCTGCCATCCATTTAGACCATTCTTCATGCATGTTATTCTTGAATAGTCTCTTGATGCTCACAGATATTAGCTACAGATGAGAAGTAAGGCTACCAGGAATTACAGCTAATGTTTCGTTCATTTCTCTTGCTAGTTTTTTTTAGTGTTGTCTGTCCTATGTGCACTGAACTGATTCCATAGTAGCAATGCATTTTCTTGTAGCAGGCCACCTGGCCAATTGGACTACACTTTTTCTATCTACATTTTAACTCCCACTTCATCCATTCAGCCTTTTTGCAGAACAATAACATGAATTCCATATGCCAATTTATATCTGGTGTATGATGCAACCCCCTTAAAATTATCTTCAAAATTATATTTTCAAAAGTCACATGGTACATGAGTATATACAGTAAATTAAATTTAACATTATCTTTCCTGCATCCAATGAAATCCTAAAGGATCACATGAAAACTTTTTTCACTTTGTCACTGTTTTTCTAAAATTGTTCTTGATATAAAAATTTATATATTGTTTTCCTCATATATAGTATGTTAGGAAAGCAAAAACCTTACAAAAAAAAACTTTACAAGGCTTTATTTAGCTTATTCTCTGTTATAGTCTGAAGAGTCAATTCAAGGGGAACAACTCATACATACAGGCACATATATCTATAATAACAACTCATGCACACATACAACATATATCTATAATATTCCAACAAAGATAAGTTCTTTACCATTGATAATGAGTTGAAGACTTTTCTGTAGCAGAGAAGCCAATCTCAAGTGTAAAAGCAGCTCAAAGTAAAAACAATTATGACTTACCAGTATGAACATTCTTCATTGGAAAATATTGCAAGAGTTTTTCCTTATAAAACTTAACATCTTTATCCAAAAACAGACAAAATATCACTCGATCAACCTAGAACAAGAACAAGAAAGGCTTAAAATTATGAACATTAGAAAATGTATGGTAGTGACAAGTAAACATTGCAATGTCAAATGTAATTAATATTCATAGTAAAAGATATACAAGATACAACCTCATGATTAAAAGTTGAGGGTGAGAGAGAGTGAAAAGAAGGGCCACAAGTGACCAAAAATCCTTTTTGCTTCCTTTATTAATTGCCTCATGGGAAAATATATTTAATGTTTTTATTCTTTACTATTATTTTATTTATTGATTTTATTTCATTTTCCCATATATATATTTGTTACCATTTCATTATTAGAATATACACCTGAATACGTTTTATTTTGTTGAGGTTTATAACTACATATTCATTAATTTTTCATATGCAATGTCAAGTGGAATTAATATTCATAGTAAAAGATATACAAGATACAACCTCATGATTAAAAGTTGAGGGTGAGACAGAGTGAAAAGAATAGAGCAAAGAAAATTACATATAAGAACTCCAGAAATGAAATTTAGAAAATATATATAAATAAATGAAGATGATTATTAATTTTTCTATTCATATTTCTTTTATCTTAATTTTATTTGCTTTTCATCACAATTCTCATATTGTTATTCTATGGTTGTTACTAAGCAATTTAGATTGGATCAGCATTGATTATTAATGGATGCAGAATGATAGTTTAGGAGTTGCAACAAAAAGAAACTGTAATTAAGATTAAAGAAATAGGCATGGTGGAGTAATGCTCTGATTGTAGTCATTATATTCACTTATGTGCTAATACACTTATGAAAGGTATGAATCCGTCCCTTCTCCCTCCAGCTATGGGTAAAACAGCAGAACAGACTGCATCCTGTAGTCTTGGGTAGCAACCAGTCTAGGAAAAGAAAGCTCTGAATTCAAACCTCTTGCTGCTTTGTAGGTCCCTGCCTCTTTAGACAAAAGCTAAAAGAAAGTAACTTCAGAAACAAAACACTTCTGAGAGGAGGGACAGGGTAGCCTCAAAATCCCTTGTGGAAATGGAACCAGCAAGCCATTGTAGAATTCTGCCTTGAATGTCATCATGAACCACATGGGAGATGGAGGTAAGTGATGACCGCAGTGACACAAAATGCGCTAACTGAATGAATGATGATGAATGAATAAAATCAACTGACAATATTTAGATAGCATTTTTGTTGAGGCAGGACCAGGATTAATCCCACACAAATTTAGCTGGGCCCTGCCTTACAAAGGATTTGTCATAATTATTTGATGCAAGGTTTTACAAATACAGATGCTCTTCCTGACAACCAACTCAGACACTTATGGTAGTCCATATTCACTGGGTGTTTTTATCGAGATACTATCTCTAAGAAGGTCGTCATTTCAGGCCTGAGACCCCATTCTAGCCTTATATATATATATATATATATATATATATATATATATACACATACACACACACACACATATATATATATATATATATATATATATATATATATATATATATATATGCATGCATATATACATACATATATATATATATATGTGTCTGTGTGTTTTTAGGGAAAATGTATTACAAAGTGGAAAAAGCTCTCAAATATCTCATATATATACATATATATACAATATATATATATATATATAGGTAGATATAATTCCAAGGAGGATATAAATCCAGGTAGAGCTCAATGTAGACTACAGAGCATTATAATGCTAATAAGAAGATGGAGACTTTAACTTAAAGTCTCCATCTTCTTGTTAACATATATATATATATATATGTTGGTCATTGGCTCCTACAAGAAGCTCATCAGCCATTTGACAGGTCTTGTTTTTGTCCTGTTGGGTGACTAGCCACCCTCCTCACTAGCATAAAAGCTAGTTGGAGAGGTGGTTTTGAAGCCAAGCAACTATACATGTGGCAGGTTGTACTAAATGTCATGATACTTGTAGAGGTCCTAAGCCTGACCTGACCTAAGAAACCTTTTTTTTAAATTACTAAAAGTAAAATACCATCCTATCTTACACCCTTTAATATTGTGTAAACAAAAACATAACATTTGTTTTTTCCCTCTGGTTAAAGATACCCCTAATTAAAGCTTTTTAATTAATCTTAATTTAGCAGTTTCTTCTCTCACACTTTTCACTTGTGTAACTCCCTTCCAGCTCCATGCTTTCCAGCCAACTTTAATCTCAAAAATTTAAAATGTCAATTTCTATCTACTGTCCTCTTTATTACTCTCTTCATTTTTTGCTCATCATTATTATTTCTGTGCCTAATTTTTCCACACTCTGTAACCCCTCGTGATTTAGTGGCATTACTGTCTTGAATGGGGTGATACAGTTTAAAAAAAAATCTTTTCTTTTTTTTTCTTTTTGACTAGTCTTTCTCTCAACTTATTTTTTTAAAATAAGATCAAAGAAAAGCAAGTCAAAAATTAATAATAATAACAGTACTTCAAAGAAATTGATTGATAGATTTTTTTATGGTTTATCAACACTTTTTGGGTTATTTAAAGCCCCAAAATATTCTGAATTGTAAAAATAACTTTCATTTTTGCAATTCTTTTGGAGAAAATAATTATTTTTTCCACATACATTCCTATTATTTAACCTATAGTTAGGAGGAGAACATATGTATTTATACCTTTTCCAAGTGAACATAATCTAAGTGAATATAATGAACTTGACTTGAATTCTCTGATTTTTCTCATCTCCAGCCACTATCTATTATGCCATCTGCACATTCTACTTGAAAGAAAGACACAATGGAACAAAGTCAGAGATTAAAACACCCAGAAGTAAATTAGATTCTAAATGATTTTATCTGGGACAGGTTTTATGACTGCATTAACAGTAAACTCTAGAAATGAGAACTTCAAAGCAGTCACCCATTGGGCAAAAGGAAGTGGAGGAAATTAATGAATGAAAACTTTTAAGACCAAGTTCCATTTGGACAGACGTTTGGAATTTCTATACACAAGACTTATACAATTATGAGATAAGGAACAAATAGGAAAAGTTTATAAATCTAACATGTTTCACTTTTATTAAAGCTTCACCAGAGAATGAAATATGGAAGAGAGAAAAAAAACTTTCATATCCATATTTGATTCTTTGTTGAAGCTTTAATAAGAGCAAAACATATTAGATTTATAAAAGTTTCCTATATGTTCCTTATCATATTATTCTGTCAATTTCCAATCTATATTTGCCCCCAATTCAAACTTATATAAGAAAAATCAGTTTAAATTGTCAGTTTCCATGTTATCCATTTGATGGCAAGCCATCAGTAGAGATAAGAGAGAGAGAAGGTCACATGTTATGAAGTATGTGATGGAGGTAAGACTCAACAGTCATAGTGATAGGGGAGAGACAGTTCAAGCAAAAGAGATATACAGTTGGAGTTCCTGCTGGCAAAATGGAAGATCTGGTCTATTAGTATGTCACAAGAGAAAACAAAAATCACAGTGGTGATGTCCCTGGTGTCATCTACTTATTCTCCAACCCTTAAACTATGCCAAGTGAATACTTGAGAGACCTATTTTCCTAAAAAATTGTTTTAATAGAAAGAGTTAGTAAATTTCAGCTGATTGGTTGTTCAGTCAATAAACGCCAATAAGGAAACAGCTAATATTATCATTACCATTCTGCTGGTTACCTGAATCAACAGAAACCTGAAGAAGGCCAGAGGTCACAATTACCGAAATAGTGGAAGATGAATAATCCAATTGAAATTAATGTAAAATAATGATAAATCCTCATCCCAGAAATTCAAGCAGAAAGATTATGCATATTGACACAAAAGAAGATTTATGGAATATTGCAATAATAGTACACAAGGTCAAAATTTAGTCCCAGCTTTTTTGAAAATAAGAGACCCACAAAGAATAGACAATTCCTTATATTTGAATGAAAATTTTGCTCTTCTAGGAATTTGAGAATGGCTTGATACTACAAATACTGCCAAGTGAATGCTCAATGTACTGGATATCAAGAGTTTCTTGGTGTCATCAGGATTGAATATGCCCAATTTCAGGGGCCTACCTCTTTATGGATTTTACTGTGCACTATTCCCCGCCCCCCTACCGATGTGAGGCTCAATCAGCTGGTTTGACTGATTTATTGCTTGTCAAATATTTAACGTTCTTTTCTCTAGCCAACTTTCATGATTTCTTCTGAGTCAGATCCAACAGCCCACCTTCTCGGTTGCTGCTTAGATATTCATTAGGGCTGGGTTTACTTTGCTTTTCTTGATTTTCAAAGAATACTAGCATCTCTGCAAGTGTGCACCTATGTATCCTCTGGAGCCAACCTCAACAGGTAAATGTTTAGCCCACCATTCAATGACTTTCTCTTCTTCCACCAGTTTTTTGTATTATTCATTTTTCCAGATTAGATATATTCCTTGATTGTTTTTTATGACTTATCAACCTTTTGCAGGTTATTTAAAGCCAGAAAATAATGTTAGAGTGTAAGAATCTTTTTTAGAGATAATAATAATTTAATGATGCAATCCCTACTAATTAAACCATAGTTGGGGGTGAGAAGTGAATTCATACCTTTCTCAAGGGTACTTGCACATAAGTGAATATTACAAACCAGACTAGAATTGTAAATTGGCTCTCTGATTTCTCATTCTAAGCTGTTATCCACTACACCACCCACATATCCAAACTTACAGCACCTAGTATTTCCAAAAGGTCACCCATCTAATTACTGACCAGGCACAACATTGCTTAACTTTGGTGATATGAGAACTAATGTTTCAACTGAAATAACTGTAAGCCTTTTTGGATTTGAAAATGTTGTTTACTACAAGCAAAATTGGTCAAAAGCAGCTACCATTTTATTTCTGACAATTATTTCTCAGTTTTTCAGTGTTTTTTTTTTATACTTTGCTTTATTAATCAACACCAAAGTGAAGTAGATGAATACAATGGACAAGTGAGATTAAACAAGTTTATGATTATTTACACTATTTATATTCAGACTATTGTCCTCATCTTTGTTGTTGTTTTGGCCATTGCACTTTCTCAGATGTATATTGATCTGGGGAACCTACAGGAAATTCTGAACTGAACCCTTTATTCAATTTCCAAGGGTAGACTTAGGCTTATGTTGGGGCTAAAGTAGATTCGATCGATTTGGATTTTCCTTTCTGAGGTTGAAATTATTTTTCAAAATAGGGCTTCTTTTCCTTCATTGACACATCTTTGATTAATCAACCATAGTGATATACAAACCCTAGTCTCATGCTTGGAATTCTAACACTCTAACCATTTGGCCATGCACAATTTGACTGTGGTTTGATCTAAATAAATCCTATCTCATCATTTAACATCATATATATATATATATATATATATATATATATATATATATATATGTGTGTGTGTGTGTGTAAATGCAATCATCTAGCCTGATGTTTACGTTTAGCATGAAACAGTCTGTTGCCTCTGAGTGTTGACTTCAATATTCACTTTTATATTTACATATGCTCTATATCTGATATTGAGCACTTTATCCCATAAATATAGCACAGCTTAAAACTATATTTCTTCATATATATATATATACATATATATATTATAGAATATTACATTCAAACATATGTTTCAATGCATATCCTTGCATCTCATCAGGCAGTAGTAAATGAAGGTTATTACAGTTTTTAATATCTACTTATATATATTGTGACGTACCTACGATTTCATTAAGCATATAGGCGTAAGGCAAAATAACACCCCGAAAGAAAAATCTCAAATTCCAGTCAAAAATTAGTTAGATACAAAAAAATAAATAAATAAAAATAGATAAAATCCAATGCTTTCAACTTGCGAGCAAATATGTTCTATGATCAGCCATACCCTCCTCTTCTCTTACAAATTCTTTCCCTCTTCACCTTCTCTTCCACCCACAAGCCAAAGGGCCAATGAAGTTTGAAGCGACTCGACGCAAGGATGACCTGGTTCCAAAATCCTGCTGCCATCAGGTGGTTGACCATAAGTGAATTCCAGGCACCATCAGGTTCTCCTGCTGCAATTCACATGATCAGACCCTACTGAGGGTTGATTGAAATTTTGGCCATCATGCAAACCCTTTGTGATTTGCACCCCATCCTCCTGCGTACCTGGTCAAGGACGAAGGGGACAGCAAAAATCTAAAAAAAGGTTTTCAGTTTCCATTTGACCAGTGTCAGATGAACTTCACTAGGCAAATTGTCCTGATTCCAAATGGACTGCCCACTGAAATGAAGAAGACAGCAAAGTCTGTTGACTAGAGAATGAAAGGAATGCTACGAAACTGAATCGACCAACAATACGCCCGTACGAGATGCCAGAAAAATTGCTTGCCGACCAAGATACTGTTTTAACATAAGAACTCTTGCTTTGATAAATTAGAATTTTGTGTAGAGATATCAACTTGACTAACAGATAAGTTGTTTTTTTGGCTTGATCTTTTTATGTATATGTATATATATATATATATATGTATGTATGTATTCGCACATACCTTCTTCTCTTTCATGGTCCCCTTCCCCTTTGTTAAATGAATTTTCTTTTTCTTTCTTTACTTGTTTATGTATTTATAAATAAATGTTTTATTTTGAAATCCATCATCTTGCATCTGTTCTTCTTTGACTCTCTTGTGTTGCTTCCATTCCTGAGTGAAGACCAAGAAGAGATCCCATGTTTTCCTTTTTTTTAACCTGTGGTTCACCTATATGCTACAAGTTCATAACAATATATATATGGAAGTTAAAGGTTGCATGTTTGTGTGTATTTTAGGTGTGTGCATGTTCACATATTATAAACAAAGAAGCATGCAAAAACTTGGGTTTCTATTAGGTTGTTGCAAAAATAATGTCGTTTTCTCACATATGTGAGAAAACGACATTATTTTTGCACCAACCTAATACTATTGGCCAGTTGTTCTTTTTTATCGTGACTGTAGTGAAACAAAGTTCTCAATGTCTCTTGGGTATATCCGTTTTCTTTTATGGTTCAGAAGTAAGTTATGGTAAGTAAGGATAAGAATAGTTAAAATGGTTGAGCTGAAGTCAGTTTTGCACTGAGTTGAAACAACCAAATTACTTACTTCATGAGTGTTGTGACCAAGTAAATGGTTAAGTAATAACAAAAATCAGGTTTGCAGATATATTGTATATTAAACAGTAATTACAGAGTATTACATGACTAGTGAGAGTGTCTTAAATGAACTAGCGCTCAATCTATTCACTGTTCCCTGAAGCCTCCTGTCGTACTAATCTTATAGTAGCCGGAAGAGTCTAACATAGACTCTTTCAAGGGAGAACACCACAACCCCCCCCCCCCCCACCTTTTCAGCCTGACTCCATATTAAGTCTTTCTTTTTATAATTACTACACAATAATTTTATTCAATCCTTTTTCACAAAAAAAAAAAAAAAATCAGAAACAACCACTTTGGAAAAGCTATATACAGGAACTACATTTACAATTTTTTTTTTAAATGATAATAATTTCCAATATTCCAATGCGTATTGTGCTTTTCTGATAATTAAAAGTTCATAAGTGAGAAGATGGTTTTTTTTTACTCATTCATTTCTATTTTCTGTTGACAGGGTATGAAATGAAAGATATTCAATATCTTTTCTTTTTGGGCTAATTT
This sequence comes from Acanthosepion lycidas, assembly GCA_963932145.1. NCBI lineage: Eukaryota > Metazoa > Mollusca > Cephalopoda > Sepiida > Sepiidae > Acanthosepion > Acanthosepion lycidas. The sequence goes on along the minus strand of OZ010599.1, from coordinate 43,262,567 downwards.
CTAAAAGGTTCCGTAAATTTCCTTTTTCTTTTGAGCTTTCTGAGCTCTCAAACTGTGCATTCTTGGTACAAAAATGCTGTAATAATTGTCAATTATTTGCCCCAAGTACTTAATCCTCTTTAAGAAAAACTCACACTTCCCATCTTTTAATTTGAAACCATGATCCTGGATTCTCCTGAACACCTGCCAAACATGCGTCTTGTGTTTCTCGATTCTCTCACTTTTCATCGAGATAGGCCACCACAAAATCCAGACCATTTAACATCATGTACATGACATGTTGAAAAATGGAAGGGCAACCTTAACCCTGAACGAAAGTCTTAAAAATTTGTATAAACCCTTGTGGGTGTTTATGCAAAGGAGCTTCAAGCATTCCTCGTCCATGGGTATTTGTAGATATGCATTGCTTAAGTCAATTTTAGAGAAATATTTTCTTCCACTGACTTAAATATCTCCTCTGGACTTGGAAAGGAACAATGGTGATGTTTAGGGTGCTGTTCAGCCCTGTAGAGAAGTGAGCACATACACGAATTTCTTTGCTCTTTTTTTTTTTTTTTTTTTTTTTTTTTTATATAAACTGTGGGAGATGCCCATTCACTATATTCAACTTTTGCCAGAACTCCCATTTCCTCAGGTTGATTCAATTCTTCATCAATTTGATTTAACGAGGCAAATGGAAGGTTACATTTTTTCTTAAGTCTGGCTTTAACTCAAACTTAGCAGACATTTTTGTGCATTTTCCTAGTCCTCCACTGAAAACATTGGGAAAATTCTTTTTAAGTTCACCTTTCAACTTTTCTGCTTCGTTAGTCAAATTTTTGACTTTTTGACATAATAATGAGTTAATAGGCATATCCCAAAGTTGAAACTGTTCTAACCAATCAGCCCTGAACAAATTACTTGTATTCTTCATAATATACACTGTTATAAAATAAAATAAGTCATATCTCGGCTGATTTACAGGCAAATACTCAAGAGTGAGAACAGGATGTGAACGGGACAAAGCCCTGTCACAAAATGAACATTATCTTCGTTTACAAATGTTCCCGACACTCGAGTTCCAGTCGAAAAATAAAATAATATTTAAAGTGCTCTATTTTTCGTCCAATAAAAATGCTTCCCTCCTAATTATACTCATTTCGTTTTTCGAGCCTGTTAAGCCATAAAAAACGCTATAAAAGGGGTCACAGGGAAGTTCAACGGGCAGTCAACAGGTGGCCAGTGTAGAGACCTGTCACGGTCAGACCGAGCAACACCAGCTATCAGCAGGGAGTGCCAGCGTCAACATGTGTGAACTACTATGAGAGATCAACCTAGATCCGAAGCCGGCTTATGAACTTTACCACAAGGGAGCTGTCCGTAACCCTCACGTTCCTGTTGAAATAAACCACGTAAATCTATTTCTGCTGTTGTCGTATTTCTTTCTTGCAACCATACGCTTATCTCACACCTTTAGATTTAAAATTTTACCTTTAAATGGCATGTTCATTATAAGTTCACCCATAAACTTAATAGGATCACCAATTACACTTTTAGCTATTCGGTTCATTCTTAACAAAGTCGGCTTACCCAGTTATTTCTATGTTTGATAATTAATTATGGATAAGTCTGAACCCGAATCAAACTGTAGCCTTATATTTTGCACTTCAATATATTTTCCTGATGTCACGACTTTCTGGTTCATCAGACTTGGTAATTTTTACAACACTTTTTTTGTCTTGTTCTTAATCCTGCAGTGGGAACTTTTGTGTCCCAATTTATTGCAATTAAAACATTTTTTTATGTTTAAAAGGACAATCTCTATACCAATGTAATTGGCCACAACCAAAACTAGGTCTTGAAAGCAAAGTAACTTTATTCTTTGGCTGGCGTATTTTTTAAAATTTTTCTTTGGCATATTCTTTAATGTGAGTCATGCCACTCTGTTCGAGGTTTTTCGAATCCTCTCTGATGCTCACAAAACATTGACAATCATCGGCAATTTGCTGTAAAGTAACATCAGGTTCTTTTTCAAGCATGTTGAGTACCCAACAACGTATTTCGGTGTCTTTCGCTGAAATCAAACTCTGGACGAAAATCAGGGATTTAAAATTATTGACACTTAACTCTGCTAATTTGAAGTCATCGCAGTGTTTATTGATTACACACACGAAAGTAGTATAATCTTTGTCTTCTTTGTGGGTGAGATTCATGCATTTCCAACACTTGTGGAAGAGTGTTTTTTTGGACTGAAGAATTCTGTTAATGATTGAACCACCTCTTTAAATTTCAAGTTGCTGGTTTTCTTAGGTAAAATATAATTAACAAACTTAGTATATTCTGCTGTGCCTAATTTCCTGAGGAGTAGACAGACCTTTTTATGGTCAGCCCAATTTGCACAATCCGTATTATATAAGTTCTTGTAACATTTAAAGTACGAAGCAAATGTAATTTCTTCCTCAGGTGCAAATGTAAAGTTTTCAATAGCACTCCATATAGCATTTTCAGAGAACCCATTATTTGTCCTTGTTTTGTTTTTTTATGGACATATACAAGTGCCTTTGATCATTCTGTGTTTGAAGAAGCATTTCTTCCAGTTTCTGTTGTCTAACCTGAATTTCTAGGTGCAATTCCTCAAATTTCTTCTGGTATTCTGCTTGTTCTCATTGGAATTCCTCTTGTCTTTCTTGATATTTCTGTTCCAACAGCAAATGTTGTTCCTGTTGGTGTTTCTGTCTTTCTTGATATTTCTGTTCCAACAGTAGTTGTTGTTCCTGTTGGTGTTTTAAATTTGTCCATTTTGCTGTGGTGGTATTAGGATGGTGCAAAAATAATGATGTAATAATGTCATTTTTTGACATTAAAAAATACATAAAATTAAGAAATGAGGAGGAGATTTTTTTTCTCTTTACCCTCTTAAATATGTCTGGTTGACTTGTACGATTCTTTTACTGAAAAATTTAAAAGCGGAAGAGGGGGTAAATTTTTATTTTACCCTATCAGCGAAAACAATAAGTTCTTTCACTGACTTGTTGGAAGGGAAAAAATAACAAGGTTCACCAACCTTCTTCCCAACCACTGAATTGAGCTTGTAGAAATCTTCTTGCTTTGAAGAGTTTTTTTTTTCACTGTCAGTGTTGTAATTAACCCTTTTGTTGTAGAGTTGGATTAGAATTCCTTTCTTCACCACTGGCAAAAAAAAATTTTTTATGATTTAACGTGAAGTCCATTTCTTCGAAATCCTTCATTGCCAAGATGTTGTGATCGGGTAAATAGTTAAGTAATAACAAAAACCAGGTTTGCAGATATATCATATATTAAAGAGTAAGTATGCCAGAAGAGTATTACACGACTAGTGAGAGTGTCTCGAATGAACTAGCACTCAATCTATTCACTGTTATATTTAAGTCACCCCACAAGGAATGTATGTGGCACAAGGCCGAGTTTAATGTGGGTTTCTCCGAGCCTGTAGACATGGCCAAAAATATTCCCTTTGAACCCGCTTAGACAGGTTCAAAGACTGTCTACCTCCCTGGACGAAACTTTGCCCTGTGGCAAAGCTTCGTCTGAATTCCTCTCTACTGAGGCAGATAGTTTGACAGTTGAACAATCTATTCACTGTTATATTTAACAGTCCCCGCACAAGGAATGTATGTGGCACAAGGCTAAGTTTAACATGGGTTTCTCCGACCCCATAGGCTCAGTAAAAAATATTCCATTTCAACCGGTATAAACGGGTGCAGGGACTGTCTACCTCCCCGGATGAAACTTTGCCCTGCGGCAAAGCTTCGTCTGAGTTCCTCTCTGCTGAGGCAGAGAGTTTGACAGTTGAACAATCTATTCACTGTTCCCCAAAGCCTTCTGTCCTACTAATCTTATAGTAGGTGGAAGAGTCTAACATAGGCTCTTTCGAGGGAGGACACCACAACAATGAGTAGGGCCACAAGGCACATCTGAACGCCATTGCTGGAAAGTGGAAAGACAAGGATTCTGCAGATGACCAAAAGTCCTTTTTGCTTTCTTTATTAATTGCCTCATGGGAAAATATATTTAATGTTTTTATTCTTTACTATTATTTTATTTATTGATTTTATTTCATTTTCCCATATATATATTTGTTACCATTTCATTATTAGAATATACATCTGAATACGTTTTATTTTGTTGAGGTTTATAACTACATATTCATTAATTTTTCATATGCAATGTCAAGTGGAAAATAAGCAAAATGTTTGAAGTAGTAAAAACAATGAAATGAAATAAAACAATCTTACTTTTTCATGATTTTTTTCTAACCAATTTCGTACAGTATTCAAGACAACATCAGCAGCCTTATCATTAGGATAACCTGAATTGGGGAAAAAAAGCAAAAAAAATTAAAAGGTTAGAAATGAATACAATAGTTAGTGTCTTTTCAAAAATTTAACCAGCAAATTGTTTATATTCTGGTTCACATTACTGGGGTCATTTTCATGCAAATACTTGATGAACAGTATGCATCAAACTTTTCCTACACAATAACCCATGATCAGTTAGCTCGATAATGTGTATGCCATCAGCATTGAAAAGGAAGTGAGAGAATGAGAGGTTGGACTGGTCATGACACTTTTTAATTGAAAGAAGGGCTCCATTTCAATTCGTATAAGCATGAATTCATTACTTGTAAACACTTTTCATTACACACTTCAGTCAACAAAATGATGATGTCCATAGAAAGAAACAAGGAAAAAGCTAGCATAACACATACATAGTGACATATAAAAACTTCAAAATGTTTATTTATTTAGTATATTCAAATCAGTTTTAGAACGATAGTGCTTTGCAGTATTTTGCTATTATACATTGATTCTTTCTATCTTTCATTTTTGCTGTCTATCCTGTGTAACCTTTAGCCTTATTCATATATCTTCAGGAAGATATCACTCACTACTGAATTGACTTGCAACAATCATATGCATAACTGTTACTGTATTTCTTATTGTACTGAGGATGACTCAACACAGTGTATGCGACATGTGGAAGAATTAGGAACAGAAACATTAATAATAACCAGAAAGAGAAAAGAGTAATCAGGAAGACAATAGATAGCAATTGACATTGCATTTAAATTTTTGCAGATTAAAATTGGCTGCAAAGCATGTAGCCAGAATGGAGTTCTACAAGCAAGAAGTGTGAGAAAAGAAACTGTTAGCATAGAACCTATAGCTACATCTAGCCAGCTCAACTGTAATTTGATTAGATCTCAACAAATCTAGTACTACTCTTGAATTCAAAAAGTCTAGGTGTCATAATGAAGAGCTCATCTGAACAATTACCATGAAAGTATGTATAGAAAAGACATAGAGGGGCAACCTTACAGCAGTGGGTAAGTGAATGAAGCTAAGCTGCCGGATCAGGACCAATAATATTGCTGATTTTTCTTTGGATTTTATCAAGAAACTCAAGGTAAATAGCAGGGGCACTGGAACATATGTGGCAGCAATATTCTAAGCATGGATGAATGGTAGATCTATAGATATGTAAGATAGATTCTGGAGAGAAAAATTGTTTTGCACAACACAATGAACTGGCTTACCTAGCAGCTGACCTCACAGCAGATTCAATATAGACTTTCCACTTCATGTCAGCTGAGAGCATGAGCCTGAGAAGGTGCAATGAGTCACTTTCCTGGAGGTTAGCATTAGCTATGCTGATGGAAGGCAGTGAGGGGCCCCTCAGATGACTAATGAAGAGAAGTTTAGTTTTGAAGGCATTAAAATTAAGTCATTTTTTTGTCCTTTAATAACAGATGAGGTCAATTTGGACATTGACTGCCATTTTGACCTTGTTAGACTGATCAGCCTTACTATCAAGGCAGTAGTAAATGATTGTGTAGATGCCAAATTGAAAACCGATGTCATCAGGAAGGTCGTTAATGAAAATTAAAAACAGAGTAGAACCAAAGATGGAGCCCTGGGGGACACCTATGTTAGTATGAAAGGATTTAGACAGGTGGCTATTCAGGACAACTTTCATTTCATGACTTGATAGGAAAAACTGGATCGGTTCAAAAAATGACCAGAGACACTGTAACTTTTCAGCTTGTGGAGAAGACCTGAATGCCAGACCTTGGTAAATGCTTTTGAGGTGTCCAGTGCTACAGCCATGGCTTCATGGTTTTTACGTAGTGCATAATAGATTCTTTCCACAATTATTGTCAGTACATCAGCAGTTGACCTGGAGAAATGAAAGCCATATTGCTTGTCTGAGAAAAGGTTCTGCAATGAGATATAATAAACCAATTCAGCATTGATTACAACCTCTAGGAGCTTTCCAAAAAGAGGTAGAAGGCTAATAGGCTGTAGTTGGAAGAGTTCTTAAAACCTGGAACAACAGATGATGACTTCCAGCAGGCAGGAAAGTAGGAACCAGTGGGGCATTTAAAAAAAGAAAAAAAAACTTAGTTAAAAACTAGATATTTTGAAAGATCTACTTTAAATATTTTAAAACATTTGTGCAATATTCATAATTAATTTTATTAAGGGTTGGTTTCAATTTTTTAATATAAATAATTTCAAGAATTTTTAGTTAATGTTTATTACTTTTATGGAAAGGTAAAGATGTATTTTCAACAAAAATTTTCCTAAATTGTGAATGTAGACAGACATGCTAGTGTAAATGTTTGATGCATCATTCAAATGAAAACTCAACTGTCAAGACAACGTAGTAGTATGACCAACATAGTTCTTTTTTGCAATTTTGGAAAATTCTTGTTGAAAATGCATCTATACTTTTTCATGAAAGTAATAGACATAAACTAAAAATGCTTGAAGCTATCTATATTAAAAATCAACCCTTAATAAAATTAATTATGAATACTTCACAAATATTTTAAAATGTTTACAGTAGATAGTTTAAAATATCTAGTTTTTAACTAATAGTTTTCTTAAAAAACATATGGACATTTCAAACTTAGTTACCTCCCCTAACACGTTGACATCATGAAATTTAAACCGCACAGTACATAACCATAGTGTTTTTCACTTCACAGTTAAAAAAATTAACTTTCAGATGAATACGACAACTTTGTCTTAAAAAAAACAATACACTGATGATGACATTGTGTTAATGTCGAAAGTACACAGATAAATGAATATGTATCAACATTGACTTGATATTTTCTATCTTCCTTTAATAAGGATACTAAGAAGCTTGTCCATAAATATGTATACAACACACACATATATATATATATATATATATATATATATATATATATATATATATATATATATACACACAACACTACAGCTCAAAAATTTGAAGCCACCCTCATAATTTTTAAATTGGCCCCAAAAGTAGTTGTTTTGTTAAAATTATTACAGATGGTTAAAAAAAGCAAGACATGATTTTATTATTAGAAATTTTATTATGACAAAAAGAAAAAAAGCATTTTATGATTAAATTTTACTCTCATCAAAATATCCACCTTTAGCCTTGATTACTGCGACACAAATTTTAGGCATTTGTTTCATAAGTTTCTCAAAGTATAATTTTGATAATTGATTCCATTCTTTTTCAATGACTATGAGCTCTTTTTAATTTTTTTTTTCACTTTTCTGTAAATTTCATCATCCCATGCTAATTCTGAGGGTGACTTCAAACTTTTGAACTCTAGTATATATATATATATATATATATATATATATATATATATATATATATATTGGGTGGGGGTAAAAAAGACAAAAATGTATAGAAAGTGTTTTAATTGCTACTTCACCCACAGTAAATTTACATCCAGGTTCTTATAACATTAGAGTTCTTCTATTATCACAATGTGGGATATTTAATAACAAAAGTATGACAACCAAAAAGAAAAATAATAAATGAAATTGCCAAAACTATATACCAAAAACATACTTAAAAAACAAAAAAATTTTCATTTAAATTTAAAATTCTCAATGTCCCCACTTTGTGTGTATCTGTGGTCACATGCTTCACTGATTTTAATGTATAGGCCACTTGTATATACTTCAATGAATTTATTTTATTAAAATTTTTTACTCTCTAATATAATGATTCATATTTATCTTTAATTTTGTAGCATAATATCTAAATTTATACATAGTAATTTCTTTTGTATATAATATTAATCAAATAAATATATAATCTTTGTGATGTACATGTATGATTTAGTGTAAAATTAGTTGGTTGGTTGGGTTTTATGGCGTATCAACCACTGTGGGTCATTTAATGCCAAATTAAGGTGTATATATATATATATATATATATATATATATATATATATATATACCTATACATATATTAAATATACAGTACTATTAAACATATAGCTAGCAACATTATCCTTTCAAAAACGCATAGCTGGCAACACTATTGTTTCAAAAATGCATAGCTGGCAACATTTTTACCAAAAAACGTATAGCTGGCAACATTATTTTTCCGAAAACATTATCTGAAGCCTTGTTGTTGGACGTAGTTTATCGTCATATCCAGGACGCTGTAAAATTAGTGTAACTGTAAATGAAATAGAGGTCTTGATATGATAGTCATACTCAAGTAACGGATAAAGAGCCATCATAATAATGATAATTCCTCATGTACAAAATTCCTATTTTTTTTTTAAACCTTCAAGCAATAAAGTATCTAAAAAAAAATTATGGAGGTAAAAACAGGGAAAAATTATCGAGTTACTTTCTCTTTTCCTACCCATAATCCTCTTTCAAAATGGCTGCCATTTTGGACATACAGAAAGCAAAGAACTATCATAGAATGCCTTTTTAGAATTGTCAAGCTCTATCTACCCAAAGCAGCTGGTTATAAGGTGCCAGTTTTCTGCATTTGTCCATTCTCCAGGTTGGAGCTGGACTTAGACATCAGAGGCTATTTGAGAGGCCTACCACAGAAGCATTTTATAGACAGTAGGAACTTGTTCCTACTATCGCTCCTGGCTAATAGACATAATTGCAGTATTATCAATTCTGACTCTGACATAAGCACACTGTCAAATCTCAGAGTAAGGTTTCTTTTTCTAGCTAGCCCAGATTTGAAATTGAGAGATTTTGGTTTTGTAGCATGACAATGCAAGGCCTCTTCACATGAGCTTAAAGGCCAGACAAGCAATTAGATGAGTATATTTGCAGACATCTTTGCCTCATCCACCTTTCTCTGCTAACCTGGCACCCTCAAATTTGGGCATATGAAGGAGACACTCAGACAACAGCAGTTTTCCAATAATTAAGATGTGAAAAAGGCAACTTCCACTTTGTTAAAATTACAGCTAAAAATCTTCTATGAGTCAGGTATACATATATTGATTTTAAGGTAAAATTCTACCATTGAGTAAAAAAAGACTATACTGAAGTTTACTTTTGTTATTCTGGTATGCTTTGTGTAATTCTGCACATAATCAGATAATCTGATTGATTCATTTGTTTTTTTACACCTTATTATTTTTTTACACCTTTTGCAGGTTATTTAAAGCCAGTAAGAATTTTTGAAGATAATAATGATTCCCCGGTACAAGTATTACCAATTAACCCATAGCTAGGTTGAGAAAAGGTGGATTCATACCTTTCCCAAGAATATTTGTGCATAAGTGAATATGACAAACTTGACTGGAATTGGAACTTGGCTCTCTGATTTCCAATTCAAAGCCATTATCCATTACACCACCTGCACATTCAAAAATAATACTCAAGTTGCTAAATATTTTATGCTTGTGACTATTAAATAGAAAAGAAACACATTTCAATGTAACTAAATTAGTAGAATTATTGAATTATTTAGTAACTGTTAATTTTACATTTTTTGTCTGAGTTGCTTAAGCAGCCCAGACATTACTTATGAGCTACTTAAGATTTTGTCAAATTTTAGTACTGATGCTGAAAAAACAAGTCGCATACAAAAAAAAAAAAAAAAAAAAATGTGTAATTTACAGAGTTTTAAAGATTTTGTTTATAAAATTTTAAATAGTAGACAAAGAAATTAAATCTAACATGATAAAGTTCTGGGACTTTGCTTCAAGATAAAAATATATTGTCACAAAGGTTAATGAAAGATTTCACTTTTTAACAGAAACATAATGAAGGCAAAATGTGACAATTTATCATTAAAAAACACGTCCTCCTGGCATAAGTTTAAATTGATGCCTTCTTTTCTTCCATATATCTTAACTATAATTATAAAATTTAATTTTGAAAAGTGTAAAATGTTACCAAAGTATGTTAAAAATGTTTCAACTTTTTATTTAAAATCAAGAACAAATAAACTTTAAGCAAAAATGGTCAAAATATGTAAAAAAAAAAAGCTGTCAGTTTAAACTGACACCAAGAAGATACAGGTTAAGAAGTGATTTTGAACAAAGAAACCATCTTGACAGTAGTTTTTTGTGAATTGCTTAATATGCAAATTACAAAAAAGAAGTAAAGTAATGAAATATTTACCAAAGATTCCAGTTGAAATGCAAGGAAAAGCCTGAAAAGTATAAAAAGAAAACAAGACATTATTTTTTAATTATAATACCTAATTTAAAAAAGGTAATCTTTTGTTAAAAAAAAAAAAAAAAAAAAAAAAGAAACTTGTTTTTGTACACAAAACAGCTATGTCCAAATAACTCAGTAAAAAGTCAGGGATCAATTCTACACTGTATCAATATTATAAACAGAATCACCTTCTAAAATGATAAAATGATGGCATTGCATTTAAACTTTTGAAGATTAAAGCTGACTGAAAAGCATGGAGACAGAAGGGAGTTCCACAAGCAGGAAGTGTGAGAAAAGAAACTGTTAACGTAGACCTTAAACAAAATGTTATGGCAGAAACCCCCATCAATACTGGAAATAATGATAACAGCAGACTTGAGAAATCTATTTTTTGAAAATTTGTTTGAAGATAAAAATTTAAACCAACAGACATTTCCACATAAGGTAACATCTAATAATGCCAATTAACATTTTCGTAGGTGAAAGATATTAGGTTGGTGCAAAAATAATGACGTAATTATGTCGTTTTTTGACGTTAAAAAATACATAAAAAAACAACATTATTACGTCATTATTTTTGCACCAATCTAATAGATAATACTTACAACTGTCCTTTGATTTTCATCAATTAAAAGTTGAAGTGAACTCATATAACAATCCTTCAGTTTGTCTGGATACTCTCCCTGGGGTCCAACAGTGTGGATCACATCTGTAGAGAGAATTTCTTAGTGAGCAATACTTCAGAACATATTCTTTAAAGCTCTGTAGAAACTACAATCATCATATAATAATTCTACTTGTCCCTCCCTTCATTAGTTAGTTAGTCCCTTAGCTAGTTTACACCCTGCCAATACCTCATAAATAATGGACTATTCTGATTTGACCCATGAAAAGATGGAAATGACATATTGGAGATGCTATTCGGTTTCAGTGAGAAAATGAAAGAAAGAAAGAAAGAAAGAGGGGAAGATAGAAGTGTTTAAAATCTCCTCATAAATAATGGACTATTACATTTTGATTTTGTGGAAAGATATATCAAAGATGCTACTTGGTTTCAGTAAGAAAGAAAAAAGGGAAGATAGAAATGTTTAAATGTTTAAAGCTACTTGTCTATGTAAGTGTTCATATCACCCTAATAAGAATTTACTAGCAAGAACCTGCAGAAATTCCACAGTATTTTTTTATTTTTTCACATTAATTTATCTGGTAGGTCATTATTTACAGATGGAAGAGAGTACAAATGGAAAGATTAAAAATTGACAATATTTCCCATTTCACTGAAACAAACATTAAACACATGAGAATATTATCATCTTCCTCTTTCTTTCTTTCTCTCTTACTAAAACAAATGATATATCTGATATATTTTTTTCTTTCAGCTTTCTTCACAATCAAAATGAAATAGTCCATTATTTATCTGCGGCAATTGACCTTTATAAAAATATATATATCTTATAATTCCCTGTATATCATCTCCTTGCCACGATTTCATTTAATTCAAAGCCAGCAGACTGGTATATGGGATGTATTTGGATGATGGCTGATCGCAGGCAGAAGATTGTCAAGAATGTTGGACTTTATTTTGAAGAATAAATGTTGGTACTGTGCCATAAAATTTTGTTGTTTTCTTTCAACATCCTAAGCAAGTCAGTACATTCTAGCCAACATAATATTTCATTTTTCCTTACATCAGCCAAAGTAGGTTGCTTTTAACTTTTACTTATATATCATTATTATTGTTGTTGATATTAATTATTGAAGAAGAATAAAACCCAATTTTCAATATATTTATTTATTGAAGAAGAAATTATTTTATTTCTGTACATTCATTTGAGAAGAGAAATTACACAAATTTATGAAGAGAAGAAAGGTTTATTTTATATGATTCAGGCTTTTGCATATATTTTTTATTAATGTAGTTTTATCGTACATGATTATTGTAAATAGAACAACAAAACAGGTGAGTTACCAAGATGAGAGAAAAGGTTTTTTCCTCTCTCACTCACACACACATATATAGTTTAGTTACTTAATCCTAACTCACTTAGGAAGTGGAAAGAAAACAACAAATCTTGATCTCTGTCTGGTGGAATTTCCAATTAGTACTGGATTTTGAGATTGTTTTACATGCCATCAATACTAAACTGTATTGCCAACAGCTAGACTGTATCTATGGCAAACTAAAAAAGGAGTATACTGCTTTGGTCAATCGATATTGGGCTTTGTTTCAGCAAGACAATATGAGATTACACATTGCCAAGTTGACCAAAGAGAAGTTCACAGATAAATGGTGCTGGGATTCTTCCACATCCACCATTCAGTGTCGATGATGCTCCGACTGACTATGGCCTATTCTGCTCGATAGTACACTTCCTTTGCAATCAGCAATTCTACACTGAATGATGAACTGTAAGAATCTATTTTAAAAAAATACATTACAAGATAGGATTTTAAAGAAATAAAAGAGAAAGAAAGAAAATTATTTGATGAAAACAAAATAAATAAATAAAATGTTAGTTAAAATGGTAATATTTTGAAATTAAATGCTTCCATTATTTTCTAAAGAAAACATTTATTTTTAGCGACCACAGCTAAATGGTTTGTTTGTATTAGGTTGGTGCAAAAATAATGACGTAATAATGTCGTTTTTTGATGTTAAAAAATACGTCAAAAAACGACATTATTACGTCATTATTTTTGCACCAACCTAATAGCAACTTTGAGTTACCAAGATAGGAAAAAAACCCTTTCTTTCTCACACACACATACACATATATATATATATATAGTTTAGTTACTTACATTTTGCAGGTAACTTGTAGGCTAAAAAATAACAAAAAACTTAATTAGTTATGCTAAATAAAATAAATAAGCTTACCTTATATAAATATATAAGACAGTCTTTGATATTTTTTTTCACTTATGGTCAAAATAGAAATAAATATAATTAGGTAATGGAGCTATTCAACAAATTTTATATAGCAAATATTTTTCAACATAATCTCCTTCCTCGTTAATGCACTTAATACAGTGGTGATTTAATAATCACATAGATCAAACATTATGCTGTGAAAATTTCAGGTCAAACATAGCTTTATGTCCAAATCAGACATTGATCCACTCTCATATCTGCATGTATATATAGAGAGAAAGAGATGATATATTTTTATATATCAAGAAAAGTATTAGGCAAATTCTATGACAAAGTGTGAAATGTTTGCTTGTGAGGTGTTTCAACCATCAGGACTTCAGACTAAATTTATATTGGCATGTCTACAAATATGCACAAGGGGTGTTGGGACTTTCAGAATTTTTTTTACTTACTAACAAAAGTGATGGAAAGAAAAATAAAAAGACTAAATGATTTCATCTAGATATAAAAAAAATCTAAAATCAGCAGAACTCATTTGTGCGCATGTGTAGTCGCACCAATGTAAAAATTTTAGTCTAATGAAGTCCTGAAGGACAAAACACATCACAAGTAAACTTTTTCCTTATATATGTCTGATTGAATAAATTAAAAACAATATGTCTGCTTATTTTTATCATAATCCTTTCATATTCATGAATATTTTTCTGTATATTACAATTAAATAAGGCAAGAAATGCACTGTAACAGTGAGAATCACTTTTATTTCCCCAAGTACTTTCCATCACTTTCTGAGATCATCATCAGGGGTGCAACTGGTAAGGCAAAAAATATGTGTAGCTATCAATTACTGAATTTTTTTCTTTTGCGTTTAAATGCTATGGTGTTCTTTGGAACGTGAATATTTATCCATTTTAGAATTTTTTTCTTTTATGTTGGAAATTATATATATTTTTAAGGTTGAACTAGATACTCCAGAAACCCAGATATATTATTTTAGAGGAAAAAATCAACTTGGGATCTAAATAGTCAAAAATTAAAAACTATGTATGAAGCCAACAATAAAATTACTACTTACCACCTGTAATGACAGACTCTCCAGCAGAACGACCACCAAATTCAGAGCATTCCTCTTTGAGAAGAGGGCCTGCAGCAGAATGGATGGCACCATCAACTGATTAAAAATAAATAAGATTTTTTTTTAAAATCAATCAATAATTTATTATTCCTGCTACTTTTACCAATCTAGTATTGTACTTACATTCGTAAAGTCTATGTACCATAATTGAAAAGTTCATTAGAACAATTACCATGAAAGTATATATGTAAAATGCACAGGGAAATTAAATTAATGTGGTGAGAAAGTGACCGAAACCAAGTTAACAGGTTAGTACCAATAACATTGCAGATTCTTCTTTGTATTTTATCAAGAATTGCTTAATATATAACAAAAGAACCAAGCCAGATGTGAGAGTAATATTCAATGCATAGACTTATAAATATGTAAGATAGATTCTGGCTTGAAAAATTGTCTCGCACAAAACAGCAAGCCAACTTTCCTAGCAACTGACCTAGCAATTGATTCAGTATCAGTAAAAAATGTTAGAATTTACTGGTGGTTAGCATCAGCCATGCTGATGGAAGGCAAAACTAGTTCTCTCAATGATAGTAATTATTAGAGTGATAGTGATCTCAACACATACACCAGCCCATGACAACCTCAAAAAATCAAGATATAGTTTCACTGTTAATTAAATATGAAAGAGAATGGAGAGTGGGGTCTAAATGAGTGTTTTTTTTTTTTTGTGAGCATGAAGGGTAAACATTGCCAAAACATCATTGTATTCTCTATAACTGCTTGCCTCCCCCCTTTGGGTCCTGGGAATCTCTCATAGGGCCAATCAAAAGACACTTACCTCCCCCTCCACCTAATAATTTCTCATTGGCAGCATTCACAATGGCATCTATCAGCAAAGACGTTATGTCTCCTTTCCAAATAGACACTTTCTCGCTGATTTCAGGAAATTCAGCATGAACTTCTTCTTTTCCTGAGAAAAATAAACAAATTCAGTAAAGAAATAAAAAAAAAACAAATGGAGAAAATGAAAGAGAGAGATAAAAGTTAAGGAATATTTTTTAATCTCAGCAAATAAAATGAATTTTGAAACAAAATTATATTGACTAAAATTGAAAGAAATGTACTACTACTACTACTACTACTACTATTGACAAATAAAAATGAATTGTAACAAATTTAAAAACTTAGAGATGGAAATAAAAAAAAAATGTTGTACTTAAAAACTAAAAGTGTTCCTGTTGTGTTTGGAGCTCTGGGTCTGATAAAGATGGGAACTCTGAAAATCAACAAAATCCCTGTTGTGTCATTGCCACAGAAAATTCCCCCAAAATAGTTCTAATAAGCAGAGCCCATATCCTGCAAAGACCATTGTCCATTTAAGTTTTTTTGTTAATAGCTGTCTTTTTTAATTAAGTAGAAACAATAAAAAAAATCACACCCTTCACTTGCTCTAAGGCATTGCTTATGATCCAGCATATGATTATAAAACAAATGCAGGTCAAAAAGAAATTATTATTATTATTACTACTATTACCACTATTATTATTATTATTATTATTATTAATGATAATGATGACGATAATAATAATAATAATAATGATAATAACAATAATAATAATAATATATATTCACAATTATTTTGGAGCACTTCGACGTGGTTAGCAAGCTTATATTGCTACGACAACCCCATACTTTTGGCCTTGTGCAACATCAACGCTACAAGCAGAAAATCATTATTCACAATTGCTTGATGTAGAAAAAAAGTATATTATTTTTGAGAAATTATTATAAACAAATTCGTGCAATAGAAAAATATATCAAGAGTTAGCTCCCTTATATAAGAAACATTAAAAATTCGAATCTGTCACAAAAAGTGTCAAAAACAATTAGAATTTTATTCAATGAATATTAAGCGATAAAAAATATAACAATGCGTTTACAAAAGAAGAAAAGAAACAAACATTCTACAAATAACATTACTAACCATTGTTGAGATATTTGTTGTAATATTCAGGCCAAGTTTCAATTTCAAGGCAGTCTGTACATTTGTCTCTCCTTCTTTTACGTTCATCAAAACTTGCATTCAGGTATTTTTCTGAGGAAGAAAAAATTATTTCCTATATATATATATATATAATGAAATTACAAAATTTCCTGTCATTTCATACTTTATTTAATTTCTGATATCAGGGCCAGTGCAAGGTTCTCATGCCTCTCCTCACCCAGATCTATGATCCCCTACCCCACACCTGGAATCTATGATATGGGGCCCCACACTCTACTGGATGGATGGACATTGCAAGATACTCAGCATCTGGTTTGGTCCCAATCACCAATTGGAAATGTGAGAGAAGACTGAGGCAGCAGGTCATCTGTGGTCCCAGAGGAATCTTTCCTTAAAGTGGAGGGCAAATTTTGTACTTCACACATCAACCCAATTCTCCTTCACTGACTCTGTTTTGCCACTCCTGTCTACCATATTAATTTAGTAAGAGTCTTTTTCTCACTGTTATAGAGCATCAAGGCTCCCAACGTATGTCCAGAGATATTTACCGCCACCCTTCTGAAGGCAGTTTGGGTATGCCTAGCATTGACATCTGTCAGCACACGCTTCACATCACTTTCCTAGACTAAATATTAGGTTGGTGCAAAAATAATGTCGTTTTCTCACATAGTAACATATGTGAGAAAACGGCATTATTTTTGCACCAACCTAATATATTTTGCCTTTGAATCCATTTAAATTCTGTATTCTTTTCTTTAATTCTGCACATGGTACTATTAGGTCACTGTATCTAGGTAGATATTTGCTATAAAAATTGGCCAGTCCCAAAAAGGATTTTTAATTCTTCTTTATTTTTGGCATAGATACTTCTGATATTTTATTTATCAGTTTATTAATTGTAGTGACATCTTTAAATTTTCTGTCAGTTTCTATTTGGTTACATACCAATTTCAGGTCAATCTTGGCAAAGTATTTAATTCCTGCTATTTCATGACTAGGCGTTTCTATGTTACGTAAGGGAAATAAAAATATCTGATGATTCACTCTTACTTTGTAATCCCTGTGTATCCTCAAATTGCCATTGAGCTTTTGTATTGCAACAATTGGTGAAGCCCAAATGCTACTACCTTAGGTTAGTTTTTCCAATATACCTTGTTCTACCATTTTTTTAGTCTTGCAATTTAGAAATTGGCCGAAAATTTAAAGATGTCACTACAATTAATACCTCAATAGGCTTACTATGATTTACTCATTTTCCATTTGGAGTTAAGACTCCAAGCCATATTTTTCAAAAGTCAATTGAAAAAGTTCTGTTGCAGGAAGGAAAAAATATAATCATATATCAAGATGATATAAGCATAGGTGATTATAGTAAAGAGGAATTTAAAAAAAAATGAACAAGTTTTAAACAAATTAAAAAATGCTGGTATTATGATAAATAGCAACAAATGTGAGTTCAATTGTGACAAAATATCGTATTTGGAATGCCAAATATCTAAAGAAGGAGTTTCACATGACAATAAACTGATATGAAGAAGGAGACATCATCTGGGTTAAAACTGCACAGCAAATGCACAACTAAATTCAGGACTATGTGCGTAACCGAAGCCGTCAGCCTGCAGTCAGTGCAGATTGATGGGATACCTCACCATGTCAAAGACTTGTGGCCATTTGCAAGGCCATATCCATTGTTGAACGACGAAAGCAACACAGAAGAGAGTGACCAAATGATAGCTCTCACATCGGCAGACACTGATGCGATCAATGAAACTCCACATGACAGTCCACCTGAGGACAAAGGCCGTGCTGTTCCACTTCGAAGGAGCACTCACCAGAAGAGACCCGCCCCTGGGTGTACTATTTAGGATGATGAGATCAGGGGGGAGTGTGGGGGAGACATACTGTGCCAAAGCAAGAGAAGGCGAATCATCTGTACATGTGCTTGTAGGTATCATGGACATGCAAGACAAACTCCAGCAAATCAACATTGAAGTGACACAGCGCATACGTTATCGGCGAGAATGAGGCCAACACAAGCGAGAGATCTCAGTTTCTTGCCTGAGACTGAGGAGGGATAAAAAGAGCTGACTTTTTGTTTCAGGACAGTTGGTTCTTTGGTGAAGGTTACACCCATGTTCCAGAGAAAGAGCAATAGTACTGTAGTTTACGATGTGCAGGAAACAGAGTCCAAAGCAAAGCGTTGTTCTGGTTTCCATGTTAGCAGTCAGTGGGGAACAGATTTGAGTGGAAATTTATTTTTCCTACCACCCAATTTTCGTTTAAATCACAAAGAATTTGAAGGTGAAGAACAAAGGGGAGGAGGAAACTAATGAATCCATTAATGAAACTTAAGAAAATATGTTATTTCTTTACATCAATAAATGTACATGTTTGAGTGGTATGATTACTTCAGACATTGTGAAATTTGTTATCTCCCTTTGTTTGGGACTCAACAGTGCTTGTATTGTTTGGGTGCAATAATTCCCAGAGGAACCTTGGGGTTGCGGGGGGGGGGGGTCCCGAACACGTGTCTACATCGACCAATGGGAGCCTGTCCTAGGTTATTGAATTCTGCATCTGCAAAAAAAGGACCATTTGACACTTTCTTCTATCCCGACCACCTTGAAGAACGGATGTTGGCTTGTCTTTCTGCTGAATTTATTACAGTGCCTCTTTGAATATCGACGAAAGGTTGATAGGCCTGAAAAAAAAGAAGATATTTCTCATCCCAGCTTAAGACAAGACCCAGGAAATATTGTGAAAGACATTTTCCAGAGAATTCTCCAAATTCTTGGTTAGACCTTGTTTTTAGTCATCATATTTCTGCAGATGCCAGATTTTCTACTTGCAACTTTACCTTTGTTTAGCTGAATGTGGTAAGAGCAGCATCCTTCTTTTTTTTAGAAGTCTTTTAATAATACCTAGTTTCTGCCAGGGAAATTAGATTATTTGACTGGAAGCCTCTTTTTCTACACGGAATCTTTTTCCTCCACATTCTTTCAACTTTCTTCACAAGAACCTTGTTATACATCACGTTTTTGCTACACAGCTTTTAAAACAACATCTTTTGCTTCCCAAAAGCACAAACTCTGCTAGAGATAATTTTCCTCTCATTATTTTGCTAGAACTATTTTCTTTGTGAACTTTGGGTAGGTCTCAATCCTACTTCTTTCTCCTTTTGTACGTTACTTGGTGCCAAGAACTATTCTCGTGGCTGCATACAGGAAATTGTTTGCAAGTCTGCTTTTTATTTTTGTGTTAATTATTGTATCTTTTTATACTGTTAATTTCTTTAATACTCCACTTTGGAGACTCTTTTAATAAAATTCTTTGCAAATCTCAAACAAGACCTTTAGTGTCTTAAACGCTTTTGCTTTCCTTATTTTGCTGCACAGAGTTTTTGGTTCAACGGTCGAATTTATCAGGAAGATAAATTCCGACAAATTGAAGAATTTATGGATGTTAAGGACCAGAAATATGACAGGGAGTCAGAAAAGGAAAATGAACTCAGACCTAGTGGTCCCCTATCAAGATACACACAAAGAAAAAGAGTTTAGATTCCCAAGAGTAATTAGAAGGCAAACCCTACTCAATCTACCAATCTGCCACTGAATAGCATGACACAAGCATTTACCGCTGGTGGCCCACTGTCAGACAGCTGGTGTGTTCGTCTCAGGTATGTTACCACTGGCAGACCGCTAGAGGCCCACCGATGGCTTCCCCCCACAGGACGTCTTACATGTATTGTAGGGGAAAGGCATAATGCTGTTTCGGTTCAGGTACTGCCAAAAAAGCAGTATACCACAGCAAATGCCAGTCGAGCTACCGTCTGTTTTACTTTTAACCTAACAAAAAAATCATTCCAGGGAGTACTGGTACTCTGCTACTAGCTTCATAACAATTACAAAACAAAAAAAAGAAAAGAAAAGGTTTTAGGGAGTAAAATTAGAAAAAAATATATTTTCCAACACGCCCACCAACAGCAATTGAGAAAAAAAAAACCTACAAGTGATAAGGATAAAAATTAGAATTAATTATTTGACCGAAAAATTTTTTTTCATACAAAAAAATTTTCCTAAGAGCAAAAAAAATAATTTCAGCTATTCTTAACATAATTATTATTAACTAATTTTGCTCATTTAAAGTTTTAATTTTTTATAAGTTGTAATGAATAATAATCGTAATGTTTCTTTAATTTACTTAACTTTTTTGAGTTTTTTGTTTTAACGAATTTTCTTTTAAGTTGGTTTCTCACTTTTTTAAAGTTTAAATGGGAGGTCTAACTTTTTTCTTTGTGACGAATTAGATTTTTTTAAACTTTCATAACAAATTCTGAATATAGAGAAAAATAAACTGAAATAAGCTGCCTATTCGAAGAACAGCAACAAAATTTAAAAAGATAAAAGAAAAACTTAATTTTCCGAGAAAAATAACCAGCAAAAAAAAAAGTTTTCTTTCAATTTTTCGTTGACTGCAATAGTTTATGAATAAAGTTTGTTTCTATAATCAAGAATCGTTTTAAATTTACAAGGCTTTCACGTTAATACAAAATTCTTTTAGTTTTAAATGAGAAATTTAATATTTTGGCCGAGTTTCACGAATAATACCACGAAAAAAAAAAAAAAAAAACGGGAGCAGAATTCCAAGTATGGAAGACCGACTTGCCCTTAATTGGGTGATCGTTTAAGTTTAGGCGTAGTTTATCTTCGAAAATACGTTCTTTTAAAAACTATCACGAATTTATGAATAAATCGTTTTAAGTTTTTAAAACTGTTTTTAGATAAGAAATTGTTCACACTTCGTTTCGATTCGAAATTCGATTAACATTTCGTGAGAATTAAACATTTTTGTGGAGTCAGATTTCCCCTTCCTTTTTTTGTTGAATTAATTATTTTAATTACATCTTAAGCTTTGCTTAAGATAGCACGGAAACCTGAAAATATACGACAGTTTTTTGTTTTTTTTTAAGGTGGTGTTTTCTACACGAATAGGGGGTTAATTTTCATAAGAAAGAAGCAGTAACTTTTTTCGCTGATTCCAAAATTATTTTAAAAATTAAAAGAAACAAATAATAATAATTAAATTAATAAATTAAATTTAAATACCTTTTTCTTGCATCCATATTGATATTTTATTTAGTTTTGGAGTTGTTTCTTCGGGCGTTAATTTTTTTTTTTCTTCCAATTCCTCAAGTGGCGAAATTACAACAGTATTTTTATCTGTTTCTTTCAGTGGGGCGTCATTTTGCTTCACTATCACTTCCGCAGTGGGTGGTGAAGATACTTCAGTTGCAGGGACTTTTTCTGGATCTAGCAACTGCAATCCTTTTTCTTCATCTTTAATAGATACTTGCTCCTCTTCAGCGATTGTTTGTTCATCTGTTTCTTTCAGTGGGGCGTCATTTTGTTTCACTGTTACTTTTGCAGTGGGTTGTGAAGATATTTCAATTCTAGATTCTTTTCCTAAATCTTTTTCTTTGTCTATAATGGATACTTCTTTCTCTTTTGTAAAAACAGGGGATACTTTCTCGTCATCTTTTCCTTCTCCAACATTCGGCAAATTTTCTAATTCCGAATTAGTGACCATTTCATTTGTACTTTTGTCATCTTTTTCCTCATTAGAAGTTGAATGCAAAGCTTTTGCATTTTGATTACTGTCCGAAAGATCGATGTTTTCGGTGTTACTCGGTTGATCAATTTTGGTATCGGGTTTTGTTGGTGTTCGATTTGGATCAGACATTTTCAATTTCGCAGAGGTGTAGAAAATACGATTTTTAAAAACTTCTGCTCGAAACTATGTCAATTTGTTTGTAGAGACGTGATAAAAATGAAACTCTCTTGAGTTAAATAGTGAAACTAAAATAGTGAAACTAATTTTATCTGCGGAAAAACTCACTAGTTTCGTAATAATTGAATACTAGCTGAGTGAGTGACAGAACAAAAAACTGTTTGCAAAACCGTAAGTCGCCATGGACCTAGATTTTTTAATGCAATTCTAAAGAAAAGATCTTCTTTTAATGTCCATGCGACATGCAAGTAGTAATTATTTTTTTTAAATGTTCGAATGCTGAAAAAGTGAAAAATAATCTCAGTTCATAGTTCAATCATCATTCTCTCACATTGCTGAAATAACTGGCTGCCAAAAAAAGAAAAAATGTGACAAGGCCTAGGAGGTCAAAAATGCTTTTTAGTTTTTTTATTAGGTTGATTAGACTCCTCCAGTCATTTCTCAATATCGCCCTAAAGTTAAAGAGGCGTACAATGTTCAGTAATAATAATCATGTTCAAGGAAACGAAATTTCATGTACTCGTTGCGGGATTACTTCACAAAGGACTTCCAAATTGCTTTTCTATGTGTTGTGTCCATTCAATCCTGAGCGATCATGACTCTCCACAATTTCCTGTTCTTTGTAGGTCTTTAAGATTTGTGTTTTTACTATCGTTCCTAATCCCTATTATTCTGCCTACCAATTTACACAAACTCGTTAGGTTATTCATTACTTTCCTCTGTCTCTCTTGCCTTCAATATGTCCTGTTAGTGGCAAATTCTCCAAGTCTACTTTCCTCATTATGTACCCTAGAAATTTCAACTTTCTCTTCTGCATTATTTTTGTTTCCATTTTCTCTAAAATTCATTGTTACTCATATATTCAGTCCATGAAATCCTCAGCATCCTTCCGTAGAACCACATTTCTGTTGCCTCAAGTCTCTTCTGTGAGGAGATTGTCCAGCATTCACGGCCATATAGGAGGACCAATATTACATTGTAGGGAAAGTATCAGAGGTTCTTAGTAATATTTACCAGAACTTCAGAATAAATGAATTGAATCAAAGGTATAAACAAATAATATATATTTATTTATTTGGCCATGGCCATGGCTTCTACAGCAGTTTTTGCCAAGCACCACATTCCATAGGCTTGTCAACCACTATATTCCCCAGATCTTGCCCCTTGTGACTTTTTCTTCTTTCCAAAAATCAACTCCCATTTGAAAGGAACAAGATTTCAAGACGTCGAGGAAATCCAAGAGAATGTGATGAGTCAGCTGCTCATTATCCAAAAAAAAAGGAGTTCCAGGAATGCGTCTATCAATGGAAATGATGCTGAATAAAACGTGTGGCTTCAAAATGAGACTACTTCAAAAGAGATTAGATGCCAAATTGATATATCTTGTTTTTTTTTTTGATAGCATCAGTCCTAATAATTTGATCAAACCTCATCAATAGGTCCTTGTCTGTTTTTACCCATGAACAAAAAGTTGCCATATTTCAGGTATGGCATCGCTTGTATTGGGATGATTAGATAAATATAAAAAATGTTTATCTTTGTAGATAAAATAAAATAGCAAGCTCAAAGGAAATAAAATAAATAAATCTTATTTTCACTTCAATTAAATAAACTAAAGTTATTCCAAGTTTAAAAGCAAAAATTTCTTTGAAATTCTTAAGCCAACTAGAGCAGTGAATTATCACGAACCCAAACTGAAACTAAAGTCAATTGCTCCCAGTGGAATATGGAGATTTTGAAATAGGCCACCAGTTCTTACTATTAGTAGCACCATGAATAGGCCATGTAGGGATTGCCATGGTCAGTTTTACTAATTTAGTGATTAATAATAACTGTTGTGGCTTATTGCTATTTTACCCATAGCCATGGGGAGAAAGGATGAATTCATGCCTTTCTCAAGGGCATCTGTGCAAAAGGGAATGGAATTTGAACTCAGCTCACCAACTGCACTTTCTGCTCTGATACCAATTACACCACTCACCCTTCCATAATTGTTGTGGAGTAGCTGAACACCCCCACAAGATGGATTAGTCTAAAACTATTTAAACAGCACTCTGTCTTACAGAGAGAGAGAGAGAGAGAGAGAGAGAAAGAGAGAGAGAGAGAGAGAGAGAGAGAGAGAGAGAGAGGTTAACAATTACAGTTAACTCTGCTTGTCAACTATCTGCCTCTGGGCAGAGAGGAACCCAGACGAGGCTATGCCAAAGGTCAGAGTCTCATTTGGAGAGGTAGATAGCTACCCAATCCTGTGTATGGGGTCTACAGGCAATTTTTGCCTGAGCCTACAGCCTCAGAATGCCCCACATAAAAAAGCCTTGTGCCACATCACTCCTTGGGTAAATACCGAGGTGTTAACGATTAACTGTATATTACATTAGTCTGTGTTCTCAACCGTGTACCATATTATTCTCTGGAATAAAGTACTTTTTATTTTCTATATGTGTGTCAACCTTTCCTATTTATGACACAGCAGTAATGATTATCGTAAATTGACCTAAAAGGAACATTATTTTATGATTATATACCTAAATTTTAGCTACTATATTTTGTGGAGAAGTACCAGAGGGCCTTAATACTATTTATCGGAAAATTTAGAACACTTTGAAATAAAAGAACAGAATCAAAGATATGAACAAATAACATATGTTTATTTAACTGACTTTAATAGGGGAAAGTTCTTCATAAATCTTTTTGGCAAAAAAGTTATTCAGTTTGGTAGGTGTCTAACACTTTTGCCCCGGCCCTCAACTTCCGGCGTCTTACTCTCGTGGTTGAGGTGTCTACTTGGTCCTATCCGAACTTAAGGGAGTGGCCATAGGTCCTCTGAGCATCCATAGATTATTCGACTGGTCCACTGGTTTAATCCTGCTTCCTGCCCACGTTGTTATTTGTTTGATCCAGAAAGCAGAAGTGATGTCCGTCCACTCACGGTCGACTGAAGATGCAGACACGGCTGGGGAGTCTGCGCTAAGAAATTTAGAATGCAGCTAAAAAAAAAAAAATTTTAATATCTGCCGAAAGCCGGACAAACATCGATTCAATGGTTGAATTGTTAATGTCTTTTATATAGCAGAAAAGAATAGTAGAGAAGAAAAACGGGTTACAGAAAAGAAAAGTTAAAAAAAAACAACTCATACACTGGATTAGAGAGAGAGAGAGAAAGTGAGTGAGTATGTGATTATCTTGTTCTTAAATCGTCTCAGAATGATATATGACTCTTGTGATGGAGGGATAAAGATTGCTGTGTGGGGCTTAAAGTTATAATGGCGTTCCTCCTCCTAACGCTCGCCCGGGCCAATTCTCTCTTCAAGAATTTTCCCCTGTCTGTCTTTTTCAGCATAACTACACGTTTATACAGATAAATCCGGCTGGTTATAACTGACCCTCGCACTACTTCGCACGCGATTGTCATGGGGTTCTGGCTGCTTCAACCAAAATCATGTAAATTCCAAAGTTCCTTCTAGCTTACTCAGCTCTATTTCAATTTTTAATAGATAAAAATTATTTCGACCATTTCCATTGTCTTCTGATGACCCAGATTCAATGGGTACAACTTCTGCCCTAGATCAGATTTCCCCATCAGTTAACAAATGCTGTGATTTAATTTCGCTATTCAAATCTACTTCAATTTCCCTAAAAAAAAATATACGTGTGTGTGTGTGTTTTCCAGACTCTCTCTCTCTGCCACAGGTGTAGTTTACAAATCAGACTTTGATAGTAGGTGTCATCTTGTTAGCAGCTGTTGGAAATGCGGTTACTTTGGAAACATGTTGCTGCACAAATGTACTGATTATATTGAATCTCACAAAGGGCAGAAAAATTTCTTAAGCACATGACCGCTTAGTGCTTCACATGACAAACTCGGATCAATTTCTGACTGTTTCCTCTGCTGCTGCTTCTCAGATGTTTCTTTATATAAAATTTTAAAAGGCTCCAGACTAATTGACGCAAAGCTTAGTTTCGGCTAACATCAAAAGTCTCTTTCTTCATTTGATTGGTCAAAATTCTTTTATTTTCCAGCATTCCTTTCTTTTTCCTTTTTTTTTTTTTATAGTGGAACTTATGCATATGGGGTAGCTCTTCTTTTGGTAGATTTTTAGTCACAATAACTAGACTGTGGACTAGCAAACTTCTGTTTCACAGCAGTTGTTCAGTCTTCTTCTTCTTCTTTTTATATAAGAGTTGCCTTCTCATTAGTTGAGAGAGCAGTATATATAGAGAGAATGGTAAAGAGAAAAAGTGATATGGCATTTTAAGGAGAGCAAATGTCTTATTTTGATATTTTAATTTTATATTTGGGCACACCACAATTTTACTGCTAA
The DNA here is from genome assembly GCA_963932145.1 of Acanthosepion lycidas. Taxonomy (NCBI): domain Eukaryota; kingdom Metazoa; phylum Mollusca; class Cephalopoda; order Sepiida; family Sepiidae; genus Acanthosepion; species Acanthosepion lycidas. The sequence goes on along the minus strand of OZ010599.1, from coordinate 43,236,040 downwards.
TTGATGATCATCAATTAACTAAAAATCTGTGGTAATTAATAACTAACACACCAAGCCAACATGTACAAGAGTAAAAATGGCAAGGAGTATTAATGGTTAAGGAAGGTTACTAAAAGATTACAGAAGGTACAATACAAATGCTTAACTTCTTGTGGATGATGTTTGAAATTGTGACAAAGAGAGGTTGAGAACTTTCAAATAAATGGATTCAACATTTTCAAAAGAAATGAATTCAACACATGGAAGATTTTATATATATATTTATGTAAAGAACAGCATAGCTCACAAAAGACAAAACGGTAAAATAATATTTATGTCTGAACTTAAAAAAAAGAAAGAAAACCTTATATACTTAACTGTAGTGAATGTGTGTATGCGTGTGTACATGTGTTCTACATGGTTGGGCTGAAATTAAGTAGTCGGTTTGCCCAAGAACTAAGAAGTTTCCCTACCTTATGAGAATTGAGATGTAGTAGAGCGGTGGGCTCCTGTATCATAGATTCAGGGTTGGGGGCTGCATTATAGATTGGAGGAGAGCATGAGACCCTTGTACTGGTCTTGATTGTATCAACCTAAATATGTCTCAATTTCAAAGTAGCCTTAAAATATTACATATATAATCACACATTTTTGCATTTCCCTCTATTAATGTATTTGACATTTAAACTAGCCATGAGTTTATGGCATGATTATTTCTCTTCGTTATTTGAAAATTTCTCTATATGTAATGTGTGAGAGAGACTTTTGTGCTTATATTCAAATAAGCATTTCTTAGCAACTTGTTTGATAAATGCTCCAATCACTTAGAGATGTAGTTCAACAATGCAACAAGCATCATATACCATGAAACAGTTTCCTCTACCCACAATTCCCCACCACCTCCAGCAACATTAAGTTTCTCTCAACACAACAGTCAAACAAATTATGAAACTAAAATTTTTTAAGCTAATTTTTTTAACTCTAGGCTAACAAAAAAAAAAAAAAATACATTCATTATATACAGGATTTTTTTTCCCCAAGTGGAGGCACATAAAAACAAAATTCATTTCCTTTCATTGAAATAAATATATAGGTTAGTGATAGTTGTAGTAGTAGTATCAACCGATGTGTCAACACTGGACAGATGTAATAGACGAAGCTGCCTTTTCAAAATGAAAAGTGCTTTCTATTTATGTCAATTGCTTTCAATCTAGATTTCCTCTTAGAAAACCAGCTTTGAATCCAACTATCAACATATAGAGCTATGAGTGTGAAACATCCTGTCAGTTTTATGGTTTGGAGTTGTTTCTCATTCAGTAGGACTGGATTTTACAAACCAGTAGCCAAAATGCTGAACAGCACACAATACTCAAAAATATTGGACAACTGCTTGCTGCCTTCTGCTGAAAAACTTGAAATTGATCAAACAAATCTCATTTTTATCCCTGCCACACATCAAAGCAGATGAAAAATTATTTTTCCAGAAAACGTCAATGTTATGGTATGGCCACTGCAGTCTCCTGATCGAGAATTTATAGAACATAATAAAATTAAGACTTTTGAAGAAAATCATTCAAAGCATAGATGTTTTGATTGAAAATTTTATATTGTGACGTGGAACAGTTTGCTAAGATGACATCTGCAAAAATCTCATTAAGAGTGTTGCCAGAATAAGTCAACAATGTTCTAAAAAACAAAGGTGGAAGCATTAATTACTAATGAAATTTTTGTGTTTTTATTTTAGTAAATTTTATTTTTTAAGAAAATATTAGATTAACTTTGTACATAATTAATACAGTATAAAGAGTGAGTCACTTTTTTGCACAGTAAATATTTAACTTAAAAACAAAAAATAACATGCTTTAGAGTTATTAAGAATTTTTTTGTAAAATTGTAGAATGTATCATTTCCCTTACTTATACACAAATTTTTTTAAAACTATTTTTCATCTAAAATATTAAAAAAAAAAAAGATTTCTTCCGAAAAAATTTGACTGAGTCACTAGCGCTGTACATCCCCTAGTTCTACCCCTCCCTGTTGGCTGGGGCTTCAAAATATGCCAACTGCACCTCTGCAGTGGGGTAAGACCCCTCCCACTGAGGTGTACTGGGTATGATGATAAACTACATCCAGCAGCAAGACCTCTGATCATGAGGTTTTGAGGAGCGTGGAACCACTGCTTAATTGCTGTTGTTCCCAGGTCCAACTTAACCTGGGGTGTTAGCACGTGTTAGGGTCCCAGCTATGGGCAAATAGTTAACGCCCAAACTGGGGTCAAAACACTATAAAAGTAGGTTTTTATAGTAAAAATATCAGCAATACATTTTTTGAAACAAATTATTACCAACATAACATTTTTTTGAAAAATATTACTAGCAATACATTTGACTCTCAACAAAAAAACCCTCTTTACAAAAATATGTCAAGGAAACCTGATCTAAAAACTGATTTCTTACAAAGAATACATATTCTATTCATAAAAACCTATCCTAAAAATCTTGATGGCATTAAATAACCCATTGAGGTTGATATGCCATAAAAGAAAATAAACCAAACCAGGCCAATAAAACCAAATCTACAAATCAATTTCTTACAAAGAATAAATATTCTATTCATACAAATCTATTGTAAAAACCTTATCAGCATTAAATAACCCATCGAGGTTGATATACTATAAAACAAAACAAACCAAACCAAATTCCATAAGTTAAGACTTTCACAACTAAAATCTGTAATGCCATGTACACAATAGCAAACCATCCTCATTCCCTTCATACACCATTTGTAAGAAGGAAGTGCCATGTGAACAGATTATTTCCAAGAGCAACTGCTTTGTAGAACAAACTCCCAAGAGGATACTTCCCTGACAACTACAATCTTAACCTCTTCAATTTCAGGACTAACCATTACCATCATAATCTACAATTTGGACACCCATAAAAACCTCATTCATTAACCCTCTACCTTGAGTAGCTCTTGGGCCTTGCATTAGGTCAACAATAACATAAAAATTTAGTTTTTTCAGATCTATACTGTCCACAACATACTTATTTTAATTAAATTATTTACATGCGGACTATTGTCCTCATTTTTGTTGTTGTCATCATATATTGTTAAAAGAAAATAAAAGAACATGGTTAAATAAAGCTCAAAGGAACTGGGTGATGAAGCTTCAGGTGATGCCATCAATTAACTGAAAATAAAACCCTATAGAACCACGTGTCATACAATGTGTAAAGTTAAACTGTTTGCATCAATCAAATCTTTCTTATCAAGTTCCAGTGTTAGACAATATTTTCTATGTGAATTAATGAAAAATTGGTAGAAATGGATTTCTATTTTATAAATATATTTATGCTATAAAAACACATTGTAAATTAAAATTGTAACAGAGATGCCATGTAAATGATTTTCTCGGGTAAGGAACCAGATTTCATTTTTGACTACAAATCATGAGAAAAAAAGCTTCACTTTAGAAAGAGTATAGTTTAAATAATTGTTACTAAATCACAACAAATTATTTATTTTTATTAACTGCATTACTTAGAATGATTATATTATTACTTATTTCATAATTGATCTAAAACAGTAAATTGATTAGCGCATTACTTAAATGTTTTTCAAACCTTATAAAAGTGGAGTGAGAGCATTAAACTGAATGTCAAAATTTATTATGATGCAAATTTATTATTATTATGAATTTAAAAACAAATGCAAATTATTTAAGATTATGCAAATTAGGTCAACTATTAAAGCAGACACTGCTTTCCTTGTCTAGCCTTAATTCTTCTGTCCAACAAAAAATATCCTGCAACACTTCCATCAAAGTTGGTTCTCTGTGTTGTGCCAGAAGGTTTTTCTAATCTGAGTCCATCCTTCACATCTACAAATCTACCATTTGTCCATGCATAGAATACTGTTGCCATATATGGTCTGGTGCTCTGGCTGTTCATCTCAAGGTTCTCAACAAAATCCAAAGATGGATATGCAATGTGATCGGTCTTAGCTGGGAATCTCGACTCCAGTCACTTTCTCACTGATGTAATGTGGCTTCCCTCTGTCTTTTCTATAAATATATTCATGGCATCTCCTCTGACGAGCTATTTTCACTGGTGCCCCAACTGTATAAATTTAAGTATGCTACTAGATTGACATATCGGTCCCACCCTTTTACCGTCAAAACAGTTAAATGTAACAGCCTCTTCTACTCCAACAGCTTCTCTCGCACTTCCCAACAGTAGAACTCCTTTCGTATTACTTGCTTCTCTGATAATCTTCAAAACTTTAATTGTAATTTCAATTGACATCTTCTGCTGCCTTGATCCCTGTTCTTTTTATCCTATTTGCTGACATTTTTGCTTACAATGAAACAAAGCAAAAGTTATCATCAATTGATAAAAGGTTAAAAAAATATAAAAATAGTCTTAGTTGGCAATAATAAAGTGACAGATGGCTATGAAAAGTTACTGTTGATTATTTATAGCTAATTTGTTTAAATAATGCACTGACTATTGTTTGCGTCATGTGCCAATAATTGTAAATAAAATAATACACTAAAATAAGTAACCAAGTAATCGTTTTAAGTTCTCTGAATATCAGTGCTTTATCAAACAGCCTCAATCTCATTTTGTAGAAATAAGTAAATTCAAAAGAAATTTATTATTTGCAATATTTTATTGCCATTTGTTTGCTTTTTACAGTTTAAATATATAGGAATCACTAACAGTGATGTAACGGATCCAACGATAGGGCACATATGCCTGGTCCCGGTCAAACACCCGCAAATATCGGATTTGTACTCCAGAGCAAGTATAACCAGATGCTTCAAATTCCATAACAACATGATCAATATCTTTGAGGCGTGTCTTTATCCCACTGTGACTGATCAACTGCAAAAGAAAATGAAAACCAATAATGACATTATTGTCATAGATAAGATGCTTCATTCATAATGGGGGTAACACAGGCAATAAATTAGAACCTCTACATGAAACTTTTAAGAGACTTTTTAGTTTTTGCAAAATTGTTTAAATTTAAAACTGAAGGCTAAACAAAACCATCAGTGATAAATGATTCTTTTTTTTTTTTTTTACAGTTTATCAACCCTTTGCAGGTTATTTAAAGCCAGAAAATATTTTTAGTTTGTAAGAATTTTTTTGAGATAATAATGGTTTAGTGATACAAGTTTTACTAATTAATCCATATCTGTGAGGAGAAGAGGTGGATTCATACTTTATCCAAGGGTATTTGCACATTAACAATTTTTGGATAATAACAATGATTTTACCAGATACAAGCTATTTGATTCATAGTTGGAGGGTGAAGATGAATTCATACCTTTTCCAGTAGTATCTGCACATGACTCCACATAATTGATTCAGGAGTTAAGAATACACACCTGATTATGGTGATCGGCATTTAAATAATCATTTTTGATAGAAATGAGCCTGATTAGCAATGGTATTAGGTTGGTGCAAAAATAATATCGTTTTTTGACGTTAAAAAATACGTCAAAAAACGATATTATTTTTGCACCAACCTAATAAATGTAAGAATGAGGACTGAGACTGAAAGAAGATGTACACAAAATGATACAAATAGAATTTGACAAGTGATGATGAACTCACTCGAATATTTGCAGTCAAAAAAGAGGAACCTGGAAACTTCTTGATTTTCCACACAATCTGTTTGTTAGAAGTTTTAAATTCTACAATCTGGTCAGGTCCATTTAGCTGCTGGCTGATTCTGAAGAACAAAAAAAGATTAAAAAACAAGAAAAAAAAAATATTGTCAGTGTAAAGAGATTTGAAGGTGGAAACAAAATAAGACATCAAATTCTTCTTCAGCTCAATCTAATGCTTACCCAGTGACTGTTCCAGGAACAGGTATTCTTAGAATTACATTGACTGCTTCAGTGTTCTCAGGAATATGGCTATGCAGCTGTAGTGAGAGGCTGGTATCAGTTGAACTGCAGAAAGAAAATGAATCAGATGTTAGCATATTGAATTGAAAAAAAAAAAAAAAAAGATTTATTCTTGTTGGTAAAATTAAATTTAGGAACCACCACAGATTCACTAAAAAATGAGCATACCATGATGAAAAAATGCCCCAAACTTAATAAAAACAAAGTTTTATCATCAAAATCTTTGTTATTATTTAAGATTAAAGATCAAAGGATTTTTTGATCCTTTTTAGAATGTTAAAAATTTTGATTAAAAATTTGTTTTTTCTTGTGTCAGCAGAAGGTGGGGGAGTACCAAAGATTAAAACTTTAGCATCTTTTTTGTGGTGAAAAACACACTGATTTGGAAATTCTTGCAAAAATCAAATAATTGTTGGATTTAAATGAACATTCAGGACTTATTCACAAATTAATTATTTTAGAAATGTTTCTGTTTTAGAAAATCTTAGTAAAAACTTTTTTTATTTACTTCTGTTATCACCCCACTCTTATGTAAATTTAGGAAATTTTGAGAAATTAATTTTTGCACCACTTAATGTTTCTATTAGTTATATATACAGAACTCCTTGGAGAATTTAAAACATCAATATTTTTTTGTAAAACAGGAACCCCAGTTACTAAATATCTGCACTAAATTATAAAATAAAAAATGCAATAAAATTAAGATATTATTTTATTAGAAAAACTTTTAATTACTGGATAGTTACAAATTATATAAAAAAGGTGTTCACATTATATTCCTCAAGTAATTTGTATGATATGTCCGCCATAGAAAAAAATTAGATAAACTTGCACCTTTTGGTCAAGGTTTCAACAACAATAAACACCTACCTGCAATATTTTAAACTAAGTAAGTAATATTTTTCAAATCAGGTTAATTAAACTTTAAATCAGCTAATATTCCTCAAATAAAGTTTCAGAAAAGTATAACTTGTTTTGGGAGGTGTTAGATTCAAACTGAAACTTACAATTTTAGTTAGAAATAAATCCAAAAGATACAGACCCAAAAAACATCCTGTAGCGAAAGAAAAATGAATAAATAAAAATAAACAAAATAACAAGGAAACCAAAATTTCACCATCTCTAAAAACAAATGTATATTCAGAATCACTAGGCTATGAAGTCATATTTTGACAACCAATCAGAAATCGTACCAGACAGAATATGAACATGATAGTCAAACAAGCGAATCAGAAACAACCAAGATATAAGATCACTGATCATCAACCTATCAGAAACCAAGCAGCAGTTTTAACGCAGATCTCTCTCTCTCTCTCTCTCTATATATATATATATATATATATATAAGAAAATGGAAAGTCAACTTGAATCATTCAATTAGTTTTATTCATTATCCAATGTGAGAAGTAAGTTCCACTCAAGCAGCTTCTTCCACAAACAACTGCCCTGTGGAACTGACTCCCAATAGGTTGTTTCCCTGATCACTACAGAGGTAACCATTATCTTCCACTCCTGTAGACACAAATGGCCTCCAAACTTAACCCCCTATCTTAAGTGTCCCCCAAGCCTTGTAAAGGGTGAACCTTGCTATAAAAATAACCCCAAAAAACATAGGACTATGTGGACATTTAAGTTTCTAGAGATAGGAGGAGGTAGGTATTGTGTGAGACTATGTGAGTCATGGATATATTGTATATCAGCTCTGGGTAGGGTTACAATGTGCGCAACAATGGATAATAAATGAAATTCCTTTTTGATTTTTTGTTAAATTTTCATCCTGACTGTACTTGCCAATTTTAAAATAAGAATTTTCAAATTTTTCACATTTATCAGTCTTTCTTAAATGCACTGAAATTAAAATTTATGTCCTTGTCCATCAAATATGCTTACGAAATGTTTCAAGAAGTAATGGCTTTTCTTAAGTCAGTCACATAACATATTTAATGAGATTTTCTATATATTCATTGTGATGGGTAAACTGTTAGAAAAATAAGAATTACATACCTTGACTCCTGTTCCCTTTCATACACCTGTAACCGGAAAGGTGGCTTCAGAGGTGGGTCAGAAGCAAGTCTGTAGGTCATAGCCGAAAACTGCAAATAGGAAAACATTGATAACTGATGCTATCTCTCTGATTGATTGTGTGATTAAACAACTGCAGTCAGGATAATAGTCATTGTAAAATCCATGATCCTTTCATTAGCTGCATAGGTTTTGAAATCAGAATTATTCTTCTCTTAGAATGGTTGCCAACCAAAGCTAAAGAGCCCCGTCTACCTTACTATTCAACACATAGCCAGGGGGGGGGTAATGGATTCATACCTTTCCCAAGAGTACTTGCACAAAAGCGAATGTAACAATCTTGAGTGGAATTTGAACTTGACTCTCTGATTTCTTGTGCCAAGCTGCTAACCATTGCACCACCCACACATCCAAATCTCAATGATAATTATGGTTCATAGAAGCAATAGTAAAAGATAATTGTAGGTGATCCTGGTAGAATAACAAATTGGCATTTATTAATTTAACTAATTATAAAAAAAACATTCATTATTGTAACAAAGTTTGTTTTTCTTCTATACAAATGGTTCCTTGAACCTTTTTAAGTCATGGATCCCTATAAGAAGTAGCACTTTATAGTCAGATAGACAGACAAGCAGGTACTCACAGTATGATTGGTTTTTCACAACTTGTAATTACATTTCTCCATATTGCACCCTCATGCACACTGAACACACATTGCTTTTCAGCCAGTCATGCTTGAAAGAAATTGTGGTCAATTAACCCTAACCAGTATAATCAAGCTGTGATAAACAATGGTAAATAAGAATTATCACTTGCTCTTATGGAGTGGCAAAAGATGGTAGTTGTGCAGGGAATGATGAGACATGTTTAAATGGTAAACATGGACCCAACAGTAAGTCAAGAGACACCTAGTGGTCAGCACTGTAAATAGTGTCTGAGTGTGTTTTCTTTCAAGCAGTGGCAACATGCGTTTTCTTTTATTTATTTCAATGGGAAACTATTGATTGGGACAAGAGCTGTATAATGAATATAAATGTTAGTTTTCATCTGATCCTCATGGACCCCCCTGAAACCTATTCATGGACCCCCTAGTGGTCCATAAACCCCAGGTTAAGAAGACTTCATGATTAGACTTTTGACAGTACTTTTTGCAAATCACAGAAACAAACTTTATTCACTCTTTGCAAAACACTGGAAGTACATTTCAAATATTGTTTGGACAACACCTTGTTTATGCATTTGATGCTAAAAGCACAACATTTTAGCCAACCTGTTCTTCAGTCTTCATCAGCTGTATAAATACAGAAGAGGACAAAACTTCAGAAAAGAGTGACAGAAAAACAAAGTCACTAATACATCTGTCTATATTTCTGAGATGAGGTATTGTAACTATTTACACTATTTACAACAGTAAAGATGAGGACAACAGTCCAAACAATGTAAATAATGTATAAAGTCACTTCTGTCCGCCTTGTCTTCAATGTCTCCTGAGTGTCAAATTTTCTAAGCCTTCTTTCTTCGTGATGTATCCTAGAAATTTTAACTTTCTTGTCCTGATGCTAAGTATCCTTTTTGTATCCATTTCTTTAAAACTTTATTGTTGCTTGCATGTTCAGTTCATGGAATCCTTCAGTAGAACCACATTTCTGTTGCCTTATCTCTCCTTCATCTGGGAGGAGATTATCTAGCATTCACTGCCATATAGTATGGTTGTTACTTATATCATTTACATTATTCGGACTGTTATCCTCATCTTCATTGCCATATTCACAATTGTACACTCTGGACTTGTTCAGGGGATTGTAATTTTGAACTGAACCCTTTATTTCGCCCACCAGGGTAGATTGTTCTAGTTCCACATGCCACGCCTCTTCCAGATGTCTCAGTTATTTCCCTTTAACTCAACTCTCCAAGGTTTTTGGTTCACCAGTTGTAGCCAGATATTGAATTTACAAGTTTTTGGATCTAGTGACTGGATCTAACCAACACCTCTGTGTCTTTGAGGACATCTGTGTATGAATTTTGGGGACTTATAAACATAATGTCTCAGCAACCACTTTTTTTTACCAGTGCTCATATTACAATTTTTCTGTTATTATTTCATTTTTTTCTCAGAGCCTATATTGCAATTTTTTTGTTGTTATTCATTGCTTTTCTATAGCACTCCTTATCTCTGGTTCCTATATTGTATTCATTTCTGTGATTGGCTGGCTAAGGAGATTTTTGTGGCCTAGGATATGTGCTGATTCCTTAATGGGTTCAGTCCAAAATTCCAATCACCTGAAGTAGGCCAAAGTGTACAATGGTCAAAATGTTGTAAATATGGCAATGAAGATGAGTATAACAGTCTGAATACTGTAAATAATCATAATACCTCATCTCAGAGATATAGACAGATAATGAATGGTTCCTGTTTTTGTTTAGCAACATATCAACCTCTATGGATTATCTAATGCCTAAATCTAAATATTTTGCATGCACTTTTTTTTTTTTAGATAATAATGGTTTAGTGATACAAGTTATTAACTAATTAATCCATAGCTAGGAGAGAAGAGGTGGAGTCATGCTTCTCCCAAGGGTATTTCTGCCTAAGTGAATATAATGAATCCAACTGCAATAGGAACTTGGCTCCCTGATTAAGAATTCCAAGTCTTTATCCATTACTCCACCCACACATCCAAGCTTACAGCACCTGGTATTCCCAAGTGGTTACTCATCTAGGTACTGACCAGGCTCAATGTTGCTTAACTTCAGGGATCATACAAGAACCAGTGTTTCAACATGATGTGGCCATAAGCCTGCCATATAGTAGGTCTAATATTAAATAATAGTTCAGTACTTTTTTCTTTGTTTCTAATGAAATTTTGTTGTTTCTTAATATTTTGCTTAGCTTTTGGAAGGCATCTTTCACTATCCAAATACTGCCTTCAGATTTCAGTGTCGCATTTTCTATCCTCTGTTAAAACACTTACTATATATTTAAATTGTTGTACTAGTTTAATTTCGGTATTTGTAATTCGCATGTTGGGTTGTTTCTTTTGTTGACAATGATACATTATGTCTTTTACAACTGATGTTTAGTCTTTCTTCTCACTTTTATTCACTACCTTCTCTAGGAGTTCCTATAGTTTCCTTTCTGTGTTTGTTATCAACACTGTGTTATCTAATGTTGTTCACATTGTGGTCACTAATAATGAAACCTTGTAGGATTTCTAATTCTTTCAGGATTGCTAAACATCCAAAGTTATCAAATTCAGAGTTCTTACAATCCTTATTTCTACAAAAAAAAAAAGTTGATAGAAAAAAGTCACTACTATATATACAAACCAGATCAATCTATTTCAGCAACACCTGACAAAAGCATGCCTCCCTTGGACCCAGGCAATCCCAATCCAAACACTTTCTTTGCTAATTACACTTAACCATGGCCAATTATTCTACAGTACTGAAAGCTAGACAAGTAAGATATGTTCAAACTGCTGTTAGGTTTTTACACATTTAAGGATTTGGTTTGCAAACTGCTAAATTATAATTCAAACCTTAGTTTAAAACAGAAACAAATAACTATCACCCAATATATAAACTAATAGCAGTCGATTGAAAAAATTTCAGACTATGTGATCTGCCAGATTGGAGAAGTATGACCTTTATTTCAAGCAATACAAAGAAAACTTATTCTGAAGTTTAGTAGTTATATGATTATAAACCCATTTAAGTGCATTTGTGTGTAAAGAGAAATTAGCAAATCAGAGATATTCACATTTTGTCTTCTGAAGGAAGAGCTGTTCCCAATCTCTTTTGACATATGACTCTTAAAACAATGAAATCTTAAGACACATTGGGATAGCGAACATTTCCTTCCAAAATCTAAGCAAAGTATTAAGAAACAGAAAAATTTTGTTTGAAACAAAGGAAAGTGTACTGAATTGTTATATAATATCATTCCTCTTATGAAGTAGTGAATGCTATATCAGTCCTCCTATGTGGCAGTGAATCCTCACAGATGAAGAAACGATTTGAAGCAACAGAAATGTGATTCTACAGAAGGATGCTGAGAATGCCATGGACCGAACATGTGAGCAATGATGAAGTTTTAGAGAAAATAGAAACAAAAAGGACATTTAAGCTTAATATTAGGAAAAGACAGTTGAAATTTCTAGGTCACATAATGAAAAAAGAGGGCTTGGAAATTTGATACTCACAGGACAGATTGAAGGCAAGAGTGACAGAGGAAAACAATGTATAACCTACCTAGTGAATTTGAGTAAATAGATGGCGGAGCAAGGTTTAGGAAAGATAACCAAAAGACAACAAAGGACACTAAATTGTGGAGAGCCATGATTACCAATGTCCTGAAGGGGGATGGCACATAGAAGAATAAGTCAAAAATTAATAACATCTTTGATGAATTGACTATTTCATGTTTGCTGTGAGTAATACTACTAATATGAAGGTAAATAAGAAAAGAAATTAATTACCTCTCCAATAGGAGGATGAACAACCAGACATCGTGAATCATTAAAGTCTTCTTTGCGTACACACTGATGGAAACTGCATTGCTCCATTGTAACATGGCTACCAAAATCTGTAAGTACCACAGAAAATCACAAGTGAATAAAAGAAAGTTTTGATTCAATAGCAAATGGGCATCACTCAACCAAACAAATCAACAATAATCAATCTAATGTAGTGCTTGTCTTTACAGTAATAATTATATATATATATATATATATATATATATATATATATAGATTGATTGATTATGGATAGGAATCCAACAAAATGATAGGATAAAGAACAAGTAGGAAACAGATCTTAATCTAACATGATTGACTTTATTAAAGCTTCATCAGAGATCAAGTTAGAAATGAAAAAATGATAAAAAGCAACGAGATGCAGATTATTGGTATGTTGTGTTTGGCTATTTCTTATTGGTTAGATACATGTCACATGTAATGAAGTAACAGATAATATTCAAATATGTGTAGCAAACATTCTAAACGTTAGAAAAAGTTAGTAAGATGAATTTAAGTTATCTCTTCCAAATTCATAAAAATCAATATATATATATATATATATATATATATAAAATACAGATATATACTTTAATGAAATATCTAACCAAACAAAACTTTTCAAAGCATCCTGAATGTCTCACTAACCTTTACACATTTTAGCATCCAGAATGTTTACTTGTGTGACACTATTTGGGTTGCTGGTAATTAATAATCAAAATGTCGATTTGAAAACAAGATAATAATGAATAACTTAGCATAAAAGTGTTAACCAATACCGAGAAAATAAAAGTGTTAACCAATACCGAGAAAATAAAAGTGTTAACCAATACCGAGAAAATAAAAGTGTTAACCAATACCGAGAAAATAAAAGTGTTAACCAATACCGAGAAAATAAAAGTGTTAACCAATACCGAGAAAATAAAAGTGTTAACCAATACCGAGAAAATAAAAGTGTTAACCAATACCGAGAAAATAAAAGTGTTAACCAATACCGAGAAAATAGGCTGATAGTAAGAATTGTTCCCGGAGAATTGAAATATGTACAATGGACCAAATGACCGCTTGAAAGCGATTCTCAGTTTGTGCGAACAAATCAGCTGTTGACAGCCGGTGACAACTAATGCCTGAATCTGACAAGAGAAGAATTGAATTAAAGGTAAATGAATCCATTTTGTGAGATATCAGAATGAAAAAAAAAATGAATTAAACATCTGCAGGTGAGTACTAAAAATTTTCCTGTGAAAGTGTCTCTTGGGTCAGAGGTGAGAGAGTCAAATGTGGTGTCAATTAACTTATGAGAAAAGTACATTTAAAAACATATTTTTTTTTATCAATCTCCAACCAAATGTTGGAGGTGACAGGTGCAGAAAAACAATCAAGGAAGGAAGACAGGTAGTTTGCACCTACTGAAGGGTAGCAGGCACAGAGGAGGCATTAAGGAGGTTAAAGGAGCTACTCATGCTCTCTGGGGAGCAATAGTGAGAGATGATACTAAGAGAAGGTGAAGGCAGTCGGTGGAGTGATGTCTGCAACCCCCACCAGAGAGGGAGAAATCCCCAAAATTATGAAATTAATTTAATTTCTCAAAGACCAAAAATAATAAACTTTTGTTGGAAATCTGGGAATTTGCTGAAACTCAGCCAACTTTCTAGCTGGAGTCCATAAAAATGAATGCATGAAAGCCATTCTGACAGTTGAGAAAGTTGAGCTTCAGTTGAGTTCCGAGAGACAGCCAGAGAGCTGAGAAGAGAAGCAATGGAGGTTGCTGAGAGCTTCCACACTTCCTGCCAAGCATAAGAACCTCCGACTTCAGCCCTGAGCCAAACTTACCTAAACAGTAAAACAAATTTTGATAACTCTGCAAGCCAAAAACTTACCAACTTACCCAAGTGTTACGTCCAATTTAAGAATCGGTTGGGTCAACAAACACCTGTATGCGAACACAACTACTAACGAACCCTTGTATGCAGAATTGATATAAAAATAGTAATTATTTTTTATATATATTTCGAGTGCTGTTTTTTTTCCAATTTTATTGTACAACTTTGCTTGACTCGTACCAGCCCAACACAAAGATAACTGCGACGAATCGATCTTGGCCTCCTTATAATCAAAATAATCATAACGTGGGGTAAGGCAGGTCAGGATCGAAGAGATCACTCCCTTGATCAAACCAGGATCAAGTTGAAGTGTTGCATTTGTTGCCGTGAACCAAGATTAACTCCAGACTGACAGCAATGAATGTTACACTTACATTTATTTGAAGATTATCTGTTACTTCATCAAACCCAGAATTTTGTAAAACTAGTATATGTTCTAATAAATTCTTGTATATAACAGTATTAACTCTATTATGTAAGCATACAAGAGATGACATACCCAGACTTGAAAACATGCCGAAAACCATCATACTATCTCCACCAAACTTGACTGTCTTCTTGCTGCACTGTGAACTCAACCTTTTGCCAATTCATCTTCTTACATACTGTTTTTGATCAGAATCAAATGTATTAATTTACTTTCATCACTGAAGAATATGCTAGGCCACTGTTCTTCTGACCATAACATGTGCAAATTCCAGTTTTACTGCTTTGTTTTTTTTGCTTATGTGCGGCTTCTTCTGTGACCACCTTGCATAAAGAACTATTTCTTGCAAGCATCTAGACAGTTTGTCGAGACATAATAATGTCATTTGAAATTTCTTGTGAAATTTCTGCTGCAGTTTGAGAATGATCCTTCAATGCTAGGCATTGAATGATTCTGTTTTCACTGGCCGTAGTTTTCCTTGTTCTACCCACCTTATTTGGACTGGTCAAGTGACCAGTGTTTTTGTACAGTTTCAGAATTTGACTCACAATGCTTTTTGGACACTTCACCTGTTCAGCAATCTGGTCAATTGTGTGAATTTTTTTTCGCAGTTTGACATCAGCTCTTAGAGACTTGTCAACTTTTTGTCAGTTCGCCATGCTGGAAAATGACACCATCATGATAAATGATTTATCTTAACCTCACTTATCAGAAATTCGGATTGCGTGCATTATTCTTGCATATTTCCCAATTTGTTCTTTAATTTTGGACCCGAGATATTTAAGTAAAGAATTAAATGAATCATAGCTTTCTCTGTAGAATTCCAAATAACTTAGATTTAAAGCACAACTGAACTGCCATTTGTCTGCATTTAGTGAAAATTTCAGAAAAATTGAACTTATGTATTTTTTGAGACATCAAAATTTTAATTTTTGTTCCTTAATTTTGGATGCTACTGTTTTTTCAATCATCAAACTGGTATGTCTTCTGATTGCAAAAGTGTGAAACCCAGGGTTACAAACACATATCCATACAACTGTATGTATATATATATTTCACTTGCTCCATATGTGGCCTTCTTTGTAAATCACTAGCGGGTCTTAAATGCCACTTAAGATTATTGCACAAACTTTCATAACTGAATCAATAAACTGTCAGATCCTCATATGTTGAAACCGACAGGAGAGTCCATTTTTCCATTATTATTTTATATATATATATATATATATATATATATATATATATACACACACACATATATACAAACTCCAGAGTTTTGTAGAGAAACCTTTTTGTAATCATTCGGCCAACTCATCAGAAGGTTTCATAAAGACATAAGTATGACCTCAAGAATTAAAGTGTTAAGCATTTACTATTCAAATTTACTATTCGTAATTATAACTCTATATAAGTTGACAATTCAATATTTACCTTATTAAATAACATATTCACAATTGTTTTGGATAATTACTGACATTCAAATGATATATAAAAGTGCATATTTAAGCTACTCTAGATTTTTTTATTATTAATAATTTATGATTATATAAAATAGTTATAGATATAATATAAAAATTATGAGTAGGTGCTGAAAAATTTTCAGCCCAACCGAGACCCTCCTCTACCACCACCACCACCACCACCACCACCTTCCAATAAAAATGATTTAGAGTAGTAGTGAGAGTTGAGAACTTTTCAGCCCTCCCTTGTAAGAACAGAATTTACATTTAGAAAATAAGTGGATGAACAAATGTAGGTTGAATAGTTAGACAATGGACTTGTAAAAAAAAGCAATTAACTTTGTTTTATATCACCTTTTGGATGGCTCTGTTCTCTGAGAGTAAGGTCTTCATTGAGGGCTAATTTGATTACAGGATTGCCACTAAGAAAACTCTTGACATTGATGTTTCCTGTGACATTCATACGGGATACAAGACCCTGGATGAATAAATAGAAGAAAAACATTAAATTCACAAAGAGAAGATTTGATTCAGTCAAGAGCACAAAATATTAAAAATACCAAAATATACAAATATAACCAATTATTAAATTTGTTGAAATTATGCATAAAAAATTCCCACACATTATAATTGCAAATTGTAATTGAAATAAAGATAAGATAGAAGAATTTTGAATAAGAAAAATTTTTGATTCTCATCAACCTGTTAATAAATTTGCTGTCAGACCTGTTATGTGTAACATCTTACTTAAGATGGTTCATAATAATCTCCTGGAGAGTGACTCAGTGTGCTTTCTTGGTCTAATGCTTTCCACTGGCATGAAGTGGAATGATTATATTGAATCAATTGCTAGATCTGCTGCTAGGAAAGTTGGTTCACTGTATCATGCTAGACAATTTTTCTTGCCAGAATCTATCTTACACCTTTATAAGTCTACTATTCATCTATGCATTGAATATTGCTGCCACACCTGGTCTGGTGCTTCTGCTATGCAGAGATTCTTCATAAAATACAAAGAAGAATGTACAATGTTATTGGTCCTGACCTGGCATCTTGGCTTCAAAACACTTTTCCACTGCCATAATGTAGCCTCCTTGTGCCTTTTCTATAAATATTTTCATGGTATTTTTTCTGGTGAGCTTTCCTCTTTGGTACCTTGACTTTATGAATTTAAGTGCAGTACTAGATTAGCAGCTAGGTCTCATCCTTTTACAGTTGAAATTGCTACATTGAACCATAAGTTCTATGCTAATAGTTTGGAATTTGTGGAACTCTCTTCTGGCTTCTTACTTTCCAGTCAAATTTGATCTTCAAAAATTTAAATTCAGTATCAATTGTCATATTCTGTCTCTTAATTCCTGTTAATAATATTTTTTCTAAAATTCTTTCATACTCAGTATCCCCTTAGTGGCTTTATCATCTTCCTTGGGGTGAAATGATTAAAAAAAACATAATACAAATATAACTTATTCTGAAGTGAGGTGGTTAGATACACCTATTTAAGTACATTTGTGTTTAAAGAGAAACTAACAAATTAGAAATATTTATACACTTTGTCTTTCATATAATTAAAAATCACGATTCGTAAATTCATACGATTTAAATCTTGTCTTTTTAAAGTCCCTACACACATATAAAATCAATATTCACTTACATCAGCATTAACAACAGCAACCATCTTTTCAATGACATCCACAAAGATTTCATTTTTACGGTTTTCCTGCACAAGAAAAAAAATGATTGAAAGTAGATTTTTTTTTAAAAAAATCATACAAAAAATAAATCCTTGAACAGATTAAGAGATAGATCTAGTTTGAAATAATTATTATATATGGCCAGATCCTCTAGTTTTCTGCTATGACAGCCAACCAATCCCTATCACCTGCTTTAGGCACATTTTGTGTTTTTTCAATACCCACAGAGCCCACCTGTGGTTTATTCTGCAACTATGCAAGGCGACCCTTAGTTATGGTTTCTGAGAGAGAGAGAGCATATAATCTGGTATGGTGAGAAATTTAAACAAGGTCAGTACACTCAAACTCTCTGTCATGATGATTTTGTGATAGCACAAGCATCAACAGCTTCTGAACAGTATCATCTATCCCAATTTTGCACACAGAACTTGGGTCAACCTGGTGGTCGTATAGTTTACAGGCCCTTTCCAATGGTACCGCACACTGGGATCATCTCCCCAGACTGATAACGTCAAGAAGTCACCACCTTCCTGACAAATCAACTAGAGTTAAATTTGAACCTGGATCTCAAAATTGGAAAGCAAATTTTTAAATCTCTCACCTACATACCTATATATATATATATATATATATATATGTAGGATTGGTGTATATGGAATAAATTCCAATAACCAAAAATACTATTCTTAAAAGAGTGCTCAATACAGAATAGAGCAAATATAATTTATTCGAAAATTATAATATAAATATGTTATAAAATCACTACAAAAATAGCCATTTTGTTTCAACACTTCTGGTATCTTATCAAGTGATGGTGTTGAATGTAGAATAAAGAGTTTTAAAAGGTTCAAATCAACCAAACACCCCTCGATAGGGGAAACACTGTTACATCAACTACAATGACCAATCAAAATACAAGTATAGGAGAATTCAAAAAAACTTGACAATGAACCTTGATTATAATTATTAATGCCTTAATGTTAGACTAAAATAGAAAATCATTCGAACTGATTAATATTAAATTTTACTAAAAAAACTGAAAATTACCAATTTTAAATTTAATCTGTATTAAGTTTAAAATATTATAAAATTATTTAAAGAAGAAACTGAGAAAAAAATACATATATTTTATTGTTTATTTTGTTTAAATTGAAAAGCCAAAATTTCAGAATAAACATTAATATAATGGGGATGTAAATCATTGTCACAACTTAGATACATTTGAAATGATGATATGGGCAGGGGAGAACAAAATATTGCAAATGACAATACATACAGTCAGATTATAATATATTAGGTTGGTGCAAAAATAATGACGTAATAATGTTGTTTTTTGACGTTAAAAAATACGTAAAAAAACGACATTATTACGTCACTATTTTTGCACCAACCTAATACAAAGGTGTAGACATATTTAGATATATAAACAAGCAAAAGCATAAATGAAACAAGAAATAGATGTCCACAACCTCCCACAAAAAAATATAAAATCAGACAAAATATACATACAATGAAAGGCATATATAAGCAATCATACACACATACATTAATAAAGACAGAGGCATATACATACCAACAAAGATTTAAGTTTGAAAGTATTAGTAAATGAATGCAAACAGACTATTAAAATATTACTTACATGGGCAAAGATATATAGATAAAAAGAAGGTTCAGTAGATAATATTTAAGAGGGGTAGACTAGGAAAACAAATATTCGGCAATGAACAACGAAGGAAAAAAAAAGACAATTAAATATATAGAAATAAACAGAAAAAATAAAGACATACAGATACACACACGTAAAAAAAAAAAAAAAACAAAGAAAAAACACCAAATTCAAATGTCCAGGCAAAATTTAACACTTAAAATAAAACCAGCTAATATATAAAAAAGAAAGCTCATTAACACAAATATATACAAATACCCCGTATATACTTATATACACAAGTACACATACACGAGTACAAACAACATATATAAATATATACATATGTATGTGTACACACATGCATCCATAGAAATAGATACATATATAAATATACATACATATATATATATCTTGTGACCCCGACCATGGCATAAGAAATGGTTCAATTCCTAACATTACACATACACCTGACCATATTCCTGTATTATCTACCAAACAATAAACTTTGTTTCACTCTTATTCTCGTTATTCCTTTCTCTTGCTACCATACACTTAATATAACAACACTATGCGCATATACACACATCCACAATCTTTATGTTCCTGATTACCACTTCCACTTGATCTAGGACAATAGTGCAATATTTCAGGGGGAATTTTAGGAGGTTTATCAAGTCTTTCTTGCTAAGTTTGTTGTTATGCATTATTTCATTCATCAAGAAAATTTAGGAGAATTATTATATCTGAAATAAACTCTTTCATCATCTTTTCAGCATATTTTTAGGCTGATTTTATTACATTGGTTAATAAAGTGTAGCTCATTTCAAACTCCTAACAGTAACTGCTTTTATGAAATTCTACCTAGGATATATCTTCTCTAGAACTGCTAAACTTCCTAAAAGATTTTCATATTGGTAAACTTTCTAAAGATCATTTCTTTCCTTAAAGAAAAAGTTTTAAAAATGAACTTTGTAAAGTTTACCAATTGTAATTATGACAGAAAAGAACTTAGTCAGAAATTGGAAAAATCTGCTTTATATATATATATATATATATATATATATATATATATATATATATATATACACACACACACACACACATACGTGTGTGTGTGTGATGGATAAATTGTCTAAATCATGTAAAAATAAAAAAGCACTGACATCTCATTTTGACAAATTAAACAATCTTGAAATACTAAAGAGTAAATTTATTCAATAAAATCGCCATTGGATTCAACCATGTTCTCCAGAGGACTTGGGAATTTCCTACAACTCTTCCTTATTTAAGTTAGTGAATGTTGCCATAATCCTTGCCTTCAGTTCATCTTTGGTGTTACAAGGAATTTTGTTGGTCTCTCACTCAACTGCACCATGAACATAATAATCAAGGGGGTTGCAGTCTGGGTGTTAGGTGGCCGGATGGTGAGATGATATGGTCACAGAAATTGTCTGAGAGCATGACTGGGTTCTCCTGCTTTTGTGGCATGGTGCAGAGTCCTGTTGCCAGATACAGGCTTTTCCAGCAGCCACCCTCTTGACCCACAGCAGTATTACCTCCTCAAAGTACTTGATGTAGGTGTCTGTGTTGAGGCCCAGTGGTAAGATGAATGGAGGCATAATACTGTCATGACTAGTGATCACTCCAATACACCTTCGTAATTACTATTAGAGCCATCCAACTCTTTCTGAATCCTCTGTATTGTTCTCATATTGACACCCAAATACTCTGAAATCTTTGTATTGGAGCTTCCAATGTGAATGTCAAGCATTATAGCATGTTGTTTCTAAATTCCTGGCAGAGTGAATTGTATCATGGTACTCTTTTTCTCACAGATGGTGGCCAACTGTGTCTACTATACTGTGCAGTCAACAAAATCAACAGCATACAACACATATGCGTGAAATTAAAAATATAAGATGCGGACAATTTACAAATTGCACCCTGTATATATATATATATATATATATATATATATATATATATATTCTTTTACGACCCTCTCCCATCCTCATACTATATCGATAGCGGAGGTAGAGGATGATCGCAACCTGTTTTTTTTTTTTAACATTTATTCAATTTTCGTAAAATATAATTCTTTTCTAAGGGTCTCTTTCCGATTGATCAGACACGGCTGAACAGAATCGATTAAGGAACAAACACGATAGGCGACAAATGACGATGGAGACAAGGAATATAAATTTATTAACAAATGTAAGAACATGGGAAAAAATGGGCAGAACAAAAATAACAATGTGTCAAGAATAAACATTTAAACATTGTGGATAAAATAGTGGGAGGGGAACATCCTCTTAGAAAGGCAAAACACAAATCAATGTATGGCCTTGTGCCACACTTGCATGAATTTATAAAAACATCAACATTTTAAGACAAGTAGAAAGAAACATGTAATAAAAAGGATCTCATGCTAGATTTGCATGAAAGTACAAACATGAAAAAGAAGTACATTTAAACAAAATGAAACATAAGAAAAACAATGAACTTGTAATAAAAGTTCTTTTCCACTAATGTCTCTTATATCTACTTCTTTTTTTAATCTCTTTCTTTTAAGTAAAAAGTTATAATTCTTTTTATAAGTATCTCCTTTTGAGGTCTTCTCTTACTTTCTCTTTTCTCTTTTCATCCTGTCTAGGGGTTTGGGTGACGATTAAGTTGAAACTGTTTTCTTTCTTTTTTTCCTTCATCTTGGTGTGGCAGCATTCTCCTTTGAGATCTTTTCTTCCTTTCTTTCCTTTTCCCATGAGTATCTCTCCTTTTGAGATCTTTTCTCGCTTTCTTCTTTTCTTTTTCTATAAGCATCTGGTCTCAGGATTTGGGTGACGGATAAGTTGAATCTGTCTTCTATCTCTCTTTCATCCTGATATAGCGGCATTCCGCATACGTCAGAGTTTATTTCCCAGAATCCAAACATTTCTTTTGCGTTCATTGCACTGGCGATCAGTTGTCTGTTCAGTTTGAAGAGAGACTTTTCTTTTTCTGCATAACCAACCAAAACTTTTGTGTCCATAGCAAACAAGTCCGTCTCGCCCAAAGGCCCGGACAAGACTAACTTTTTTGTTTCACTATTTGTTTCTTATTTCTTTCTTGTCATGTGGTCAATTTTCAAATACAAACTTTTTCCCATCGCAGGCAAAATGAGGTCATTGACCCCCTCTCTCATCTGTGGGATCAGAAAGAGTTTACTTTAAAGTGTTTCAACTTTTCCTATCTGGAATCTCTCTGTAAATCATGCTATCAACACGTTGACCAAAAGAGAAAGAAAGGGTACATTCAGGATAATCTTTGTTGCCACTAATTCTACCTTATCTCTGGGTTTCCTATCCTTATATTTTCTGCTAGTACTAGGTTCTTTATTTTAGAATGCTTCTAAAATATAAGCAATGGTAGTTTTTATAATAAATTTAGGTGGGGGTTACAAACTGAATCGACCAACGAAATGCCTGTACAAGATGCTGTGGACCCCAATCATTTCCAAAAGAAAAGGAACCCAGGAAAATTGCCGGACGACCAAAATATTGTTTTAGCATAAGAATTCTGCTTCGGCAAATTAGAACTGTGTGTGGAGATATCAACTCAACTGACACCTAAGTTGATTTCTTGGCTTGATCTTTTTATATATATGTATGTATGTATTTGCTCATACCTTCTGCTCTTTCATGATCCCTTTCCCTTTTGTTAAACAAATTTTCTTTTTCTTTCTTTACCTGTTTATGTATTTATAAATAAATGTTTTATTTTGAAATCCATCATCTTGCGTCTTGTTTTTCACTGACTCCCATGTGTTGCTTCCATCCCTGAGTGAAGACTGAGAAAAGATCCCACATTTTCCTTTTTTTAAAACCCGTGGTTCACCTATATGCTACAAGTTCGTAACATATATATATATATATATATATATAAAATAACATTTGCTATGTTTTTAGGAAAAAAAATAACAATCTTTTGCCAATGATGTGGATGATTTGCTCACCTGTTCAGCAGCAGTTCGGACCACAGGTTTGCTTGAGGCAGAACTTGGAGCCACTCTGGTTTCAATTCCAAACTGTTAAATAGAATACATAAAAATATACTCCAGATTACACACACACACATTATATATATATATATATATATATATATATATATATATATATATAATGAAATGGACTAAGTCCTACAATTATTTAACATATTTTCTGTTTATATCCTGTTTTAATAGATACAATTTATATAAGTAAATGCTCTGTTTTTTTAATCAAACAGTATTAATTTCATTTACGGGCATAAATGTTCAAGAAATTTCATAGAACATTCAGGCCTTTAAATGTAATTAATACTGTTTAATTAAAAGACAGAGCATTTACTTAAATAAATTTTATCTATTAAAATAACATATAAACAGAAAATATATTTAATATATGTATGTATATATATATATATATATATATATAAAAATTAAACTTATAATAAAATGTAATATTATAATTTGAATAAAATGTTTTTCCTCTTTCCAGATTTTGATAGAAATATCTACTCTATAAATACTAAAGTTTATAATTTTTATAATAAAAAAAATGTAACCTATTGTTGGTTCCCAAATAACTTATCTTACCAGTCTTGATGCTATTTCCTCTGCTGGGGAACGATTAGCCAGCACCAAGACAGGATCAGACTGGATGTATGGCTTGATTTTGTCTGTGGTTGCTAGTTGAATGTAACCAAATTCCTGAAAGAGAGTTCATAAAAATACAGATGTTTGGATCCAAGTATGAACTAACATAAACCGCTGAAGCCGTTACAATATACTTTAGCTTAGATTAATATAATTACAATTTCCCACAAGCTGTCTTTTGTCTAGTTCTAATCAAAGAGGGAAAATAAAATCAGAAAGAATAAATTTGGTTCAATAAGACTTTATTCTTGGTGAGGTTTGAAACACACATCAAAACTACAACCATAAAATATTTTTATCGAAGGTAGTGTCTACATTTTATGGAAGAGAACAGACCAAGCAAAATTAAAAATTGCTGGCTAAGTTGAAAAAATTGTAAATGTATCTAGTGAAGCAAGACTTTATATTAAGCGAATACAAAAGATTTTATCAGAATATTAGGGAAATCTTAGAAGTTTCTTTGACATATACTCAGCTCTTCAGTCAGTCTGGTATGTCCTTTACAAATCTTAAGATAGATTCTGAAACCAGAAAAATGTTGATTGAATGGTGCCTTGTTTGCTTTTTTTTGTATGCGTGACTTTTTGGTTTCATGCTCTTCCTTGAAAATAGCACTGCATTATGACATATCAGTGATGGGTCGTGATATTTTAGAACTATGACCTAACCCTATATACAAAATAAACAGAAAATATTTTGGAATACTTTTTTTTTAGGCTAAGAACTTTTCAGCACCATGTAGTTATGCACGTGTGTATATATATATATATATATATATATATATATATATATATATATATATATATATATATGAAGAAATATAGTTTTAAGGTATGCTATATTATGGGATAAAGTGCTCAATATCAGAGATAGAGTGTATGTAAATATAAATATAAAATGCTAGATGTAATCGTCAGGCGGCCTGACAATTGCGTCTAGCATGAAACAGCCTGTTGCCTCTGAGTGTTGACTTCAATGTTCACTTTTATATATATATATATATATATATATATATATATATATATATATATATATACACACACACACACACAGAAGTGTCATTAAAAATGACAGAGAAGGTACAGTGGTTAAGCTTTTTATTTAATTTCTTTTGCGGTTGTACAAGTTTTTTTCTTTTTTAGACATAAGGTGGGTAAAAACTGTATGAAAGTTCTGTATATCCAAGCACTTTTGACTATTCTTTTAACCATTATCAAGGATGATTTTTTATTTTAACTGAATGTGTAGATTTTTATATATGTATCTAGAGTTATAGGAATTTTTTTAACACAAACAGTCAGCACATTGTGACTGTGTTCATAGTTGATGTTATTGAGTGTTGGCTTTTTCTTTTTCATTATCATTGTTTCTATTATTTTTAACCTTTTTTACATTCCCGTAACTTTAGATACATGAAACAGGCTGTTGCCTTTGAATGCTGACTTCCATCTTCACTTTTATATTTACATATGTTCTATCCCTGATATTGAGCAATTTAACCCATAAATATAGCACACATTAAAAATATATATATATATATATATATATATATATATATATAAAATCAACGACAAAATTATTCGTACACCCATCAATTTTGAATATTTTTATCCATTTCTCCGAATCTAATGACCATATGATGCCAGGCTTTTTATATGTTAATAAGCACACAAAAGGAAAATAAAACTAAATTTTCAGAACAATTTGTTAAATACAACAAATTTGACAGGCAAATTATGCAAATTAGGAAAAGACAAAATTATTCATTCAGTAGAAAATTTAATTTTAAATTGAATGTTTCATGTAAGTATAAGTAATTTACATAATTATTTTATTGGTCAAGCCATCTAGACTATTTATTCAGTAGAATATTTGTGACAATTTCAGCAGATAACATCACATGATGCATAAAGTGTCACCATTGTTATTCTTACATTAACAACACAATTGGGAAAGACAGAGGAGCTTAGCGTTGACTTGAGACAGGGAATTATTAACTTCCACAAATAGGGAAATAGTTACAGTACTATTTCAAACCAGTTAGCTATCTCTACATCTATAGTGCAGTCCATTATAAAGAAGTTTAAGCAGTTTGGAGTGATGACACAAAAATTGAGCTTTTTGGACATTATGATGTACAAAAGATTTGGCGCAAGAAAGGCAAGGCTTTCCTCCCAAAGTACACAATAGCAACATTAAAACATGGAGTTGGCTCGATGATGTTTTGGGGTTGTCTTAGCTCAAGGGAAACTGTACAATTAATTGCAATAAGAGAAAGAATGAAATCTGCAGACATCAAAATTCTGGATGAAAATCTACAACTATCAGTGAAAAAGCTCCATTTAGGTCGGAGATTTACTTTCCAGCAAGATAATGATACCAAACATACATCTAAATCAGTGACTGCATGACTTTAGAAAAAGAAGATTACAGTTATGTGAAGGCCTTCAATGAGTCCTGACTTGAATCCTATTGAAAATCTATGGCAAGAATTGAAAGTTTGAATAAATCATCAGTCACCAAAAAATATTTTTTATGGGAAAACGATATATCAAATCAAAAACTATTTTAGGGAAATCTATGATAAAACCACTCAGTCAATGCATTAATTTCCCACTGTAATGAGTCTGACAATAATTTTGATTTAAAAAAATACTACTTTACTTAAAAGAGAAAGCAATTTACTAAGACAAAAATGTATAGAAAGCACTTTAATTATTAGATTATCCACAGTAAATTTACATATTGATTCTTTCACCTTTCTTGGGAGATCTTATCACAATATTGGATATTTAATAAAAGAAAGTGATCAAAGTATAAACAAAAAGGAAAAGAAACTAAATAAAATTGGCTAGAGTATATATCCAAAACATGTATTTCCAAAAAAAATATATCAAATTCTCAGCAGCCCTTCACTTTCATGCACAAGTTGTCACGTCAACATAAACATCACTTTAGTTCAATGAAATACTCAGACAAAACATGTCATGCAAAAACATTTTCCACTTTGACATAGATTACCCTAAAATATGTATAGATATATAAAAATCTGCTTACCACAATCTCATTCAGGATTTCATAAATCAACAGAATATTTGCCCGAATCGCATCTTCATTGACAATACCACAAAAATCTTTGCAAATGTGAAAAAACCTGCCAAGTAAAAAAAAAAATAATAAATAAAAGTAAACAACAAAGCCTATAAACTTTTTCAACAAAAATTAAAGTTGGTCCTGTAGTTTGGATATACTGCTCAGTGGGTAGTCTCTCAACTTTATTCAATCACAAAGAAATTTTGACACAAACTATCACACATCTCATGTTCAAATTATGACACGGATTCCTATGTAATAGGCATATTGTACAAAACAAGTCATTTTGGAGTAGACTGTCAAAGTCTTTAATTATTAGGTGAAAATATCAAATTTTTAAAAGGATAAAAAAAATGGATGCAAATTTAAATGACATAATTACCAATTATGGTGTTCCAACATAGAAGCAATTCTATGTTTCACTTGGACAGATATCTTCTTCTCTAGAACTGAAAATTTGTGGAACAAATTCTCGATAGGATGTTTTCCTGACCACTACAACCCTAAACACTTTGAGTCTATGATTAAGCATTATCTCCAACATAACCTCATGCACTTCTTACCTCCTCTACTGACAATATCATTCAGTACCCCTCTAACTTGAGTGGCTCTTGGGCCTTGTATTGGGTGAATTAATCGATTTGTTCTTTTATAGATTATCAATCTTTTTCTAGTTATTTAAAGCTGAAAATTTTTTTTTTAGATTGAAAGAA
The DNA here is from genome assembly GCA_963932145.1 of Acanthosepion lycidas. Classification (NCBI taxonomy): domain Eukaryota; kingdom Metazoa; phylum Mollusca; class Cephalopoda; order Sepiida; family Sepiidae; genus Acanthosepion; species Acanthosepion lycidas. The sequence goes on along the minus strand of OZ010599.1, from coordinate 43,208,009 downwards.
TTTTTGGAGATAATAATGATTTCACTGATACAAGTCCTATTAATTAACCTATAGCTTGGAGGAGAAGTGGTGGATTCATACCTTTCTTAAGGATATTCACACATAAGTATATATAACAAACCCTACTGGCATGAGAAATTGGCTGTCTGATCTCCAATTCTGAACTATTATCCATTACACCAACTGTATATATATGTTTACAACAATGGTTATCAATGTGGAAAGTGTGATCAATCGGGTAAGTTCCCACCTGATCTGTTGTGTTCCCTTTTGCACAAATCTCATAGCAGGGGAGACTGTGCTCTCTAGTCTTGAATGGCAGCTAGTCTTGGAGAAAGAATACCTTGAACCATGGAAAAGGCAACAGGAAACCAGACTATTATTTTCACAATTCTGACATAATAAAAAAACGGAATCTGGAAAGAGCTATGAACACCTATGTCCCTTTAAGAAATAGCATTTAAAAAACAAAAAATATCCTGCTACACAAGCATGAAAGCCATACAAACAAGTTGTAAAATTTGCTTAACTCAGCATTAGTCACATGGTGGTGTTTTGTTACCCCAAAATGTTTAAATTACTCATAATTCCTAGTTGGCAACTTGTTTCTTTTTCTACCTCTCACTACTCTCTTGTCTTAGTGAGGGTGTGTAGCATGTGGTGTAGCTCAGTTGATATGGGAGGCAGATAACAGGGGACTATCCATTTTTGGAAATCTGAGGTGACTAATACAGGTTTAAAGATAAGGGTATCTACACAAAAGTATAAGATCCATCGTGAAATATATTTTATACAAATATATCAGACTAATAATAGTGTGCAATCAAATGGTAACATGGAAAAAAACTATACAGTATAGTTCTTATAAGTACATCCATAGAAGGAACTTCTTCAGACTAATAATGGTTTTATTGATGGAGTTTTCTATATACAGAGTGTGATGGGTAAATTGTCGGTATTTTATATTTTTAATTGCACATATGCACATTGTTTTTAATTTTGTTGACTGCACAGTATAGTAAGCTCAGTTAGGCATTGTCTGTAAGAAAAAGATCACCATGATGCAATTCACTCTGTCAGAAATTTGGAAATAGCTTGCTGTAATGCTTGTCAATCATGCTGGTAGCTCTAATACGAAAATTTCAGAGTGTTTGGGTGTCAATCTGAGGAGAGTTCAGCAGATTTGGAAAGAGTTGGATGAGTCTAATGGTGATTACGATAGCATGGCAACTCAGAAAACTCACTCTGATTGTTCTGATAAGAAAAGAACTCCAAAATTCATTGGTGAGGGCTTCAGACACATCATGGAGGCCTACATCAAGTGCCTGGAGGAGGTAATGCTACCCTGGGTCAAGAGAGTGGCTGCTGGAAAACTCTATGTCTAGCAACAGGACTCTGCACCCTGCCACGCAAGCAGGAGAATCCAGTCATGGCTCTCAGACAATTTCTGTGGCCACATCACCCCATCATCTGGTCACCTAACTCCCAGACTGCAACCCCCTTGATTATTTGTTCATGACACAGTTGAGTAAGAGAACAGCAAAGCTCTTTGTAACATTGAAGATGAACTGAAGCAAAGATTATAGTTAATCTTTACCTAAACTGTTCTTTGTGTTGATAACTATTTGGTTTTCCCGTATAAAAATGTATTTTGATGAATAAGAAAAAATACTTTCATTTAATCAAAGTGATATCCACTTTGTTCTATGATTTTATTCCAACTGTTTATTCCATTTTTAAAAAACTCTTCATTTTTTGCCTTAATAAACTATTCAAATGTTTTGACTAGTTCTTCAATATAAGAGAATGATCTGTTGCATGTGGAAAGCTCAAAGTGTTTAAATAAGCATTAATCTGTGGGAGAGACAGCTGGCGAATTAGGTGGATGCTCCAAAATGTCCTGTACAATTTTTGAACAACAGACTGTGAAGTGTTAAGGCATGCATTGCCATAGTAAAGAATTGGGGCCATCTCTATGTAGATTAAATAAGTCTATTGCTCTACCAACTGTCACTTGTACAAATCACAATATCGCTGGTTCAATTCACCGTCCTCGCTTTCTTCACACACCACTACCTATAGCCAACGTTTCTGTCCCCTTTTTCACGGCTCCAGCACTCTTTTATCAGGCCAACACTGCGGTTCCCCAGCCAATCAGCGTTCTTCGCTGTTATTTTCGGTTACACAGGCAAATTGCCTCCTCCAGTTCGACCAATCAGCACACAACTTGCTATTGGTGGAAGCATTCCAAACTGTACAAAAAACCCTCATCATTGCACATACTGCTAGAATGGCTGGACGGGAGAGTAATGACATTTTCATGAAGCAAACTTGCTGATGTCACGTGCTGCACATTAAGGTAAGACCCTTATTTTCCTATACACCAGATGCAAGCCACTCTGGCTCGCTTGCTTCTACGGGGCTGTTCACCACACTCTATTACCTAGTTTAAGCTATTCCTTTACTACATGTGAGATGTTCCAAGTTCTCCTGAATTATGTCTCCCTCTCAATTCATTTTCAAGGATCTCATCTCTTGAATGAAATTTCTAAAATCATCTCTGTATAATTCTGATATTAACAGTACCACTGCCAAATGCCAAGCCAATGTTCATCGAGCTTTTTTGGCAATGTGGCCTAATTTGAACTCATATAATATGAACAGTTAATATTGTTATTTTCTGGAGGTTAAAAAGAATATTTTTTATGAAAGCAAAATAGCAAAGAGATTAGTAAGAAATAAGCACTAAAGTAATGATTTATGCCAAGAAACTTATCTCATTTTTTTTTTTTGAAGAGTCAGTAAGCAAAATATATGGGACAACCAAATGTCACAAGTCCTTCATTCTTGCATTAAAACTTCAAATAGTTATTATTTACCAAATTCAACATTATCTGCACTGCTCTACTTTCTGTACTTTGACATTTAGACCAGTTTAAATGTGTTAGAGTAAATATTAAATACTATCTTAAGATAGTAAGTCTGTGCAGACTTTTAAGCTAGGCTCCTGTGGAGGGGCAATTGGGCCTCCAGACCAAAACTAAAGGGATCTCAAGTTCAGCTTAGAAAGCAGCAATGATAATTTTGAAGAAATAAATTTGAATTCCTCAATTCATTCCATAGAACTTCAAAACCTCACTTTAACTCTGATACGGGCTAAGTTCAATTCTGGCCAAAAGACCAATTTGGGCCAAAATTCCAATTCAAGCCAAATATTGAGTTCTTTAAATCACAAACTCCATGGAACTTCAATTGAGTCCAGTTCTTCAAATCACAAACTCTGCAGAACTTCAAAACTTCATGTCACAAAATCTCTTACTTTAAATCTGATTCCTTGGCATTTTAATGAAATAAAGTTGATTTTTAAACTGAATTTAAGACAAAATTTTTTTAAATTCAAAATTTTTGTATTACTTTAAACTCAACATAAATTAAAAACTTTTAAAATCACAAATTTTTTTCACTTATTTTAAAATCTGAATTTTTAACTGTTCCCTCCTCATCTGGACATAAATCCCAATGCTGGATGTTCAAGCACCAGATGAAGGGCAGATTTTCAACCCCAGGATCATCTTGATTCCAAAAAGGTATAATATGTCTATGTAGAGCAAGTGTAACCCGAGTTAGAGGGGTTTCAGACACACAGATAGACAGACAGAATTTACAGTTTATTTATTTAGAAGATTATATTAAAACATTCAAAATATACAAGAATTCATTTTCATTATATTTTTCTCTATTTTTAAATAATTCTAAATTTTTTAAAATAGTGATAATGCCTTTTAGGAAGATTTATTTTGAATACATTTGAAGGAAATGAATAGAAATTTAAAAAAAAAAAAAAAAAAAAAAAAGAAAAAAGGAAAGAACCAAAAATATAAATAAATAAAAATAAATTCTTCAAATATTTTATCCACCAAGCATTAAAACAATTTTTTTTCTAACCGGGTAAGGAACTCCACCAAAAAGATAGGGGATATTTCACAGGAGGTCACCACCATAATGTAGAGTCCATTTCGTTTGATATGACAGTAAGTCAAGTTATCCTGGACCTGGTAAAATAAAAAATAAAAAATTAATGCTAATGTAGTCGAACTGGGACATATGGGAATTACACAATGTATTTTGAGAACAAAACATAATTCATATTATTTTAATAAGAAAACCTTTTATGCTTTAGTTTAGAATGGTTGCTTCCTATTTACAAACTCATAACAGTGGAGTAATGGTTAATGGCTCAGATTGAGGAATCAGAGAGCTGAGTTTGAATTCCAGTCGAATCCATTACATTTACTTACATGCTAATACCCTTGGGAAAGGTATGAATCCTCCTCTTCTCCCCACAGCTATAGGTAAATAGCAGCACAGACTTGATTCTATAGCCTTAGGTAAGTAACCAGTCTAGGAGGAGGAGGAAAAACTCTGAATTCAAAACTAGCCTAGAGAAGGTTGGTCTCAGTCAGGCTATCTTGCCCAAGAAACACCACTTCTACTCTGGCTGATGGTGCCTCTATGACCCTATGGGACACAGGATAAAAAAAAAACAAAAAAAAACATTGATTATAATAACTGGCCAAAAGACAAAAGAAAAATATTCCTTTACATTCAACCAGATTACTTTATCTATGTATTTATAAAAGCTGGTACCTGGTGCTTTTTAATGCACAAATATTACAGTGAATACCTGTCAACTTAGCTTTCATTATGTGATGAAAGCCTGCTTAAATTTATGAGTGTCTTATGGGATAGCTAAAGTCTGGATGACCAAAAATAAGAAAACCTGATATTATCCACAATTGCAAAAGTATATTGCCAACATAAAAACACTGTCATATGACAGGTAACCTTTAAGTGTTACTTATAATGCTCTGGCTGTAGAGAAAAATAGTAGGTAGGGCAATACAAAGTTGTATGCAGATAAATATTAGATGCAGTAAGTATTTGCCTAACTTAGGGAAAATTTGGCCTTCAGTAGTTGGAGTTTTTTTTACTCCCATATTCAATTAGAATCTTTAACAGATCCATGAGTAGTATGGTACTAGTGACAGGCTTTGGCATAGAGTAAAATTCATTAAAGAACTTCTTTGTTCTTTAATGAATTTCATAAATAATATATTTTAGTGTCTAAATGTTTTAGTTATAAAGTTGGCCTTAAATTTTTATATTATAACATATATAATAGCCTAATTCAGTAATACTTGCACTGAAAACTGTTATATTTTATTTTCAATGCACATCATATACAATGAATGCTGAAACTGGCTAAAATTGCAAAATTTAAAATTTAAATCATTAACTCCTACTTTTAATTGCTAATTTTATTAGGGTGAGTTTAATTGCTTTACAGTTTTTTTACATTCTTGTACTAAGACCAAGTACTAAGTATTAAATTGGTGGCAAAGTTCCATCATTTTACAGTTAAAATGGCTATAGATGTAACCATAAATTCTATACTAACAGTTTCTTATCTTGCACTTCTCGCTTGTTGAACTCCCTTCCAGCTTCTTGCTTTCCAGTCAACTTTAATCTTCAAAAATTTAAATACAATGTCAATTGTTATCGTTTGTCTTCTTTATTCCTATTCTTTTATTCTTCTCTCTATTTAATAATGTTTTTTTTTTTCTCCTATTCTCTCACACTCAGTAACCCTTTGCATCTTAGTGGCTTTATGCCTTGCTTGGGGTGAAATGATTTCAAAAAACATAAAAAATCCAATACTCACCAAGAATAAACTCTTAAAAATTCTTTTGCAAAGGAAGACAAAGAACCAACCTACCTACTTACCTACCTTTCTTCCTACCTACCAACCTACCTACCTACCTACTTGGTGTGTCATGATACTTTAGTGTAATTATCTGTTATTTCTTGAATCATCAGCTAAATTTTTCAGGCAATTATTTTTTTATATACATCTTGAATTATATACTTAGCTTGGCTAACAAAAATATGCATCATCAAAAATATTATCTTCAAAATGTATTTTGTTAATGCAAATAAATTTGGAAGCTTTAGCTTAGAGTGGCAAGTTCCCCGTCTTCTAAAACATCAAATACTATATTCTCCAGTGGCAGTAAATTTCAATTTTTGTTTCAAAATCATAAAAACACATGAAAAACAGAGACTTGTGTGTAAACAGTAAAATATACAACTATCTATAGCCTACTTATATAGGCATATTTTTTTTTTTTTGTTCTTCAAAAAATTCTGATGATCTACAAGCATGTCCGTGTGAGTCCAATCTAGTGTGTTGACAAAAACTGCAAAATAATTTATCGCCATCGTGATAAAAATCATCACAGTAAACTGGCTCTTCATATCTGTATTTTGCCAAAAATGTGCAGCTACTAAGTTTGCTAGCTTTTCATTTACTCATCATGAAAGATAATCAAACCAAACCAATCTAATTTAATTACTAAATGAACAGTAACTTTTATTTGTACTACCCTTGATCATGCATACCACACTATTCATATGCTAATATCACACATGGGTATTTGCTCTGTGTTGACCAACAGTGACCAGTTTGGCCAAGTTAATATTATGAATTAGATTATAGTACTTGTGCAGTACTTGAAAATACCCCAGGCAATTTATAGAATGAGATGTTGCAGCAATATTGGTTGTAATGCTTGAGCATAAGTAACTGACTTCACTGTGTATTGAAAAATTATTCTGCAAGTTCCAGTTCAGAAATTTTACATTTTACCATTGGAATATTTTAATTTTTAGTAGCAAAAATCCTGTTTTCCTTTTTCTACTTTATTCCTGTGTTTTTTGTTTTTTTTTATTATTTTCCATATCTTGGAAAACTTGCTACTCTACTTTAGCTTTAGACACACCTTTGAAGTTAATATTTTGCATTTTTTCTAGCAGAAATGATCAGTCATTTTACATAGGTACCTCCACAAAATCGCTAAAAAAAGTGCATAGCTTGATGAAAAAGACGCCAACCTTGCCGAAAACAAAATTTTATTGTCTAAATGCTTATGTTATTATTAAGAGGAAAGACCAAAGTTTTTTTTAATTATTTTTAAAAATTTTTCCTTGTTTTTAGAACATTCTAAATTTTGATTAAAAAAACCTTGTTTCTATTTGTATCAGTGGAACTAGTAAATAACATAGACAATTTTTAGCACGTTTTTTTGGTATGACACACATTAATTTGAAAAATCATGCAAAAATAGAGATAATTGTCAAATGTTAATGAAACTTTCAGGAATTATTCACAGATGATCGAAATTATTATAAATATGTTTTTTTTTTATTAAATTCATGGTAGAAATATTTTTTTTAAATATTTATTACCCCCACCCATAACTAATTTTATGAAAACACTAGAAATTCAATCGCATCGGGTTTAGTGATTACAATAATTAAAAGCACAGGGCTTTGAGGAATGCAAATCAGGTTTTTTTTTGTTTTTAATTGGAGCCAACATACCTGAAAATCAGCTCTGAATTGTAACATACAAAACTCAATAAAACAAAGATATTATTTAATTTCAAATGCTTTTATTTGCTTTTAGTTGTTTTTATGAATATGGACAATATTTTCTGAAAGCAAAAAATTTTTTTCGATGAAAAATGTTTTTAATACAATTATTTGTTATTTCTTAAATTATAATAGATTTTACATTTAAGTTGTTAAAATATTATAAAATTAGTTAAAAGCCCCATCAGCTTTCCTAAGTGTCCTTATGAGATAGATCTTTTTTTAGCGCATTGTAAATTGTATCATTTTGACTAATCAGAAGATCCACAGTAATTAAGAAATGTAATTTTGTGCTTATAACCGGGCTGTAATCATAAAGTTCGGAAGACCAACCCGAATATAATTAAGTTGCGTTATTTGATTTAAGCATTGTTCTCCGCTGTTAAGGCCTTTACTTTTGCGAAACACGTGTGGAGAAGTTAATTTGATTTTTCAATTTCAACTGAAAAGGGTACCTACAAGTATCAGTATCATCTTATGAAATTTATATGATCTTATTTTTATATTGATCTCAGTTATGACATTTTTCCATAAATGAAATATCAAAATTAATAATAAAATGAATGCAAATACAAATAACAGTAAAATGTAATAAATGTACATAAAATTATAGTATTTTATGTACAGTTCTGATAAAATTTCATAAGAAAGGTACCTATAAATTAATTAGATACATTTCTTAGGAAATATGAAATTTAATGTCACTCTTAACAGTCTTATTTTAATTTCTTTATAATATATTTTCCATAAAGCATCATAAACGTAAAGGTGAAAGCTAAGTACAAAAAAAAAAAAAAATTAGACCGCTGAAAGTTTTCATTAAAAATAACGAGGTAAATAATTTGTTCACGTAAATGTAAATTATTTCACTTTTCTCCTTCCATAGAACAAATTAACCTCATGGAATTCGTAAATATGTCATTCATCACCTGTCAAGAGACGCAAAAGTTTATGACCTGCTTTGTTTTATTTTCAAATTACATCTTTTTGGCACAAAAGCTAAGTTAAGTTTGGTTCAAAATATTTTAAATAAACATTATAATTTCTGATTTTCTTAAAATAAGTTTTGAAGAAATGATAATTGATATTTAAAAGAATTTCAAAGTGAGATTTCCAGTTTTTTTTTAAAATAGAAAAAAATGGTCAATTTTGCTGACTCAAAAAAACTAGATTTTTAAAAAAAAATTTCGGACGTGCTAGGAACAATTAAAAAATGAAAAAAAATACCCCAAAAATACTTTGATCTTTCCTCTTAATAATAACAAACATTTAGACGATAAAATTTTGTTTTCGTCAAGTTTGGCATCTTTTTCATCATGCTATACTCTTTTTTTAGCGATCTCGTGGAGTTACCTAATTTTACAACTATTAATATTTTATTCTCTGTATCTCCAAACACAATATAAGTACAATGGGAATTTGATTACGGATATCTGCATATTTTCTAGATATGTGTTTAGTCAGGTAGGGGCCAGTATCAAAATCCAATACAACATGAATACCATAATATTTTACATACCCATGTATCGATTTCCTGCTATCCTCATAAATTTTATTTTGTTGATCAAATTCAAGTAATAGAAGTTTGTATATGGTTGTGGTCAGAACAGTTCTTGAAACTGCTTGAAATATACAATCGTGCCCCCACACAGTATGGTGCTCATTATGGTGACACCTTTCTTTTTACCCTATTTCACCTACAGCCTTCCATAAGGAGTTGCAAAATCTCTTAAATTATAAATCATTTTTGACAGTCTTAATAATTTCTAAAAAATGAATGGATTTATTTTTAATCAGATATTTTTATTACTTCAAATGTTATTATAATGGATACTTCGTATTTGAAATAGACTCCCTATTCTGATTAAACATTGTGTATTACACCTGTTGGTCTGCACATCTGAATAATAAAAAAAATGTGTTCCCCCAGCAGGGATAGTAAACTATTTAGTAGTGTAATGTGTAATGTAGAGGTCTGATGCTTCTGTTATGTATTTAGAGATTCTAGATAAAATACAAAGAATCTGCAATATTATTGGTCTCGGCTTCAGTCATTTTCCCATTGCCGTAACATAGCTTCCCTGTAATTTTTCTATAAATATTTTCATGATAATTGTTCTGATGAATTTTTTTCTTTGGTACCTAAACTTTATAGCATTAAACAGAGTACTAAACTGGTGGCAAGGTCTCATCCTTTTAGAGTTAAAATGGTTAGATGTAACCATAATTCTATGCTAACAGTTTCTTCTCTTGTACTTGTTGCTTGTTGAACTCTCTTTTGATCTCTTGCTTTCCAGTCAGCTTTGATCTTCAAAACTTTAAATGCAATGTCAATCGTTATCTTCTTAATTCCTGTTCTTTTATTATTCTATAATTTTTTTTCTCATATTCTCTCACACTCAGTAATCCCTTAAATCTTAGTGGCTTTATTGCTTTGCTTGGGATGAAATGATAAAAATAAAAAATAGCTATAAAATTACATATGGATGAATTGCACAATTATCCACATATATAAAATACAATGTGTCAGATTAATACATATTTTTGTGTATACTTTTTCTACAGAATGCAGAGATACTATGCTTTGATCCTTGACTTAGAGAACAGATAATCTAATCCACAGCTGAAGTGTCATTCCATATGTAACTCCTTTATTTTTTAGCAAGTACTCTATTAGGACATACAATGTCTTAGTAGTATCATATTCTGTGCTAATAGGAATATATACTTGACAAACACGGTGGATAAAATAAGTAAAGGTTTATTGTAAAAACCAGTACAATAAGAAATAAGGTAACAGTTATGTGCATAATCGCCGCAAATCAATTCAGTAGTGAGTGCTACTATTGGAAGGTCGGTAGTTCTCACGTAAATCTGAGTCATACTCAACAGATCCCAGCTAGTCTCTCTAGTCTGTTGACTTACAGATACTTATAGGTAATTACTACCTATAGTGTAGTCACTCGTGGAGGTGACAGGTTATTCCATTACATCAGAGAGAAACTATCCCAAATACTGGATGATAAAAAAATGAACTGAAGATAAAAAAAAAAAAAAGTACTTACAAAGTAAGGCAGCAAATGGTCACTTCCAACATTTCTCAGTTTGTTCAGGAAAATTGCTTTGGCATCTACAGTCAAATCAAATCTGTCTTTGGCTTGTTAAGTTTAATAACATTAGAAAAAAGAGACAGAGATAAGAATTTTGAACAAAACCCTTTATTCAATCCACAGGGATAGATTGTTCTTATTCTGCTTTCTATGCTTAGCAGAGACTTTGTATCAATTAATACTCACCAATCATATTCACCTTTTTGTGTCCCTTGTCAGTTTTCTTCTATGGAATCAGGCTTATGGCCATATCATGTTGAAAAACCAGTTCTTGTACAATCACCGAAGTTAAGCAATGTCAAGCATGGCCAGTACCTAAATGGGTGACCACTTGGAAATACCAGATGCTAAAAGTTTGAATGTACAAGTGGTGTAATGGATAACAGCAGAAACTGGAAATCTGAGAGCTGACTTCCAATTCCAGTTGAGTTCATTATATTCACTTATGCATGGGAAAGGCATGAATCCACCTCTTCTCCCCAACCCAAGCTCTGGATTAATTAGTAGGACTTCTATCAGTAAATCATTATCATCACCTAAAATTCTTACAATCTAAAAATATTTTCAGCCTTTAACTAACTTTAACTAAAAAGTTGATAACTCATAAAAACAAATCAATCAATCTATGGAATCAAAGTATATGACCTTCCCTGGTAGTTGTGAGTTCATTTCCTGGGTCTGGTAGTGCTGAAAAAAATCTTCTGGTTCAGTGTAAAAAAAAAAACAAGTTACATAAAAGTGGATGAGTGAGTACTAACTGATATGTGATTGATTAGCAGGTTCAGTTCAAAATTCCGAAGAAGGCCAGAGGTGACAAGTATCTGAAACATTGTGAGTATAACAACCAAAATGAGAAAATGAGAATACTGGTCTGAATAGCAAGGCATATAATAAAGACAGGCGCCTGAAGAAGAACAGAAGGTACAATGACTGAAACATTGTATCTGAAACATTGTGAGTATAACAACTAAGATGAGCATGCTGGTCTGAATAGGAAGGTATATAATAATAATTGCTCATCTAAAAAATTCTGTCAGAGATACAAATAATGTTAATACTTTTTTCCATTTTATTCTTGGCTTCATATTTGGGTACAAATATTTATTTCAAATATTTTACATTTCTCAACTACTTCATTCAACAAATTTATTAAGTGTTCAACATGACTGCCATTCAAACTATGTTCAATGCCTGTGACTTATTTTTCATGAGATGGTTTTAGGCTTTGTTAATGAAAGTTTTGACATTGGGGATCATTCAATACTACAAAAAGAGGTGAATTAGAGCATTCCCTCATGTATTTAGTTGTTATTAGCAGTATGTGAGAAGAAATTCAACTGAAGAACACAAAGCAAAAATCATCATCTAACCCATTAGGGGCACCATATGTACTGCAGCCATGGTAGCAATGTTGTTTCTATAGCAGCATAGCTTGACAGCTGGTTTTCAATTCAGAGTTTTCCTTCCAGACTGGTCACCACCTCAAAGTAGGAGAACTGCTGTTTAACCCATAGGTGGGGAAGAGAAGAGATGGAGTTATATGTTTCCCAAGGGTATTTGTGTGAACATGAATGAATGTTAATAGGATATAGAATCCAAACTAAAGTGGTGAAACAGACAAAGTGGAAAAGCTTCTTAATGACATCCATTTTTACCTATATGCCTTGGGTTGGCATCTTTAGGGGATGAAAGACAATTAAAGAAAAAAAACAATATGCTTTTTTTGTATTAAGGTCGTTAATGTTTGTTTCTTAGGTTGGTGTCTTCTGGTTGGAATGAAAGAACAAAACTTTATGAGAATTTGTGAATATAAACATAACAAACTCAGCTTGAATTTGCACTTGGTTCACCAATTTCTCTTTCTGAGTTACTAACCATTATGCTATCCACACATTCACCAAGGTAAAAATACTATGGATCAAATAGTAGATTTTACTTCATCCTCTCTACTAGAGTGGTTTAAAGGAAAACTGTTAACCCAAGTATTAGATAAGCTGATGACATGTTCCAATCCATCATTCTTCAGTTATTTGCTGGTTAAAACAAAGCAACCTTTTAAAGTGGAGAGCTAAATATAACAACTTTGAGGAATCAATGAATTGGTCACAAAAAATGCCAAGAAGTCTGTCTTGTTATGCTGAAACAAATTTGGCAGCAATGCATTGAAAAATGAGTTAATAACATCTTCTTTGACAATTGTCTAAGTCTGCTGCTAGTTGGTTCAGTATCATGCAAGATAATTTTTCTTGACAGAATCTATCTTATATATTTATAAGCCTACCATTTTTCTTTGTTTTGAATATTGCTACCACAGGTCTGGTGCTCCTGCTATATATTTAGAGATTCTTGATAAAATCTGAGATGAATCTACAATATTATTAGTCCTGACCTGGCATCTCAATTTCTGTCACTTTCCCACCACTGTAACATAGCTTCCATGTGCTTTTTCTATAAATACTTTCATAGTATTTGTCCAGATGAACTTTCCTCTATGATATCTAGACTTTCTTGGACTGAGAAATCTGTGAGCCAAAGCCAAGTTCAAATTCCAGCCAGGTTCATTATATTCACTTGCACACAAATACCCTTGAAAAAGGTATGAATCCATCTCTTCCCTACCCAGCTACGGTTCCTATAGCCTTGGTTGGCAACTGAAGGAAGAAATGGCAAATGTGGGAAAATCTTTTGCCTAGTCAGTCATGAATCCAATGAGACATTTTCACGCAAATGTGTGTCACATATGGCCCTTAACTGACTGATTAGATTGGCAGCAAGATCTCATCATTTTACAGTTGAAATGGCTAGACGTAACCACATGTTACTAATGCTAATAGTTTCTTCCATCACACTTCTTGCTTGTGGAACTCTCTTCTGACTTCTTGCTTCCCTGTCAACATTGATCTTCAAAAATTCAAATGCAATAGTGTGGAGTGAGTAGCCATGGTTACATGCAAAATAACAAAACTGTCCAATAAACAGAATTGACAAAATTTGCAATAAGCAATAACAAAAAAGAACAGGGCAAAAAATAATATAAAGCAAGCAAACAATATATGCAAGGCAAATTAACAATAATAAGACAAAAAGTTCACAAACTAAGAATTGGGGGTGACACACAAGAGCAATTTCAGATGTAATGTTCTGACTTCAAGACAAGACAGACTGAAACTGAGTCAGATGAAACCAAGAACTGGACAATATTATTGTCTAGGAAAAAATTCCTGCAAGCATTTGTGTGCTTCTGCCTATAAATTTGGGAGGGACAAATGTTTTGCAGACATTCCTATTGTGATTGAAACCCACAAATGTCAGTCACTATCTTCTGTCTTCTTAATTCCTGTTCTTTTATTTTTTTTTCTCTCCTTAATAGTATTTTTCTCATATTTTGTAACACTTGCTAACCCCTTGTGTCTTAGTGGCTTTATTGCTTTGCTTGGGGTAAAAAAATTGAAAAAAATTGAAAAAAAAACCAATTCTTCTCATTAAACTGTTTTAGCAAGGAAATTTAATTAGCAAAAATGAAGTGAGAATGATGTTCAATGATGGCAACAAGCATAAAAGATGTTAAAGTGATCCCAGATTTCTTTTAGGTTTATATAAAATATCACTTCTTGTAAAACTACTAAAGAGTCACTGTCTATATTTCTGAGATGAGGTATTATGTACATTATTCGGACTATTGTCCTCATCTTTGTCACCATATTTATTACAACGTTTCAGCCGTTGTACGCTCCGGCCTTCTTCAGCTAGTTAGAATGTCAAACTGAACCCTTTATTTCACTCACTGTATGGGGAGTCTTACTCGGGAGAGATATCTGCGAAGTGTCGTCAAGCTTTTGAAGGTTGTCCTTATGTTATGGAGGAGAACATGACTAAAGACTGTGTGTATGCTATCCTGTGCAGCTGTGGAAAGAAATATAAAGAGGAGACAGGCCGCCCCCTTAAGGTAAGGCTTCAAGAACACCAGAAAGCTGTAACACAAAGGGAAGTGGAAAAATCAGTGAGTGAAATAAAGGGTTCAGTTCGACATTCCAACTACCTGAAGAAGGCCGGAGCGTACAATGGCCGAAACATTGTAATAAATATGGCAACAAAGATGAGGACAATAGTCTGAATGATGTAAATAATGTACTAAAGAGTCAATAATAAATTCTGATATATCTACAGTCAATCAATATTTTTTTTAAAGAGTTACATGTTGTTAACCTTAACTGTTATGTCTTTCCATCAATGATTCTTGCCTTGATGTGTTGGTAAATGATTCATTTCCTAGTATCCTAAAGAACTATGCTAGCAGGATCATCACTCCTAGCAGGACCAACCAAGCTGGGCAGTAGTTGGAGAGTACAGATCAGACTAAAATTCACTATGAAATGTAGCATGGTGGTTGTGCTAATTTAATAGAGAAATCAATCTTAATCTACAATCAACAGTGAATCAAACATTTAACATGCTAACATTTCTAGGATCCTGTGCTTCCAAAATTGAATTTTCTGCTATGAAATATAATATTGGCAAATATAATCAGATTTGTTGGTGAGAGATTTGTTATGGATTTGTGATTTTATCAATACCAAGACATCCAGCATTGTTTGTCACACAGTTCAACATCAACCAATTCATGTTGCTAGATGCAATATCTGCCATAGATGATCAGAAAAGACAGCATCACAAGGTCAAACAAATCCAAGCAAGCTAAAAGCAATGATGATGATGATAATGTTAGGTCTAAACCAGCGTTTCTCAACTGGAGTATCCAGGCACACAAATATGCCCTGAAAGCTAGCCAGCTGCACACCAAGTTAACAGAAGAGTAATTCATGAATTATTTTTATGTTTAAAAAAAGAAACATTATTTTTTTAAATCTACAGGCACCAAGCACATGGTTTCCATGTTTAAGTCTTTGTCATTTGATATTTTAAACTGGATGCTAAATTCCTTAACCTTTAGCACTTTGCATTATTAATATTACTTTCCTTTCCATTGTGTTCTTTTTTTCAAAGCCTGTCACTTGCAGTATCCTTATTGTTAAGTTCACTCTAAGATGTTACCATAGCAGGATATGACAACACAACTCTGAAATTCAAACTCACTATTGTTCAGGTATCAGAGTCACCTTTAGTGGCAGGATAAACTTTTTGTGTAGCAAATGAAGTGACATACAGAGTGATAAAGGTTACTTTAAGAAGAAATTGATAAGATTTCTTTATTATTTTCCTGTTTTCAAATTTCAGGACTAATTTTTCCTTATTAAAATTGAAAGTACATCCTAGAGTGTTAGTTATTCTACAAGTGCACCCTGAAGTAAAATACATTGAGAAACACTGGTCTTAAACTTTTGTCCTGCAGCCACTTCACTAACATTCTTTTCATGCTGATATGGTGCATTTAGATGCAATGTCATGACATGTTTAGGATTTGAGCACTAACAGAATAGGTATGAATAGGTATGGGGGTAATAGTTAAGATTGACTTTTACTTCTGAGTAGTGAGTTTGATCCCCACTGGGCATGCCATGCAAAATTCAACATTAAATAACCCATTAAGGGTTGATTTTGTTTTAATGAAATGCTCACCCAATGCAAGTCCTAATCTAACCTCACCAAGTGAACATTTGAGTTAGAAGTTAACATTTCCTGAGAGTAAAAAAAAAAATGGGTTGGGTAATGGGTAACAGTAACTACCTATTAATAAGTTAAATCCTCATTAATGAGTATTCCATACTTGTGACTATGTACCAACATGATGCTGCGTTTGAGGGCAACTCATTATGGGGCAATGGTTAGCCATTAATACCGAGTAGTTTGACCCTCATTGTGTGTTCGATATTTGTGGCCTTTTGCCAAAGTTAAGGTAGGCTTAGTAAATAAACAAATTTTTTAATTTGATTGGGAGGTTTTGAGAAGCGTGTTAAACACCTCTTAATTGCTGTTGTTCCCAGGTCTACCCTGACACAAGGTAGTAGCACCGTTTAGGGTTCCAGTTATGGGCAAATATAGTTAACTCTCATACTAGATGAAAGTATAAAAATACATTTTTATATTAAAAAATGCCAACAATATATTTTCATAGATAAAAAAATTACCAGCAATACATTTTGTGTGTGTGTGTGAAATAAATTACTAATGTTCCCAAGAAAATTAAATAACCCATAGGAGTTGATATTCTGCTAAAAACAAACGGACTTTTCAAAAAGAAATACCTTTAAAAAGTGACATTATTTTTTCGACTTTGTCACGACTCGCGACAGTTTAAAATAAAAGAAAGGAGTGTCGTAGTTGCAGTAGTTGGCATTTAAAAATGCTTCAGCTTTGACACAAGACAATAAATTAAATGGCGTACCCAAAGAAGAGGCACGGACCTTGTCATTATTTTTTAAGCTGTATTAAAAATAAAATATTTCCATGTACTTTCTTTTAATTGAAAAGCACTTCTCCAGAAACTGAAAAAGATGCGAGTTAAACCAAGAAATCACACGTACACTACTACTTTGTTTCTCTAAGTTTTATCAACAATTAACATAACAGTTTGATTGAATTTATTTTAAATTTTAAAATGCAATAGAAAATATTTCAGTTTGAAGAAAAGATAAAGAACACTGTGAGTATGAATTCTAAGAGTAAATTACATTATTTTAAAATGATTTAGCAACTTTCATTTTTTTTTTTTTTTACTCTTTTTAGTCTTTTTGAACTTAAATTTTAAATAATTTCTTCATTTTTAACCTTGAAATTATATTAATTTTCAACTTATGGACGCATTTATTATCCGATTTAAAATGAATATTAGTTAATTTATCATGTAATATAGCTATCTGTCACAAATGATTAATGTCTCTTAAGTTAAAGCAAAGAAAAACAAATGCAAAGAGAAAATTTCACAAAATAACGAAAAAAAAAAAATAGAAAAACTTCATACTAGCAAGGTAAATAAAATTGAATTCCCTAAATAAACAATTGCTTTACTTATCGTAGAAATATAATATAGCTGTATAGCTTCTTACCCTTTGATGCATTTGTTTATATATTACATCAAATTAAGGAGATGCGATTCTAATTATTCTGGGTTTCTGAATTTAACACAGTTCTTCACACACGATTATCATACAATCTCACAAATCTACGATGGAAAACAAAAAGATACATTGTTTGTCGATGAGAACATCCCCTTGCGTTGTAGTAATAAAAATCTCCGAGATGTACATGATGCTTATCACTCCATAATATGACAAAATATTTATGTAATCGTAAATAAATTAAAGAAAAAAAAAATCTTTTTTTTTTTTTAAAGTATTCAGTCAAATTCCGACTCCATGATTTTAGGGGAATTGACACCGTTTTTATCACTGAACCTGCCCTCTGACGGCAATCTCATAATAAATTTAGAGTTACTTCCCTTCGTTCATATTTGGCCTCTTAAAAAAAATTTTTTCTAGTTGCAAATTTAGAATAAAGCAGCTTGTGTCTCTGACTGAAGGCATATAAAGTCTTAAATGACTGCTAAACTACAATTGTTGAGAATTTTTTAGGAATGGACTTGTTAATAATATTTATTAATTAGCAACTATACTTAATATGAGCAATAATTGATTATAATTTCGTATCGATCAGAAATAAATCAATGAGAGAGTGATTTCAATTTTTATAAAAATACTCATCAATGGAGTATAAAAATATTTTTTGAAAAATGATAAATAAAGTATGTATATATATATATGATAAAACCCCTCAGGAAAAGAAACTCCCTGTGGCCCAAAGTGAGCTAGTAAATTAGTTTTGAAAAAGGCATACGGCTTTCAATTTTTAGGCAAATCCAGACAGAAGTCCCAAATTTTATTTTCAACATGATGTCAAGTGACTTTTTTCACTACATAAGCCTAATGGAATAACTGGTTTAGTCACTTACCACTTGACAATGCTGCAGGTACTCTTGTATTGCAAAGTAGCCGTAGTACATTTTTTTAAATGACGTAATCTAAAAACATTTCAGAGGGAAACAATCCTTAGAATCACTGAAGTCACTTTGATGTAAAACCTGTGATCATAACTTAACCAAATATCTTACTTCAGTCTGTCTAGATTGTGTATCTGTGATGAAAAGTGTCATTGCAGTGCTGTGCAAACCACATCTAACTTTGAGCAACAGCACAAGCATCAGTCATTTGTCATTGTTTAAGTTTGCTATTTCTACTTTGATATCTTTATTTGCTTTTAAAGCCCACTGATAATAGGAAAATGGCAAAATGTGCAGACTTGACAGGTTGAGACAACTGGTACACTGGTGACTTGTGCTTAAATATAATGTCATTTTGACCTTTGTCCCTGAAAAAAAATGGTGTGTCAAAAAGACAGTTATTCTCTTGACACTGTTATTGCTGTATATACTTTTGATTCTCTCAACAATCTTTATTTACAAGATTATAAAAATATCTGAGCCAAATACAATGCAATATTTATTTACCATTTTATAAAGATTTATTATTTACCATTTTATAAAGAAATAAATTGGAAAAGAATTCTTTTCATTCACAAATTTATAAAAAATGACAAAATTATCAAAATATGTGAATCAACTACAATGCAGTATTTATTATTTGCCATTTTATAAATAACTATGAAAACAAGTTTTTTATTCATAATTTTATAAAAAATCTCAATGAACTATAAATCAAGAAAATTTGAATAAACTTATGATCTTGCAGGTGAGAGTGTTTTCTCAGGTGTGTGAGTTGGTGGAGTGGGTACTGTTTGAAATGAACAGAGTGTCAGCTTAGATGCAGGTATCCACTAGAAATAGCATTTAAAATAATATATATATATATATATATATATATATATATATATATATATATATGTGTGTGTGTGTGTGTCTTAGTATGAGCAAGAAATGGATTTTTTTTCTAAAAAATGCAGAGGAGGCTTTATAATGGTATTTTTTTCTCCCTGTTCTGCACCTGTACTTTTGAGCAATTTGTCTTTTAAAATTTGTGGCAAATGTTGAACAACTAATAAATGGTTGATGTTAAGTTCTTCTACAACTTCTCAAGCTATTTATTAACTTTTATTGAACAAAAAATTCTGAGATGGATAGGACAATGTGGGACAATAGAGTGGTCATCACAATGACCAGACCTAACACCACTAGACTTTTCTTGTGGGGTGTACTGACAGATCTTGTTCATAGGTTCAAACTGAAATCCATTCCTGAATTAAAACAATCAATTTCTGATAGATTTTCTGAAATTAATGTAGAAATATGTGTCAAATGCTTGGTAGAAGTGTTATTGATAGGATTCAGCATTGTACTGAACATGAAAGGGAAGTTTTTGAACATGTTAAATAGTTTGTCAATCATAACAAATCGTTTTGTTTTGATGTGACAATACTTTTAAATTTTCTTAAACTACTGTAATTTACAAGCTAATAAAAAAAAAATTGACATTATTTTTGCTGCACACTGTTTTATATATATATATATATATATATATATATATATATATGTGTGTGTGTGTGTGTATAATGCTTAATAATAATTAATAATTATATTGGACATACCACTACATGCCTAACAAGAAGACTCACATTACATCTCTCTGGCTATAGTTCAATTAGTAACCATTTAAAAATACACAGAAACCTACCAAACTCCATCAGGCTTGGAGTAGATAGTTACAGTTGATTGAGTGGAATGTCTCTGTTGGATTCTTGCTGAATGTGGTATCAGCAAGATGGGGTTACAGTGGTGATGATGAAGGAAGCATGGAACTGGATAGTGAAGATGTTGAGAGATGGTGATGGCAAGGGGTGATCATGGTGGTGATGATGACAAATAGTCTTTCAGCCTGCAACTATGTCAGTCATTATGAGGGCCTTTCTTTTAAGCAAATCTGGCAGTTCCCAGGGTTCCTGATTTTGGGGGTTTTTTTTTCAATGGGAACATTTGTGATTGGCTATTGCATTCATTTTTATTGGGGATTTGTTCTATTGACTAGATGTGATGCTCAGAAACTATGCACAGAAAACAACTTCTTTATTTTGTGTCTTGCTTTCATAGCATTTACATCCAGCTTATATGTAAAGTGAATCAAAAGGAGATCTAATTGTAGCAGAGTATAACATATATACAATATATATAACTGACAATTGCAGGAGCATGAAACTCAAGTAGTGGCCTGAACTTTGTCTCTTTCTGAATCTTGACACTGGGAAACAATAGCTGTCTTGGTAATTTAGATATAGAGCACTGTTTATTACTGTTTATTACTATTTATTACAATTTATTGCTGTTTATGTAGGTTTCTGTTGTTTGGTCTTCTTAAGGTGTTTCCTTTTCTCATTTTTCTTCTATTGGATTTTCTCTTGGGTTTGTTTTATTGGTTGTTGTTTTTTCTTAATATTAGTTTGTTTTTTTTGCTCACCAGACAGGCTTTGTTTGTCTGCTTTGTGATGTATGTGTGTGTCTGTATATAGTCATCCACAGACAGTTTCACTGCATTATTTATTATAGCAGATTAAAACAAAAACATGTTGAAAATCACTACACAATAGCTTTTATGTTTCAGCACCAAGGTGTGCTTCTTCTTGGTAAATAGCTGGTGAGTAAATGATTATTTTTAATTTCAAAAGCAGAATACCTCCACTTTTTTTTGAAAGAGAAGATGAGAATAACAAGAAATCAGAATTTAAAAAAAACACTTGTTGGTTTACCTGATTAACCAAATAGATGTCAGACCTATGCTAAATTCACAATTAACCTAGAAAAAAAAAATGAGGATTTTGATCATGGTAAAATATTGTCTGAAATAGAATCCTGGACAAGGTCATAAGTGCTAGGCAAGAAATTGATACAAAGCAAGTGGCAACCTTGTATCATAATTATGAACAATACAACTTGTTCAATTTTTTTTATAAGAAGCTAAGTAGAGGTGTAGGAAGATAATCAAACATATAGCTTAATTGTAACATAGATTTTGTAGCTGATAATTAAAAGGCTCCTGTAAGAAACCAGTGAATACAACTTAAGTGTTTAAAAAGTGTGGCAATTTCATGTTAATAATGCTAACTAAACAGCAATACATAACTATATTAAATCTAAATAAACAAAATAAAATTCATAGAAGGTGCACTGCAATTTACTTACTAATTATGACCATATGAAATAGTACTACCAAGTTCAAAGTTTAACCATATTGTAAGGTGAAAAGTAAACTATGCCTACAATTTACAGTTAATTCGCTTCTCTGGTTTAATAGAGAAGTTTTATCAGCAAATCTAATAATTTCCAATTTCTCATGTAAGCATAAGAAGCAAGGTTCATTTAAGGATTTACAAGTTCTAGCTTTTTTTAAAGAAGTTATTTAAGCCAGTTTTTTTACCAGAACTTGGTGCTGAAATATAATAACTATTGTCTAGTGATTTTCAACATGTTTTTGTTTTAATCTACTATAGTAAATAATATTAAGCACTACTCTGTATTGAGCTCTTTTTAAAAATTAAATGATACAGACACTGGAATTATACTCTATTTAATCTTATCTCATACCTGGATATATATTTTTTCTAATCATATATATATGTATATATATATATACAAAAACATATATCTGAGAGAATCCTTTTTACCTTCCATCAGTATGGATGATGCTAATCTTCAGGAGAGTGACTCATTGCACCTTCTTGGATAATTTTTTCTGCTGATATGAAGTGGAAAATTAAAAGATTATATTAAATCAATTGTCAAGTTTGCAGCTAGGGAAATTGGTTCCTTGTGTCATGCCAGACAATTTTTCTTGCCAGAATCTATCTTACACATTTATAAGTTGATCATTCGGCCTTACTTTGAATATTGCTGTCACATCTGGCCTGGTTCTCCAGTTATATATTTAGAGATTCCTGATAAAATAAAAAGAAAAATCTGTAATGTTACTTATCTTAATCTGGCATTTGGCTTCAGTCACTTCCCCACCATTGTAGTGTAGTTTCCCTGTGCCTTTTCTATAAATCTTTTCATAGTAATTGGTCTGATGTACTTTCCTCTATGGTACCTAGACTCTATGAATTTAAGTGCTCTACTAGATTGGCAGCAAGTACACATCATCTGGCAGTTGAAATTGCTAGATGTAACTATAAATTCTATGCTAACATTTTCTATCTTGCACTTCTTGCTTTTGAAACTCTTCTGGCTTCTTGCTTTCCAGTCGACTTTGACCCTCAAAAATTTAAAGGCAATGTCAATTGTTATCTTCTGTCTTCTTAATTCTTGTTCTTTTATTTTTCTCTATCCTTAATAACATTTTCTTTTTCTCATATTCTCTCACACTCAGTAACTCCTTGCATCTTAGTGGCTTTATTACCTTGGTTGGGGTGAAATTATTAAATAAGTTGATTTTTAAAACAATAAACATTGCTGAGGGAGTCAAAAGTATATACAATGATAGCAGTGTCAAGAGAACAACTGTCCTTTGGACACACCCTTTTTTTATGAGTGAGTTTAATCTATCAGCTATCATTTATTTATCAGTGAGTTAAAGGCAGAATTCTGTTGCTGCACAAGTGTCTGTGCTGCCCTATTTAAGGATGGCATGGTCCCCCAAATAATTTGGGGAGTTTCTGGTAAAGGTGAATTAAACATTGCCATGATCCATTTATATATCTGGCTGGTTTGGCAGAGTTAATGAACATTCACTTTGGTGTTCAAAACTCAGATAGTGCTGCAATATCAAATGGATGTTTTGTATCCATGTGTAGTAGCCATCACTTGACTATGTGGTAAAGGTAGGTATTCTTGTTTTCAATGTAGCAAGGATGGGTTAGCCATGTAAGTTTGCCAGCTGGTCATGAAAATGTCTTATTTTGTCTCTGGGTATGTTACAATGCCTGCAGCATGGGAAAATTGACAAAATCAATTTATCGACTCTGATTTTGGTTGATTTTCCATCTGTTTATATACACATCTATAGATCCACTTTGAAAAGGCTGCTTGTTTCTCATTGGTTCATGGACATATCCTGGTTGTGAAAGCTTTCTGGTTGGTTGGTCAAAACTTTTTTAAAAACAGGGAAATTTTTGTCTCCTTATTATTTATTTATTTCTTTTCTTACATCCTGGTTGTGAAAGCTTTCATATTAGTTGATCAAACTATGGCTTTGTTTACCTGGCACTTTTTATTATCTATTTTAGAGATGGTGAAATTTTAAGCTTCTTATTATTTATTTTATGTATTTATTTATTTCTCTCTCACCAGACTATATCAACTCAATTCTCAAGCAGCAATCACTGTCTTCCTCTTTCATTAGTGATGTCATCAAAGTTCTTAAATTCAATTTAATTTTAACTCCATCATATTTGATTTATTATTTTCTTGTAATAAGACAGGTATAAAAATTATTTCAATTCTTTCTTAAATTTAAAACATGGATTACAGCAGTTGTCATATTTTTTGAAGACCTTTTTTTTTAATAGGGCTGATGAATTGATTTAAAAATAGAAAATGAGCTTGAACTTTCTAAATTTATTTTTAAAGAATAAACAATTTTCAAGTCTTAGGCATAAAATATACAATAATATCATATACTGTTCAAATTCAATAATGCAAATTTGAATTGTCTCCCTTTTTATTACTTGTATTCTGCTCTGGTAAATAGTTATTTCAGTAAAGTACAATAATTGATTGGTTTGGTTTATGGGAGATCAACCTCTATGGGTTATTTAATGCTGACAAGATCATTAGGATATAAATAGAATATATATTCTTTGTAAGAAATCAGTTTGTAGATCAGGTTTCATTCATATAATTTTGTAGAGGTTTTTTTTTTTGTCAAGAGTCAAATAATATGTTGCTGGTTATATCTTTTTTTCAAAAATATATTGCTGGTAATATTTTTTTTAAAAATGTACTGCTGGTATTTTTACTATAACAACCTATTTTTATACTTTCATAGTGTTTTGAAGCCAGTTTGGGGAGTTAACTATTTGCCCATAGTTGGAACTCTAACAGGTGCTACCACTCTGGATCAGGGTGGCCCTAGGAACAACAGCAAGTAAAAGTTAGTTCCATGATCCTCAAAACCTCCTGATCAGAGGCATTTTTGCCGGATGTAGTTTATTGTCATATCCAGGACAGTACAATAATTGATTTGTATCTGTTTTATTCTTGTCATAAAAATTAAATTATTCTCAATTTCCTCAAATGAACACACATGTACACTATTTTAAATTAATTTTCTGAATTTCTGGGATGAGGTGTTATTTACATTCAGACTAATGTCTATGCCGTTATTAATATGGTTCAGCCATTATGTTCTCCAGCCTTCTTGTGGTGTCTGTTGATCCTTGAGACAATATACTAGTGGATTAAACTATTGGTTTATGAATTTGGTGACATAGTAATTGGGAGTTCAATCCCTGTGTTAGGTAGTGAAAACATAGTGGAAATAGGGTAAGCAATAACTGTGCACTACTAAATAAGAACAAGATGAGATATTCCTGAACATGGACAGTAGAATGAGAAAAATCTACTCTCAAACATTAAATAAGTTCCAGTATAAAATTCCCTGAGAATTACTCAGATTGACAGAGGGGACAACAGCCAAAATATTGTGATAATAACAATAAAAACGAGGTCATTGGCTGAAATATAAATAATAATTTGCCTGTTACTAGGAATTAAACTTCTGTGACACATTTAAATTAATTTTAGCAGTACACTTTTCAATTTGGCTACTGATGGACTGAATAAAGTAGTATTTGGCTGGCAAATGGGGTCTTTGATGTCCGGTTTTCTAAGCAGTAGCCACTTGAACTAAACAGAAGTAAAAAAAAAAAAAGCATATGAGGTCAAGTGACAACAAAGCTAGACTGATGATTTTTTGTTGGGATCAAGGTAGTTTTGGTCTACCTTTGACAGTTCTGATGGCACTTGTTCATACTTTTTTTTAATTATTTCACCCCACACAAGATAATAATGCCCCTAAGATACAAGCAAGTTATTGGGAGTGGAAGAGAATGAGAAAACTTTAGGAGAATGAATCAGAAATCCAATCCTAAACAGGAAACAAGGCATAAACCTGTTTAAAAGACATGGAAGGAACATGAACCAAGCAATGGAAGGAAAGTATCTACTTCTATAATTGCCAGCTGCATGTTGTGATGTGTAGATGGGCAAAGGGTTGGTAAGAGGGAAGATCTGGGCCATTAATCTAACATGACAGCAGTTATCCCCCAAATCACCTACTAATCCATCTAGACCAAGCATACAATGACTTGAATAAAACACCTATTCTATATTATTGGAACAGCATTTGTTTTCATCTTGTTACTTTGTGAATGTGCAATGAACTTTTCCCAGTTTTCAGTATACACTGATTTGAAAGAGAATGGAGAATTTTAATGTGGGATAGTTATTGTCCTGTTAGTGGAAAGTTACATGAGGGACCCACTGTATGTTTACACATTTGTTTTATTTATAAATAAGACATTTATTTTTATTTTCTCAGTTACTGATCAAGATTTACTTTCTACATGTGTGTCTTTTTATTTCTTATCTGTTTGAATGACCTTCTAATACTTGATAAAGATTCCAATTTTTTCTCTATTGTTGAAATAAAATATTAAATTTATCAGTGTTTGTATTTACTTACAGCCCAGGTTATCAGCATAAGAAATATTTTTTTTTTTTTTTAATTTTTTTACAGAGTATTTTGATGTTCTTAGTGTGAGAAGTTTTATTATTAATATTTATTAATTTCACATTTTTATCCAGAGCTCAAACAGAAAAAAGTAATTATTATAGTTGGTTCAAAGTTTTTACTTGTATACTTTTATGATGTCTTGAATAAATTGTATAAACAAGTTGTTTTATGTTTTAGGTTTGACGTCATCCCTAGTTCTTGCACTTTCAGATAAGATGATGGTGTGCAACTGTATTTTTGATTTTTATGTAGGCTATACAAGTCAATATTTAATTTATACAAAGTTTTTCACATAATAATTAAGTTATTTATTTCTTTGCTTGATATGATCTTATCAGAATATACAAGAAGTCCTGGGGATTAGGTTGGGTGTTACAAGAGTGGTTCCAAAAACATAGTTTCGTGACTTAATTTCAGAAGTTCTGACACTTTAAATGATTTTTCGACCTGCCACCACCACCTAATTTGCTGTTTATTTCATATTGATAAAAGTCCCATCCTACACAATTATTAAGAGCTCACCTTTATTAAACACCAAATAGTATTCATTTACTTTGATAGGCTGACACATTTTTTTTACTTTTTGCTTACAGCAACAAATCTGTTCAGAAAGAAAAAGGACAAAATCAATGGTTTGTTTTCTTTGAAACTTTATTCAAGCAGAAATAACCTGGAATTGTTTACTTATAGAAGACCTTCCTTTAAATTGAAGTAAACAAAAATACTCTTCTGTTCCTCCCCCTTTCCTATTCTTTTGTTTTTAGTACTGATAAAAACCATCAAGATTATATGTACAAAGCCCACTTAGACTAATTATTTGTGTATTTAGGCAGCAATCCTTCTTTCATGCACATTTCATAGAAAACAACAGACAAGGTGCTTTTATTTAGTTTTTTATACAATTTCTCATGCGATCTAATAATTTTTTTCTTTTCGGGCGATAAATTATATAAAAACTATCCGAATGTTCTTTTTATCCAAGTGCTTTCAGCTATACATTTAGCCATTTTCAATATATATATATATATATATATATATATATATAATGAAAATTAATAACAAAGGTCCTGGAAGTAAAACAATTTTCACTGTCACTTGAAAAGTATATGTAAAAAAAAAAAAGCTACTAAACCATGTGAATAGAACTGTGTTCTATAAAAGATAAATTGTAAAATGTCCCCATCACTCCAGTGGTTTGAATTTGCATATGGTACCATCATTTTGTGATTTTCTTTTTTCATTTTTTATGAGGTGGGTCCACCGTTTTTTCCAGAGTTATTTTCTACTTTATTCAAAGTTTGTGTTACTTTCTGAAAGTGTTTTTTTCATTTTTTGAAAATTGTTTTGAAATCTTTTAAGATCATTTATATATTTTTCGATATGTTATCTGCATCACAGAAGGCACACAAAAGTAAATTTTTCTGCAAGCCTGTCTTGTAAAATATTGTAATTTGTAGTATTGTTTTAATGTTTTGTAATAAATTTTTGTTCCTTTTATATTTCATGCAGTAGTTTTGAGTCTTTTGTTTGTATGCACTGTTGTTAATGTTTGGAATAAGAGAAGTGACATTCTCTCTTCTATTCCCTCCTAGTGGAATAAAATTATTTTAAAGGAGACAAGTCTTTAATTCTTAATTTAAAAAGAGAAATTTTTCTCCTTGAAAATTTGAAAAAAAATCAATTCTGCTAAAAATATATCTAAAAAAAAAAAAAAAAAATTTTCAACATAACAATATGACAAATTATTTAACAACCAGCTGAAAACTCAGTTTATTAGAAAAAATTTGAAGCTCATTCCCATGGAAGTTCTAAATGGGCTTTGGCCCCAATAAGAAATTAACAATTTTTATTTTAATACTAATATTCACCCAATACATGACTCGAAAGCCATTCAAGGTAGAGAGTTATAGTCAAAATGGTAATGTGAAATTTGAATAATGTATTTATTGACTCATACCTTATTTTAAAAAGATCATCATTGGATCACATTTAATCTAAATATCTGGAGAGAATTTCACAAAAGATTCAAAGTGCCTGGATTTTTGGAATTATTTTTTTTTTTTTTTTTAATGGATTTTTATTTCAGCAATAAACACAGTTGAATGTTGAATTCTTTTTTTTTTGCGAACTTATTAAAAATGGTCAAAAGCCACATGTTCCTGTATTTAAGATTGCATGTTGGTATATTGTAGGTGTGTTCATGTTAACATATAAACAATTAATAGGAAGCAACAAAAACTTGTGTTTCTACTATGGACAATCTATTCTTTTTTTCTTTTTTTTAAAAATAGAAACTGTAAGAAAACAATGTTCTCAATGTATCTTGGGTAAGTGTTTTCTTTCTCTGGTCCAGCAGCAAGTTAGTGTAAGTAAAGATAAGAATGGTCAAAATGGTTGAGCTTAAGTCAGCATTGCTTTGAGTTGGAATGACCAAATTACTTACTTCATGAGCTGGGCTGCAAAACATGTTCAAATGGTTTGCTTTAGAAAGTGGTGGGAGCAAGCTTCTGTCCTTTCCGGAAGTGGGGTCATAAAATTACACAGACCCTTTCCAGCTTCTTTATTACTAGAATCATGGGAAAATATCTTGTTTTTTTCTTCTTAATTATTTATTGATTTTATTTCATTTTCCCACAATCTCATTCCTACATTTACAAAAGCAGCATGTTTAAATATTTTCTTGATGGTCAATCCACTTCTTGCTTACTACCATTTTAATTTATTCTCAAACTTCTTCTTGTAACATTCTTCAAGCCGTTTTTAATTTTTATTATCTTGCCAATGTTTTCAATTTATTTTTTCAGTGTTCTATTACCTTAGTTCAACATTTTTTGCAATTTTCAACACTTGCCCACTACTCAATAATTATACAATGTTTATCATTTGAGATTATATCTTTCTTAAAACCCATGACAATATGTATATCTAAAATTAAAGGAATAAATATCAATAACTATATAATTATATAGATTTAAAATTTAATGAACCTACAAGTTGCATAGTAAAATTTCATACCACCAAATAATTTATTGCAAATATTGCTAATAAAATGATATATTTACATTATAAATTTTAGCTTATCATACATCTTAAAAATTTGACCAACATCATTTGGTCAATGGCAATTTTATTGTTAAAAAATTCATTTGCATAATAGCATGTCATACTCAGTATTTCTGTCCAGAATTAATCTCTATCTAGGATCACCGTGTGGTATCTGTAAAAAAAAGTGTTACAAATAGACACGTTGGTTTCAATCACATAGAAATGACTGCAAAAATCTCCCCCTCCCCAAATTTATAGACAAAACACATGCATGCTGGGATTTCTTTCTAGCCAATTACATAGGCCACTTCTCAGTCTCATCCAATTTATTTCTGTTTTCTTGTCTTGAAATCAGAATGCTGCAATTGCTTGTCTGTATCCCCTCCTTATGTGTGTTAACACTATTCTCAGTTTGTAGACACTTTCCTGTATTACAGTTGCTTTGCCATATTTGCTGTTCTTTTGCCTTGTGTATATTTTTTGCTTATTTTTGCCCTGTTCTTTACTTCCTCTTATTGTTTATTGCAAACTTTGTCAATTCTGTTGTTGGGCATTTCTGCCAATTACATTTATTTAACCATGGTTAATTACTCTACAAGACATATATATATATATATATATATATATATTGCATAATCTTTAAAGACACATTCTTGTCCACCTTCACAATACAGGAAAATACTTGTTGACAACACTAATATACTACACCATGAAAATAATTAACAAAAACTTTAAATCCTCAAGGCCATCTATATCAAAAAGTAACCATCACTGAACAAAATTTATTGAGTGTAGCAGCAACATTTTAAAGTGCATCCGACCAACTCTTAATGTATTTTGTGTTTCTATTATTTCTGGTTATCTCCCTTATACTGCAACGCTTGTTTTCAAAAAACACCTTACCTACAACTGATAAATTTTAAATAATTATAACAGAGCACGTTCACACTTGTTTTCAAAAAACATGATCACAGTTACAATAAGATTGACTTTGCAATACACTCCTTAGGATGATCTCAGAGGAGATTGGAAGTACCTGGGTAAGGAAAAACTATGGGACCTTCCTTGATGAATTTCAACAACATTAAGAAGCTGATTAGAGAACTAGAAAGAATTATTATAAAAATAGACATATGTCTATATTATTCAATGAAACATGTTTGAATATATATATATATATATGTTATTTTTTTAGAAAACATTTCAACCCTTGAGGAGTGGATACAGGTCACAAAACCGCGTAGTCAGAGAAAGTTAATTACAAAAACAGATTAATTTACAGTAAATAAATTTTTCAATTAAAAAAAAAAACAAAAAAAAAACTATATTATATATATTGGAAATCATCTGTTTCTGTTTCCTTGGTTTCAACCTTTCGGTATCCTCAGGCAATTTTGGTCAAATGATTTTCCAACACTTTATTTTACAAAAAATAAAAATTTATGAATACTATATTTTTATAAAAAGTAAATGAATAAGCACATAATGGTGGTAGAAAGTGGGGAAAATCAAGTGTATACTACTGTTTCCTGGTCTAATTCAACCCTGACCATTAACTTCTTTACTATATATTTGCAATTAATTTTCTTGCAAATCTACCATTCATCTGTACATTGAATATTGCTGCCATAGCTGGTCTAGTGATCCTGTTATACATCTCAAAATTCAAAACAAAAAACATCTCAACTTCAGTAACTTTCCCACCACCATGATGTAGCTTCCCTGTCTTTTCTATAAATATTTTCATGGCAGTTCTAATAAGCTCTCCTCCTTGGTACCACATCCATATGAATTTAAGCATACTACTAGATTGGCAGCAAGGTCTCATCTTTTGGTTTTTTTGTTTCATCATCACCTACAAACTTCAAAACTTTAAATGCAAAATCAATCACTATTTTCTGCCTTTCTGAATTCTGTTCTTTTATTGTCCTTTCTTCACACTAAAGTCTTCTCATTCTCTTTCACACTCAGTAACCCCTTACTTACATCTTAGTGGCATTATCACCTTGCTCGAGATGAAATGTATTTAAAAAAAAAATTTAAATAAAAGATACAATTTATTTTTACAGTGTTTAATATTTGTGATAGACTATGAAATCTAATGTGTGATGGGTAAATTGTTGTCTGAATTATGAAAAAATGAAAATAACACTGGCATCTCATTTTAACAGATATATTTACGAAAATTACACAAAAATATCTTGAAATACTAAAGAGTAAATTTATTCAATAAAATCACCATTGGCTTCAAACAACTTCAGAATCTCCTGCAACTCTTCTGGAGAGTTTCCTTGTTTAAGTTGGTGAATGCTGCCATAATCCTTGCCTTCAGTTCCTCTTTGGTGTTACAAAAAATTTTGTTGGTCTGTCACTCAACTGCGCTCTACACATAATAATCTGGGGAGTTAAGTGAGCAGATGTACAGGGGTGATGTGATTGTAGAAATTGTCATAACTGGGTTCTCCTTGCAGTAATTTCAGTCAAAAGCTTAAATTCATTAGTTTTGTTAATATTTATTATAACTGGTAAAATAAGCTTTTAAATGAAGAATGAAAACAGAAACATTTCACTTTGAATGTTTCAAAAGAAAAAAAATTATGTTAACTTCATGAGTTGCTTCCCTTGGACACTCACCTACTGAGGAAGGGACAATCTTACCCAAAAATGCCAAGCAGCCATCATTTACAGGGAACCTATGTGAAGAAAGAAGCAGTTCAAATAAATCATTCTCTCTCTGCTTGACCGAGTTCCTTAACTTAAATTTACAGTCTAAATATTTTAATTAAACATCTTAATTTAAATATACAGAAACTGGACAGTTTTTAACAGACCAATAAAAGAATCATGGATTCTATCCATGATATTTTGGGGACACATTTATTACATGATAATGGTAATATTAGCTGTTTTCTTCTCTGGAATCATTTGACATTCACTGACCAAGCAGGAAGTGCTACTTTCAGTTGAAATTTATAAAATCTTTCTATTAAAACAATGTTTCAGAAAAATAGGTTTCTCAAGTCCACTGTTATTGTTCTTTCCAATACTCATAGGGGGAAGGTTTGCTTTCAACCTTTTCTTTATGGTAATGTGGAAAGTTGACATCTTAATTATGTCATTTTCTCTTTGAGTTACATCGGCTATCCATGTTGAAAGTCTGCAAGTGATGTGGCACCACCAGTTTTCTTTATTTTCATTTGCTTTAACTCCCCACCCCCAAAATTAAACTTTCTATTGCAGTAAGTACTAAAGAAAACCTACCTCTCTCTTGATATATATATATATATATATATATGAGAGAGAGAGGACTCACCTATCATTTTTGACATATGAGGGTAAAACTCCACCACCATCAATGTTTCTTTCTCAAAAAAGAAACAGATGAAAAAGATAAAGCTGAAATAAAGAAAAACGAAAAGATTCTTAAAATTAGGTTTCAACCCTAATTTAGAATCTTTATAAAAAAGAAAATGAGATTCATCTCAATATTGTTGTTCATTTTAAAAACTGAAGTTTTGTTAAAATTCCCAGCAACACGTATGAATTTGCCAATCTTCTCAAAAGATTTTTCCACTGTTGTAAGTAAATGAAAGTTTTGTTGAAAAATTTATATCTGCTTTTATGAGCCATATGTATATATTTTTTTTTAACTAGTTATCTTGCCTTAATAAAGTAGACAAACGGAAAATTTTATGCAAACTTATTTGCAGCATTGTATTCTGTTCTATTGTTCTGAGTTTTGTCTGTTTATGTATGTGTCTTATTCAATATTCAAGATAAAAAAGCTGACATTCTCTCTTCTCTCACTGAAAAAAATCCTTTTGCTTTTCAGTCTAGGCCAGTTGTTGTTAATTTTCATTGTTTAAGAAAAAACATGGATAAAACTAACATTTATAATAAGAAATATATCTTCCTGATCCATTTCCTAGATGATGACACAAAATGTCATCGTCATGTTTGTGTACAGAAATGTAAAACAAACTCATTTCTTTTTCTTAATGAGAAAGTTTTGAACAAAAAACTCTTTAGATGATTTCAAAATGTTTTTTTTTTTTTTTTTTCACTTATATATTATCTTATAATACTTTTGATATATTTCTTTTTCAGTTTCACTGAGATCTCCAGTTTGTTGTTCAAAATGTTCTATGACCTTTTTCTTCTAATCATCACATTTTGCAGATGTTTAGTTAACAGTAAGATTTGAATCATAAACCAATAAAGAGTCAATGCATTTGGAATTCATTGACTTATAGTTCAAGACTTTCAGGTACCCCTGTTTTTGAATTTCAGGGTAATTGAGAGTTTATAAAACTCTTAACTTCTTCTATGTGGCATGTACCTTCAAGGTGTAGGCAATCATGGTTCTCCACAATTGCCAGTAGCATTTTATTTGTTCTGACACAACTCTTGCATGTGAAAAATATTCAATGGTTGCAGAAAGCTAAGATTACAGTTATGCACTCCCAATATATAAAGTTAAATGATAACACATCTCCTTTTCCCACTTACATACATAGCTCACACAGTACACCCAGTCCTATTCAGATAGAATGTGTGTGTGTGTGTGTGTATATATATATATATATATATATATATATTATATATATATATATATAAAAATACCAATTGGTAGGGATAATTCCAAAGAATTTCTTTCACAATTTCTCTTCATTCCTCTCTTCACCCAATTTTTTTTTAATGTTATATTAAAATTTTTATTTTTCTTTCTTTTTTTAATATAAAAACTTTTTCCTTTTTTCCTCTTCTTTTTTTCTATCGTCTGGATGGATTGATTTCATCTCTAAAAAAACCTTTACTCTGAAGAGTTAAATATTTAAATATATTCATGAAATAAATAATAACCAAGATATTATTATACAAAAGATAGACTTTAACTGCCACTTGATGTTTATAGACATGTTCA
Source organism: Acanthosepion lycidas (assembly GCA_963932145.1). NCBI lineage: Eukaryota > Metazoa > Mollusca > Cephalopoda > Sepiida > Sepiidae > Acanthosepion > Acanthosepion lycidas. The sequence continues at coordinate 43,173,750 of OZ010599.1, read as the reverse complement.
AGAAGGTAGTGCATTAGCATTCCAACTAAGAATGTCAAACTCAAATCTCACCGGGGTCAATTAGTCGAGGAGGTGATTTCTTTACAATACTAGCCTGGAGATACAATTCCAGAATGCTGTGTCCACAGTTTGATCGAAGTTTTGTGAGTGAAATTTGGTAGATAAAACTGCTCAGAATCTGTCAATGGTCTTTGATGGTATGCCACCTAATAAGCAGATAGAAGCTTTTTAGCTTTCCTGGGCAATCTATCAAGATGTATCAACCTGAAAAACACACAATGTTTAGAAGCCAATGATGGGTGTGCTAGTACATAGTCATAAATCCTCAACTAATGAGCAGATAGAAATTCTTTAACCTTGGTTGGCAATCTATCTAGAGGTGTCCCAATAAAAACATCTATCCCCTAGCAGCCTGCCCTTTCCCTAAAGAAAAAAAACAAAAAAATCTCAGTGATATAAATTCCTAAAAAAGAAACAAGTCACATGAATTTGCAATTTGCCATAGATGGAAATAGCACAACATGATGTTTAATAACATAAGTTTTCTAAATATAGACTAGAGAAGAAAAGTCATTGGTTATTAGATTTTTAGCACCTTGCTCCAAAAGTAAAGAAATTACTCTGGTTTATATTACAACTAGTTTCCCCAGGTACTATAGATTACAATAAATAAATTTAAATAAAAATGTTTTTCTTATACAAATATTTGTATCAAATTCAGTTTTCTTTTCTAAGTTACAAATATGGCTTTTCTGTCAATAATGTAAGAGTTTAAAGCAAAAACAATGTTTTCTTAAATCATTGATACAGCATTTGCTTCTATTTCTTTAAAAAAAAGTTAAGTAAAAAAAAAAAAGTTAAGTAAAAAAAAAAAAAAAAAAAAAAAATCAAGAAAAAAAGCAAGAAAAAAAGCAGGTGCCATGGATGAAGTTCCAGTAACATTTGATGTAAGATCCAATAAGTTTTCTTTTTAATATTTCCTGTTGAAATGGAACATGTCTTATATGCCATTAATCATATTAACTCTGTCTTCTTTCATAGAAAAAGTAAAGGATTATTGTTTTTAACCCCCTGTTAATATTGTTGGGCATTGTTACAGCATTCATATCATCGTATGTTCAAACATTCCATTGAAAATACAGATATATCATCAAGTTTTTAATTTTCATGTCATATATTGTTTTGAGTATTCTGTTTCTTTCTAGGATAAATAAACTGAATTAAAAAAATCATATTTAAAAATGAATTTGTAAGTTTCAAAATAACCAAAAATAGGTTTAATTTTTTTTCACTTTATTTCAGTAAACAAACTGCTTGTAATTCACAAATATTATGACTAAAACCAGAAATCTAATTAACTAATCATGAAAACTTGACTTGCTATTTGCTAATCATTAAAGAAAAGCAAGTTGTGAGATGTTCAAACATTCCATGGTACTAATGGAGTGTTAATGGCATTAATATATTGAAATAGCCAAATGTTCATGAAATGTATTTGTATTGCTAAGAGATTTCTCAGTAGATTTTGTACATTATAGTCATAAACAAGTATTATATCACCATATAAATATGTTAACTTATACTATTAACTAGCAGTACCAATGAAAATTTCATGGTTTTGCTATCTGATTTCTCTGGTGAATCATAATTCATAAGTTAATGATTGAATAAACTCTTTGTGAATTCCAGGACTATAAAATACCTATGGAAATTCCCTTATTGCATCATTAAATATTTGAGTTTAACGACTTTAACAAAATATTTCAATAACAATCATAGGTATGAATGCAAGTCATTATTCAAAGTATGAAGGTACAGATGAAAAGATTTAAAACTGACAAGTTTTTCCATTTCATTGAAGCAGACATTAAACACACGAGAGAATTATTGCTTCTTCTTTCTTTCTTTTTGCTAGATATTATATATGCTTTCTTTTTCTCACTAAAACCAAACAGGGTATCTGATATTTTTTTTTTTTGTCTTTCTTTGTAATCAAAATGGAATGGTCTATTATTTATCTAAGATAATGGCAGAGCATACTTCACATGTTACCTAATTTACTAAATAACAAAAGGAACAAACAGAATTACAATATGACAATCAGATCAGTAAGTAGCTTAAAAGCTGCACTCCGAGTGGACTTTTAAACTAGCACCTGGGAAGGGTAAATTTGATCTCTGTATAAAAATTAAAGAGACCAGCTTAGAAAACAGTAATGACAATTTTGAAGAAATCACTTTGAATTCCCCAATTCACTCCATAGAACTTCAAAACCTCACTTTAATTCTGATTCAGGCTATGTCCAGTTCTGGCGAAAAGACCGATTTGGGTGAAAATTCTAATTCAGGCTGAAAAATGAGTTCTTCAAATCACAAACACCACGGAACTTCAAAACTTCATGTCATGAAAACTCTCACTTTAACTCTGATTCCTTGGCATTTTGAAGAAATAAAATTGATGAAGGGCAGATTTTCAATCCCAGGGTCATCCTGATTCCGAAAAGGTGTAATATGTCTATGCAAAGCAAGTATGGCCTGAGTTAGAGGGATTTCAGACACATGGACAGACAGACAGACAGACATAATTTGCCATTCATTTATTTAGATTATGAGATATTAGTATCATTATATAATCTTAAATTGTGTATCTATCCATTATATAAGAAGATACATTCTGTTGTCAGTGTCAGAGAACTAACTTCAAAGCTGTCCATGTAGAAAGTTATGCAAAGATTTTCAAGGATATACCAAATTGCATCTTGTCTCTGTCGATGACAAACTCAAGTCGCTAAGGTATGTCATTGAAAGACAAATTTTAACAACAGGAACACACATTTATCTTATCTGTTACCAATGCATTTATCCAATAGTATTTGTTTATGTTATGAAAGAGTTGGTCATAAATAAGCATATTAATGTAAGCAAAATGATGTGACAATTCTTCAGCATAATATTAATCAAATAATAATTAAAACAACATATAAAGGAATAAAAATGGAAGAATGGGTTGTATAAACATGTTTTAGTCTCCTTATAATTATATACAGTTTCATTCATTTATATACACACACACATTTGGTGGGAAATTTCCCAAAAGGCATTTCAAGGAATTTTGCAATTGCAAGTGGAATAGCATGCATTTCATAAGCTCTTTTGAAACTGAGAATTTGCAGAAGAAAATTTGATTGTTTAGAAACAAATTTCTAAATTCCAAGTAAAAAAAAAAAAAAAGTTTCATTCATTTTTTTTTTTCTTCAACAATTACCATTAAAATGAAGAGTCAATAATTAAGTTATGTAATAGTGAGAAAAAAAAAAAAAAAAAAAAAGAAGCTTTTGTTTTAAATTAGAAAATTAATATATTTTCATGCTGCAAACAAGCCACCCGAAATTCAAATTAATAGTAAAAATTAATTTTAAACATTTTTTGAGGGAGTAAACCTGATAATTCTGTTATAATTTTCTTTTATAAATGAACTTTATCACTTAATAGATGAGAGGAATTTGAAAATTCTGAATAATGTTTCTGAAACCTATTTAAATTTAATTTTCACTGCTAATTTTATTTTTGATGTACATGTTTATCTTACACTTCAATGGCATTCTGAAAAGTTTCGTTTTTTTTGCGAAATAACAATGTTTGAACATTGACAAAGTTTTTAAAACCTGGGAAAAATAGAAATTACCCAGATGTATGATTTTTCTTTTTCTGTGTAATATTTTTTGTTAATAGTTCAAGCAAACATGTACACAGCAAGAATAATACAAACTGTGTCCATTTTTAAAGTATTCTTTCCTGTTTTCTTCTGTATCTTTTGTTTTAGTTGTCCATTGATGATAACTAAGAAATACCAGGAATATTGTTTTAACATTACTATTATTTTAAATTCTTTCTTTTTTTTTTTGTCTTTCCTTTAAAAAAAGAAAGAAAAAATGCTTTTTGTTGAAGATATCAAAGGCCAAATATACACAGAAAGAGAGAGAGAAATAGAGTATAATAGAAAGAGATAGGGGTAAAAAAAAAAAAAAAAAAAGAAGCACCCCCCCCCCCCCGCAAAAAAAAAACCAAAAAAAAACCCAAAAAGCCTTTAAATCATGGAGTTTGACCAAAGGTAAACCAAGTAGAGAGAATAGGAAAAAAATTGTGGAGTTGAAGGTAGAGGGCAGTTAAGTCTTACGCTATTGTAGCTAGGACGATCAGTACGAAGACAGGAACTTGACTGAACATCACACTTTGCTGAATTTGAGACCAGCTGAAAAGTAATTATAAAATAGTTTGTTCAGATTTTCAGAGTAACACAGGCAAATAAAACAAAGTCATTACAGCAAAAAGGAAAATGTATAAATTTATATTATATATCTCTTTCATATACAGAGGAATGTGTATGAGTGTATGCGAGATAGAGATGGGGCTAGTACTTAATCAAAGCTACCTACACTGAATTCAATAAAATTGAATGTCACCAAATTTTGTGAAAGGTTTCTTTGCTTTAAATGAGGTAAAAAAAAAAAAAAAAAAAAGTTACACTCAGATAACTCATGAAGTCATGTTTCCAAAACTAATATTTTATTAAATTTGTGTTTGGGTTTTTATAAGTTTAAACTTCATGCCTAACTAAAGTAATTTTTCCATAAGACAATGTTTTTCCCACTCCATAAACATTCTTTGAGAATTTTGGCTTAAGCTAAAGTTTACATCACACACACACAAAAAAATAGAAAAAAAAAAAAAAAAAAAATTATAAAAAATTCATTTTTATATTTTAGACAGAGTATTCTTATTAAAGGATGGGACCTCCCATTCACTGTATAATAAAATAGATACCCCACCAAACCAACTAATGTGTAATAAAGATAACAACTTGTAGAAATTAAAATTCTAAAAGAATTTTATTTAAATAGTTACTCTTAGGTGTCTAATACAAAGGGAGGGTTTTTAATAATTGGGAATCAACTAAAGTGCAAACTTAATAAATGGATAGTCTAAATAAGTTCAGTGGGGAGATCAGAAATTTTCTTAAAAAAACAAAAACAAAAATAAACCTAAATGTCCCCTGCTACTCCTGTCTATGAGGAACCCAATAGTAGCAAGCAGTTTTTCCAGATAATCGAAGAACAAGTCAGATATGCTTTCTCTTCTGGAGAAGGGGTGGGGTAGGTGTAGCAATATTTTATCCAAAATCTCAATCACAGAATTTCACACAAAATCTAAAATGTATTCCATTTCTAAGAGAATAAATCACATGTGTGAGCAGCTTATTTTAGCTTTATCTCTTGAATCCTGTTTTTGGGTCACTGCACATTAATGAGTTATAGACAGAACCTGCAATTAATAACAATCATTTGTTTCAAACCTATAATTAATACCGAATTTTTATTTTTATAATTAATATTGAATGTTTAATAGACTTTAATGTTAAAATATTTCCACAGAACTAGTACAGTTCAGAAATTAAATGGAGTAAACTAATGACTTGTATATTTTAAGAATCCTGTTACAAATAAATGTTTTAATTATACAAGAGTAAGAAATGGGTTGCTTTTTGATTGGCATAAACTACTATTTTTATTTTTTTTACTTTTACAAAGTTAATCAAACTGGGGTGTTTTAAGTGTCAGATATTATAAGACTTCAGCAAAGGCTAACAAACATACCAGCAAAAAAATTGTCAATTCTCAAGAAAAAAAGAAAATGAATAACTCCAGTTGCATATGTTTGGAACTTAGTAAAATACTAAAAATAACTTTTTAAAGCAATAAAACTTGTTGAGGGAGTATACAGTAATAGTGATGTCAACAGAAAAACTATCCTTTTGAAACACCCTTTTATTTTCTTTTTGCAGGTATGTTTGTTAAACTTTGCCAAAACTGTTTTTGAGTGAAAGTCTCCATTATTAAGTGTAAATGCCTTATCTATGGCACATTCATTTTTTTGTCTAGTCTAGTGAGTAATTCATCCATTAGATTATCAAATGAGAATAACAATATTGAGATTATATTCATGCAAATATTAATGTAACAAGAGATTTTCTTTCATATAAATGCATGTAGCAAACAAAACTGTTTTTTGCTACTCTTAAGAAATCAGGTCTTATAGAAAAATGCATCCATGCCATAAACCAAGGTTGACCAACCAATTGTGCATTGCATGATGAGATGCATTACATTCCAACAATTTGTCTGTCTGTCAGTTTACACTTGTATGCAACAGAGTTGTGCTTTATTTATACTTTAGTATAAGTTTTTTTTTAAATAAAAAGTATAAACATTCTATATCTATACAATTTATCAATCATTTTTTCCAAACTCTGAATAACTTTCTGAATGTTAAATACTGAAGATGCAAAACAATATCTAAAATCAATGCTTTTTCAAGCTTTCTACTCACATGAGTTATCTTCAGTGGGGTGAGAAATATGTTTTATATAGGTTACACAACAACCACTCTTTCACACAGACTTGCAAGAACTATAATAATATTAGACAGCTTATCTCCTCCAATACTAAAATATACCATAAATACAATAACAAAAAAAAAAAAAAGACTAAAAGATTATCAATTCCATTTACACCTAACAAAAGCAACTGCTCATTAATAAAAATAATTAGTCTCCAATCCTGTTTTCTTCAATATATATATATATATATATATATATATTTAAAAAAAAAGAAAAAAAAAAGAAATACCCTTCCTTCAGCTCACTTTACTCTTACCTCACTGAAGCTGACTGATGCAAGTTGAAAATTCGAACACAGCCTTGATTTTTGGATAATTATTGCATCTGCAGCATCTAGGTTTGTGGAAGGTTATTTGCAGTTTGGGAAAGACAACTGATAAATGGAATTAACATAGAATGTCTATCCTTTTAAATAAAACCCATTCATTATTTGCGAATAATTAGTTTATTTTTCTTTGAAAATTTTGCTTTTTAAAATTAAGTTTTCCATCATATTCCAAAAGAAAATGAAGGAAAAATCGAAAAATCATAGTAAATGTGAATTCATTGAACAATGGGGGAAAGAATGAGAAATAAGCATATTTTCATTTAGAACAATCCGCCCACCCACAAAGAAAAAAAAAAAAAAAAAAAAAAAAATGAAGAGGCTTAGTAGAAGTTGTTTTGAGAATAAATTCATGATTAAAAATAAAACTGGATAAGCTCACCTTCAATCCCAAGTATCCTTTATTCAAAATTCTTGGGACAGGAAGTGCTTTGGTTTTCAGATTTTTTGATTTTGGAATACAGGCTATTTAATTTGCATATAGCATCTATAAAATGAGGCAGCTTGGGAATAGAACGCAAACATAAACATGATATTCTTTTACATTTCATAAAACCGCTTATACATATACCCTAAAGGTAGTTTTATATAAATAAGATATACCCTGAAAGTAATTTTGTATAAAATTTAATAAATTTTGTGTACATACAGATACAGGAAATGACACTAGTCATGTAATGCTCACATGGATGTTTAAATGGTGAAATTAAGATTACAGGTAAAAATGTTTTGTACTTTCTGTACATATACAAAAAACTACTTACAAAAAATATGTAAATGCAACACTAACCACTACTTCTACATCAGGTGTGAGAAACTGGAGGGAGAGAATAGCTTTTCCAACAGTTTGACTTTCTGTGATATTAATGAACATAAATGCTTTCCTTTTTTCTTTTCATTACACATATGGGTATCTGCAGGATATTTTAGCATTTTGAATAATATCTTTAATGAGCACAAAACATCTGGTAAGTAATCCACGAACGAAAGTGTTGCTGTGACAATCACTAACAAAAAACTGGCATCAACGTAAGCTACACAGCTGGGCTGGGGAATCCCCACTCAGGGCAGATGAGGTCATTTACAACAGCTTCACATCACCTACGAGACTTCCAAGTGCTTTCTGAATTTTCCATTTGTGGCAAGTCAGCATCTGGAGGATTTCGGATAAAGGATACCCAACCTGTTTTAATTTTTGATGATGTGAACATTTTTCAGAAAATTAACATTTTTGAAATTATATCTGATGGTTCAGAATAATATCAGATCTTAAAAACGAAATTACAATTGATTGATCAAAATCTAAAGAATTCTCTACCATTCTCATTAACTAATTTAACTACAAATATTAAAACAAAAGAAAAAAATTTTGTAAAAAAAAAAAAAAAATATTTATATAAATTATTTAAGATAAAAACAAGATTAGTATTATTTTCCTAATTTTTTCAGTCTGATATGTTTTTTTGTCAAGACAAAAAAAAAATTCAAAAAAATTCAAAAAAAAAAAAATTAGGAAAAATAATACTAATCTTGTTTTTATCTTAAATAAATTATATAAAAATACCTAATACATTTTTATATATATATATATATATTTTTTTTTTTTACTCATTTGAGTCCTATTGGTAACTACAACCCAGTACAACTGCCACATAGATGGATAGTTGGCATTTAAATCAGATCCCCTAATAGCTTTTCTGCTAGTGTGGAGTGTGGTATATCACCCCACAGGACAAAAAACAAGAGCTGTCAAAAGGTGAATGAACTTTTTATAGGAGCCAACAGCCTATATATATATATATATATATATGAAACTAGGATGGTGTCTCAAATTTCAACCTTCCAAGAGGATGATATCTTGATAAAAACACTCAGTATACTTGGACTACTGTGGGTGTCTGTGTTTGGTGTAAGGAAGTGCATTAGGTCTTGTAAAACCTTGCCTCAAATCATTATGATAAATCCTTTGTTGACTTTGTGTGAGATTAATCTCAGTCCTGCTTTAACTAAAAAAAGAATCATGGCTATGGGTATTTATGTATGTATTTCACCCCAAGCAAGACAATAATACTAATAAGATACAAGCAATTACTAAGAGTGAAAGAAATTGAGAAAACATTGAACAGAAAAGACAATAAAAGAACAGGATAAAAACAGATGGAGATTGACATTGGATTTTAATTTTTTAAGATCGTAGTTGACCAGAAAGCAAGAAGAGTTATCCACAGTTTTATACATTTACACATTAATATAATGTACAATATAACATAATTATTAATATAATGTAAAATGAATATGACATTATTATACATTATATTAATGTACAATTAATATGATATTATTATACATTATATTAATGAGAGTTCCAATTGATAGGAGTACAATATTTGTTTGGCACTCATGTTTAGCAAAATTTGAAACATGGAATGTGAGAAGTTGGTCATCTCCACCAAAGACCCTTGAACAGGGATCACCAAACTTGTAGGCTGAATCAAATCTACCATAAATCTGCAGTTAAATAGCTGACTATTTTATCAGAATATTTGCTAATGGTTAACATTTTTATTCATTATATTTCTCAGTGTAAGCAATTGTTTCTTTGTAATAGCCACATTTCTCTTTTTCTGAAGCAAAATTTAAAAAAAAATAAAAATAAAATAATAACAATTGACAAATTAAAATAAAAATAAAAAGCAACTGAAATTAAAATGAAAGAAATTCAAACTTAACATTATAATACACAAGATATCTTAATTATATTATGAATTATGCCTAGCCACTATTTTCAGTTAATATTTTTTTAAGTATAATTAAATAATAATTTGGTTGGTTGATTTGTTTAATGACATATCAACCCCTATGGGTTATTTAATGCCAAAATAAGAAAATTTTAATAGAAACAAAGAAAAAAGTACTAAACTGCTAAGTGATATCTGTCCTCATGTAAGGCGGTGAGTGCTGGACAATCTTCTCAAACATGAAATGGTGACGAAGGAACATAAATGTGGTTATACAGAAGGATGCTGTGGACCGAACATGTGAGCAATGACAAAGTTTTGGAGAAAATGGAAACAAAAAGGAAACTAATACTTAACATCAGAAAGAGAGACAGTTGAGGTGTCTGTGTCATATAATGAGGAAAGGGGGCTTTCTGGGATAGAAAGCAAGAGGGACAATGCATAACATACTTAGTGAGCTTGAGTAAATGGATGGCAGAACAGAGCTTAGAAGAATAACAAAAAGACAAAGTTTATTAAGAGCTACAAGGTACAAGAAATTGTAGAGAGCCATGATTATGGCACATAAGAAGAATGCCAAAATATTTAGTATGCAATTTTATGGCTTTGGCTCCAGATATTTTGTACATAATTTTATACTTTCTGGGCAAACATATGGTTTTTAGATATATAGTTTGCAGATAATGTATTTTTTTTATATAAAAATGTATTGCTGATAATTTAATATAAAAATTATATTTTTCTAGTTTTGCATTGATTGTCATTTTGCTATAAAATCTATTGCTGGTCATTTTTATACTTTCTACTTGATTTTTGTTTGAGGGTATGCTATTTACCCATAGTGGGGACCCTAACAGGTGCTACCACCCCGGTACGGGGTGGAGCTGGGAACAGCAGCAATTAAGAAAGGGTTCCATATTCGTGAATCCCCTAATCAGAAAATTTATTACTGGATAAATAATAAAGTAATCTTAAATTTAATTCTTTCTGGTTGATGAAATTTTATTATATTCTCATAATAGAAAGATTTCCAATTTAAGTTTGCAGATTTAATCATATTCTTGGGGATTGTATTTAATACCACCCTAAAATACCCAGACTTTATGGTTGCTAAAGTTTTAAAACTCTCTCAAAATTTTTTTTTAAAGTTCAAGTAGTAAAATATTGCCTGTACTTAATTCAATCGAACTAATGTAAATTAAACTTGCATATTTGAGGACAATTCTTGCAAAAACTATTTCAATTTGTGAAAGAACAATTTTTCTTCTTTTAACTACAATCTCTACAAGGTTTACACATTTTCCCAGTATAATTCTAACCAGTATGGTTGGCCTATTAACTAACATTCTATTTTACTCTATAAAATGCACAAACATTTCACTGAACATAATTCAGTGCTGAAAGACAAGAGCGCGGTCTGTTAAGAAATTACATGTACAAGTTAAATAAAGTGAAAAAAACGAAACAAAACATGGCTACTTTTAGAGAGGGAGAGAGAGAGAGAGAGAAAAAAGAAAGCAAGATTGCTTAAGCTCATACCCAATACAAGAAAATTATTCAGAATAATTCCAAACTATTCAGTAAAAATGTTTATATAAGAGAATAGCAAGCTCAGATTTAATGGTGACTAAAAATACTTATTCATATCTATGTAGCTTAACACAGAAAGGTCAGGTCATGGTTGGTAATTAATTTTCTTAACAAAAAAATATAACCACCAATCATATTAAACTGAAAAATGTTGAATTTTACTTAGCAAAGAAATAAGGTAGGGGGTAAAAATCAGATATGGGAAGACTCATTGTAAAAGGATGTAGGCTTGATTCAAGTTATTTAAACCAAGCTTTTCCTTTCCAACATACATATGCATGCATAAGAGGCAGTTTGTCATGCAAAACAGTATGAAAGCGTGTGTTTGTATTGGGAGGGAATAAACAATAGGATTAAAGCAATTGCTTGAAAGCAATAAAAATTGTCACTGCCACACATACACATGCATAAATCATGCAATGAGAAACCTTGAAAGGAAACTGGATTATTATTTATAGATCCAAGTCCTTTTTTTTTTTTAATATATGCTACATATACATGAATATGTATAGATATAAATACAGTGATGTGTAAATATCTATAAAATACATGCAGAAACATAGCCAAATAAGACAAGCATGTGGTTCAAAATGCACAAAAAAGAGGAGATAAAAAATAAAAACTGACATATTTGATGCCATTTCAAGACATGCAGTCAGCACACATGCAAATAGGCAGATTTCAATATTTTTTTCTTCTTGTTTTGTTCTAAATATGCAAAGTTGAATTTTCAGCAATTGTACAAATATATTAAGCAGGAAGAGATTTATTTTTCAGGATTTCATTTTTCAATTTCCTGCATATTTTTGTAATATTTTGAGAACAGAAGTAGAATGATTTGGAGACATGGGTGATATTTCTCGAGTTGGTTGTCAATGCTTTCATTGTGAGGTTGTAATAATTGCCACGGAATCAGGAGATAGCAAATCTATGATGTGTACTGAATTTTTCAAGGCTGGAAATGATAAAAGAAAGCAAATTTTATCTATAATCTTTTTCAGGGCTGATTATTAGGAAAAAGACCCTTATTAAAAAAAAATAAAAATAAAAAAATAAACAAAACTAACAACAAAGTTCTTAGAAAAAAAATATAAAAAAAAAATATAAAAGGGAAATCAGGAAAAGATGGTTGAAATTTGTAGGGCACATAATGAGGAAAGAGGGCTCGGAAAACCTGATACTCACAGGACAGATTGAAGATGAGAGGAACAGAGGAAAACAAGGCATAACCTACTTGATGAGCTTGATTAAATAGATAACAGAACAGGTTTTAGGAGAGATAACAAAAAGAAAAAATTATTAAGAGTTACAATGGAGAGAAATTGTGGAAAGCCATGATTGCCAATGTCTTGAAGGGGCACAGCACATAGAACATAATTTTGCTCAAAGTAGAAAAATTGAACGATTCATTCAAAATATAAATTTTCCATGTTTTCCTGCCCACAGGAAAAAAGAAGACATTTTTAACTATCATAATTAATATTTTTAAGTTTTAAAATTAACAACTTACCAGCAATTATTAAATTCTGCATCATTTCTTTTTTCTAAATCTTATTGAATTATATTTATTTCAGATCTTAAACATGGATTTCAGATATGAACCATAAAGGGATTTTAGCCAGTCTGCAAGCCATTATCGGAAGATAATGAGCATCCGACCCACAAATGATTTTCCTTACTCCGAATGTTTCTAACAACCTTAATAATGGATTTACATTATTCATACATAGACTATTGTCCTCATCTTTGTTGTTGTTATCACAATGTTTCAGCCATTGTGCCCTCTGACCTTCATTAAGTGTATATTGATCCGAGTAGCCTGCAGGAAATTTTGAACATATAAAAACCATATAAACATCTACATATATAAAATAATGTGACAAGTTTGGTTACCAAAATATTGCTTTTCACTTACATATTCTTTGATAATAAAATAAAGAAAACATTTCACAGTGACACACACACCACAGTTGGGACGACAGTGTCATTGTAATGTTCGTGATCCAGTCATTTTTTATTATGTGCTTCGCCAAGGCTACATATGGTTTTGAATTCAGAGTTGTCCTTCTCCTAGACCTATTGCCACCCAAGGCTATGCAGGATCTAGTCTGTCCTGCTATTTTACCTATAAAAGAGATGGCTTCATACCTTTCTCAAGAGTATTAGCACATAAGTGAATGTAATGAACTCTACTGAAATTCAAACTTGGCTCTCAGATTCCTCAAACCAAGCAGTGAAACATTACTCCACCATTCCTCTCCATGTTCTTTGATAGTATAAATATAAATATGTAATATAAAATCTTGAACAAACAAATTATATTTTACGATTTGAAAATGTTGCTGTTGTATTCACTTTACATCTTTGACAAAGTCATGAATGCATCTCTTTACCATCCACAACTGTTAGCAAAATTACAGGGGAAACTAATCCCTGTAGCCTTGTTGGCAACCAGTCTAGAAGGATAACTCTTTCATTCAAAACCAAAATCTATGAATAGAATCCACTCTTATAACAACTATAGGTATGAAATCTGAATATTGAGGTCTAATGCAGAAAACATTTATCTAAAGGAGGCTCCTGTACAGAAAACCCTCACCAAGGCATGGTACTGTTTTTATTTAAAAATCTCAATGTCACTGACATCCATGAGAAACCATGCAGGATAGCTTCCTTCTGACTAAACATTAATTTATTTTTCTTTTAAAGTTGAGAGAACTATTTCTGCCTTCTATCAGCATGGTTGATACTAGCCTCCAGGAGAGTGACTCACTGCACCTTCTTGGAATAACATTTTCCGAAAATGTGAAGTAGAAAGATTATATTGAATCAATTGCTAGGAAAGTTGGTTCACTGTCTTGCAAGACAATTTTTCTATCTTACATATTTATAAATCTATTATTTGTTCTTGCTTTGAATATTGCTGCCACATCCAGTCTGGTTCTTTTGCTATATATTTAGATAATCTTGATAAAATCCAAAGAAGACAATGTTATTGGATCTGACCTGACAGCTTCAGTCACTTTCCCACTACCATAATGTAACTTCCCTGTGCTTTTTCTATAAATACTTTCATGGTAATTGTTTTGACGAACAGTTTCTTCTATCATACTTCTTGCCTGTGGATCTCTTCCAGCTTCTTGCTTCCCAGTCAACTTTGATATTCAAAAATTTAAATCATTATTTTGTGTTCTCTTAATTTCTGTTCTTTTATTGTTCCCTCTCCTTAATAGTGACTTTTTTTTTTTACTTGTATTCTCTGACACTCAATAACCTTTTCTGTCTTAGTGGCATTGTTGCTTGGGGCAAAATGACTTGGGGGAAAATAAAAAAAACAAAAACAAACAAAAAACAAACAAAAAAATACCCTTCAGAAACTGCAAATTAACAAAATATAAATATATATATATATATATATATATATATATATATATATATAAGGCTGGTAAAAAATAAACATACTGTTTAATAAATAAACGGAGCATTTACTCAAATACAAGTATCCACTAAAAAGAATGTTTAAAGTGATAAAACTTGTCAGATTAATAAAAATCCATTCTAAAAATTCTGTTTATGTTCAGATATGAAACTGAGTGCAGGTATGAAAGAACTTTGAGAGATCTGTTCCTTCTTAGTTAATTAGTAAGGTTCACTGGGCTAAACAGTGGCACCCTCTACCTTGAAGGACACATGTTCGATTCCTGCCAAAGGGTGCAAATTTTTCTTTAATAATATTTCTTGAACATTCAGGCTGGTAGGTGTAAGTAAATAAATATACTGTTTAATAAATAAATGAAGCATATACTCAAATGCGAACATCCACTAAAAAGAACATTTAAAGTGATACATACATGATGGCTGGCCACTGGTATCTGAGGATGTCTGTCTACTAGGGCAGCTAGCTAATCCTGCTGCAGACACCCTCTCAGGCACATTTGTGTTTGTTCAACACCCACAGAGCCCACCTGTGGTTTATACTGCAACTATGTTGAGCAGACCGTAGTTATAGTTTCTGGGAGAGAGTGTGTCATCTAGCATGATCAATACACTGAACAAGACTAACATGCTCAAACCCTCACTCACAATGACTTATAACTTCATGCTAGCACAACCATCAATGGCTACCAAAAGGTTCTATTTACTCAATTTAACTCACGATGTTTGGGTCACCTCGTGGTATGATTTTCAGGCCTTCTCAAGACCAATAACATCAAGAAGTCAATTTCCTGAAAAAGCAACCAAGACGAGATCTGAGCCCAGAAAGCAAACATTCTAACCACTCGGCCACAAATATATATATATATATATATATATATAAAAACACACACACACACACACACACACAAATGAAATGAGAATGAATCAATTATAAATTCAAATGTTCATAACATTAATTTAAAAATAGGGCTCAATACAACTATAGACCAATAATTCTTTATTATTGGATATTACATTCAAACATATGTAACCACTACATAAATTTATTAACATTTTGATGCATATCAGCGCATCTCATTAGATGTGCTGATATGCATTGAAACGTGAATGCATTTATGTAGCACTTACATATGTTTGAATGAAATATCGTATAATAAAGTATATATATATATATATATATGTGCAAATACCCTTAGGAAAAGCATGAATCCATCTCTTTCCCTAGCTATAGGTTAAATAGTAGGGCAGACTGGGCTCTTTAACCTTTGGAATTCCACAGGCATGAAGTGCAAGAAAATAAACTATTAGAATAGAACTGATGGTTGCATCTAGGTAGTCCAAGCTTAAAATGGTGAGACCTAGAGTCCAGTAGCACGTTTAAATTCATGAAAATATTTCTAAGGGAAGCCATTAGGTTGGTGCAAAAATAATGACATAATAATGACGTTTTTTGACGTATTTTCAACGTCAAAAAACGACATTATTACGTCATTATTTTTGCACCAACCTAATAACAAAGATTATGTTGAAAAATAATTGTTGCATAAAATAAATGTCTTTTCAGTCTGTAGACTTATTAATGAACCTACATATTTGTTGCACATTTAGTCACTGCTATTTTTATTATGGTTAAATCCTTTAAAAGCTAATGTTTGTCTAAACCTGCAGATTTTTATGAAAAACAGAAAATAGAACCCGGCAGATCTTTGTGAACCATTGGTTGTACTACATTTCAATAATACCAGCAACAAACAAAACAAAATAAATTGTCTGTCTTCTTTTTATGCGAAAAATGATTAAGAAAAACAAAAATAATACCCAAATTCAGGGTCCAGATTTGTCAACTTGTACATCATTTATATTTACCCCAAAAATTCACATTTACTTTTTTTACTTTAAATTCAGTCTTAAATAATGTAAGCTCTTGTCCTCATTCATTTATGACCTAAAAGACTATGATCAATTAAAAATATTTATGTATAAATCAATTTTAACCGGTCTTACCAAAAGATAGTTTTATGTTAAAAGAGTTAGGTATAATAATTTTTATAATGAAGGCTAGAGTAAAAAAGTAATAAATTATTTATATTATAAATAATTTCACAGAGGATCAAAGACAGTCAAAGTAAGGTTCAATAACAAGATGTGGTTTCAAGTCTAAGTTAAAAACGAAATACAGTATTAATATGACGCATGTTTTAGCAGCAGTAGTAATCACTTTCAGGGGAACAAATGACATGGCACCTGTGCATATCCCAGGATTCAATTTCTTATACTTAATTTGTATAAGTTGTAGCACACATGAACTTTACTAATGAAATGTACAGTCACACAGATTTATAGTCTAAGAGTAAATAAAGAGTTTTTGTCTGGCAGTATTAACTACCTTCTGTTTCTAATCTGGGACAAATTCATTTCCAATAATAATTATAAAAATTTAGTATAAACTAGGTCATCAATATTGAATAAGAAAAATTTTATTTATAAAATTCAGGTAGAAATAACCTTTTTTTCAAAAAAAAATTAACATGTAATTTCTGAAGGAGAAAAGATTGCAGGATTTAGTGTTTTCAGTTCAATATTATGAATGGTTTAGTAATTTTGCTACTCCAATAAGTGAAATTATTACTAATAAATTACGATAAGTACTACTATTAGCAAGAGTAAATAAAAGAAAATTAAGAAATTTTTGTATTATAAAAAAATGTAATTTTGTAAAACTTTATTCTTATAGCCATAGTGAAAAAATATTACAAAACATAAATTTAAAAATTTTTTTAGTTATTTCAATCAGGGCCAGTGCATACTACACCCCAACCTGGGGGTGTGGGCTGATTAGAGACCCCAGACAGTACTTTATGACCCTTGTAATCTTATCAACTGTCTATTCTATTAAAGGATGAAAATTTTCACAGACTTTAGTCCAAATCTGTGAATTTGTTTTGCTTATGTTAAGTCATGAAAAAACCCTAAATAAAATCCACTAATTTTCATCCATATGTTGAATGTGTTAAATTTATTCAACTTTTTAATAAGAAAAATCTCAAGTTCATGTGAAAAATTGCTGTAAAACATTGAATTATTTAAAATTGGACTGATGTCTCTAATTTTTATTTAGATACCCATGTTTTTATTTTCAATTTTTCTAGTTGAATTGTTTACCAATATTGCATATAATCCATTGTGTGTGTGTGTGGGGGGGGTCATAGATGGGGGCAGGACAAAACCTTTGCACTGGCCTGATTTCAATAATGTTTTTTACTTTCTTCATTATATAAACATGAGAGTTTCATGAGTAATAAAAAAATATGAGTTTAAAAATCAATGAAAGGGGTTAGTAAAAGGCAAGTTTACATTTTTTTAAAAAACTACAATTTAGGCACATCTAATAGAAAAAAAAAGTGTATTGATATCTTTCTACATAGATCCATGTCAACATTTTCTTAAACATAGCAACATAAACCACAGAGACCCAAATCTGAGAGTATAGCTGTCAAAGTTCATTTCAGACATTGTCTAGATCAGTGTTTCTCAACTGGTGCACCCAGGCACATTAATGCACCTGGAAAGTAGCCAAATGTACCTGAAGTTACCTCAAGAGCAATTTATGAATTATTTTTATATTTAAAAAAAAAATTTTATTTTGAAAAATTTAGAGGCAAATGGCTTCTATGTTTAAGTCACTGCCATTTGATATTTTAAACTGGATGCTAAATTCTTCAATCTTTAAGGAGTGGATAATCCTTTCTATTTTGACTTCATCAAGAGATTTAAATTGGTCATTATTGGCCTCTCAAAAAAAAAAAAAAATCTTCATAAATCCCTTTAAATGAAAATTGTACCGCTAATCTTCTTTGGGGATGCTAAACCAAAAATGGCGATTATTAAAAGGTAATTTTTGTCAAAGCATATCAAGCACAGGTTTCACACAAGCATAATATAAATATACAACATAATATCTTAAAAATAAATGCTTATTTCAAGAGACTCCTTTATTATTATCCTATTTTCAAATTTCATGACTAATTTTTACTTATTAAAATTTAAAGGGCAACCCAGAGTTTTAGTTATTCAACAAGTGTGCCCTGAAGTAGAAAAGGTTGAGAAACACTGGTCTAGAGTCCCATTTCATTTATATTGTGTGCTTAGTTATAATTTGATCATTTTATACCAGAGACTTCAATTTTTTTTTTTTTTTTTTTTTTTTTTAAATAAGCCATGTTTTAAATAAGGTTGTGAATTTAAAGCATAAAGTACCAATTCAAGTAAGCTTTAATGATAAAAAAATTAAAAACTCTTAACACCAAAAAAGAAAAAAAAAATAGTGGAAGTCCAAGAAACATCAGACATTCAGAAAAAAGAAAAAAAAAAGCAACAAGTAATTTTCTAGAAAGCCTAGACTATGATTTTAAAAGAATTATGGAACAAACAAAAAAAAAAAAGAAACTAACAATAAAACTTAAAGAATGAAAGGTTTATTGTTTCTGCAGGATGAAATACAGTCCTATTGATAATATTTTCTGAAAGAATTTCGATTATTTTTTATTATTGTACAAGTATTTTTTTAAATTTTTATTTAAAGTGATCAATTTCTGTCTAGATTTGAAAGGATTATAAATCAAACTTTTTCAAATAAATGCATGTGTGCACATGGGTATATGAGATTGGATACAAAGCAAATTTTTGTTAAGTTCTCTTCTATCACAGGTTTGTTTTATTTTTGCTATAACCATTTTTAATATATTTTATTATTTTTAAATATAAAAAAAGAATTTCAAATGGGCAAACATTTCATTCAGATGTACAAATTCATGCAACAAGATAGAGATAAAAGTATGTGTGATGTATTTGTGCATAGATTTTCAAAAGGGCATTTTATTATTTCAAGTGATATTGAAAAGACAACACTATTTTCTTTTATTTTGAAGTTTCCCTAATATTTTATTAAGCTTTATTTCCCTTAATGAATAACAAAATAAACCAGCTTGTAATTTTTATCAGTATTTATGTATTATTTTGTATGGTCAATATTAATTTTCAAATCCAAATTATTCTCCCTCCTGTTTGAAGAGTCCCTCCCTGATTGACCATGTCTTCAGGGATGTAGCCGTACTCACCATGCTTTGCCAATTGTGGGTTGGTGAGGTTATTTAACCCATAGTTGGAGGTTAGGAATTCAAAATTGTTCCTCTCCTAGATTACCACCCAAGGCTATAGGACTCATTCTGTCCTACTATGATAGATTCATACCTTTCCCAAGGGTATTAATTTTCAAAGGTTGGTATTATTTATGGGTTGACTAATTTCATTTTATGTTAGCTCAATAATAGTATTTGTTAGAAAATGTATTCATCAAGCATTGTTTTGTTCAGACTAATATCCTCATCTTGCTTGTTAACCTCACCATAGTGGGCTTTCTTCAGATGCTTATCATAGTTGGTAACCTTCTAGGAATTTCTAATTGGACCTCTGAAGGTAAACAACTATAACAAACATGTGAAGAAAGGCCATTGATAATTACTTGGCCTCCCCATTAAAGCAAGATGTGACACAAGGTCGTTTTTACATAGGGAGAACCATACACATGCATATGGGTCAAGGACATCTTTTGTCCTTGACCCATATGCATGGACTATCATGCTGGCATCAATATTATACAGACACCATCTCTCTGAGTGCGATGTTGCAATACCTGCAACTGGGCACCTTCTACCATCTAAAATGAGGAGGACTGTTTTACTCCACTTCTGGTCAAAAGTGAACTCCTGTGTCAGGTAAAAGAACAGTGGATATAATAGTCAAAATGTTGTAATGATAATAACCAAGACAAAGTTAATAGTGTGCAATAATAATTTTTTATGTTAAAAATTCAAACAAAATCTATTTTGCTATAAATGATTTACAAAAATCAAAACATTTCAGAAACTTCAAAACAAAAAATATGCACATCTCTAATATCACGTGTGTGTGTGTGTGTGTGTGTGTGTGAGCTATCACAGCAAAATTCTTTATTTTTTTGCCAAGTTATATGGTTCTACATTGAGGAATCTCAGAATTGCTTCTGCTTGGTGTCCAAATAAACAGTCACCGATAGAAGATTCTAAAATTCTGAGAAAAAACAAAAATAAATTTCTTCAAAAGTATAAACAGCACAAAAAGGATTAGCCAAAGAAGGAATTCATAAAATACTTTATATGAAACAACATAAAATGTAAGAGCGAGATTTGTTTTTTATGATAGGAGTTAAATATTTTAATGTTACCATATTGCAAGTCTAAAAAATTTTGAATTCTTGCACTTATTGACATCATGAGAAATAAATAGAAAGCATAATCACAGATGAAACTTAACCTGTTGCATTTGAAATAAAAAAAATTAATCTTTTATAGCAAAAATTATTTTAAAATTTAAATTTATTACTACCTTAACTCTTTTAAACATAATTTGATAGCTTTTTTTAGATTTAACAAAATATAACTGTCTTTAACATATATGAGATATTAAAAAAAAATTGTTACAAGGAGGTGCTGATAAGTTCTCAGTCCAACCCTCTTCCAAAAATCTTATCAAATAACTAAATTTTCATTTTGGTAATTTTGAATCACTAATTTGCCTTTTCAGTAGCATCACATGAATAAATGCTGACAGCTGAAATTTTCAAGATATAAGTTTATCTCATTTAAAAATATATTTCCAGGTTCATGAATTTTAGAATGAAAAAATTACTAATCAAAACATTGGTAAATTTTGAATTTCTTCAGACAAAAACAAAAATGCATTTTTGTTGGTGGATAATCACAAATAATAGTCTAATTGTTGTTTGTTTGTTTGGGTTTTATGGCATATCAACAACTGTGGGTTATTTAATGCCAAATCCAGTTTATATGAATTTTAAATGCCTATTTTGTATGGAATAAAAAATGTATAGCTGGCAACATTATTGTTTAAAAAAAAAACGTATAGCTGGCAACATTATTGTTTAAAAAAAAAACGTATAGCTGGCAACATTATTGTTTAAAAAAAAAACGTATAGCTGGCAACATTATTGTTTAAAAAAAAAACGTATAGCTGGCAACATTATTGTTTAAAAAAAAACGTATAGCTGGCAACATTATTGTTTAAAAAAAAAACGTATAGCTGGCAACATTATTGTTTAAAAAAAAAAACGTATAGCTGGCAACATTATTGTTTAAAAAAAAAACGTATAGCTGGCAACATTATTGTTTAAAAAAAAAACGTATAGCTGGCAACATTATTGTTTAAAAAAAAAACGTATAGCTGGCAACATTATTGTTTAAAAAAAAAACGTATAGCTGGCAACATTATTGTTTAAAAAAAAAACGTATAGCTGGCAACATTATTCCTTTACAAAAAAACGTATAGCTGGCAACATTATTCCTTTACAAAAAACCTTAGAGCTGGCAACATTACTCTTTTACAAAAAAACTTAGAGCTGGCAACATTATTGTTTCAAAAACTTAGAGCTGGCAACATTATTGTTTCAAAAACTTAGAGCTGGCAACATTATTGTTTCAAAAACTTAGAGCTGGCAACATTATTGTTTCAAAAACTTAGAGCTGGCAACATTATTGTTTCAAAAACTTAGAGCTGGCAACATTATTGTTTCAAAAACTTAGAGCTGGCAACATTATTGTTTCAAAAACTTAGAGCTGGCAACATTATTGTTTCAAAAACTTAGAGCTGGCAACATTATTGTTTCAAAAACTTAGAGCTGGCAACATTATTGTTTCAAAAACTTAGAGCTGGCAACATTATTGTTTCAAAAACTTAGAGCTGGCAACATTATTGTTTCAAAAACTTAGAGCTGGCAACATTATTGTTTCAAAAACTTAGAGCTGGCAACATTATTGTTTCAAAAACTTAGAGCTGGCAACATTATTGTTTCAAAAACTTACAGCTGGCAACATTATTGTTTCAAAAACTTAGAGCTGGCAACATTATTTTTCTGAAAACATTATCTGAGACCTTGCTGTTGGATGCAGTTTACCGTCACACCCAGGACGTAATAATAGTCTAAGTTGACTTGAATTACAATCAATGTTAATAATACAACATTTATTTTTTGGAAAAGTAAACAAAAGGAAAAAACTATAATATTTATGACTGAAAAGATTCTTATTTTTAAAATAAGTAAACAATTAACAGCAAGATTTAAACTATGTGGTTGTATATCTACATTATAGTTTAATTCTTACATTATAGTAATTTTTTACATTATACTATCATATATGATGAAATGACCAATATGAATTATCTGATTGATTAATTGTTTTCTATGGCATAACTCATTGCAGATTAGTTAAAACCAGAAAATATATTAAGATTGTAAAGTTTTTTTTTTTTTTTTTGCAAGATAAAAATGATTTAGTGAGACAAGTCTTACTAATTAACCTATAGCTGGGAGGAGAATTTGATAAACGAGAAATTATAATGTGGAAGATCAATTCTATATTATGTACATAAACTGATCCCCCAATTTGTGGCCACAGGAGTTTCTATACATTTATATTCCAGAGAATGTAAATAAATCTAAAAGTCATGCCTGTGCAGCTAACCAGTATTCAACTGATTCATTCATTTTTATCAATCCACTTCAGGTAAAGCCAAAAAAAAGTTTTTTTTAGATTGTAAGAACTTTATTTTTGGAAATAATGATTTAGTGATAAAGGTCTTATTATTAGGTTGGTGCAAAAATAATGTCGTTTTCTTACATATGTTACTATGTGAGAAAACGACATTATTTTTGCACCAACCTAATAATTAACACAGTAGACTAAGTGGAGTCATACCTTTTTCCAAGGTTATTTGTATATAAGGTGAATATAATGAAATCAATGAGAATTGGTACTTGGCTCTTTGATTAAAAATTCTGAGCCATTATCCATTACACCATCTATACATCCAATTAGATTTTTTAAATGTTTTTATTCTGTTGCCAACATTTCGTTCAGTAAGATCATCATCTGAAAAACTGAAAGATTTTTAAAAATTTTATTAATTGTTAAATTTTCAAATTAACTGGGTCATTTCTAAATAGTAAACCTGGTAATAATATTTCCTTAATTTTTTCAGCTGTTCTGATGATGACTGAACGAAATGTTGAATAAAAGAAAACTTTTAACATCCAACTGGTTCTTATATATTCCATCTTATATACTACCATTTATGCATATTATGGTATAATGTACATCCTAACGGTAGCAATTACTTTTATGAAGACTGTCATCACTTTAAGTCATATTTATTATTAGCTATTTTAGATAGTAAAATGGGAAAGTTTGAAATTTAGTTTTTGTAGCTGATGGAAGCTTTGACCAATTTTTATTTATTTCATGTGATGTCAAAAGGTATTAGAATCTCATCTTCAGTAAAATCCATTTTCTTTTCTCCTTACAATATGGTAATTTATAAACACTGATCTTAAATTTGTTCAACTAATTCTTTCTCTCTCAATTTTTTTTCTTTTTCTCCAAAAATGCTTATTACATGAAATATGATATGCAGTCATTTCTGCCATATTGACTGTGCAAACCAAAATAAAAATGAAAAAAAAAAAAAAAAAAAAAAGTAGATACAGAATTGCAAAATTATCATCTCAAAATTCTTAAAGATACTAATTTGCCAAACAAAAAAGAATTTATTTGAAATTATTCTAATAGCTCAAATTAAGACTTCTTTTATGTCTAATATAGATAATCTGAACATTTTTTTGTTAAAAAAAAAAAAAAAAAGAAAAGAAAAAAACTGAGGAATTAAAAATTGTGTAATCATTTACAAAACAATGAATTTTATAAATTAAAAATAACTGAACAAATTTATTTAAATTTCATTTGCAAGTCATTTAAAATATTTTGGAGTAATTTTTAATAGATCATTTCCAGGCTAAATTTAGCAGTTTTAAGAGCCAATACATATTAAAATTTTTCAAGTAATGTTTCCATACTGATGAATTGTCTTAACTCAGATTAAAATACATTTAATAGCAGAAATAACAGCATTTAAAGAAAAGCACAAAAATAACCTGTCTAATCAAATAAGGAGAAAGTGTGTGTGTGTCTGTGTGTGTATGTAGCATGTATGTATGGTAACAGAAAGCAGCAACAACAAAAGAAAATTGAACCGCCTCACTGTGAGGGGCCTTTTTTTTTTTTTTTCTTTAATTTTCTTTCACTTTTTTTTTCTTTAATTTTCTTTCACTTATTTTTTTTTAAATCATGGTGGTGAGGGTTTTATACCTTCATCATTGCTGTAACAGTTGTGACAGTGTAACTTGTGCCCTCTGACACGAACGTCTGCACCCTGGGAGCCATTACCAAGCTGGACATTACACACACAGCAACGGAAGCACTTGACATGGTAATAGAGGCTGAGGGATTCAATGACCATAGCAGCACCGGACCCTGCACACCGAAGATAAGAAAAAGAAAAGAAAATTATAATTATGTAATGAATATATTTTAATTAAGAGCAATTTTAAGTGGTACAATAGTCAAAGAGATGTATTAGGTTGGTGCAAAAATAATATCGTTTTTCGACGTATTTTTTAACGTCAAAAACGACATTATTTTTGCACCAACCTAATATTATATGAAGCGATCTGTAATTTTACTATTTGTATTGGTGAAATTAGCTGTTTCAGCATTCAATGAGTGAACAGTTAGTGTTATTGTTAGTTGAAATTTATAAATTCTTTATCGCTTAAGAATTTGTCAGGAAATTAGACTTCTCAAGTCCACTGTTATCACTCTTGAGTATTGATAGGAGTTTCCTTCCAAACCTTTTGTTTAGGGTAATGTGGAATGTCAGCATCTTGATCATATTATTTTTGCTTCCAGTTATATGTGCATCCTATATTTGTTGTTATTGCTGATAGAAGTCTTTGAGTGATGTAGTTCTTGTTATTTAGTAAAGTTCTTTGTGATTCTGTAGCACCAGTAATCTGATGAATAATTGTCTTCTTGAAAACCTAGAGGAATCTTTCACTTGAGGCCATTTTTTATCATTGATTTAAGAAAACAGTTGTATTTAGATGATAGTTTAGACATTTCTTTCTTCTTTTAATCATTTCATACCAAGCAAGGCAATAAAGTCACTAAGATGCTGGGGGGGGCACAAAATGTTAGAGAATATGAGAAAAAAAATACTGTTAAGGAGAGAGAACAATAAAGGAACAAAAATTAAGACAGAAGATAATAATTAACACTGCATTTAAAATTTTTGAAGATCAAAGTTGAGTGGGAGGAGAGTGATCCACAAACAAGGAATATTTCTGAATGAATTCTATATCATGCATGACATACTGTATATATTTGCATATCATGCTGATTTTGAAGCTAATTTAATGGGGTCACATCATACATGAGATATAAAATTAGCATATATACTGCTGGCCCCGGCTAATCTGTTGACCAACGTATATATCCATTTACTGTAGTCAAAAAGTACAGCTGTATTTAAAATAAACATGATTTTGATAAAAATGATGGTTTCCTTAGCTGTATCCAATAAAAATGCATGTAATATTCACACATTAGTACCGTACTTTTAAAATACAAACATAGCGAAAATGCATTTTTTCCATTGTTCAGGTTTATAAGAGGTTTAGCTGTTTCTTGTTCAGCTGTTTATGGTTGTATACATTTACACAACAAGTATAACATTACTAATGATACTTTTATAATTCTCTTACTTTTTTAACTTATTTAACTAGAAGATGGGATAAAGAGATAGAGGAAAAGAGGTTAGTCTATTGTAATTTGGTCTTTCGAAAAAAGGAATTCGCTTGATACACGAGATATATGATAAAATCATTTTTAACTTATTTAACTAGTAGATGGGATAAAGAGATAGAGGAAAAGAGGTTAGTCTATTGTAATTTGGTCTCCCAAAAAAGTAACTCACATGATACACGAGATATGATAAAATCATTTTTAACTTATATAACTAGAAGATGGGATAAAGAGATAGAGGAAAAGAGGTTAGTCTATTGTAATTTGGTCTCTCGAAAAAAGGAATTCGCATGATACACGAGATATATGATAAAATCATTTTTATAAGTGAAAATTTGGGGTTGTACGATACAAAAGATTGTACATTACATGGGTACATACAGTACATATCAAAGTTTAGATCTTTGTTTTTTGCTTTTCATCATTTTACCCCAAGCAAGGTGATGCCACAAGGACACAGGATGTTACAGCAAGTGAAAGATAATGAGAAAACTTTAATGAGGAAAAAGACAATAAAGGAACAGAATTCAAGAAAACAAAAGATGGCAATTGATGTTGCATTTAAATTTTTGAAGATTGTAGTTGGCAGGGAAGCAAAAAATCAGAAGGGATTTCCCACAGTGGAGAAGTACGAGAAAAGAAACTATTAAAATAACATTGATGGTTGCATCTAGCTTATTCAACAGTAAAATAGTGAGACCTAGTTGCCAATCTAGTAGCACACTTAAATTCATACAGTCAAAGCACTAAGGGGAACAGCTCATCAGAACAATTGCCATGAAAATATTTGTTGAAATGACAGAGGGAAGCCATATCATGTTGGTGAGAAAGTTACTGAAGATGAGATACCAGGTCAAGATTGATTACATTACAGAGAATTCTTTGAATTTTGTCAAGAATCTCATATAGCAGAAACACCAGACCAGATATGGAAACAGCATTCAATGCACAGACAAATGGTATATTTAATTTTCTGGCACAACACAGTGAACCAACTTTCCCAGCAGTAGATGTAGCAATTAATATCTTGCAATTGTAACAATTTAACATGTCAGGTTACCTCCACCTAATTTTTTAAACTACTCCTAGGAGTCGCTCTCAAAAGTATGAAAAAGACAGTGACATTCTGTCATTCTCTTTTTTCCTTTTTCACCCAGAGACAGCAAGATGTAGGTTGAACAAGGAAAACACATTCCCCACTGGTGAATGTACATGCATATACACACCATTCACATCATTTTCTCTAGTACTTTCTCTTACACCAAACTACACACACACACAAATAATTCACTAGTTTAAATGTTTTCTTCATTCATGTTCATTGTTCAGTAACAAGCAACAATATTCTATTGTTTATGTATATTCTTGTTTTGTTAATACATACATTATCATTTGTTTGTACATATATATTGGTTCTTGTAGTTTCTTTACATTTCTTTACGCAGTCTCACATCCCAAGTCTGCCATGTTTGTTGTGAGTATTTCAGAAGACACACGTGTTTATCTCTCAATGCATACACTGGCCTGCGACAAACTCTTAGCAAATAATTCTTTAATTTATAATTAAAATATACTTGTTAAATCCAGTTAAGAATTCTCAGAAGCAGAATTTTGAATTTGTGATTAAAGACTGAATATTTACTTGAAGCAGCTTGGTTGGCACAACTTTACTATTACAGATGTGAACATGTGTCCAGGTCAATCAAACAGATTTTCACTGGCTGATCAGCTTTTACCCCTTTTTGGTTGTAGTTCAATTTCTGTTTGTATTTTACAAAACTGGAAAAATGCCAATGTACATCCAAAAGTGAAAATGAAGGCAAGACAATGCATGGAGAGAAAAGTCTTAAATATAGCCATTTTGAGATCTCTTCTACGTGCTGTGTCTCTTCAGGACATGAGCAAGCATAGTTCTCCACAAATTTCTGTCCCTTGTTGCTTTTACCAGAATTTCTTCTTTTGCTAAGTCTATAGCTACCATATTCCACCATCCATTCACACAAGCTCAGATAGGTGGATCGCTGCCTTCCTCTATCTTTCTTACACTCAATATGTCCTGTGAGTTCTACGTTTTCCAAGCCCTCTTTCCTCATTATGTATCCAAGATATTTCAGCTGTCTTTTCCTGATTCTGAGTATAAGTGTTCTTTTTGTTACCTTCATTTTTTAAGATTTCCTCATTATATACTCATTCTGTCCAAGTAAATCTTAGTATTCTTCGATAGAACCACATCATTTTGTGAAACAGATAAGAAGTCTGTTGATTCCAATAAACAGGGTTCTTTATTCATGCACTATTTGTGGATAGGTGAGTGACATTTGGGTCATCTACATGCTACTTCTGTTTTCTCTTATGGCAGACTAACAGGACAGATCTTCCATTTGGCCACCAAGAATTCTGTATCTCTCCAACACATTCTCTCCCATTGCTCCCTGACGCTACCCTGTGACTAAAATGTGGGCTGAATATATAAGTCTATGATGGATCAAACAGTAGTTTCCTCTACAAAGGCAGATGCAAGTTCAATAGCTGTTGGAGGACATTTTCTTTACTTAGATTTCTCAAATGTGCAAACTGAGAGATGTAATACATACAGTTTAATAAATACAAATGGGGTTCTATTCAAATAAGAAGTGTCCACTATAGTAACATTTGAAGTAATAAAAATGTCAGATTAGAAATAAATTCTTTAATTCTTTAGAAATTGCTTTATTTAAATTTTGGATACAAAACTAAGCAGATATGGGCTCTTGAGAAAAATAATCTGTTTGAAAAGAAGGTGCTTTCCTTAAATAAGGTAAAAAGATCATTGCTTACTGTGAAGTAATTCATGGCCAAGCAGTAACGCATGACAGATTAAATGGTAATTTCTCCTACACAGGAGGATGCAAGGTTCTATCCTTGCTGGAGGACACATTTTCTTGACTCAGATTTCTTGAATGCGCATATTGATAGACATAATACACACTGTTTAATGAATAAACATGGGGCTTCTATTTTCACTATCTATAATAGAGTTTGAAGTAATAAAAATGTCCATGATCACAATTCCCTCCCTTCTAAGTGGTACTTGATCCCAAAACTTTTTTCTTTATTTATACATTTTATTTTATTTTCCCTACTTCTGGTGACTGCTTTGAAACTTTCACATCTTGATATTACCAGTGATGCTGTCAACTGTCATAAAACCTGCCAGTTGCTCCAGTCACAGATAAAATCATTTACAATTCACTTGACTACATGACAATCCTAATTAATCGAGTGGAGACCCATTGTGTCCTACAGAGGAGTCAGACAGAAATATCCAAACTGTAAAATAAAGATAGTTCCATTAATCAATAAACAAATATAGTACTTACCAAGCTCCTTTGAACAGTGAGAACATTTTTCAGTGCCACAAACTGCAACTTGTTCATTCAATTCACTGCTACTACTAGCAGTTGACTTTCCAGAATGCTTTGATGAGGTGGAGTCATCCCTTTGGTGAGAAATCAGCATGGTGTTTGAATTAGGATCAAGAGCCTGGTTTGACAGAGAGCCAGAGCTCCTGGGGCTCACACTGTCCACAGCAGACAAGCTTTCATAGCCTTCAGAAGCTGTATTGTTGTCCCCATAACTGTCAGGAGTTCTTACATTTGAAGGAGAGTTCAAACTGCGAGGACTCACTGAGCTGCCATAGGAAGCATATGAAGCTCTGGGATTGGTCTGGTTTAAGGTTTCAGGGGAAGCAGAAGGGCGAACTGATCCATTTGGTGAACCCTTTGATGAACGGTCATAAGCAGAATACTTGGGTAATGGCTGATTAAAGCCTTTCTGGGAAGCTGCAGGTAAATCTCGCCAAAGATTGGGACTTTCAGCAGGTTGGATTGGATAATTTACCTGTTTAGAGTAATCATCATGCAAAGGACCTTTGTTTTGGGGGTTGCGCATTTCAGCAAATCTTCGCCTTTCTGCTTCCTCTATGACCCAATGAACCTGCGTGCTGGACTGTATCTCTTGCTGTCTTGACACTGGCTGACGAAAACCTTGAGATTTGTTCACTGGCTTTCTCTCTAATTCATTATTACGATCCGAAACAATCCACTCTGCTGAATCTCTGTGCTTGGCCTTGGGAACAGCATTCAATGAACGTAACTCTGTTTTGCTTGGTGGCTCTCGTGAGATGGGTGACATCCGCTGAGAAGAAGTGGGGCTTATTTCTGGTCTTTGCTGTAGAGGAGTTGCCTTGCGATTCATTGCTAACAAATCCTCTCGTGTGAATTTCTGTGAGTGTCTAACTTCTTCCTCGGGTTTGTCAAATCGCGAAATAACAGACTCCATTTTTCCAGACAAGACAGGCTTCTTTTGGTGAGTTATTTGAACCGAGCTATATGGTTTTGTGAAGACACCTACGAAAGAAGTGGAGACAAAAAAAATAAAATTAATGTTAAATCCATGTAAATAAAACATGACAAAAAGTGCAGGGCTGTTGCAGAGACAAATTTGTGTTCAAAAAATTTAGCATTTAGCCGTAAACTATCAAAAGGCCGCCAACATTTTAAATTTCCAGTACCTCTTTGCTTTAATAGTTTTTTCTTTCTTGTATTTCTTCCTTTATTGTATTTTGTTAAAATAAAACCTTGTAAAAAATACTACAATTGATAAAAATTTTGGGGGTGATAAGCCACTCCCCTAAAGCTGCTACAGCGCTGAAGAGCATAGTAACCAAACAATTTTAAATCAGAATAAAAGTAATTCTAAAAAACATTTTAAACAGAATAGGAAAATTTATATAGTTTAGAGAGATTTTGTGAAAGCCACCGCAAAAAGGCAAAAAAATTTGTTTAGCATTACACAGTGAACCAACTTTCCTAGCCGCAGACCTATCAATTGATTTAATATAATCATTCCACTTCATGTTGGTGGAAAATGTGAGATTGAGAAGGTGTAATGAATTGCTCTCCTGGAGCCATGTTGATGGAAGGTGAAAATGGTTTTTTAAGATGACTAAAAGATAGCATTTTCGTTTTGGAGGCATTAAAATTTACCATAAAAGTAGATGCAAAATCAAAAAAAAAAAAAAACCTTTAGCATCAATTTGCATGTGTTTCCTTAATAACTTAAATGATAGATTTTTTCTCAGGAGCTAATTTAAAATAAATGGTTGATCTAAAGAAAGGAAAAGGACCAATAACATTGCAGATTCTTCTTTGTATTTTATCAATAAAAAAAATCTAAATACATAACAGAAGCAGCAGATCACATGTGATAGCAATATTCAGTACATGGACAAATGGTAGACTTATAAATATGAAATAGATTCTAGTTTGAAAAATTGTCTAGCATGATACAATGAACCAACTTTTCTAGCAGTAGACCTAGCAATTGATTCAATTGATTATATTCAATATAATCTTTTCACTTCATGTCAGTGAAAAACGTTAGCCCAAGAAGGTGGAGGTTAGCATCAGCCATACTGATAGAAAATAAAAAAAGGGTCCTCTCAATTGAAATTTACTGAAACAATATGTAATCTATGATCAATGCTACTTACTTGTGCCTCTGGTAGGTTGGGAAGTTGTATAACTTTGGTTGTTGTACTGTGACACCTTTACTGTTTCAGCACTGACTGCAGCTTGATAAGGTTGGGGAGATGGTTGATATCTCTGTGGGGCCTGCACCGGAGCCACTATTTGTTTCTGTAGCTGTTTCAGTCGAACCTTCTCTTCTTCCAACTGTTTCATTTGTTCCTGCTGTTGATACTGTCTCAACTGCTCTTCTTTTTTCAATTGCTCAGTTTTTATTCTTAATTGTTCCTCTTGCTGAAGTTTCTTTTGCTCAGCAATTTGTTGTTCTTGCTGAAGCCGTCTTCGATTTTCTTCAATTTCTAGTTGTGCTAGTTCTAGTTCTCTCTTCTTCTGGGCCAGTTTCTCCTAAAATTAAATGAAAATGTCCCAAAAGTATTGAAACATTAGCTATACCAGTGCAGTTACTGCTCTAACCCCATAAATGCCAGCACTCATTTTGCTTTTGAAGGTAGTCAGCTACTGTAAAAAGTCTTACTAAATCTTTTCTATAATAAAGAGGAGTCATCTTGTTTATATGTGTGAGGCTTAAACTCAAAAATTACAATATTTAGGACCTTAAAACTATGTGTATTTTTATTCAGTATGTTCCAAGGAAAGTTTTGATAAATAACTTATTTCTGTATTTTTTATGTAAACAAAAGATATTTGTAAATTTAAACAAATAGCATTAAAAAAATATATATATATAAAAAAAAGCAAAACTTATGCCAACATTTTATTTTATACTATTTACATTATTCAGACTATTGTCCTCATCTTTGTTGCCATATTTATCACAACATTTCGGCCATTGTATGCTCCAACCTTCTTCAGGTCGTTGGAATGTCGACCTGAACTCTTTATTTCACTCACTGGAGTAAACTGTTCTAGTTCCACGTACCATACCTAATAGATGCCAGTTATCAGTTATCTCCTATTAATTCACCTCTCCAAGTTCTCCACTGCCTTAACCAGGTATTGAACTCACACTGTCACATGGTATATTGGATAAAGGCATTGGTTAGATCCAGTGAGTGTTCAATACCTGGTTAAGGCAGTGGAGAACTTGGAGAGGTGAATTAACAAGAAATAACTGATAACTGGCATCCATTAGACATGGTACATGGAACTGGAACAGTCTACTCTAGCAAGCGAAATAAAGGGTTCAGTTTGACATTCCAACCACCTGAAGAAGGCTGGAGAGTACAATGACTGAAATGTTGTGATAAATATGGCAACAAAGATGAGGATAATAGTCCGAATAATGTAAATAGTGTACATAATACCTAATCTTAGAAATATAGACATTTTATATTTTTTTTTTTTTTTTTTAATTAATTCACCCCAAGCAAGGCAATAGCATCACTAAGATGCAAAGGGACTATTGAGAGTGAAAGAAAAGGAAAAAGACTTTAGAAGTAACTGGAAACCCAATGTTAAACAGAAAACAAAGGATAAATCTCTACTTATTCAAAAGACTGGAAAGGATTATGTACTGGATGATAGGTGAACCTATCTACTCATTCAATTTAACCTTACATCATTCAATTATTTTAAAAATAACTGATGACAAAGTTAACAAGTAAATAATGAATGAATTGGAGAATATTCCACACTTTTATTCAATAAAGGATGATTTAAAAAAAATCATTATTAATAAATTTTGTTATAAATACGTTAGCAACTCTGAATAATGATGTTGTTAGAATAGACAAACAAATATTTATTTTGTGAGAAAAAGTTAAAATTATATTATGATGAATATTCATTATAATTCTTCATGAATTTGTACACTAGTTTTTTTTTTTTAATGCCATGTCTCTTCAAGCTATAGATAATTATGACTCTCCAAAGATTATTTTTTCTTTATTATACTCCAATCATTTGTGAATATCTATGCTGATGATACAACAGGATATGTGTGCACCTCCAAAACTCTAGATTATCAGAGCTTAGCAACTGATCTCTCCTCTGACCTAGCTCTAACAGCTCAGTGGGGGAATAACTAGCTGGAAAACTTGTTGCTCACATTAAATATCTCGAAAACCAAACTAGTGACATTACATCATCACTGAGCAGACACAGAAATTTCATTGATCACAACGGACAGATGTTCCCTCAAGATGGCCCAATGTGTTGAGTGCCTATTGAGACAAACTCAACTCAGACCTCAAGTGGAACTCATACATATGATCCATCGCTAAAGATGCTGGGAAAGTAGTCAGGTCACAGTACTGCTCCAGTAAGAACCCAACTCCTACTTATAGCCAAAGTTGGAATACTGCTGCCATATATAGGCAGGAGCTGCCTAAGTCTTTACTTTCCCATCTTGATAGAATCCAAAAGCATTTCTCCATCCTTGTAGGGGACAAATTATTTTCCACCCTGCAATCCATTTCTCACAGATGAAACATTCTATCACTATTTCCATGGAAGGTTCTTAGATGAATTGGTGAGATACAAGTTCCACTTGAGCAGCTTCTTCCCACAAACTGCTGCTTTGTGGACCCAACTCTCAAGAGGATGCTTCCTTGATTACTACAATATTAACCCATTCAAGTCTAGAGTCAACTATTATCTTCCCCAACTATCCCCATAAACTATGCAACCCTCTGGTTTGAGTGGTTATTGTGCCTTATACAGAGTGAACATCATTGTGAAAAATTTATCTATGAATTGCCATGCATAGCATGGGGAAAAATATCAGACCCATGCCTTTACAAAGAGCATTTGCATGAAAGTGAACATATCAGACAAATCCCAAATTTGAACTCAACTCACTGATTTTACTTAGGGGCTGATATCTGCATATGTACATTGCTGGTGTTAATTTGCTATAATAGATGGGCAACACCAGGTAGCCCTGCTTGTTATAAGCTATGTGAATATGTTATAAGGAAATAATCATTTTTAATACCAAACTCATGGAATAATATGCAATAAGTTGACCAGTAAGCATTTTTCATCCTCTTATTGGGCTTGAGAGAATGAGAAACATTTTACTGATTTTATTCATTTTTATCTCTAAATATCACGTCCCTTCAAGGATGTAGGCAATCATAGATCTTCACAGATTCCTTTTCTTTAATATCTAAATCATCATGACTTCTTGGGAAAGATAATAGTTTCCTGTTGCCTTCTCCACGGTTTAGAACTTTCCTTCTCTTAAATTTGAACTTCATTTACCAGCTCCACTTTCTGTGCTAATAATTTCTACACTACCCACACTTTAAAGTTACTACCAAAATATTAAATGTATTTTTGTCTATGACACCATCAAAATGTATAGCTTGTGAGGAGAGAGAAATAAAAACAGGACATGAGTATCTTACTAGGATTCATGATCTTTAAATATTTTGAAAGGGTGACATTATTTAATAATTGTGATTAAAATAACAGAAAAGAATAGCAAATAGATTTATATTACCGTAAAGTACTTATACCTAATAGCCATTACTTCTACTTACAGAAGGGTGGCTGGAAGGATTTAATACAGGGTTCTCACTTTCTAAAATCAAAAATAATGCTGCAAATAATACTAATCTTAAAAAATAATAATACTAAATAATGCTCAAAACAAGTTTAATCAGTACAATTTAATGTTACATTAATATGTATAAAATTAATAATAACATTGTTGATTCTAAAAAGCACCTATTTTAAATGAGGACCTGAGTTGTTTTTCTTTGTGATTTTTCTCTGATGTTTGAGGGTGACGGTAAACTATTATTGTTTAAAAAACCTTGATTAAAATTAAAATGCAGAAGTCATGACTTTTTTCCTTTAACTTTTCTCCTATGAATTTTTACCCATAACTTTATTTCCATAACTAATTTTCCTATCACAATGTTTTACTCACAGAAGCACCCAAGTGTTAAAATGAGCAACTTATATTTTGTACATGATCAATCTTCAGTTTAATATTTTAATAACTATTTTTTATAATTTCACTTTATTAATTTAAAAAAAAACAAATTTATATCAGCACAAAAAACTACAACATGGAGTTGTTATTAATAGCTTTTTGGTATAATTATGAACAAATTGTAAAAAATTAAATTTAAAATGTTGGAATTAATTATTCTAAGAAAAAAATTCAATTCAATTTAAAATAAAAAACATTCTAGCAATTATATTGTTATGGTTTTAAAAGCAAAAATTTAATTCTATTTAAAATAAAAGGATTCTTTGGGCAAAGGGTGAAAAGTGTGCAGCAGGTGAGAAAGAAAATCAGCAGAGATTGTCTGATATTCTAGAACAGGATTTTGTGTTTAAAGATTTAACTAAATTAACTCTTATTTTCATTTTAAAGTTTAAAACTATTAAACATTTCTGGGAAGATGGCACTTGTTCCACAACATACATATATTCTCCAATTGGATGAAATTATTCATTCATTTATTCTGTTAGCACATTTTGCCCACTGTGGGCATTACTTCCCTTGATCTTACAATTGTGGTTCATGGTGTTATTCAAGGTAGAATTGCTGTTTTTTTTTTTGCGCTGGGGATGTTGAGATTATACCACCCCTCCTCTCAGAAGTTAGTGGCAAGACCTATAGGGTAGCAGGTGGTCTGAATTCATAGATTTCCTTCTCCTAGACTGGCAATGGTATACGGAGATCATGCATTGCCCAGATCCAAAGGAATACAGTGTATTAAATTTGTGGATGTCTTGGCTGCAGGAATTGCCAGAAAGTTGTCAGTGTTGACAGCCAACTACCTTCAGGCTTCACTCTAGGTCTTCTGTCTGGATTTACTTTCATAGCCTTTTTTCTGGATTTAGTTTGGTAGTATATTAAGCAAATATGGGTAACGTCACTACAGTGTGTTAGTATGTGTTGTTTAAGTAGCCAGTCCATAGTTTTTACTGTGTAAACAAACTGAATACAATATGTAACCACTACTTTCTGGTATTTTGAACAGGAATAGTGGCTTATTTCTTTGTTTCTTGTTTAGGATTGGGTTTCCAGTTCTTTCTCCTAAAGTCTGCTCATTCACATTTTTCACAATCACAACAATCTTGACCTCATCGAGTCTAGAGTCAGCTAGCATCTTTCGTATATAGCCACAAGAACTTCATTTTTTGCACTTTCTTACACTCATACAACACCACAGAGTAGCAGTCTACCTTGAGCGGCTCTTGGGCCTTGTATTAACTGAACAAAACAAAAAAAATTACATATAACATTAACAATGAAAAATTTAATGAATGCCAAAATAATGCAAATGTTCACTATTTTTCAAAAAGAGCCTGCCAATTATTATTTTTTTTAATTTTTACAGTAAAGTTCATCCTATACAAGGCCCAGAGCCACTCAAGGTAGCCAGTTATGTTAAGCGGTAGTTTATATGGATAGGAGGGAAAGATAACTGTTAACTCTAGACTTGAACAGGTTAAGATTGCAGTAATTGGGGAAACATCCTCTTGTGAGTCTGTTCCGCAGGGCAGTGGTTTGCAGGAAGAAGCTGTTTGAGTTGAACTTACTTCTCGCTGATGGAATACAGAGGGAATGTGGGTGGT
The DNA here is from genome assembly GCA_963932145.1 of Acanthosepion lycidas. Classification (NCBI taxonomy): domain Eukaryota; kingdom Metazoa; phylum Mollusca; class Cephalopoda; order Sepiida; family Sepiidae; genus Acanthosepion; species Acanthosepion lycidas. The sequence goes on along the minus strand of OZ010599.1, from coordinate 43,136,384 downwards.
TTGCTACTATGTAAGTGGCATGGTGGGCCCTAGCCATGAAGGTTAGACCTGGCAGAAACAAGGAATGTAGTTCATCTGAGCACTTTCCATGGAAATAGCAATAGAGCAGTGGGAGACTCGCCACATTCTGCCTGTGAGAGAGAGTTGTTGGAGGATGGAAAATATTCTTTTCCAACAAGGACCCAGAGACACTTTTCAACTCTATCAAAACTGAAAATTGAACACCGGGCAGCTCCTGTTCAAATGTGACAACAGTACTCTATTTTTGGCCTTATCTGGATCTTATAAAGATAGAACAATCCTAGAGTGAGAACCCTCTTAATATAAATTGATTATAAAAAAAGAGAAAATCAGAGTGAGGATTCCTTAGTAATGGAGAACATGTATTAGTTATTAAGTATGAGTTGGGATCAAATCTGGATTGGAATCTGACAGAATAAGACAAAGAATAAATAGGATACATTTAAAATCTAAATCTAATACGCTTCATTTTTATTAAAGCTTTCACAGAGAATGAAATATGCAGCAAAAAAGATTTACTTTTGTGTTGTTTGATTTTCATTGGTCAGTCATGTTTCATCTTTTAAACCAATGTTAGTATAATTTGTTGCATTCTGAATTCAAGTAGAGACAATGTGTCCATCAAAAGTTTCAAGAAATTAATGGATTCCAATCCTACCTCGGAATCCATTAATTTCTTGAAACTTCAGATAGCCACTGCATCTCTCCTTGAATTGAATATGGCACATTGATAGCTGTTTAATAAATGCTCAGCTATTACTAAACCGAGATAAATTGATGCACCTATTCAAATTGTCCAAATTACCTTTCTGAATATGGACTGGTATATGCTGATTAATCATTGCTCCTAACCTTTGACCTGTTTCAACTAAGCAGTCAGCATACTTTCTGGTAATGTAAACTTTTTTTTTTATTCTTTCTTGTTGTAATACAACTGTTTTAATCCCAATTATTAAATTTATGGTTTGAGAATAAATTTAAATATAAGTCAATCACTGAAAATGTAGATATTGGAATAAAAAGAACCTGTTTATTCATCATAAATAGCAGAGGATTGAAATAGTTAAACAGAATTTAGCAAACAAACCTCTTCAAGTCGAATTTGTTCTTTTTTCTTTTCTAACCGTTTCTTTTCTTCTATTTCTTGTCGAGCTCTATCTTCTTGGAGGCGTTTCTGCTTTTCCTCCTCAATCAGGCGCCGCTCTTCTGCAATCGTGCTTTCTTCTGCAATTCTCAATTCTTCACTTTTGGTTGCTTCCATTTGATACTCATCTTCACTTCTGGTATTCAAGCTGCTCTCTGCAGAGTTTACAAATAATTTCATTATTTTTTTCTTTTTAAACTGAGCTTACATTTTAAATATTCATTACTAAAATATTTTAATTTCTAATTAGAAATAGAATCAGATATACTGAAAACTGGATAGAAAAAACAAAAACTGTAGATGATGGATGAATATGATACAAATAAATTAAGACATTAACATAATGAGATTATATGTATATAAAAGAGCTTTTACAAAACACGCTCATTGCAATAGTCATACATCATAATGTATCCGATCATAATTTCGGTTTAAGAAATGCTACTCAACTTAAAAGAGAAAGTAATTTACTAAGGCAAAAAAGTATAGAAAGTGCACTGATTTCTGAACCATCTACAATAAATTTGTATTCAGGTTCTCACAACATTTAACCTTTCTTAAAAAATCTTCGTTTGTCACAATGTGACATATTTAAAAACAACAGTGATATGAACAAAAGCATAGAAAAACCAAATGATATCTACTAAGCTGTGCATCTAGATACATCGGATGCCACAAGTTTGTAAATTTAAAATTTAGTGTTCCTATATCGTCAGTGTTTCTCCTCAGTGTATAATTTATTACCAATATTTATACCACCCCCTCCTTACATATAATTCCACCATTAAAAAAATTATAGCAACTTTGGACCATTGTGCCCACAAAAAACTGAGCATCAAAAGGACAGTTTCTCCCTTGACACCACTATTTTTTTTTAATTATTAGGTTGGTTCAAAAATAATGACGTAATAATGTCGTTTTTTGACGTTACGTCAAAAAACGACATTATTACGTCATTATTTTTGCACCAACCTAATACCTTCAATCCTCAGGAATGTTTGTTTTAAAAAGCAAGAATTGTAATAAAACAAACATATGAAAGTGAATTTATACATTTTCTTTGTTCTTGAGAATTTACAACAAAAATAATAAAAACTATTAATTAATTACATTGTTTATTGGACTGGTTGCCAAAACATCGGCTAATCACCAACTGGTTTAAACTTTATAAAATTGTAAATAAGAATTTCCTTATACTTGGTTCAACTATTTTAGTAGTTTAGTATATGTTTATAAATTTATGAATAAAAATATTTTTCATATTTATTTCTTTATAAATTGGTGAAATTTGCAAATTAATAAATACTGCATTGCATTAGTTTTAATACAATTGTATTAGTTTTTAGAATGTCGTACATATAAAATTATTCTTGTAAATAGACATTCTAATAAACAGAGTTGAATATTTTTGTTTTAAATTCTCAAGAACAAAAAATGTAAAAATTCACTTTCATCATATGTTTGGGTTTTATTATAATTCTAATCATAGTTTTTTTAAATTTAAAAAGTCAAAATTTAAAAAAAATACAGGATTTTTTTTATTTAAAAAAGACAATTTAAAAAAAGAAAAATAGACAGACTTTATAAAAAAAATAGAGGCAGACTTAAAAAAAAAAAGAAACAGAATTTGAGTGTACTGGCTGTGTTCCAAAAACTATTGATCACAATAGATTATCCATTCTCTCACAGAAATTTGCACAAGTGGGTTCTGTGGAAAACACAAATGTGCCTGAGCAGGCATCTGTAACAGGGACTGGTTAATCATCCAAATAGACGGTTGTGCTTGGAAAACAAGTAGCTGTCTATTTATATATCTGTAAGACTTCATTAATAAAACCATTATTAGCCTGAAGAAGTCCTTTTGAAGGACAGAAGGTGTAACATTTTCCATTTTGTCATTCAGTTAATCACTTAGTTTGATTTATAGATTTGTATCATTACTTTCAAATAGAAAAAAGAAATTCTTATTACCAGTACTGAAGGTAATTTGGCTTTTCAATTCATTCTCAACAGGTTTTTTGTTCAGGTCAACATGGAAGGTATATTCTGGAAGTTGATTGCTACTGAAAGATTGAACATTTAGATATTAAAAAAAAACATCCATGGTATCCAAATTTATTAGGTTGATGCAAAAATAATATCGTTTTTTGATGTTAAAAAATACGTCAAAAAACAATATTTTTGCACCAACCTAATAAAATCAGGTAATTTTTTAAAAATAATCAACAACAATTGGTGTTAATACTTACAATAAAAATGTTACCTATGTATTTGTAAGTCTCTTTGTATATCATCTCCAAGTTGTAATTTCAAGCTCATTTTTGTTCTATCAATGCATTAGCCAGTCTAAGATAAATGTCTAGAAAACTGGATTTCTTTAAAAATACAAAGTCTTTTAATTTTACTATTGGTAAATGCTAGTACTAATTTCAGGTACTCAGCAGAAATGAATTAGTGAATTTCCAAAGGATCAAACTTCATTTTTCATATCAGGTAAATATTGGCCCCATATAAAACAAGCTAGCAGGTTGATAAATGTGAAAATCAGAATGGCAAAAATTGGGGATAATGCCACTAAGATGCAAGGAGCAACTATGATTTAAAAAGAATTAAAGACTTTAGAAGGAACATTAAATTCAATCTTAAACAGGGAATAAGGGATGAAACTCTACTTGTGTTCAAAAGACCAGGGAGGAGTGCAAACCAGACAATAGGCAAACCTATTGACTCCTATTGAGGAGAATAAATAAAAACAAAATAAAAAATAAAACAAAAAATAAATAATTAGTAAATAAAATTTCAGAGTTCAGGCATAGACATTAGAAGTATAGAGTCAAAGTAGACTTTAGAAGGAACCAGAAACCCAATCCTAAACGGGGAATAAGGGATAAAACTACTCCTGTTCAAAAAATTGGCAGGTGTGTGAACCGGGCTATAAACATACCTATCTACTCCTATTAAATGAATTGGATTTACAGTAGAGTGTCATCTAAATTATTTCTTAATATTAGGTTGGTGCAAAAATAATGTCGTTTTCTCACATAGTAGCATATGTGAGAAAACGACATTATTTTTGCAACAACCTAATAATATCAAACTGGAAAGATGATCCTAGGATGCAGCACTGTCTGGAAACATTACTTTAGGTCAATTCAAGCCTTTTTTTTTGTTTTTTTCTTTCTCTTGGTTTTTATTTAATTTTTCTCTGGTTTTCTAACCTCCTATATTTTCTCTTTCATACCCTTTTATTACTCCACTCCATCATTTTCCAAAATTCTTTCCTTCTTAATATTACGTAGGTTTCTCCACCAGAAAATGAATCTGATTCAAGCTTACTAAGCCTAGAAATTAGATACTACACAACAATTGCATAAATAAGCAGTATCAAATCATATAATAATTATCAATATGTATTTATTTATATATTACCAGTCCGATCTGTAGTGAGAAGGGAGGTAAATCAACTTAATTTAGTAAATTTATGAGTGATTATTTTCCTAGTAGTTTTAATAATCTATACAAACAAAATATTTATCTATATTTACACAAAATTAGCTCCTGAGAAAAATCTATCATTCAATTGATCAGTTTCTTTATTCCTATGCTTCTTAGATTGCAGTTTTATTTGTTCAAGCCTTTTATGTGAGACACTCATATTGTCTATTAAATGGTAATTTTGCTTCAACTTAGGCTTTGTCATTGGTGTCTTTGCCAGTCTGTTCTTAATCTTATTCTTCTGAGAGATATTTCTATTTCAGTTATATTAAACACACAAAATTTTTAACATGAAAATTTTGAGCAAAAATTGATTTATATAATACCAGGAGAAATCAATGAATCATAGATACCATTAAACATCTACAAAATTTAAAGGGAACAGATTAATTAAATGGTTCATTGGCCTCTGTTTTAATTGTGAATTCTTTATTTAATCTCAATACATTGTTTCAAGACTTTTGTTTCATTGTATCTAACTATTAAAACTTTCTAGTAATTGTAATCATTTTTGACAGCATGGGTACATTAATAATAGTGTAGATTCTATGATTTCTCTTAAATTTTTAAAAAAGGAAAGGATTAAAGAATAACATTAATGTGAGAGTAAAAAGATACTCACCCATTTTGTGGCTGTTGTTGCATCATCTGTTGATTGTTGAAATCAATTTGTAAGAGAGAGTCTGAATTATTTTGTGTAGGGATTTGTATGACCAAGGGTGATGACTTTACATCTATGTGGCTGGAGGACACTTCTGTCTGCTGAGGAGGCGCTGGTGGAACTTGTCTGCTGTTGACAACACTTGTTTTAGTCACCTAAAAATAATTCATCAATATGTACATATAAGACATGATAACAAACTATGATGTGAAAATGCAAAGATGTAATATTTGAAAATGATGAAAAAAAAAAATAAAATAAAGAAAGAAAGAAAATCCTTTGATAATGTCTTATGAAAAAAAGTACTCAGACACTGTTACAATATTAAATGGTCTGAAATATAGAAAAAAATAAAAAAGGACAATCTGAAAAAGATTTTTTGGGCCTTTAACCAAACTAGTAAAAAATGGAATTCTGTGTATGTAAAAGAAAATTGTTTTTTTCCAAAATTTAAAATTCCTTCAGTGAAGTCCTAAGGGATGAAACAAGTCACATGAAAACTTTATCCACTTTGTCATATATATATATATATGGTCAACAACAAACAGACATTAGGGATCCTTTACTGAGACTGATCAATTATACTTACACACTAAATTCTGTCACACAAATACTTTAATAATTAAACTTCTATACACATAACCTTATTAACTACTCAATTGTTACAAACTTGTATATTTTTGTTGACTAAAAAAAAAATGCCCATTTTATGTTTCTTATATTAAGTCTATTACAGTACAATCATTGGTAAACAGAAGCATACAATTATTGATTTCTCTTTTCCTGTCCTGGTTATTTTCAGACTGGCTATTACAATAGTATAGTGATGTACATCTATCTCTTGTTGAATTCAATCTCTGTTTAGTTCCAGGACAAACTACTTACCAACCAAAGAATATTGGCATGATAAAAAAGAATCTTGCAACACAGTAATTGCCATCAAAATCCAGATGGATATTTACTAGACTTTGCTTTGACACATAAGGATCAAACTCACTACTCAATTGTAATGATTTGCAAAACCAGCTTTTTTATTGTTACTTCACAATGAGATACTGTGGAGATACACATGTGTATTAGAGTTTAGTAAGGGAGACTTGCTCACTATCCTCTTCGCCTCACATGTCTACCAGTATGTCATGATGGCCGAGATGACTACTGTCCTGGGTATGATGATAAACTACATCTGCATCCTGAGTAAGATGATAAACTACGTCCTACAGCAAGGCCTCTTATCAGAAGATTTTGAGGAGCATGGAACCACCTCTTAATTGCTGGTGTTCCCAGGTCCACCCTGACCCGTAGTGGTAGCACCTGCTAGGGTCCCAGCTATGGGCAAGTAGTTAACCCTCAAACAGGGTTCAAAACACTATGAAAGTTTAAAAATAGGTTTTAATACTTTGTAAAAAATTATTACCAGCAATACATTTTTGAAAAACAAATATTACCAGCGAAGGAAAATTATTACCAGAAATAGATTTTTGAAGGAAAAAATATTACCAGAAATAGATATTTGGAAAAAAATATTACCAATAATGAAAATTTTGTTGGCATTAAATAACATGTTGAGGTTGATATGCTGTGAAACAAAACAAACAAATCAAAACCTAGATGACCAGTAAAAGGACAGGATACAAGAAAAATTGAGTTCATGCCTTTTGTAAAGACAGTATCAACAAAAAATTGAAATTTGTACCATTTTGTTTGGAATGGATATATAAAACTGACAAGTGCTGAAAATACAAGCCATTATTCATAAGCTGAAAACAGACAATATCAAAAAAATATTACCTGAGTGCTCACAGGTGTTATAAAAGTGGAGTTTTTCTCTTTCTCCAAGGACTGCCGAATATCTCTGACAATAAAACGGCTGTCTGATAATCTCTTGTTAGAATCAAGAGAATAGAAATTTTTATTCTGATAAAAGCTACTTGGCCGTGGTTCATGTGAACGTAAAGTAACAGCTTCTGATTCTACTTTTACATTTTCTTTCGGAGTCTTTTTCTCCCGATTCTGCCAACGTAACAACAAGGCAGGTGGCTGAATAGCAGAGGTTGAAGTGACTGATTCCGAAGTGGATATCCGCTGGTGCACCACAGGTGGGGGATCATTTCTAGGAATGGTAATGGCAGCAGAAGTGACTGCTTGGATGTCGCTACTGATTTTTGGAGTTTCTGTTACATTATTGTCAGGTAAATCTGCAAATTAAAACAAAGTGATTGATAAGACAAGCATTGGCTTTAATTTATCTATTATTTGAAGGAAATTATTCTTATTAAAAAGAAAAATTATTTCATGTGCTCACATTATATAGATAAAAGATTGGTTAATAGATGAAACTTTTACATTCGAAGAACAAACAATTCATAGCTTGAAAAAATTTAATTTATTTTCAATATACTCTTAGCATTTTGTCCATAAGCCTGCGTGCTTGACTACAATCTGCAGAATTTTATTGAGCACTGTTTTTTTAAAAATAAAAATAATTAAGAACACTGAATTATAAATCTTCCTGTTCTTTCTCTTTATATATAATTTTTGAATATATATAATTTATTTGAAAATTATAACATAAATATGCTACAAAATCACTGCAAAAATAGCCATTTTGTTTCAACACTTCTGGTGTCTTATCAAGTGATGGTGTTGAATGTAGAATAAAGAGAAATTGGTAGAATCAAAGAAACTCTTTATTCTACATTCAACACCATCACTTGATAAGACACCAGAAGTGTTGAAACAAAATGATTATTTTTGTAGTGATTTTATAACATATTTATGTTATAATTTTTAATAAATAATATTTGCTCTACTCTGTATTGAGCACTCTTTTAAGAATAGTATTTTTTTAGTTATTGGAATTTATTCCATATACACCAATCCTATACTTATATATAGTGTGTGTGTGTGTTTGTATATATTTATATATATATATATATATATATATATACATACATACATACATACATACATTTTTTTTATTTCATTGGTTTATTATTATTAATGGTAATAAATATATGCATGTTGATTTATTGCTGTCATCTATTTTAAAATGAATGTAAGGAGAAAACAAGTGTATATAATAAAAAATATAATTATTATTGCATCTGATCTAAGTAATATTGTATAATGTGAGTAATAATTATTACAATAACTTGTATAGCAAGTATAAATTAAAATATGTGTAATTAATAATGAAATTGATAATATTGTTACCTCATTATTTTATATCATAAACCACTTTTAAAAGGAATCCAATGTGTTTATAGGTGGTCTCGTTTAGAATAAAAGTAGGTAATATTTGTTTCAATTCAGATTAATTAAACTTTAAAATCAGCTAACTTTCCTCAAATAATGTTTCAAAATATATAAATTATTTTTGAAAGATTTTTTAATAAAGAGAATGTTTTATGTTTACAAATAGGCCAACAAGGGCAAAATTATAGATTTTACTGATAAGGATAAAAAATATTCCAGTCAATCTCAATTTGGTTTAAAATGCATAATATATTAAAGTATTTTGTCGATTGGGAATATTAAATTTAATCTATTAGCTTGGAATTGAAAAAAAATCTTTCTTAAAATATTAATTAATATTTTATGAAAGATTTTTTTTTCAATTTTTAATAATTATTTTAAACTTGGTTATCACTTTCTTTGGAAGTACCCACTTTTAATCTAAGAATAGAAAAAAAAAAAAAAAAAAAAGAGTGTCAAATCTCACACATAAACCATATTTCAGTCTTTAAGCAATGCAGGTTTAGTGAAAGGGAGGCACAGTGGAGTAATGGATAGCCACTCGGATTGAGGAATCAGAAAGCAGAGTTTGAATTCCAGTCGAATCCATTACAGTCATTTACGTGCTAATACCCTTAGGAAAGATATGAATCCTCTTCTCCCCACAGCTACGAATAAATAGCAGGACAGACCAAGTTCTATAGCTTTGGATGGCAACTGGTCTATTGCAGAAAGAAATGGCAACCTACTGCAGGAAAAATATCTGCCTCGTCAGTCATGTATTGAAAGATACATGATCACCTAAGTGTGTATCATGCATGGCACATAACTGACTGACTGGTTTAGTGAAAAGCAATAATAACAAAAAGAATTTCTTACCAGTGATTTTTTCAGAAATTCTCTCTGGAGGCTGAGCTGGTTCCAGTGGTATCTCATCAGTAGTAGGAAGTGGTGGTGGTGGTGGAGGTAAAATCTCTTCAGGGGATGAATCAGAGATGGGGACTGTTATATCAGTAGAGACAGGTGGAGGTACTACATCAGGAAACATGGGTTGGGCTATATGGCTGTCATTTACTTCATTCATCTAAAGAAAATTAATTCAGAGGAAATAGATGGAAAAAAGAAGAAAATTGTAAAATCCTTTTTAAATAATTATATTTATCAACTGCAACATTTGCTCAAAAAGTAAAACTAATTAAAAATTAATGGTTATTCAAAAACTAATTTTAACAGCTACTAAATGAGAAGAAAAATAAGGATCAACCCCTATCCTCCTGGAATTAGTTTAAACCTATATATATATATATATATATATATATATATATATATACACGAATGTAATGAGAATGAAAATAATATATAAATTCTAACGTTCACAGCATTAATTCAAAAGAGGACTCAATACCAATAGTAGAGCAATAATTATTTATTATAATTTTTTCATATAGACTAAAACAATTTACTCACTACAAAAATGCAACTTTCGTTCGGTGCATTTAGTTGCACCTCGACAGGTGAGAACCAAAATGGCTATGAACAATTCTGTAAGTAGGCCGCACATGGAATGTCACTTTCTTTTTTTCTATTTGATAAGGTGTTGAGGTGATGGCTCGATCCAACACTTCAACAGTCCTTCACAAAATTGCTATTAACAAGCACTATTGTTTCAATCTGTCACCCTTTTGCTTTTCCTATTTTTTCTTTATCCTTATACACCCCCTCTTAAAATTTTATTTTTATTTATTTTTTTCCAAACAAATAGAAAAAAGGAAGTCACGTTCCACGAGTGGCTTGCTTACAAACAGAATTTTCATAACCATTTTGGTTCTCACCAGTCAAGGTGCAACTAAATGCACCAAAACGAAGTTGCATCTTTGTAGTGAATAAATTGTTTTTGTCTATATAAAAAAATTATAATAAATAATATATATATATATATATATATATATAGTTTATATATCTAATTGATTTATGATAAGGAACACAGTCTTGTACAGGGCAGTTAAACTGATACACTATATTGGTCATCACTGGTTTAGTTTAGCAGTTTTTCATTTTCTGTAACATAAATTTTACATGCTTGCTGGGATTTAAGGCTGAAATATGGTGTTTAATAATTTGTGGCATGGATAATTTGTCATGGAGTAAATGCTTCACGTGTCACTTATCAGATCAAAGTGCCATAAAAAGCCATTTAGTCACCCACAATGTACAAGAACCCATAAGGAAAATTCTGGTTGATAACACAATCATCCTTCATAAATCTCATAAACAAAAAAATAAAAAGAATAAAAATTAACATCTAAAATAAGAAAAAGATCTTTTAATGATGAGATGTATAAATACTAAAATATTAACAAATTCAACCACTGCCAATGTTTTGGTTTATCAATAAAAAAGTATTTGTATTTTAATTTTTGATTACTGTTTGACAGAAAATTTTTTACCAATGGCTCATTTGGTATTGGTGGTAATGGAGGGAGAGGCTGCTCAGGAACTTCTGTGCTTGAAGCTTTGGGTGTGTTTTTAAGGCGCCGACTTCGGGGGATGTGCTCTATTTCAGGTTCAGGTTCTTCATCACTGAGTAAATCCAAATTATCATCGCTGTTAGCAGCTGTCAACAACAGAGGTGTTTGAAAAATTACAAGATACGAATTAACAAGATATGAATTGGATAGAGAGTAAAAAAAGAGATTAAACAATTCAGATTTAGAAAATAATTTGACAAACAACCAGGAAAGTTGGAGTGACAGCTGAATGCAAATTAATAGTTTTTGTTCTTGTTTAATGGCATATCATTAGCCATCTTTTTGCCAAATCCTTTATTTTCAAATTAATAGATTGCAGTATAACAGAAACATGGATGTACAGATAGGGTAATGGTTATTAGTACAGAAAAGGGAAATTATCATATCAAGTTAGAGTTCAAATTCCAGCCTAGTATTGAATTTTTTTTTTTTTTTTTTAGGGAGGAAAATTCATTTTTCTAACTCCAACTAATGGTTACATTTTAGTGACAAAGTACAGGTACAAATATTCTCAAAAATGTATTGTGCATGCAAGCAGAATTAAGTCATTCTAAAAACAGAACATGTAATTGGCAAACTGCTGCAGGTAGACAGACTTCTTTCATGTAATGTGACCCTTCACAATAGTTAACTGATGAGTGCAGTTCAAGTGACTAATATCAAGATAGGTCATGATATATAAAATAAAAAGTGTTGCCCCTTAGATCTAATCTATCTTTTGCTCTTTATTTTACATACACTTACACACAAATGAGTCATGTTCCTTAGATCTAAGTAAAAAATTAAAGCAAATCCAAATAGAAAATATCTGTCATGAAAAATTTTGTTAGCCAGATTTCTTTTTTCCCAAACAACTTTAACATGTATACTGACAGAAGTCAATTACAAAATATGACTTCGAACACAAACATTAGCTAATTTAGGCAATAAAAAAATTTTCTGTTGATTTATTGCTTCAACTGAAGTCTTAACATTACTTTAGCACTAAAAGTATCACTTGTTGGTTCCCACAAATGAAATCGTAGCAGAAAACACCAAGAGCAAGATAACTATTTGTCATTGGCAGTCAATGTGTTATCATCAGAATCAGATTTTAGTTAGAAAAATTTACATAAAAAAAATAAATAAAAAAAAAATCGCCCCACTCATTTGCAAGGACTCATTCTCATACTGATGAGGAAAAGGATCTTAAACTGATAGGACAGGACACAACACTTTCAACACTTTCATACTTGTAAAGCCATGTTGCCCAAACCCTAAACATGAAAACTGATGACTGTTTAATTTGTAAATTTCTCTGCTTCAAAGATAAAAATGGAAGAGAATTACAAAAAAAAAAAAAAAAAAAAAGAATGTTATTTGTAAAATAAGCTGATAATTTTAGCAAGTGAGATATATGAAATGATATTAGATTGTTTATTTAGAGACACTGGAAGTTATCAGTCAGCCCCCAATATTGAACAGTTAGGACAAAGGTCAGAGAAGAGATTCATTTTCTATGGTTTATGAATCCTTAGCAGGTTATTTAAAGCCAGAAAATATTTTTAGATTTTAAGAATTTTTTTTTTTTTTTGAGATAATGATTTAGTGATACAAGCCTTACTAATTAACCCATAGGTGTGAGAAGATATCCCAAGAATATATGCATGCAAGTGAATATAATGAACTCAATGGGAATTGGAACTTAGCTCTCGGATTAACAATTCTGAGCCATTAACCATTACATAACACACACATCCTTGCTTATAGCACCTGGTATTCCCAAGTGGTTACCCATCTAAGTAATGACCAAGCTTGACATTGCTTAACTTTGGTGATCATATGGGAACTAGTGTATAATGTGGTGTGGTTGTAAGTCTTAGAGAAGAGATCAGCTGCGAGGCTTCAGTTATTATGAATACATAATGAGGAAGGAGGGTTCAAAAAACTTAACCGCCACAAGATATATTGAGGGCAAGAGAGATAGGGGAAGGCAGTGAATGACTTGACATACATGACAAGTTTGTGTTCATGGAAGGCAGAACTGGGGGTGGGAGAGCCTTAGCAAAGCAAGAACAACTGCTAAGGGCCACAAGAGATAAAGAGTTGAGGGGAGCCATGATCGTCTATGTCCTGAATGGATGCAGCACATACAAGTCAAGAAACTTAACTGTAATTCTAATGGAATGCTTTGCATCCATCTCTGCAATGACAAGACCACTTCACTTTAATTTAAAGTCCTGGAGACTTTGTGTAACGGCATATCAACTCCTTATCGGTCATTTAATACCAAAATTTAATTTTCTTGGGAGCTTTGAAGTAATATGTTATTCTGCTTTCACAACTGAATACATGGTAGATGATACTCAGCTTTTTGTGTGGACATAATTACTAAAGGCAGTGATATGTGTGTTTTATGTTGTAGTTATATTTTGAAATACAGTTTGATTTCTTTGAGAAATTGCAGGAGATTATATGAATTAATGTCATGAAAGAGGTTCTTTCGTGTTGGTTATTTGGTTGGTTGATTTTGTTTGGCGACATATCAACCTCTATGAGTTATTTAATGCTGAAATCAAAATATTTTGTACATAATTTTATGTTTTCAGCTACAGATATTTTGTACATAATTTTATACTTTTAAAGTAAACATATTTTTTAAATATATATTTTGTAGATCATAAAATGTATCGTTGGTAATTTTACTATAAAAATGTATTTTTATATTTTTTAGTGTTGCATTGATTGTCATTTTGTTACAAAAGTATATTGTTGGTCATTTTATTATAAAAATGTGTTGTTGATTTTTGTTTGGGGGTTCACTATTTGCCTATAGCTTGGACCTTAACAGGTGTTACCATCCAATTCAGGGTGTACCTGAGAACAACATTATCTAAGTGGTTGTCCTAGAGATTTTTCATCTTCAGGACTAACATGTAAACAATTACATTATTATATGAATAAAATTGATCTCAACTTTAAAATGTCCTATTCTAGAAATTATTACCATTATTTCTTTTTAAGATTATTTTTGTTTTCATTCATGACAAATGTTGATAATTGAATATGAAGCCTACAACAAAAATCATATTACAGTCTAACTACAAAAGTAAAATTGACAGATCATTTCATAATGCACAATTCTTTGGCAAACTTTAACCTTTATGCTTGCAAAACAATGGTGTCTCAAAAAGTCAGTTTTCACTTTGACACTGCTATTATTTTGTACTACTTTTACGTCCTCAGCAATGTTTACTTACAAAAATAAAAAAAACTAAGGGAACAATATACAATGCAATATTTATTATCTACCTTTTATAAAGGTTTATTATTTACCATTTTATAAAGAAATAAATGCAAAAAGAAATCTTATTTAAAAATTATGAAAAATTACAAAATTATCAAAATATGTAAACCATCTACAATGCAATATTTATTATTTACTATTTTATAAATAACTATAAAAATAGGTTCTTATTCATAATTTTATAAACATATCAATGAATTATAAAACAAATATTTATTTCTTTATAGATTGATAAATAATAAACAATGCATTGTATTAATTAGTTCCCATTTTTATAGCTCACATTTTTAGAATGTTGTAAATATAAAATTGTTCTTGTAAATAAACAGTTTAGTAAATAGTCTTTAATATTTTTGTTGTAAATTCTCAAAGAACAAAGAAAATGTACAAATTCACTTTCATGTTTGGGTTTTATTAAAATTCTAAGCATTGCTTTTTAGAACAATAAACAATGTCAAGGGAGTGAATGTAGTTAAAATAATAGCTGTGTCAAGAAAAAAACCATCCTTTCGACACTTTTATCATGAGCACGAAGATTAAAAGATTGCCTCTTCTTCTATGTGCCATGTCTCTTCTGAACGTAAGTGATCACGGCCCTTGACAACTTCCTATCCTTTGTAACTTTTCACAATGTTTGTTTTAACTATCCCCACCCATTGCTGTTCTGCCATCCATTTAGACAAGCTTTTTAAGTAGTTGATGATGACTGGATAGTGGCTAGTAATGAGAAATCAGAGAGTCAGGTTCAAGTTCCAGTTGGGTTTGTTACATTCACTTCTGCACAAATATCCTTTACAGAAGTTATGAATCTATCTTCTCCTTCCATCTATGAGTTAAATAGCATGACAGACTGAATCCTGTAATCTTAGGTGGCAAATGCAGAAAGAAATAGCAACTTAATGCAGGAAAATCATCTAGCTAGTCAGTCATTAATCGAGATGATTGCCTAAGTGTGTATCACATATAAACTGATTTGTTCATTTCCTGTCTGTTTTACCTCCATTAAATCTTGTGAGTGTCAGATTTTCCTGCATTTCTTTTCTCATTATGTGTTAAAGAAATTTAAAATGTCTCTTTCTGATTGTATCTGTTTTGTTTCCATTCTCCTTAAAACTTCCTTATTGTTTACATGTGCTCTTCATAGTATTCCTAGCATCCTTCTGTAGAACCACATTTCTGTTGCCTGAAGTCAGTACACAATAACAGGAAAAAAGTCAGTTCGACATTACAACCACCTGAAGAAGGCCAGAGCGTACAACAGCCGAAACGTTGTAATAAATATGGCGACAAAGATGAGGACAATAGTCCGAATAATGTAAATAATGTACATAATACCTCATCACAGAAATATAGACAGACTCTGAAGTGAAAAGATATTTATTAATTTAAAAAATAAAATAAAGAGAATAAAAAAATTTATGTATACTGACCACTGCCTCTGAAATAGCGCCTGACCCGTAGTTCAATTTGGCCCATCTGTACTGCTTTGTCTATCTGCTGTTGTGCCTTTTGTTGAGTAAACTGCCGAACATCCACTTTGTTAATGCTGACTATGACATCTTTGGAGCGCAATTCACAGATGTCAGCAGCACTTCCTGTAGAGAGAAAATTGGAAGCATAAAACAGATAAATTGTCTTTTAGAATAAGCAGTAACATAACAAGGGAACAAATATAATTTTATTACTCCCAGCTTAAAATGAAATGCTCAATGGTATATTTTGTGATATTACCCTCTGAATGACAGTATCAAAGGATCAATTGACACTTTACTAAAAATAAAGTTCCAATATTATAATTGTAAAACTGGAACTAATTGAAAGATTTTGGTGGCAACTAGTTTAGGAGAAGGACAACTCTAAATTAAAAACCTCCTGCTATGGCTTAAATAACCTCGCCAACCTGCAATTGTCCAAGCGTGGTGAGTAGGGCTACACTCCTGAAGACATAGTTCCTCCAAGGAGTGAGAAGTCCCTGGAACTAGTTTGGTTCCAATCAGCTTTCATCCCTGGCATCTTCTTAATTAGACCTATATGCTACCTAGACTTACATAATTTAAAAATAGTCTTGAAATGTGATGCTATGAAACAGCTAGAGTAAATCAATACTCTATCCCTAGTTCAGAGTTTGGGAATTCACTTGGAAGGCCATTCCTTTGTGGTAGTGTCCACAGTTTATGAAATAGACGGAAAAATAAACTAGATTTTATAGATTTACATTCAGAATATTTTTATTATTTCAAAAAACAGGTATTCTTTGTCAGGTAAAAATTTGTGCCCCCGATATCTGTGCCCAAAGGTGACTGCAACACCCTTGCCTTACCTTGCTTTACCTCTGTGAATAACCAAAGATTAAAATATTTCTTATAGATTTTGTTAGCAGGAATCATCAAACATACATCACATAGTTATAAATTCTTAATTACTGTTCTTTTATTGTTCTTTCTCCTTAAAAATGTTATGGACTGGGACACAGACATTGCTAAGAGCTACAAAGGAAAGGAAGTTGTGGAGAGCCATGATCAACTTAAGCTTGTGTAAATAGATGGCGGGACAGGGACTAGGAGTGATCGTGAGGGGACAAACATTGCTTAGAGCTACAAAGGATAGGAATATGTACAGTCATGATTTCACATGTTCTGAAGGGATAATTACATAAAGATATTTCTTTAATCATTTCACTCCAAACAAGGCAATAAAGCCACTAAGATGCAAGTGGTTACTGAGTGTTAAAGAATATGAAAAAAATAAACATTACTGAGATGAGAGAGAACAATAAATAATCGGAATGAAGACAGACAGAAGATTGCATTTACATTTTTGAAGATGAAAGTTGACTGGAAAGCAAGAAGCCAGAAGAGAGTTCCATAAGTGAGAAGTGCCAAATGAAGAAACAGCATAGAAATTACATTTGCATCTAGCCATTTCAACTGTAAAATGATGATACTTTGCTGCCAATCTAGTACTACGCTTAAATTTGTAAAGTCTAGGTACCAAAGAGGAAAGTAGAACAATTACCATGAAAATACTTATAGAAAAGGCACATTAGAACCTATGTTATGGTGATGGGAAAATGACTGAAGCTGAGATGCCAGATAAGGACCAATAATATTGCAGATTCTTCTAGCAGATTTCAAAATGGTAGACATAGGTCTGCAAGTGTCCATCTGGAAAGTGACCTCTTTTAGGGGGTGGGATAGTTCTTATCTGCAAGGGATGCAGTTGGCACATTGTAAACCTTGCCAATAGGGTAACCACTCCTTTGAATCAAATGACTAAATGGGATTTCATAACACTAACTACTACTAATAATGGTTATCAGGTCACTTTAGGTAGATTCTTATCATTTTTACCATTAATGTTTTATGTCTACTTTGGCCAAAGACATGCTACACCTGAATGGTGCCTATTAAGACATGTGGAGGGAGCTAGTCAGGTACTCAATTGTGTGGCAACCCTATGATAACACCTAGTCACAGAGCTGATGCTGATGATGATGATAGCAAAAATTACATCATACAAAGACATTTCTAAAACAAAATTCTTAGAAACAAACAAAGGCAAACTAACTTTTGTATACACAAAAAACAGTGTGTTAATGTTATAGTGGAACACACCTATTCTATACTTAATAGACTCTCCCACCCATAATAAGTAGGAGTAGTAAGAGTAACAAGGGAGTCACTCAGTCAGTCAGTTGATGCTGGATGACCGTTATCGGATACTAAAGTATCAGTGACCACAACTAGATTTCTCTGCGTCATTACCTATTATATCAATTTCCTAATGTTTTGTACATCGAACCTATTTTAGTACTGACTTAGTACAAATACAAGCCTCCACTGTTATTTTGTACTACTTTCATTCCCTTGGCAATGATTATTTAAAAGAAATGCCCAGAAAATGCATTTTTTTTCAAATTTATAATTACAGTTACTTATCATTATCCGTTTATTTAAATTTTCATGTTTGACAGACATTTTTTACAAATTTATGAATAAAAAAAATGTTTTCATATTTATTTCTTTATAAATTGACAAATGATAAACATTGTATTGTATTAGTTGGTTCACATTTTTAGAATGTTTTAAATATGAAATTATTCTTGTAAACAAACAATTTAATAGTGTTTAATATTTTCATTGTAAATTCTCAAAGAACAAAGAATATATATAAATTCACTTTCATATGTTTGGGTTTTACTAAAATTCTAATCATTGCTTTTTAAAACAAACATTGCTGATGAAGTGAAGGTAGCTAAAATAATAGCAGTGCCAAAGAAAATACTGTCTTTTTGGGACGCCATTTTATTGCAGGGATGAAAGTTAATGATTTCCAAAACAACTTACCAAGCTGGATACGTTGAACAGTTATGGGAGTCTTTTGGTCAGTTCCGCCTTTAATGAGAAAACCAAATCCTTTTTCACTTTTCAATTTCTGACTGATTTTTATTGTCCGCTCAACAAAACCCTGTGACAAAGAAAAAAAAGAAACGATATACATAATATGGAGAAGAGATTTGGTATTAAAAAAACAGACAGAAATATTCAAGCCAATTCATCTTCTGTATTTTCCATGGGATGATCAATTATATAACATGTAAAATTTTAATGTAGCATTTTAAATAGGCTCAAAGTTTGTTTTAAATGCAAACTTAGGCATTTTTACAAATTTGAAAAATATATATATAAAAAAGAAAGAAAATACATGTATCAAAAACTTATCTTGAAAGAGATAATATCAAATTGAACCAACAATCTCAATACTCCAAGGAAAAAATAAAATAATTCTGTTAAAGAAAATGAAGTATAAAGCCAAGCAAATACTTTGCTTATAACATTTTAGAAGCTCAAATATTATTATATAGAATAATAAAAGATAGAGTTTAAGATCAGCTTAGACTATCAATTTGTCCTACAGTCAATATAGATTTTCCAATATCTAGCCCACTTGAGAGTAAATGAAGTACAAGGCCATGACAATATTTTTCTTATTACTTTTCAGAAGCTCAAATATTATTCTATGAAATAAAGATCTACTTTAAAAATTATCTTAGATCATCACTTTGTTCTATCAGTCAATATAGATTTTCTAATATTTATCCCTCCACCCACAAACTTGTGATATACATGCCTGAAACCAATCAAATACAGCCAGTTAAGTGCCATATGTGATACACACTTGGGTGATCATGTCTCTTGATTCAAGACTAACTAGGTAGAAGATTTTCCCACAGTAGGTTGCTATTTCTTTCTGCAGTAGACTGGTTGCCAACCAAAGCTGTAGAGCCCAGGAGAGAAAAGATAGAGTCATACCTTTTCTAAGGGTATTTATACTTAATTGAATGCAATGAACATGACTAGAATTCAAACTTGACTCTTAGAAATCTCACTTCAAGCTGGTATTCATTACATTATAATGCCGATGCACTTATTTTTAAAAGCCTAACATGACCATTACTTATTTAAAACTATTTAGTAAGCACTACGTACGGTTCTCCTTAATTTCGTAGAAGGCCAGATGTTTTTGATTCTCAATTGAAAAGGTAAATAATTGATTAATGAACTTATAATGCAACCTTTGTGTACATATTTTATCAGAATTGAATCTGTATGAAGTCATTATTTGACACTTGTTAAAACATATGCAGATACAAATATCTTATTTGGATACAATTAGTATAAAACTGTGTTCCATCAGTTGAAGTTCAAGTCCTAATAAAGGCAGGTTTCAAAGGTTGATTTTCAAGTCAGTATCACTACACACTCTTCTTATTCATTGAATAATCTGTCGATTTGTAATATTCATTTTAACTTCAGCATAGGTACAAATAAATCACTTTGTTTAGACACAGACAAAAAATTTGCACATAATTTCATACTTTCATGGTAAACATACATTTTATAGATATATAGTTTATAAATGGTCTATTGTAGGTATTGGGCACATGGCCGAGTGGTTAGAATGTTCGCATTCTGACCATAAGACCTGGGTTCGAATCTCATCATGGTTGATTTGTCCGGAAGGAGACTTTCTAATGTTATCGGATTGCAGGGGTCGATCCCAGTGTGTGGCACCTTTGGAAAGTGCCTGAAAACCATACCACAGGTTGACCCAAGCCTTGCTAGTGAAATTAGGTAGAGGGAACCCTTGGGTGCTGTTGGTAGCTGTGCTAGCACAAAGTTACATGACATCATGATCGAGGGATTGAGCGTGCTGGCCTTGTTCAAACTGTTGATAACATGCTCTTTCCCAGAAACTGTAACTAATGTCTGCTCAGCATAGTTGTAGTATAAACCACAGGTGGGCTCTGTTGGTGTTGAACAAAACACAAATATGCCTGAGCAAGCGTCTGCAATAGGGATTGGCTAGCCACCATAGTAGACGGGTATCCTCGAATACGAGTGGCCAGCTATACTATATACATATTGTTGGTATACGGTAATGAAAAACAAAATGTGCGCATAAAACGTATTGTATTGATTATACAAACATATCAATACTGGTATAATACTTACTGTATAACTACTTTTGTAGATCCTGTATGTTTTGGTATAAACCTATTTCTTTAAGGTAGGACACAGCTTGGGACTTAGGGTAAGACATTGGGGATCTGGGACCAGCAATGCAGGACTGAACAGTTTGGATTGTCAATGGAGCTCTGACCAACCATAGGGAGGTCGAAGGATGAAGATGAAGGTAGGACATTATGTTGGTAGTTTCAGTATTTATCAAATAGTTTTCTCATATTATGTTCCTTGTAGTATTTTATGTCTTATAAGTGAGTAGATTCAGTTAAAATGGGTTTCACTATAAGTGAAGCTTGGCATATTGTACATGTTGGTTGATCTTCATTCTTCAGCAAGTATGAATGGATGAGGTATATGTGGCTTATGTACAGTCGGACTACTGTTACTTCATCTTTTCTTCCTTTTCTAGACATTTGTTTCCATTTACTTTGGATTGGTTTGATTGTGAGAAGTTTATTATTTGTGTTATTGGTCCAGCACTTTTGCTATTTCTGTTGAATGTAACTATTTTACTTTTTAGATTCATATAAGGGATCTTGAAATTAATATCAGTAGTTTTATTTTGAGCAGACTTTGTGGATGAATCTGACTGGTCACACATGCTTTAAATATGCAGTTAGTGAATACAGTTTATTATTATTATGAATGATTATATCTGTAGAAGAGAAGACAACTTACCTTGTGTGGCAAAGCGAGCACGTATATGCCTAGCGTGCAAAATGAGTGAAGGAGAGGAAAGGAAAAAGAAATATGGCCGTCCTGACACCTTAATTTAAGAAAGACATGATCTTGGAGCTAGGAGAATTTGTGAGAGTGAGAGAATGTATGCAAATTTTTTTTGCAAGATCAGCTGGGCATAAAAATCATAACACAAGGGAATATAGTAGAGTTCATTTTTGAATATGGTGCTGCTTGTATGGAAAGACTGTCACTTGGAAAGAAACTACTTGGATCAATTTCACACAAGCTATTTTGGCGGAAATGATGGAAGGGAAGTTTGACCTCAAACTTATTCCCAAGTTTGATAGCTCTACATCTAGACCACCTGTGGTTGAATGGATTAAGAAAGCTGAGCTGGTCTGTAAGATGTGTCAGGTTAAATGTCTGGAACACATAGTCCCTTTAAGGTTAATGAGTGGTGCGTTTGCTGTCTACCAGCAGCTGAGAGAGGAAGAAAATGAGTATTTCAGCCAGATAAAATCTACACATCTTTTGCTACGAACAGTTTTCTAGCTTATGAGCAATTTGCTGAGCAACGGCTATGTTCTGGAGAATTGGCAGATGTCTATTTGGCAGAGTTACAAAAACTTTCCATCCTATTCAGCAGAATAAGTGACTGTGGCCTGGCATGTGTATTTGTGCAAGGGTTACCAGACCAAGTTAAACATCTCCTTCACATTTCGACCCAGATGGACAAGTTGTCTATCAACCAGCTATTGACTCAAGTGCAAGCAGTTATGAAAAATTAAGTACTGGAAATGGGGCTGGCAGTTGTGGCAGTGGAAACAATACAGGATGAGGCGAAGCTTCCTACTGGGGATCCAGGTGGCACTATCACATGCTATCATTACAACGGTCCCAATCATTTTTCAAAGGACTGCAAAAAACTGCATACTGAAAGGTGGACACCCTGGATGCAATGTTACAAGTGCAATATGGTAGGGTATGTAGTCCGCAATTGCCTGGGAAATGATCCAGGGGAATAGGCCTTAGCACCAGTCTAATCCCTGAGCTCTATACCCACAATTACTGTACGCATCAATGGAATAAGGAGTTTAGCCTTGTAGACACAAGCTGTTCTTGATCGCTTGTAAGCAGACCACTGTGTCACTCTTGAAAGAGGAAATATGTGGACATGCTCACTGTTGGTGAAAGGACCCTCAAGTGCTCTGGAGTAGGACTTATTCAACTTGATGGTAGCAACAGGCTCCCTATCAATGTTGAAGTTCTGGTTGTGGACAAAAAATTGCTTGGTTTCAACCTTTTACTTGGATTTGACATCAAGAAGTTGGGAGGAGCATGTGTTTCCAGCAATGAGATTGTAGGCTTTTCTCAACATGACCTACTCTTGTGCACAGCCATCACTATCAACAAACCTGGCTTCCATGTGGAGTATGACCAGAACAAGAAGAACTGGGTTGTTTCGTGGAAGTGGTCTGATGAATAGACACCACCTGTGTTGAAGAACCAGACAGCCAAGTATCCAAAGCCACTCAGGGAGGAGTATACTTGTGAACTATGAACCTGGATGTATAACAGCTGGCTATTCTGTATCCCAAGGAAGAACTTCAGCACCCACCAAGAGCCTCATCCCACTAATGGCTGTGCTGCAGGAAAACAAACAGAAGGTCCACTCGGTCATGGATTATCAGGAGCTCAATCAGTATGTGGACACGCACACTTGAGGAAGTGGCAACAGGAAGGATAAGATGTTGCTGTGCTGGATTTGCACTGTGCCTATTTGCAGATCCACATTGACAAATTGTAATGGCCATTTCAAACAGTGCAGATAGATGGGCAAAGATATTATCTCACCAATTTGGGTTTTGGGCTCAATGTGGCACTCCTGATCAAGCAATCAATTGTGAATGCTGTGGTTGCACAGGACAAAACCATCCAGATGGCCATGTCCTCATACATCAATGACATATTTGTCAGTGAGAGTATATGCATGGCAGCACATGTAGGGGCACATCTTCAGCAATTCAAACTGACAAGTAAGGATCCAGAGTGTTTAGAGAATGGCTCTTGTGTGCTGGGATTACATGTCTGAGAGGAGTGGGGCAAATTGCAATAGAGTCACGGGATTGACCTCCCACCGCTATCTAATGTTCTTACTCATCAGAGCATCTTCTAGTGTGGGAAGTTGACTGGACATTTGTCAGCATGTGGCTGGCTCTGTGTTGCAACTGCATTTATAAAATGGCGCACAAGCTCTGTGATGACTGGCTGGGATTATGAAGTGTGGGATCCACCCTTGACTTGGATGCTGACAGACATCTTTTCTAGATTAGCACAGAAAAATCTGGCACAAGGCCACTTCTCGTTGTGGAAAGAGGCGGATCCCTGGTTGAAGATGCCTGTTGGCTGTAATGAGAACATGAAAACAAGCATATCAACCTGGCAGAGCTTGACGCAATCTTGAGAGGAATCAACATGACACTGCAATTGAGAGTGACTGTTGTTCACCTGAAGACTGACTCAACATGTGCATTGATGGGTTTCTGATACACTGTCTGGAAAGTCAAAGGTGTGAATGAAGACGGTGACAGAAATGTTGATGTTGGCTCAGCATAATCAAGGAGCTGTGGATGAATATAAATTGACTGTTGAGATAGAGTTTGTCAGATCCCATGCAAACTGAGTCAATCAACTCACCAGGGTGCCTCAACGTTGGCTCGGTGTGGTTTGAAAAGAAATGAAACCAGTGAGCGCCGTAGCTATGGAAGAGCAGGAATCAACCCACATTCAAGCCATCTATTGACATAGTGGGTATCCCGGTGTGAAGCACACCTTATACAATGGATCCATCCTCAAGGTCTCAAAGGCAGCTGTTCGGCAGCTGTTCGGGCGGTTGTTGGAGAGTGTGAATTATGAATTCATTGACCCGGTGCTAGTGCATTGGAAAGTTGGATGGTTGGATGTGTGCAAGAATTGGAGCAGGGTGGGGATGGACATAACCCATTATGAAGGCCAGCATTACCTGACACCGATTGACTGTGGCCCTAGTCAGTTTTCCATCTGGTGACCGTTACCACATCAGGATGCTGCCAGCATCATCCAACAGTGGAGTCACTATTCTGTGAGAGAGGGCCACCTGCCAAGCTGCTCATTGATAATGGCCATGCATTCTGCAGGGAGGCATTCACAAGGTTTGACATGAACTGCGGCATCTGACTCAGATTCCGGTATGCCTATCAACCATCAGGAATGGCATTGTGGAGAGATGCTTTTGCAACATCAAGCATATCACTGCTCAGTTGGGATGTTTCATTATAGAGTTGTTACATTGGTATAATGTGATGGCAGAAGACAATGCAACAGCTTCATCAGCACCAGCTAACACTATATATCAATGTTGCACTACAAATTGAACACACAGATCCTGGAGTCTACAGAGTGGGAGATGTGGTATGGGTAAAGACACATGGCCGATGTTCGACACAATTCAAAAAGGAACACTAACATGTGTCTACAGCCCACATTCAGTTCTCATTAATGGAACTGAATGCTATATCAGAGAACTCCACCAGCGTCAGAGATCTGCATCATTGGAGGATGACGGCAGTGATAGGTCATCTGAAAGCGACTCAGATTTCTGCTGTTTTTCAGTACATGATCAGATTATTCATCTATGGAACCAGTGGAAACAGATGCTGGAGACAACGATGATGATGCCAATAACGAAAGAGACCAAGTGGGGGCACAAATGCAGAAGAGACGGGCAAAGCCTGCCCACCTTTATGTAGAAGCACTCGACGAAGGTGACCGCCATCTGTGTCATTTCTGCAATCGAGAGATAAGGGAGGAGTGTAGAAGAGAAGATGACTTACCTCATGTGGCAAAGTGAACACATATATGCTTGGCATGCAAAATGAGTGGAAGGAAAAAGAAATATGGCTGCTCTGACACCTTAATTTAAGAAAGACATGGTCTCGGAGCTAGGAGAATTTGCGAGAGTGGGTGAACATATGCAATTTTTTTGCGTGATCAGCTGAGCATAAAAATCCTGATGCAAGAGAGTATAGTTGAGTTCATTTCTGAATGCGGTGCTGCTTATATGGAGAGACTTTGTCAGTTGGAAAGAGATTACTTGGATCAGTTTCACATAATATCAAATGATTAGTCAAAACTATTTAAAATAGCAAAGGATAATAATTTAGCATTAATAAATTTTCTAAGTTTTTTATAACATAAAGTTTATAATAATGAATGTAAATTGTTTCAGTTTTTAATATTCTTTGCTTAATGTTATCAGCTGCTTATTGTTTTCTGAAAGTCCCTTTCCTAAAGTGATCCCAATAAATAGTTTCTGCCATATATTGTTAGGGTCTAAAATGTACAACATATAAATTTTAATTTCAAAGTATTAGGTTGGTGCAAAAATAATGACGTAATAATGTTGTTTTTTGACTTTAAAAAATACGTCATTATTTTTGCACCAACCTAATATTTTGGAAGCACTTGATCCTGCAAATAAGTCTTATTAAAAAGAACAGACATTTTATATATACAGGTTGAGAATCCTTTATCCAAAATTCTTAGGACTGAAAGTGCTTCATTTTACAGATTTTTCCCAGATTTTGGAATACAGGCTATTTAATTTGTATATAGCATCTGTAAAATGAGGCAGCTTGTGAATGGAATCCAAGCATAAATACGATATCCCTGTACATTTACAGCTTATATATATATATATATATATATATATATATATATATATATATATATATATATATATAATTAATTAATTGATTTAAAATGTTTTTTTTTCACTACACAGTTCTAACCATGTTTCAAAAATGGAAGCTAAAAAGCTCCGAATTTAATTTTGGAATTAAATTCAGAGCTTTTAGCTTCCATTTTTGAAACATGGTTAGAACTGTGTAGCAAAAAAAAAAAAAACATATTTTAAATCAATTAATTTATAATATTAATGCTCTGTAAATTTACATTGATCTCTATTTTGTAAAAATAAAAATATCTATAAGAACACTGGATTATATATCTTACTGTTCTTTCTTTATATATATATATATATATATATATATATATATATATATATACCCTAAAAGTCAGTCAGTCAGCTGAGTGCCATATATGATACACACTTAACTGATCATGTATATCAATATATGACTGAGGAGGCAGATTTTTTTTCCCCCCCCATAGAAGGTTGCCATTTTTTTTCTGCAGTAGACTGGTTATCAACCAAGGCTAAAGAACCCAGTCTGTCCTGCTATTCAACCCATAAAAAAAAAAAGAGAAGAGAAGGGCATTTGTGCATAAGAGAAACTAACAAACTCAACTGGAATTTGAACTTGGCTCTTCAAGTTCTTACTCCGAGCTGGTATCCAGTACACCACACTGCTATAAAATTTAATAAATTTTGTGTACATACAGATACAGGTCATGATGCTAGTCATGTAAAGCTCACATGAATTTCAAGTGGTAAAATTAAGATTTCACATAAAAATAATGTTTTGCACTTTCTGTATGTGCAAAAAAGATATGATCACTATACAAAAATATATAAATGCTGGACTTTTTGACATCTTGAATAATATCTTTACTGGGCATGAAACAATGTTGCAGCGACGATCGCTAGCAAAATACTGACACCAACGTAGGCTACATAACTGGGCAAGGGAATCTCCACCTAGAAACCTTCCCAGTGATTTCTGAAATTTTCCATTTGTGGCAAGTCATGTCAACACCTGAAAAACTTTTGGATTTTGGAATTTTGGATGAAGGATACTCAACCTGTATTCAATTTATTGATCTGAAATGCAAATAACTTTTCACAAATGTGGCTGTTGTAGATATAACATATCACCAAAATTTGTATTAGATCCAAGCTTTCGACTCATAAGAGTCATCGGTAGGTGTGTGAGGAATCGGAAAAAAGTATTTGTTTTTCAAATAAGGCTTTATAAAAACTCTGTAGTCATAACATTAAGAGCTTCAGGATCATGTAATTTAAATTCAGTATATTTATGTCTTAAATGCAAACTTGCTCAACATATGGAAAAATACATGCATATATATATTTATAGATGATAAATACATGCATATATTTATAGATGACTTTAAAAAAAAAGAAAGAAAAAAAAACAGAAACAAACGAATTTCATATTTTAATAAAAAAAAATAAATGAATAAGCAAAGAATTTAGATATGCTGTAGTTACCTGTAGAGAAAAATTAATACATTTTAAGCAACGAGTGAACTTCTTTTTACATATCACTGATTTGATAAAGAATCAAATAATGCACAGGAGGAAATGAGAAAATGTTATTAAGTTTATGGCCCTCCAGTTGGGCATTTCTGTATTAAATCAATAGGCACCAATAGCAAATAAATAACAAAAAATAAAGATAACCTCTGCTTGCATCTTAAGCCTTATAAAGAAATGACACCAGTTTTAGCCAGTAAGCTTGATCCAATTCACAATTTCACCAAAATTCTTTTATATATTAGGTTGGTGCAAAAATAATGACGTAATAATGTCGTTTTTTGACGTTATTACGTCATTATTTTTGCACCAACCTAATATAAACACTGACAACAAAAATTAAGCCAGCAATGATAACAATATAAGCTAGTGTACTGATTTAATACATAAGCTAAAACTATTAAAAATACTATCTATACCGACATACATAAGCACACTACTAGATCAAGCTGACAGGTGATAGGATTGTATACAGGAAAAAATAAAAACATAGATGTTGTTTACCTGAAAAAAAAAAAAAAAAAAAAAAAAACAACAACAAAAAACAAAACAAAAAAAACAACAAAAAACACTTGTATTGAAAAGAAAAAAAAAGAAAAATTCTTTTATAATACTGATATGAGCCATATATGCATTTTAAAGATTTTTGGGGATTAAGATAGTGAAATAAGAAACATGAAGTCACTGATAGGGGTACATCGAGTACCCATAATAAAATATACCAAAAAATCTTATGCTTGTATTTTGTTTACAAAATAATTTGAAAATATGCTGACTGATTAAGTACCAAAAATTTAATAAATAAAATACTGATTTATATTTGTGCTTCTTGAAAAAGCATCTTAAAATACAGTGATTCTCAACCGCTGTGCCACGGCACACTAGTGTGGTATGCAATACTCTTAAGTGTGCTGCAAAATATTGTTACAGGATACATGTGTGTGTGTGTGTGTATTTGCATAAATGATAATTTCAAATAATTATTTTCACTATTCTTTGATTATATTATTTTACATACTTTGTCTTAATAATCATTTTTTTTAAGTTTTTTTTAAGTTTTTAAAGTTTTTCCATTAATTGAATAAATGCATATAAACGTTTTTATCATATAATTGTATTCAACATTTTCTGTTTAATTCAAAATTTATGGTTTTATTTTATAATTTAAAGGCCAACCTTTAAAAATTTTGCTAAATGTGCTGTGATATATTTGTTTGCTCCTAAGTCTGCCGTTGCTTAAAAAGGTTGAGAAACACTTATAATACAGCCTTTATTTTACTGGGGAAGGGGAACAAAAATTGTCCAGCCCCCTTAACCTTAGCTGGGAATTAGATCTCAAGGAAATAAACATATACCTATGGGAGTGGCTGAACTGAGAAGTTCTTGGCTCTATCAAGAAGCCCTTTTAAAAAAAAAAAAAAAAAAAAAAAAAAACAACATAATATGGTCTGATTTTGGAAAGTAGGTCAGGCTGACAGCTTTTCAGCGCCCCTGACACTGACAGCAGTGCATTATTAGCTTTTAACTGCAAGAAACTCACAAAAATCAAGATTTTTTTTTTTTTTTTTTTGTAAACAGAAAATAAAACTAACAGTGCAAAGAAGGGATAAAAAAAATAAAAAAAAAATAAAAAAAAACCCAAAAAAATCAAAAAAATCCCCAAAAACCCCAAAGAATCAACATATGCATGAAGACAAACATCCAACAATGACAAGAGCTCTAGCAGTGATGCAAACACAGGGACCACAACTAGTTGTACAGAAATGTCTTCACTCACATCCAGCAAGGAGGCCTTTCATAGTGTGTTAGTTACACTTTAAAACTATGATCTTACTACAGCAGATTTTCCCATAATTTGCAGTTGAGTCATTTAAGAGCTGTCAAAATTACTGACTTCTGGTTCAAAATGAGCCAGGATTTGGTGAAGAAATAAATACTTTGTAAGGTATTTGTCAGAAGAGGAAAAAAAGTACAGAATGTAGAAAAAGAAAAGTGAAAGAATATGCACAATAAGCAGGGATGAGTTTAGATTACGGCACCATGGCAAAATGTTGTGGTGCCCGTATTTAATGCCCAGGTGCCCTTAAAAAATAAGCCACGTCTGCAGCAATTTTTGCCTTCAACTTCAGAAAAAATAAAAAATAACATAAAATATTAAAAAATTAAGAGCAAAAATGTTACGTTTTTCTTAATAAGGTGGTCGGTGAGATTTCCCAAGAAAAAATCTGGCTAGAGCCCTATGCAGATATATTTTCAAAGTAAACAAGTAGTGAAAGGCATTTCAACAAATGTTTACAAGTTTATTTCAATCTTGCAACACTTATGCCTACCGGAAATGAAATGAAATGAACATTACACACACATTACAGAGTAATAATACATTTCATTTTAAAACAGCAATACTTAAATAGACTGGTCCCCTTAAAAAGGAAAGAAAACTACATGTATGTCAAAAAGTCAAGGATCAGTTTGAGGTTGTATTGTAAACAGAACTCACCATCTAAAAGAATAGAAAATTAATGTTTTTCGATTCTGACAGATTGTCTGAGTAGAGGAAGTTCTTTTGAATACTAGGCAACAAAAATTAGTGGTGAAAATATTTTTATCTATAAGAAATTCGTAATTAATAATCATGTTGGAAAATAAAGGATTGTTTTGTTTGACATTTTTACTGTACATATTTTTTGTTTCAATAGTTGTTTTGATTTTATGCTGAAAAACCTTTTATATTTTTATACAGTAATACAGTAATCTCGTTCTTTTCATAACATAAGCTAATAATGTTGCAATGTTTGATTTCTTTCTTGAAAATGTTCCACTGCAATGTATCATTTTGTCAAAAATATTTGATTTTAAAGCTTTTTATTTATTTCTTTAAATATTTTAAGCTAATATTACTTTTTACAAATAAAAAAAAAAAAACAAATTTTGCAAATTCTAAAAAAATTGCTGCTGTGCCCTCATTTTTAAGGGGTCTACCAAGGCAATTTTTGCCTGCTCCTCTTATGCTAAACTCATCCCTGCAATAAATGACCTTAGCACATATATGTCATTGAGAAACAGAAAACAAAAAGAAGAAACTTAATTAAAGATAAAAAAAGACGTTTATGCAAGAAACAGAGAGAATATGTTTACTAGTTTACAAGCTTATCACAAGGAAAAGTCTGGATTTGTGAAAACAAATTAAAGAAACAATTTTAAAAGGGTGACATGATTGCCAAGATGACCACCTTGATTGGCCAGCTAGTGTGAACAGAGTAGAAGCTTCAAGTTCCAATATTGTTTCCATAATTAATAACTCTCATTGATCCTTTTCAAGGGAGAGAAAAAAGACAATATTTTTCAATGTAAAACAATGGTCAAAAGAAAACATGAATCAAGTTATAGAGTCTCTGTGCGCCCCTGTTTACATTGACTCTTCAGAATTTTCATTCTCCACCCAATCTATGTGCTACAAATGGTGCAGCAGAAAATACCTCCTGCATAAGACATTAACTAGATGAAGGCACCATGACATTATGTGGAGGGAATTTCTGTAGAACCCTGTACAATGAGTGAGGCTTGGGTCATGATGTGAAGAAAAACAAAAAGGTAATTTTTCAATCAACATTAAAAGAATTAGTTTTTTCCATCTTTATTCTCTTCCTTTTTACTCTCTTCTCCCTCTTTTGTTACCTCTGGCTGACTGGTTTTGCTGTATATACAAATTGAATTAAAATACAAACACCTGTTAATTCTTCTTTCATCAAATGATCAACATAATCATTTCACCCCAAGCAAGGTCATAATGCCACTAAAATGCCAGGGAATGAAAGAGATTGAGAAGACATTAGTTAGGAGAAAAGACAAAAAAAGAAGAAGAGATATAAGATGGTGATTGAAGTTGTATTTAAATTTTTGAAAATTGTAGGTGTCAGGGAAAGAAGAAGCCAAAAGAGAGTTCCACAGGCAAGAAGTATGAGAAAAGAAAGTATTAGAATAGAACTTACAGTTACAGCTAGCTAATTTCAATAGTAAAACGATGAAACCTAGTTGTAGTGGTATGCTTAAATTCATGTGGTTGAGATACCAAGGATGAGAGCTCATTAGAACAATTGCCATGGAATTATTTATAGAAAAGGCACAGGGAAGCTATGTTATGGCAAAAGGAAAGTGTGTTGCCAATAATTTCATATTTATCTTTTCTCTCCTCACATTGAAAAAATAATATAGTAGTAAGTGAACAGGTTTTTTTTATAAAGAACAGAAACAATTCATTTGTTATTCTAAACCTTGAGTAGAGCAGATAAATCCTGTAATAACAAAGGACTTTTGTACGAGAGTAACATTTAATGAGTGTGCATCTCCGATTTTTATCATTTTCATACAGTTTTTATATTAAACAATTTGCCATGCATTTTTATAATAAAACAACTGTGATATATATATATATATATATATATATATATATATAAGATGATTTGCAATGCATTTTCATAATAGAATTTCTGTAGAAAAAAAATTTCATAACTGTCTACCAGAAGGACTCTATTTTTAAGTAAACTGAGTAAACGCTTTTGAAAACTTAATGAAAGTTAAACGAAATCAATTGATCTAACACATTGACTACCAGAGATCAATTACTAAGTCTGACTTCAAACTCCAACTTTATAACATCCAGCTTAGGCAATAAAAATATTTTTCAAATACTATGTTTATGTGCTATATTTTCAATAAATTTTTCCCATAAAACATTTGTTTTTAGTTGCTAGCACAATTTTTCATTTTTGCTTTAGACACCAGTACCAGTTATTTTTATTAAGAACAACAAAAAAAAACTTGTCATTATAGCTTTGATGGCAAGACTACAAAAACAAGATAGCAACATTGTCTTAAGCAGTGTTTTTTTTTTATACAATAAGGTTCACCCTGTACAAGGCCCAGTGGCCACTTATGGTAGAGGGTTATGTTAAGAAGCAATTTATATGGATAGGAGGGGAAGATAATCCTAGACTTGAACAGGTTAAGAATTGAGTGCTTGGGGAAACATCCTCTTGAAAGTCAGTTCTACAGAGCAGTGGTTCACAGGAAGAAGCTGTTAGAGTGGAACTGACAGAATACAGAGGGAATGTGGGTGGTTTGCTACAATATAAGTGGCATGGCAGGTCCTAGCTGTGAAGGTTAGACCTGGAGGAACCAAGGAATGTAGTTCATTCGGGCACTTTCCACAGAAGTAGTGATAGAGCAGGAAGAGGCTTGTCACAACCCACCTGTAAGAGAGGTTCGAGGGTAGAAAATAATTTGTCACCTTAAAGGACTTGGAAATGCTTTTGTACTATTGAGAATGGAAAGTGAGGACTTGGCAGCTCCCTACCAAATATAACAGTACTCTACTTTGGGTCTGATATGGGTCTTGTAAAAATAGAGGATAGCATGAGGAGTCGGGTACTTACTGGAGTGGTTCAAAAGCATTTAGTTAAAAATAAAATCCTTCCAGTACATGTTTCTGAAACTATCAGGCCTACAGGTTTCATGCAACAACAAATAATAAAAATAAAAAACTTTTAATTTATTTATTCCTACAAGAGAATGCTGAAAGGTTTTCAACCTGACCAAGAAGTCTTTACTTAAAGAAAAAAAAAACAAAAAAAAACCAACAAAGTATTTGTCCTTTTTTTTTTTTTTTTTTTTTTTAAAAAAAAAAAAAAAAAAAAAAAAAAAAATCAATTCACCCCAAGTAAGGTGATAATATCACTAAGACACAAGGGGAGTGAAACAAGGGATACTTTGGTCCAATTTCCTAATATCAGAGAGTTGGGAACTTTTCATCACCCTCTTGTATAATAACCCTATTGTATCTGTCAGTAAACACTAATTCCTCACCACCTAGAATAACTTCATGCTTTCTAAGGCCTAATCTACAGACTGAGTGCTAAAAAAATTTTTAGGTTAAAAACTTGAAATTCCGTGCTAATCAAGTTTCTCTCTTACAGTCATAGTCTGTTAATGCAGAAATTGACAAAAGCTGAGTAGTATTAAAGTAAGTGGGTAATGAGAAGAAAACACACTAGTTCACTTAGCCTACACAGACTGAGCTCAAATGAATTTAAAATTAAAATAAAATCATTTTACTTTCCCCTCGCCACCAGAAGTTGTTGTGTCAATAAATAATGAAGGGGTGCTGAAAAGTTTTCAATTTGACCTACCATCATATTTTTGGAGTAGAATGACATGTGGGTCAGGCCAAGGACTGTTCAGCACTCTCCTCATATGCACTCACTAGAATAAATGAAGTCTTGATGTATTTGTTGAACAAATCTGTGATATAGATTAAAAACAGCCAATATGTAAAACTAGAAATACCCATGAAAATTTAACAATTTAATTTTATATTTCCTATATTAATTTTCTGATGAGTCTTAATTCTTAAGTTAATGATTGAATAAGCTCATATTGAGTTCTGCAATAATAAAGTATCTGTAAAAGATTTCCCTATTGCATTATTAAATATTTGAGCTTAACAACTTTAACAAAATATTACAATAACAATCATAAATATGAATGCTGGTCATTATTTTATGAAGTAAGGGGATACAAATGAAAAATTTGAAATTGTTAACATTTTCTATTTCCCTGAAATAGCCATCAAACACTTATTTTCTCACTGAAACTAAATAGCATCTCTGATATGTCTTTTCCATATTTTCAATGATTGAAACAGAATAGTCCATTATTTATGAGGTATTGGCAGGGCGTAATGGCCATGCTAACTAAAGGAGGGACAGACAGAATTATAAGATGTTTTGGGATCAAATCAAATTTTTATATTATTTCTTTTATGTCTCTTACTGTTTCTTCCCTCTACATAAGGACGACATATTTAGGGCTATTCATATAAAATAAAAGTCCCTGCCACTTTAGTACTATAAATACATATAGGGGTAAAAATGTAATTACATATGAGGAGGGGATGAAAAATTCTTAGTTCAACCAAGAAGACATATAAAAAAAAAAAAAAAAAAGATAAAGTTTAAAAAGAAAACTGCTGTCTGGTCATTTAGTCAGTGGGTGGGTCAGACTGAAAACTCTTCAGCATCTCCTCATGCATACATACATGTACATTGTATTTGTACACACACACACACATTTTAAAAATGTCAGCAGTGCATTATTAGCTTTTAACTGCAAGGAACTCACAAAAATCAGGGTTTTTTTTTTTTTGTTTTTTTTGCAAGCAGAAAATACAACTAACAGTGCAAAACTAAAACAACTTGTGTCACAATTATTAAATCTAAGAAAGGATAAAAAAAAAACCCAAAAAACAAAAAACACTATACATAGGACAAAGCTAAGGCATTGAACAACATATGCATGGAGACAGACATCCAACAATGACAAGAGCTAGCAGTGATGCAAACACAGGGACCACAACTAGTTGTACTAATGTCTTCACTCACATCCAGCAAGGAGGTCTTTCATGACATGTTAGTTATAATACTAATAGCTACACTTGAAAACTATGATCTTACTGCAGCAGAATTTCCCAGTCATTTAACTGTCAAAATTTTGTTTGTTTAATGACATAACTCTGGTTCATTTAATGCCAGGATTTAATTTTCTTTGTAATTAGTAATTTCTTTGTTGAAAATGAATTGATGGTAATTTTCTTTTTTTTTTTTTTTTTTGGTTAAAAATATATTGTTGGTAATACTTTTTTTTATTTTTATTAAAAATTTATTGCTGCTAATATTTTGTTTTTTGTTAAAAATGTATTGCTAGTAACAATTTTTGTTTTGTTTTACTATGAAAATGTACTACTGGTATTTTTATACTTTCTTATTATTTTTGTATGGGGGGTCCTCTATTTGGCCATAGCTTGGACCATAACAGATGGTACCACCCTGAGTCAGGGCGGACATGAGAACAACAACAATTAAAAAGTGGTTCCACACTCCTTGAAACCTCCAATCTCCTAATCAGAAGCTTTGCTGGTGGATATAGTTTGTCATACACAAGATTCCTGTCAAAATTTTAGGCATGTCTAAGAATGAACAGATTTAAAGAAATGACCATTATTTACTATGCTAAATCTATCATGCAACAATTTCCAGTATCATTTTGATATTTATGAAGTTAAAAAAAAAACTTAGATAATTTTGGTGAGAAAATTCGTCAGATAATTCATACAAATATTTATGGTTAAATTTTTAAGTTAACATAACCTGTGATGATTTCACAAACCTGTAAATTAGAATAAATAATGCCACAGAAAAGTTAATTGAATTATAGCATTCATATGTTAATGTAATATATAAAAGTCTTTAACCAACCAGGAGCAGCTGATGAAATATTTCATGAGAAATTTCTTTTGTCCTGGAATAGTCGAGGAGTATATCATCAATTTGTATCATCATTTGCAGTGAAAAGTTGACCCTTCATTACTAGTACTGGTCCACATCTGACTCACACACATGGCTCCAAGAAGTTGCATGAGCATGGAGATGGCCAGACTCCAGTCAATGGCATCAACCTGCCGGC
This sequence comes from Acanthosepion lycidas, assembly GCA_963932145.1. Lineage (NCBI taxonomy): Eukaryota > Metazoa > Mollusca > Cephalopoda > Sepiida > Sepiidae > Acanthosepion > Acanthosepion lycidas. Next base: position 43,100,013 of record OZ010599.1, on the reverse strand, counting down.
TAAACTGTGTGAGAGTAATTAGGAGGTTTTCCCGACCTGAACGGTGAAGGAGAACACCAACTCATCTGTGCCAATCGGCCAGTTCCTAGGTGTAGGAGCTGCATTTCAGAGGTCAACAGATTTAGCAGTGAGCAGAACTTCTGAGAGGACGGACTGAGTAACCTCAACACCCCTGGTTCAAAAGAAACTAGCAAGCCATTGCACCATTCTACCTTGAATGTCACCATGAAACACAATTGTGAGATGGAAGGGAAGTGGTGGCCACAGCAGCACAAAATACATTAACTGAATGATGACACTGGAATAGTCAACAAGATTGTAGGGTTTATTTTTTGGGGCCTTGGTCTTCATATCATGGCAACAAATCAGTAATTTAAGATAATTTGTAATTGATAAAGTTAGTCAAACAATGCTTCCTTTAGATTGATTAGCATTTTTTTTCAATATCATATTATTAATACTGATAGTATAAAGGAACCTCAGCATGACTGTAAAATTTAACATCAAGTCAGTGGGATATATTCTTTACAAACTTTTTACAAGCATGGTGGTCTAAAGAGCTTAACAGATGTGTGTATATTATTAATGACCAAAATCTAAATGACTTTTTGACTGTGATGGGAAACGTAATGGTGGAGAATTTAGTCTTCATAATAAGTGATCCTTAAGGGCAGCAGTGGCAAACAAGATAGGCAGGTAGGCATAAACTAGCAAAGGTTCTGTGGCTACATTAGAGCAGCAGATCACTAAGCAATGATAGCAGTTTAAGAACTTGACTTTTCACTTTCATTGTCTTAACATTGTACAAATGTAGAGTGATGCTTCCTATTTCTAAAGTTTCTTTTATTAATTAAATCTTTGTTTTAGAAGTAGTTGTAACATATCTGACATTAAGTTCAAGTAATTTCTTTTCAATTGTAGCCATTATTGAGTACAAAATGACTTAACAGTTTAATAGAAGTGGTGTGGTTTTATTTGGTAGTGTGTGATTTATCTCATGAATATAAAGTTAAGTTCCACTCCTCTAGAGCAATTTGCATTAATGCAAGCATCCCCCAGAGTTCTATTCTTGGACCCACTCTGTTCATTATTTTCATCAATGACCTTCATGTGGTGAATACATGCCAGTATAGACACAAAAAAGGCCCAGAGTTGCATGTAAACATGTCTGTTAAAGTTGTTCACAACTAAGTTTTCTCCCATTAGCAGCAGAAGAGTTTGATATGTCCAGATATGGGCCTCTCTGTAACTGGTCATGATCTGAGTCTTTGTCAACTGTCTCATGCCAAAGGGTGATGGGAAAACAAGCAGTCAGACATTCCCTTGGTGAATTTTGTTCCAGAAGTTGCATGTTGTCTGACATGCTGTGTTTTCTGAGGCAGTGGTCTCACTAGTTACTGCTCAGTTTCGTTTAGTTTCCACCTGTCTCTTTCCCTTCTCTACTTGTCCCCCTCCCCCGAATTCTTAGGGGAATAATCAGTTAAGTGCTTCCTGCCTACCTCAACACACTCTTGCCTTATTTTACAACACTTCATCAGTTCCTAACTGTAGTGAACATGTGTTAGTACAGACACAAAATAGGCCTTGGATCGCATACATACATGCTTGTCAACACCAGTCACATCCAGGTTTTTCAGTTTAGCAGTGAGACAGTTCTAGCTAGATAAGGCCTCTCTGCAAATGGTCAAGATCCTGGTCATTGTAAGATGCCACATGTGAATAAAAGCTGGGGAAAACAGCAGTTGGCAAGACATGCTGTCTTATGAAGTCAGTCCCACAGGCATTTTGTTCAAGTTGTTGCGGTTTCCAAGGGACTGTTATTTTTTGTTATCTCCTGTCTCTTTCTTCTATCTCCATATTATCCCTGTAGTTCTTGAGAGAGCAATCAGTTAGGTGTGTAGACCCCCCGCAATCTCAACAGACACTTTACAATATCGACTTGGTATTTATACTGAGGACAACTATTTACTACTGTCTTAATAGTATATCTGAAAAATTCAATGACATCAAATCGACAGCGGATATCAAAAATGACATCCATTCTGTTGTTAATTTGGGCAAAAAGTGGCTTGTTAATTTTAGCAAATCAAAACGAAACTGCTATCTATTAATCATCATAAAGAACTTTTTATTCCTTTTGTCAGTATGGGTGATGCTAGCCTCTAAGGAGTGCAACTCACTGCACCTTATTGGTCTCATGTTTTCTACTGACCCACTGACATAAAATGGAATGATTATATTGAATTAATTACTAAGTCTTCCGCTAAGAAAGTTGATTCACCATGTTGTGCTAGACAATTTTTCCTGCACATTTATAAATTTACCATCTAGTCTGGTGCTTTTTCTATGTATCTAGAGATGCCTGATAAAATCCAAAAAAGAATTAGTAACATTATCAATCCAGACCTGACATTTCTTCTTCAGACACTTTCCCATCACCATAATGGAGCTTTTTTTTTTTGCCTCATGTATAAATATTTTCAGAGTAATTGTTCATTGGTATTTTGACTTCACAAATTTAAGTGCAGTACTAGATTGGAAGATCAATCTCATAATTTCACTGATGAAATTGCGCATATATACTAATAGTTTTTCTCTTACACTTTTCACTTGTGGAACTCTTCGGGCTTCTTGCTTTTCTGTCAACTACAGTCTTGAAAAATTTAAATGCAATATCAATCATTATCTTCTGTGATATTGAATACTGTTCTTTTATTGTGCCCAGTTGTTTTTTTTTTACTCTTTGCATTCTAGTGTGTCTTTTATTGGGCTAACCTGATTCTCTGTTATATAGTGACTTTTATTGCCTTGCTTGGGGCAAAATGATTAAAAAAAATAAAACTTGCTAATGTCGTTGAGAAGTTATTGAAGCCTTTGTTTTTGAGCCTCAGTTATGGCATTGTTAAATTTTGATTGTTGCTTAAATTTTCTTTTAGTCTCCTAATAACTAATATTTGTTTAAGTAAAGAACCTATTATTAATTTCATTTTTTTTCCACCACAAAACCAGATTGTAACTAAACTAACCTAAAAGAGTATGACAATAACTAGTAGTACCATTATCATCATCTCTTAGGGAACTATTATTATTATTTTTTTTTTTAACAATAATGTTCCCCTTGTACAAGGCCCAAGAGCTATTCAAGGTAGATGGCTAAAGAGTAAGAGGCACAGTTTATGGGGATATGTGGGGAAGATAACGGTTAACCCTAAACTTGAACAGAGTAAGATTTTAGTGATCAGGGAAGTATCCTCATCGGAGTTGGTTCCACAAAGCAGCAGTTCATGGAAAGAAGCTGCTTGAGTGGAACTTACATATCACCAATGGAATGTGAAGGGAATGAGGGTCACTCACTACAATATACATGGTATGGCAGGTCTTAGCCAAGAAGGTGAGAACTGGTGGAACTAAGGAATGTAGTTTATCTGAGCACTTTCCATAGCAATAGGGCATCAAGAGGATGGCAATGTTTCGTCTGTCAGAAGGGAGTTGTAGGCTGGAAAATAATTCCTCATTCACAAGACACTTTTGAACTATCAAAACTTGAAAGTGAAGACTGTGCAGCTCCTATTTTAAATAATTTCATATTAAAAAATGGTACAGTTTCATTGCTCTTATTTACTCATGTATTAACAGAAAAAAAAAACTTAAAAATGTTACTACTCTCAACTTAAACCATTAATAAAAAAAACTGTATTGAATATTCAATTTAATAAACATATTCAACTATTATAGGAAGCATCATTAGGTCACATCTGTACATTTCTACTTAGGAAATGAATTTGTTTTCTTTGGATAATTTTTTCCTAAAAATCCCTAAACTAATTCTATTCAGGAAAACAAAGTATTTTAGCTGAAGGCTACATGCAGAATGCTGGAGTGAGTGAAGTAGCAAACAGACAGACTATATAAGAATTTTTTCCCATAATTCCATCTCTTACCTCAGCATCAATTTGCCCCCATTCTTCTTGGGCATCAAAAGTATCCACCTTGAGAAGAAACAGAACCAATTATGGTTTGGTATTTGTCAGGAAAGCCATTATTTGCACATTGTAAGTGGTTCTCATGTTTTCTTTTTCAGTTTATTATGCTTATCATTAACTGAATTATGAAGATGAATAACAAATGACAATGAAAAGGTAAAAAAAAAAAAATAATAATTATATGTTTAACGTTGTTCAAATCATGCCCTTCATCTTAACAAATAAATTTTGAACATCTATAGTGATCATAAAATATTGTATTTTTCAGTTTATAAAATCTGCTTACATCCTATACACTGAAAATATACATATATATATATATATATATATATATATATATATATATATATATATATATATTTAAAAATATGATTCCAACACGCTACATAAGAGTTCTCATGAGAACTCTTATGTAGCGTGTTGGAATCATATTTTTAAATAAATAATTATATTTATGCTCTACTTTTGTATCGAGCACTATTAAAACACGTAAATTTCAGAAATAAGTTATTCCAAAAAAATTTCGTTTGAAGATGAAACAGAGCTTACTTTAACTCAATTTAATTCTAATAATTATATTGAAGTTTTGGGCTCTTGTTTTCGAAACATGAGACCTCTTATGTAGCATGTTGGAATCATTTTTAAATAAATAAATAATTATATATATATATATATATATATATATATATATATATATATATATATATAAAGGTTGGTGCAAAAATAATGTCGTTTTCTCACATATGTTACTATGTGAGAAAACGACATTATTTTTGCACTAACCTAATATATATATATATATATATATATATATATATGAAAACAATACACAAATTTTTTTTTTATATATCGAGAACAATTTTAAGGAAAAATCTATGACAAGGTGGGAAAAGATTTTGTGTGATGCATTTTGTCTTCTAGGGCTTCATCAGGTTAAAGTGATATTTACACTGATGCAACTACACATAAATGAAAAGTGAGCCTGACAATTTTAAATTTAGTTGCATCAATGTAAACAATACTTTAGTCAGATGAAATCCTGAAGGACAAAATACATCCCATGAAATCCTTTTCTGCTTAGTCATAATTTTTCCAATAAAACTGTTCTATATATATATATATATATAAAAGATTTGATTTTCTTTTTTATATGGATTTTCAATAATTTGTGATTTATTTAAAGTCAAAACATATTTCAGATTGTAGGAAGTTGCTTACATATCCAATGTTTCTCAGTGGTCCACAACCCTGCTTAACTTTGGTGACTGAATGAGGACCTTTATTTTCAGCATGATTTGATTGTAGGTATATATATATATATATATATATATATATATATATGATACACAAGCCATGTGAAAATATATTTAAATAGTCATGCATAGTTCATTTGAATGTGTTATTTATAACAGTAATATGACTTTTAAATATGCAATGCATGTGATCAGAGTGCTTAATGCATTACCATCAGTAATAGTCTAATCAATATTTCAATTTTTATTGGATACTAGACAATTGAATGCATTGTTAAAAGCCAATGGATGGTACTGAACATGACATTTTCTTTGATCATAATGTTGGATCCAGTCATAAAAACAATTAGGATTTTGTAGTTTTTGAACAAAACGAAATGACAATTAAACCTTTTCTTTTTACAGTATTTTCTTATTTTGATGTTTTCAGCTCTTTTGTGTTTTAAACAATATAGACAAATTTTTAATGTATCAGGTGTATTTTTTTTTCAGTAAAAACCTTTTAAATGAAACTACATTCAAAATAAGGATGTGGCTTATATTTAAAAAAATACAGTAAAAGATTTTTTATTTTGTTGTTATCCTTATAAGCATTATTTCGAAATGGCTAGGCTATCTATTCCTTATCTAGTGACATTATATAACATTTTAGTAATACTGTTTTCTTTAAGATATTTTTTGATTTGCATTTCACAACCAATTATAATTAATGTGCATCTATAATTTGATTCAGAACAAGTTTTATAGAGTTCCCGTTTGAATTTCTAGAATGAGATGTTATTATTTACAATCAGACTAATGTTCTCATCTTTGTTGTTACTATCAAAACATTTAAATTCTTCTTCAGGTGTCTGTTGATCCCTGTAACAAATATCATTGCAAATTTGGTGGAATAGTAACTAGTTCATTCCCTGGGTTGGGTAGTATAGAACCGATGAAACCAGGACTAGCAATAACCGAGTTGTTCTATATATATATATATATATATATATATATATATATATATATATATATTAAAAAAAGAAAATAAAGAGGAGATATCCCTAGACATCTCCAGCAAAAAGAGAACAATCTACCCCTGTAGATTAAATAAAGGATTCAGGTCAAAATTCACTGAGAATAACCAAGATCATCAGTCACCTGAAGAAGGGCAGAGGGTACAACAGCTGAAATGTTGTGATACTAACAAAGACGAGAACATTAATCCAATTGTAAACAATGTAAATAATTTCTTTACTCTAGTTAACATAAACAAATCTTTTCTTTTTAATAACAATACATATTAATTTATATGTAATTTTAATACGTTATTGGTTATTCAATATAGTTACAATATTCTCCAAGAAACAATATTAATATGTAACAAATTTACTGTACATATTTAATACAAATTGGATTAATATAACATTTTACCTGGGTCAGTTCAGAAACTTTCATTTGTTTATGAAACACAAGCACAAGAAAAAAAAAATAGTTTTCAAAATATTTCATAATTTTCAAAATGAATAGATCTAAAACATTCCACCTTAGCAGAACTGTCTTTGTTTTTCAAAGAAAAGCTGAAAGAAAAATTATGTCAAAACCATATGTTATTTTTACTTTTTATAAATTATTTAACACTTGCATTCAGTTGCGATTCCAACTCTTTTTTTCGGCGTGCTTACCAAATTCTAACAAAAATGATCATGTCTTATTCCCTCATTTTTAATACCAAAAGCATTAAACCTGAAAGTCAGAAAAAAGCATGACTCTTTCAAGATGATGAAGGAATATACAAGATTTTCTATCTAAAGAATGAGGGAGTTAAATTTTAAGGCATTAGTGTTTTTTTTAAATGTTATACCCAAAACAGATCCTGAGGGAGTGAAGTACATACTGGTACTAGTTTATTATAAAAGAGACTTTCACTCTCTTCCTTGGTTGCTATCATAGCATTGCTCCAAAGAGAAAACTTGAAGCAAAAGTAATGTGGTTCTACAGAAGGATACTGAGAATATTATAGATCAAACATGTGAGCAATAACAAAGTTTTAGATAAAATGGCAACAAAAAGGATGCATACTTAATATCAGAAAGAGATAATTGAAATTTCTAGGGTGAATAATGAAGAAAGAGGGCTTGGAAAATTTTATACTCACAGGACAGATTGAAGGCCAGAGGAAAACAACATATAACCTATCTAGTGAGCTTGAGTAAATGGATGGTGGAACAAGGAGAGATAACAAAAAAAAGATGACAATATTTATTAAGGCCTATAAATTACAGGAAATTGTGGAGAGCCATGATTGAAAATGTCCTGAAGCAAGGAAAGCAAAAACTGACTTGAAGATAAACACAATAAAAAATTTTAAAAAATTGTCTAACTTGAAAAAGAAAAAAAAATCTGAATTATGTTAAAATTTAAAATCAAGATCCTAATTTTGCTTCCCTTAATATTAACATTGCAAATTACTGTATTTCCTGTATGCTATGACACATTTTTTCCTGAAAAATGGCCTCAAAATCACATTGTGCCTTAGCACTGAACAATCAATTTGTACAGAGGCTTTTTCCAAACCTCACAAACCCCAGTCACAAGATACAAGCAATCATAAACCCCAGACATATAATATAAGCCTACAATTATCATTCATATGTAATAAATATCAATATATCCTGTTAGTATCATACCATATATTTTGTTCTTTTCAAGTATTGAGGATAACTAGTAGGCAGCTTCCTACTGGTACTGTAAGTCTTTTGTTCATCTAGGCATACTGTACGGTATCTTACAAATCCTAACTCCAGTCATCTAATACAGGCTGATAGTTATGTTTCATATGTACAACAAGAATACCAACCTTATTGCCGCACTATGTGTACAATTGAAACAAATCAGTTATCCCAATGAGCTTACCCTAAATTCCAAATGTGCTGTCAATAACCAGTACCTACTATCCACCATGTTTGTTTATCGGTGCCTCATTATTACTACTTGCAGGGAGACAAGCCAACTACCATCATTGATACAGACAACATTACCAATCTTGTCTGCACTGTCATTCAGCTGAGGATAGTCTTCCACAAATAAATGGAATGGCATCAAAGCAGACAAGACAGGCATACATTGTTCATTTCAAGTTACAAGTAATAGATTTTGCTAAACACACTCTTTGCACACTTGAATGCAGCTCTGAGACATCAGTTGAGAGTTGAAAGTAAACAGGCTGTATGTTGAGACATCTTGTGATTTTTGGTGCCAAATATGAGTTGTTTCTGATGTATATAAGTATAACATTGTGATAAAATATTCAAACTCTAATTAATAATAACTACAAATATTTAATAATAGGTTCAAGATGTGATAATTTGTTGTAACACAAATAAAATGACATCACAGAATCGGTGATTTAGACTATTAAACCCTGAAATATTTTTTTTCCAAAAAAACTACCAACTCAATTATAGAGTGCATCTTACCACTTGACACATCTTAGCATACAGGGTATACAATAATATAACTATTTTAAAACTATACTTTAAAAAGAGAAGTTTATTCTAGTTTAAAAAAAAAAAAAAATTAAGGAAGAGGAGACTGACCATAGTCAGAATCATAGATTGATGTTTTTTGCAGGTTATTTAAAACCAAAAAATAGAGATTGGAAGAATTTTTTAAGATAATAAAGATTTTTACTGATACAAGTCATACTAATTAACCCATAGCTGCAGGGAGAAGAGGTGGATTCGTTATATGTGCAAATACCCTTTCCCAAGGGTATTTGCACATATAATGAATCCAACTAAAATTGGAACATTGCTCTCCAATTTCCATTTCCTTATGCCTCCTGTACATCTAAGCTTACAACATTTGGTATTCTCAAGCCATACTGACCAAGTTTGATGTTACTTAACTTCAATGATTATATGAGAACCAGTGTTTCAACATCATATGGTTGTAAACTGCAGGATCATAGAGTCAATATGAACTTCACAATCCTTTCCTTAGATACATAGGATGTGCTTCACCAGGACTACATATGGTTTTGAATTCAAAGTTGTTCTTTACCTAGACTGGTTTCTAACCAAGGATACAGAGCTGTAACTTTCCTACTATTTAACCCATAGCTAGAAGAAGACAAAGAGATGGATTTATATCTTTCCCAAGGGTATTTGTGCAAAAGTGAAAGTAATGAACTCAACTGAAATTCAAACCTGGCTTTCCAATTTCTCATTCCAAGCTGTTATCCAATACACCACCCACATATTCAAATTGTTAGGGCAACTTAGAAAAAACATTTTTCTTTAAATTTAATTTAAAAAAATTAAAAACACCTTTAAACTAATGTGGGATTTATGGATTTAAATTTGGATGGTTTTAATTTCTTTTCAGATGCCATGCTTTTTCAGATCATGTCTCTCCACAATTTCCTGTCTTGCTGTTCTAAGCAACTGTTGCCGTTTTACTACCCTCTTTGTCTTTGTGGTCCTTGTCCTGTCTTTGATTTACTCAAACTCATCAAATAGGTTAGTCACTGTTTTACCCTGTTACTCTTACTTTCAGTATGCTCTGAGAGTGCTAAATTCTCCAAGCCTTCTTTCCTTATTGTGCCCCAGAAATTACAGATGTCTCTCTTTGATTATTAGGAGCAGTTTCTTTGTAGTTAATATTCTGAAAATTTTCTTCTTTCCGTATTTGCTCTTTATACACAAAGACAATGTGGTTTTAACTTTTAAGTAATACTTTAATAATCTTTGCATCAATAAGGTGACTAATACAAAGTGGGGTGTCATTGATAATTAGGAAGGTTCAGAATTTTTCTCAATGTGTAATAGATGGAGAGTCTTATTAAAAATGAGGAATCAGGAAAATCATTTAAAATATCCAAAGTACAAAATCAATAAATGGGGTCATCTTAAAATAAACTAAATTGAAGTTCTCTCCTTTCTATTAAGCACCTAAGACTAGGCTGATGTTTAAAACCAACATCAACACTTTCATCTGTATAAAAAAAAAAAAACTAATACACAAGTTAAATGTGAGAGAAAGAAATTAACCTGTATACAAAATAGATATCACTAGTGATATTAGTGTCCACCATTTAATTAGCCAATGAGTTACAAAACTTTCAAGCAACTTCTTGGTTTTATTTGTATTAAAATTTGTGAGGAACCATCAATTGCAGAAATCTCTTTACTATGTTAGATAACAGTTTGTCATCATTTTCTGTTTTCCCCAAAAAAGAACCCTTTTTTTCTGCAAGGCTGCTGAAATTTTTCATAGAAATTCATGAATAAGTATAATTTAATTTAATTCAAGATTGCAATAATGGAGTACCCATATGGATTAAACTCATGACACTAGCAAAATGGTTCAGGAGACAAGCCTGATAATTCATGCCTGGCAGACAATGCTTCTCATGGGTTTATATTTCCTGCAGAAGCAGTTCACTAAAAGTCATCTTAATTAAGCTGGGTTCATTGTATATACCATCAATGTGTAAATAATGACATAACCTTACAGTAGACTGCTTTCAAATTTTTTGTTAGTTATTTGCAAGCACAAAGCATTAATTTGTACATGAATTGCAAACTTGTGATTTTTAAATATTTGCTTGCAAAGCATAAAATAATTGTATTTAATAAAAAGAAGATTATCATATTTTCTTGTGCATGATATGAGAAATTTTGAATGAAAATTAAAGGGGGTCAGGTGTATTTATACACAACCACACATTTTCAGGAATTTTTTACTCAGCTTAATAAAACCCTTATTTGAAACAGCAAGATTGCAAAATACTCAGGTAGCACAATAGATAATAAAACACTAAGTAGGCAGATGTTGATAACAATTGTTTACTAAAAGATATTTGATATGTCAGCAATATTTATTTCTCTCTCTATTTTCAATGAAAGATTTTATTTTCATAGTTTATTAATATATAGAAATATAATAAAATCATATCAAACAGAAAAGTATGATAAATTAATTAACACCTTAAAATATAGGCCAGGTTAGCACCTTTTCCTGGAAATTTGAAAATTAAATTTTGAAATGCAGATTAGAAGAAACATTCAATGAATAAACATTCAGTTTGTTTCTATTCTTTAGTATCAAAAAAATTAAATATTTTAGTGAAATATATGAGATTGAGATTTTAATGGATAATATGGTACAACTTTAAAAAAGAAAAGAAAAGAATTACATAGGGATAACTGTAGAACAGGGTCATATTATACTCAAGGGTGTAATTTATTTTTAACTTCACAAACACAGGGTCATATTATACTCAAGGGTGTAATTTATTTTTAACTTCACAAACACAGGGTCATGTTATACTCAAGGATGTAATTTATTTTTAACTTCACAAACACAGGGTCATATTATACTCAAGGATGTAATTTATTTTTAACTTCAAAAACACAGGGTCATGTTATACTCAAGGATGTAATTTATTTTTAACTTCACAAACACAGGGTCATGTTATAATCAAGGGTGTAATTTATTTTTAACTTCACAAACACAGGGTCATATTATACTCAAGGATGTAATTTATTTTTAACTTCACAAACACAGGGTTATGTTATACTCAAGTCATATACACCAGAAAATATGGTAAATATCATTTACCTTGCTACTTTTGTCCATTCGGGCATTTGTTTTTTCTGATTTGGCTGGCAACATTGCGACAGATGCAACTTGCGGTTGGATTGCTTTCCAACTGTAAGCATTGGCATTGTTGTTGTTGTTGTTGCTGGACTCGGCGTTACCTTCTTGTGTGTCAATCTCTTTGCTGACCAATTTCTTGGATTCACTTACTAGCTGAAGGCTGGAATCTTTTTGGCTACTCTCAACATTATAATCATTCTCATTATTATTGGTGTTATTGCTGTTTATATCAACATTAGGCTCTTGTTTCTCAATTTTGTTGATAACAGGATGTGTCCTTTCAGATGTGATTGGATTCTTCTTAGCATGAAAGACATCATCATCATTATGGCCTGTGGTAGAGTTTCCTGATTCAGAGCTAAATGAGGCTCGGAGATTATCATCAGATGTAGAGTAGAAATTTCTGCCCTGAAAACGTAAATAAATTCAACCAATTAGTTAGAAAGAGGACAATAAACTGTTCAAAGGAATCTGTTGTATTATAAGAAAAGTGACATAATCTCTTAAAATTTGTGAAGTCACAAAACATAATTTAACCCTCTCACTCCAAACAACTGCTTTTTATCTAAGATGACCCTCTTCCAATCTGTGTTACACTCTTTTTGTTTCCTTCTCATTATCTGTGATATCAAACATGACACACCATACATAAGTCAAGGCATTAATATATAGATTACCACTTGTACCATTTTATCCCTTCTGTATTGATTTGACTAAATAATTAAAGGAAGACATGCCATTTATCTTGATACCTGCAAAGAAACCGAGTAAACAAGGGAGTAAGTTTCTATAAACAGAGACCAGAATATTGTGGCTAACAAATGTCTATATAAAGTGGGGATTCATTGATGGTTTTGGAAAGCTAGGCAGGCTCAAGCATTGGGATTACCACAGTTAAAAGGAGGAAATTACTGAGTGTGAAAGAATATAAGAAAAACATTATTAAGGAGTAGTAACAATAAAAGAACAGAATTTAAGATGACAGAAGATAATGATTGACAATGCATTTAAATTTTTGATGATCAAATGGATTGGAAAGCAAAATTCTGGAAGAGAGTTCTATAAGCAAGAAGTGCAAGAAAAGAAACTGTTAGCATAGAACTTATCGTTACATCTAACCATTTTAACTCTAAAATGATGAGATCTTGCCACCAATCTAGTAACATGCTGTGGGGAAAATTGTGAAAATGGCCTACCTCAAAAACGCGACATACAAACTCCAATTGTTTAACAATAAAAAGAACCAAAATAGCAGTGCCCATGTTTTATGCCGGGCGGTCTCAGACAGTTAACGCAAAGTCTCGTTGTCTCGTCATTCGCATGCAAATTATGGTCGGTCCTCGGCCGTATAAAGCAGGCATGTTTTTGTTTCTGGGCACTGAGCTTTTCGCTCGTGAGAATATTAGGACGTGTGACACTGTTTTGTTGATTACCATCCTCGTTGTTCTTATCTGCTACTATCAGTTGAGTTATTTCTTTAAGTAATGCTTAAATTCATAGAGTCTAACTGCCATAGAGGAGAGTTCATCAGAACATATACCATAAAAGTATTTATAGAAAAGGCATAGGGAAGTTACTTTATGGCGTTAGGAAAGTAACTGAAGCTGAGATGCCAGCTTGCTTGTTTCTGTTGCAAGAATTGCTGAGTATGAGCAATTTTTCATTTTTGTTCACTTTATTTAAACCATATAAATTATTAACAAAAGTAAATACACTTTTTATTCATTTGCATTACTAGTAACTGTAGAGGTTTAAAGATGTGTTTTCTGTTAAACTAGACAATAAAGATAGTTAAAAAGAACACTTAAGATATGTCTGAAAATGCTAAGTGTTATCACTAAATTAAGATGAGGGAAAAAACAGCAAAACGAAAAAATAAAATTTTAAAATCAGACCTCATTTTGTTCTTCATCGGCATAAAATGGAATCTTCAGACTGCGACGTTTTTCTCTGTGAAAGGAAAAAGAAATTTTAATAAAAAAGAATGTTAGTTAAAGAAACCAGACATCATATTAAACAACATCCAACCTATATTATAGAAGATCTGATTCTGCTTGTATATAGTGTATATGCATGTGTCTATGTTGTGTGTGAATGACTTAGACATTCTTCTACTATTTAATGTACAAATAAGCAAAGATAGGAACAAAATACAATTTGACAGTTTCAAATATGACATTGAAAGAAGACACAAAAAATAACCACTCATCCAGTCTGGGCTGAGCAATAAAATCATAGAAAAAAAAGTTAATTTTTAAAAATCAAATAACTGTAAAATTTTATTAAATTTTTCGGTAATAAATAGAATTACATTTTAAACTTTGTTTTTTTTAATTTTATTGAAATATTTTTAGAGCTATCATTGAATTAAAATACACATCTGCATATGTGAATGTACATATAAAGAATTTGAATTAAATTGTAGTGTAAATCTATCATAAGGGCTAATTTCCCTTTCTGTTCATACTCCTGAAAAGGCTAAGCCGAAATGTGTATCCCTTTGAAAGGGAGGGAGAAATATTTATATCTTATCTAGGAATGTGATCAAGTTATTCCCAATTAGTTTTTTTTTGTTTTTTTTCATACAGGTTTTTTGTACATCTGCTTCGAATATTATTTTTGAGGTAGAATATACAAAAATACCTGTTTAAGACTCAAAATCCTATATCGCTCAAGGTGGGTGATATCACCCAGGTTGGGAAAGCTTGTTTTAAAATCACATATAAAAATCAATAAACTGATGATTGTAACCAAAATCAATGACAATAACTAATTGTTCCAATTTCACTAATATCATGATTACTTTCAAAGGGAGATAAAACTAAATCAGAAATATTAGAAAGACTTTTTGAGTAAACCCTGAGGATAAAATCTGGAGTCAGAATCCCAAATACAGTTTAGTTTTAAATTCAACTTTATCCTGTGATGACACTGATGCCAATGACGTGTTGATCCTGACCCTTTCCTCTGAAAACATTGGTATAGGGAAAACTTGTAACATAGGCAACAGTTGATGCGACATAAAAACATCCTGCCTAGGCTTATACACAGGAGAGGAACACCAGCTTTCCCTTACATGTGTTTGGTTGGTAAGACAGATGCTGTACTGACATCACTAGATGAATTTAAAAAAAAAAAAAGTCCCTGAGATGCAGGCTTTCTCAAGATTGACATGTCATACAGATTAGAGATGATAAATAGCAAGAAGGAACAGTCTTTTTAGATAAACTTTACAATTATTACAAGAAAAAAAAAAAGGTGTAGACATTATACACTTATATTTAGATTTATACATCTCAGTACAAAGTTTATGAAAAGACATTTTTGTAAATATTCACAGTTTATTAGTTTACACTTTGTGGGATATATGACATTAGACTTTGGCACCTTGAGGCGGTGTAATGGTTAGCAAGCTTGTCTCGCTAGAACAATTACCACTGATTAGTGAGTTCGATTCTCACTGGGTGCCCCCTACTTTCAGCCTTGTGCCACATCTAAGCTACGCTTGGAAAATCACTAGATATTAGATTTAATGTGTCTTTTCGTGTTTTGTGGGCTTACAGGTGGTTATCTTTGGATAACATCCTTATTCCAATATACACAAAATTTTGGCCTTGTAAAAATGAATGAAAAAATAATTAGTATAAACAAAGATATATCTTGCATGTAAAGATAGAATTCTATACATCTTAAAACATACAAAATTTAAAGAGTTCATATGGAAGGTTCATGTGTTGAACGACTATGTCCTTTAGCATATGTATAAGAGAGTCCTTGTAATGTTAATGTGTATATATGTATGTATTCAGTTGGTATTAGTAATCCTAACTCACTGTTAATTTAAGGGTCCAGGTAAAATAAGGCACAGGAGGAATATGGCAATGTGAGGCAGATGTTGTTTGTGCAGTGGCCAAGTAGTGAAGATTTGTTTTTTTGTGTGGAAGGCCCACAAGCATGGGCGAAGGATGATATTAATTTGACTCTGGTTCCTTTTGTCTGATTATCAATGTTTATACACATTTCCGAGACAAAGGAATTCATTTTTAGAATTGTCTCTTGCTTTCTGATTGGTTCACAGCTGAGACTCATTTGACAATCATTTTTCTTCATGTATATTTAGGAATGACCATTTATTTTTTATTTACTTTTTCTTTCTTTATCTTTTTGTTTTTATGCCAAATTAAAATGGTTCTGTACTTTTCTATTTCTTTTCTTTTTTTTTTAAATAGGCAAATATCCTTCTTAGTGATAGAAAAATAAAAATTTTCCTGTCAACTGGTTCACACTCCACTTCAGTCTTTTGAGTAGAGGTTTATCCCTTGTTTCCTGTTTAGGATTGGATTTCTGGTTCATTTTAAAGTCTATTTCAACTCTATGTTTCTAATGTCTTCATCTGAACTCTGAAACTTTATTTGCTAATTTTTTTTCCTCTTCAATAGGAGTATATAGGTTTGCCTATCATCTGGTTCACACTCCTCTTAGATTTTTGAACAGGATCTACTCCTGTTTATCCTGTGTTTTCTGTTTAGGATTGGATTTCCTTTTAAAATCTTTTCACACTGCCAGTAGGTCCTTGCACCTTAGTTGCCTTGCTTGGCGTGAACTGATTTAAAAAAAAAAAAAAAAAAAAAAAAAGAAAAAAAAAAGTATATGCTCCAAATAACTGAAACAAAATGTCCATTTACCTTTCAGCAACCATTTCTTTGTAGGTTTTAGTTGTGCGTTTAACTGGTTCATCTTTTACCTCTTCTTGATCAATACTTCGATGATAGCTTTGTCTCCTACGGGTTTTCCAAGATTTAAGGTTCTGAAATGGGCATTAACCAAAAGAATAAATTTCAAAATATGTCTGTTACACAATATAAAACATCAAAACGGACTTTTTCTCTTTGAGTGGTTACAATATTTTAAGATGATTCTGGATACCATTTTCTCATCATGATCTATATGAAGTTAATAAACACAGACAAAACCAAGATAAAAGAACCTTATTTATTTTGGCAGATCAACCATGAGAAGGACAAATACAGAGTTCTCCTAGAAAGGGAGAAAGATAACTATGACCAAAGCTTAAGATTGAAACCCAATTATATTGAAAGCAGAACTGCTGAACAGTTAATACTATATGAAACATGTTTTTTCAAAAGAAGCGTTTGAATAGGCTCCCAGATTTCCGCTATTTACATTATTCTGACTGTTGTCATCATCTTTTTGCCATATTCATAATGTTTCAGCCTTTTACAGGTGATATTTGGAATTTTGAACCAAACCCTTTATTTAGCCCACAGGGGTAGATTGTTCTAATTCCACATGCCATGCCTTTGGATATCTCAGTTTTAGTTAATTTCCCTTGATAACTCAACTCTCCAAGTTTTTGTTCCCTCTGTTGTGGCCAGGAGTTGAACTCACAACTCTTTGGGTTAAGTCACTTCTGGATCCATTAGCTAACACTTTTATCCACTGGGACATGGGTCCTTGAGGACATTAGTGTGTGTGAATTTTTGGCTTCAAAATTCTAAATATCACCTGAAGAAGGCAGGCGTGTACAACAGCTGAAATGTCATGAATATGGCAATAAAGATTAGGACAACAGTCTAAACAATGTAAATAGTGTAAATAGTTACAATACCTCATCTCAGAAATATAGTCAGGTTCCCAGATTTAAGGAAAAAAATGTTGAAAACAGAATACTCAGTTCTGCATTAGTAGTAACAGGAATGGCATCTACTAAATAAACTTTAAATACAAAAAAATTTAATTAGAATAACATTAGCATTCATTATCATGTTGAGTATTTCCATAAATACAATGTTTTGTCTTGACTATATCATCAGTCCCATGACCGAGTGTGATTGTAAGGATTCTGCACAGCTAAGTAACTAACCAGGTCATTCCACATCTTTTGGTTACATGCTAATGTCCAAGTCTCTGTGAATGATTTTCTAGTATACTTGATGATTTCTGACCATTTTTTCATTGTTTAACTCTCCTTTTACCAATAATGGAACCTAGTAGAAAGATTGATGGTTTTAAGGATATGTCCATACCATTTCAACTTCCTCTTCTTGACAGTGGATATGCGATCTTCTTTCTTGTCTGATGGTGCCTTGCACTGCATCATTTTTGATGCAGTCTACATAGGAGATGCCAACAATGGTTCTGTGACATTTCATGTTCAGAATCTTCATTATAATTCTGCTGGCTTACAGACATATCACATTGAAACACCTGTTTCTGTACAATCAATGAAGTTAAACAACGTTGAGCATGGCCAGTATCTAGATGGGTGACCACTTGGAAATACTAGGTGCCATAAGCTTAGATGTGCGGGTGGTGTAATGGATAATGGCTCAGAATTATCCAAAATTACAAAAAAATTCATTACTAATTTTATTTTAGTAATTACTTTTATTTTAATTTTTAGTTACTTTTTATCACAACTTTTTCTTAGTCAATTTATGACATCAAGTGGAACTAAAAAATAAGCTTTTGATAAGATTAGAACTTCTGTTCCTTTTGTTTCAAGGACATCTGGTCGAATACACCAACTGCTTTAAATACAAAAACTTAATAGCTTTGCAGAAGAATAAATCTAACTTAGAAATTCATCATTTCATTCCATCATCTTCATCAACACCATAATGATTTATTCTTTCTGAATCCTTCAGATGAGGATATGTCATGATTTACATTATTTACATGTGGACTTTTGTTAACTTTATTGTTCTTATGTTTCAGCCATTGTGTCCTCCAGCCTTTATCAGGTGTATGTCAATCTAGGTAAACTACAGGAAATTTTGAATTGAATCCTTTATTTAATCTATGGGGATAGACTGTTCTCATTCCACTGCCCTTGTCTAGGGATGTCTTGTCTAGTTCTTAATTTAGTACTGCTATAAGAAAAATATATAGGTGAGTTGTCACCCTTGGTCAACTCCACTCTCAAGAGTGCATGTATAACATCAAACCAACCAATTCCATTCTGTTTCTTTTCCTCTTTTCTACCAAGATCTGCAAGGCACAGAATGTCAAATTCGTCTCTGATTCTACCTGCACTTTTGACGAGAGCCGTACTATATTAGTACGTAAATGAAACTATTCTCAAACCAAGGACTTCAGTTAAGTGGACTCATATTGTTTCATTATGATATATAGCCAAAAACAGAACAATTTGTTTTCAACAAGAACTATTATTTCAATTGTATTTGTATATATAAATTTCAATATATATCCAATTTACCCAGAGCAATATAAACCTGATGAAGGCCAGAGGGCACAATGTCTGAAACATTATGATAACAAGAAAAATGAGGACAATAGTTCACATGTAAATAATACTTATGTTTTATACTATTATTATTATCATCATATTAACATTTTATTAAAGGAAGTATTGTTAACCATTATTGATATTTATTTTCATTTTTAGTTTTTTTTTTAATCACATTTTTACTAGGATCATCAATCTCTGGTAAAAAGAATTTCTCTTGAGCCAAGCCATCAAGCTGATCTCACTTAGCAATTAAAGCAGTTGTGTATTCAACCAATATTCCACAAGGCAAAAGAGACACATTAAATCTCACCAAAAAATTATTTTATTTTTTAATTCTGTGCTGACTACTCACTGTAATAGATTGAAAAATTACAACAAAAAACAAGTAATAAAATAGATAAATAAATTAAAAATATAATAAGTCCTAGCTGATATCGAGTGCTATTTCTTGTAACTAATCAAAGGAGGCATAAATTCTCTTGCATTAAGGATTACTTCAATTGATTTTTTAAAGTAATTTAGTAGCAGAGACTTCATGTAATTGAAGTTCTTGTTTATTCATTTGCATGTTTATCAACACAGTCTAACATTCTGAGTACATCTACCTTCTTAAGCAAAAAAAAAAAAAAAAAAATGGTTTCCTAAGCAAAAAAAAAGAAAAAAAGAAAAAGGTTTTTAACCCATAACTGCCATCTTATTTTTTCCATATATCTAAAGCCTAATTATAAATGATAATGTCAGAAAGTGAAAATCCCAGTAAATTTTGCAGCATCAATTATTATCTTCAGTCTTTCTGAATCCTGTTCTTTAAATTGTCTATTTAAACTATCATCTCATCTAAACACTAATTATAAACCATAATTTTGGAAAGTGAAAATTTCACAGAAATAAGCAAAATGATTAAAATGGCTCAACCCTTAAATGATAAGAAAAAGTTGTGCAAACATGCATGCCAAATGGGTAAAAAAAAAAAAAAAAGGCAAGGGTGAATTGAGGTGGTGGGGGGGAGTTGATAGTAAACATGTAACAGACTGTTCTCTTAAAAATTAAGGGGAAAGAGGAAGAGAAGGGTGAGAAAACAGAAATAAGAAACTGAATAATGATGAGTGAGGCACAGTGTGTGTTATGTAATTTCTGGAACAACATGCATCAAGGGAACATCTTTACAAATCTCCAACAATAGCAGTGTCTCATCAAAAACAGACTACCGACTTCTGGTTTTCCCATTGCTTTTATCGATATGAGATGGTTGGCAAATACAAATACCCAGATCTGGACAAATTGCAGAGCAGCCTGCATCTGGATATGCCAAGCTGTACTGCTGCTAATGGAGAAATCTGGATGTGACTAAGTGCCTTCGACAGACATGTCTGCATGAGCCTGTACTGATAATTTTTTGCCACAAATTCATCTTTTAAGAAGGTAGTTTTTATTCTTATCTTTGCTTTGAATATATATAAAAACTATAAAAATTAAATTTGCATTTAATTAATGAGGTGCTTGGAAAGAGAAAAAAATCTAACTCGGTTTGTTTCCACTCTCCAAGGCTAATAGTGTATTATTAATATTCAGTAATTTGTTAGAAGTGAGTGATGACTTTATAACTGTACAATGGAATTAGGCATTCTTTGCACCAAGTTGTCACCATTTTTCATGCCTTTTCTCTTCAAGATATATGCATATAGAAATATCACTAGCTTTGTTCTTCCAGCTTTATTTGCTGGCAAATACACCAGAAAATAATGTAATCTTATGACTCCTAGAGTTGCCAATTAATCATTTAGACTCAAATTGGGAATGAATGATCTGCCTGTATCACTGGAAAAGATTTTGATCATCAGTTGATGTCCACATTTTAAGGACAAACTGACACCAGGAGAACCTGGATTAAAGATTCATTACAGGAATTTGTTAAAATGTAAACTTTGTATTAAAATGAGAACTATGTAATACATAAACCAAGTTACTTCAATTTTAATCATTTTCTGTTGAAAAAAATAATTTAAATTTATTTTTTTTATACAAGTACTTTTTACTTAAATTTTATTTCTGGGGGAGAGGTCACAAAATCTTTATAGACTTAGGTAGCTGTGTCAGGAAATTCAGAGTTAAAAAATTAAAGGTCATTAATTTACAAAATGTTTGAAATATATCAGAGGGAAGTGCAACTTCCTAATGATCACGCTGAACTGTACAAAGCAAGGGCATTCAATTTCCTGATATATGTCACCCCACCACCCTCAATTATACTTTCATAGAGTTTTATGAATCAGAAACCCCAAGATAAAAAGCTCTATTTTATGCAATAATAAAAGAAACAAATGTAATTTACACTTTGCCAGTCTTCCTCATTCTCAATTGAGACTGGAACTTTGGCTTCTCTGTTCTCTGTAGCAATTTTCAGTTGATGCTCAGCTTGTTTTGCCAAAGCATTCTCTTTGGGTTTCACAAACTGAAGTGGGTCCACAGAGACTGATGTGCTTCTCTGTACTAAGCTTCTTGTTGGATAGTTATCTGTGCTGCCTGAGGACTGCCTTGAGTGGCCCCCAACAGACATTCCATCTGCACTGTCCACTGAGGGGGATGACCTATGTGATGCTGTATAAAATAATAAAAGAAGAGAGAAAGAAAAAAAAAACATGTTAGTTACTTTTTAGTAATATTTTTCCCCTGCATCACTTGAAGTTACTTTATAAAATGTTTCAGATAAAAGTTTTTATCAATTTCAATAATATTGTAGTCATTCCATCACAAATTAGTCAACAGTCACAGGTGTCCCTCTCAGAAAAATCTGGGAAATTCGCAGGTGTAAACCTTGGTCAAATTAAGGAAATAGATCCTCATTATTTAATTATTTAAAAAAGATCCTCATTATTAAATAGATTTAAAATAAGATCCTCATTATTTAACAGATTTAAAATAAGATCCTCATTATTTAATAGATTTAAAATCAGAGCCTCATTATTTAATAGATTTAAAATCAGAGCCTCTTGAAATTTTGCTACATGTTTGTGCTTTGTGAAATAAGCCTGTCAAAAAACTTCATCTCCAAAGAAGAATCAGCAATATTATTGGTTCTGATCTGGCATCTTGGTTTCAATCACTTTTCCACTGCCATAAAGTTGCCTTCCTGTGCCTTTTCTATAAATACTTTCATGGCAACTATTTGGATGAGTTCTATGCTATGGTGTCGCAGTCTCACCAATTTACAGTTGAAATGTCTAGATACACTCTTACTAATTTACAGTTGAATTGTCTAGATGTAACCGTAGTTCTATGCTAACAGTTTCTTTTTTTATACTTCTTGCTTGTGGAACTCTCCTCTGCCTCCATGCTTTCAGTCAACTTTAATCTT
Organism: Acanthosepion lycidas; assembly: GCA_963932145.1. Lineage (NCBI taxonomy): Eukaryota > Metazoa > Mollusca > Cephalopoda > Sepiida > Sepiidae > Acanthosepion > Acanthosepion lycidas. The sequence goes on along the minus strand of OZ010599.1, from coordinate 43,077,504 downwards.
CAAAAATTTAAATGCAATGTCAATTGCTATCTACTGTCTTCTTGATTACTTTTCTTTTGTTCTTGCTCCTTAGTATTATTTGTTTTCTAATTCTTCTACACCCAGCAACATCTTGTGTCTTAGTGGCTTTACTGCCTTGTTTGGGGTGAACTTGATTTAAAGAGAAGAAAAAAATAGCTTCAGTAAATTTTAACTACTGTCGCCAAGTTTCAGTTCTTTACATGCAATATCCTTGGTGCTATGAATGTCAGAAATTCAATGAAAAACATATTTAACAAATGCAAAAAATGCAATTAATTAGCCAAACAGAAAGATTTATTAGGTTGGTGCAAAAATAATGACGTAATAATGTCGTTTTTTGACGTTAAAAAATACGTCAAAAAACAACATTATTACGTCATTATTTTTGCACCAACCTAATAAAATCAGAGAATCTTGAAATTTCACTGTATTTTTGCACTTTGGTAAAATAAGTCTGTCAATGAACTTTTGATATTCATAGCCTCCAGTAAATTCTAGCTATTGTCACCAAGTTTCATTTCTGTATTGTAATATCCTTGGAGCTATGAATGTCAGAATCTCAGTGAAAGCTGTATTTAGTAAAATGCAAGAAAATATGCAATTATTTACTAAAACAAAGCAAAAAAAAACAAAACAAATTTAAAACACACTAATAGTATGCTGCTTCTTTATTTAATTTGCTCAAATGAATGTATTTCTTCTTGGTCAATAAAGCATATAACTTGAGCATGTAATAAAGATTCATTAATTATAATTTATTTTTCAAGATACTTAACAGACATGTTTTTTAATTAAAGCAGAAGTATTTATTACTACGCTTTGACATCTATCTGCCTGGTACAGTGTGGCACACAAGTCCTCCACAGAACCTTTCCATTCTGTTTAGTCCGTTGCTGCTGCATGCAACTCACCCCAGGATTATCATCTCATTGCTTCCCCCACCTTCCCAATAGTCCTTTACTATATTATTCTTGGTTTTTCCTTTCACCTTTTTCCTTAGGGGTCCAGATTAGTGCCACGTTGCATTTGCTATTTAGCTCTTGCTTTAAATTGTTGCCAATGAACCTCCTCCTTTGCTGTACCTTGATACAAAGGGGGTTCTATGGATGCATAGTGGAACAATTCCACCATTTTCACATGGTCTTCCTATCTAAATGTGATGATATTTCATAACAACAGCTTGAGAAGTAAGTCTGATCAAAAGCAGTCCTGGTTTTTATCACTCTCTGAGATCAGAGCTTGACCAAAAACTCTTCCTACCTCCATTTTGGTTTAGTTATTTTTGTTTCATGGCATATCAACACCTCTATGAGTTATTTAATGCCAAAATCTAAATATAAAAATTCAAACTTTATAATTAATTCAAGGGAATGACATTATTTCATGATTAAATTATAAATTATTCAACTACATTATTTTTAAGTAAATAATATTACAAAATCAAACCAGGAGTAAAAACATGTTTCTCCTTACAAGAAATGAGATTAATCATAGCAAATTGTTTGTTGGTAATTTTACTATAAAAATGTATTGCTGGTATTTTTTTTTTTTTTAATAAAAATGTATTGCTGGTAATCTTTTTAAATAAAAATATATTGTTGGTAAATTATTTTTGCTGGTATTTTTACTAAACAAATATATTTTTATACTTTCCTAGTATTCTGATTTTTGTTTGGAGGTTTATAGCTGGGTGTTACTACTTTGAGTCTAGGTGCACCTATGAACAACAGCAATTAAGAGGTGATTCCATGTTCCTCAAAATCTCCAATCTCTCAATTAGAGACCTTGATGCTGGATGTAGTTTATCATCATATCAGGATGATGCTTCCTTTCTGACCACCCATTAATTCATCTATCATTAATGAAGATATTCAGTTGACAACTTAAGCATTAACTAGGTTTGCAGAACACACAGGAATTAATTTTAAAGGAACAACATGTCAGAATAGCATGCTAAACATCTACCAACAACCTTACAGCTTTATATCATTTCAATTTAGAGAAAATAAATATTCATTTTCCTAATGAAAACCTAAGGGAGCTTACCTTGATAAATATTTGGAGTACTATGGTACATGTCATTTTCCAGATTACCAGAATAGACCTTATTGGCCTTATTCAGAGATGATGTGCTTGATCGAAGTGGATACATGTCAGAGTTTACAAGCATCCCATCACCACTACCTACACTGTGAGTATCATCTGATCCTTTAGATCCAATGGATTCATATGAACTGTCTCCTGCGTGTTGATCGTCGTGGTCCTTTGGAGTTCTTTCTTCATGAATGATTCCTGGTTTTGTGGTATGGTTTGACTGCAGACGTTTATTCTCCCAGTAGCTGGAGTACACAGAAGTTTTCTCAGGAATCAGGTTCACATGGTGGTGCTCAAAAAGTCCAGAAAAAGCATTGAAATCGAGCTGTGGGCCTTCGAAATTTGATGCTGTAGCAACACGACCTAACCAGTAAATAGTCACAGCAACCTACAAACAAAATCAGGAAAAAGTCCAATTTACAAAAGTATAATAATGAACACTTGCAACACTTTACACAGTTAAAAACACATGGATAAAAATATAAAATGTAGTGTGTAAATTCAATAGTATAGTTTGTTTAGTGGCATATCAACTCCTTATGGGTCATTTAATGCTGAAATTTAATTTTCTTAGGAGCATTACTTCTTTTACAAAAATGTATTGTTAGTAATTTTTTTTTTTACTATAAAAAATGTATTACTAGTAATTTTACTATAATTTTTTTTATACTTTCATAGTTTGGAGGTTAACAATTTGCTCATAGCTGGGACTCTAACAGGTGCTACCACACCAGGTCAGGGTGAACCTGGGAACAACAGCAATTAAGAGATGCTTCCACACTCCTCAAAACCTCCCAATCAGAGGCTTTGCTGCCAGATGAAGTTTGTCATCATACCAGAGATGACCAATTGTATAAAAAAAATTATATAAAAAATGTATAAATAAATAATAAGTTAGAAAACAAACTAAAATTTATTAGATATTTTGTTATCTTTGGACATTATGCAGTCAAGCACAAATACAAAGATTTCACAATTTCATTAAATCAGGGGTTCGCAATCTTTTTATGACATTGCCCACTTTTATATGAAACAATTTTCCACCGCCTACTCCTATTAAAAAAAACAAACGAATGCAAATTTGACCATTGAAAACTATATACATAATTTAGTTTTATTGCTAGGGTTAGAGCTGCAAGTGTTGACAAAATATTAAACGGTTTTTGTTCAGAATTATAAAAGTAAAAAGAATATGCACTAAAGAACAACATTCTAACAAGATTTCCTCTCTGACCGAATCATTAAAACATTTTTTTTGTATATTTAAAAAATAAATTTTTTTCCTTAATTTTTGGGGGATAATTTTGAAAATATTATCTGTAAATAAATATAGTCGAAAAATAATTAAATATAGTATGCAAAACTTAAGCAAGTTCTTTTTATTATTAGTTATGTGTCATCAATGTAAGAAGACACTGATTGTATAGTATAAAAAAATAGTATAACAATATTATTTTATAGTAAGATATAATTAAATATAGTAAGCAAAACTTAACAAAGTTCTTTTTATTATTATATGTCATCAATGTAAGGTGACACTGATTGTCAGTAAGAGAAGAAAACCCAAGATGCAGATTATTATTTGAAATCAAACAACTACAGAAATTTAAATATCTGAAAAGTATTATAACAGAGAATGGGAAATCAATACCAAAATCCAAATGCACATTGGAATAGCAAAAGATGCATGCCAAAAGCTAAGCAAAGTAGTAAAAAAACAGAACATTTCATTAGGAACCAAAAAAGAGTGCTGAACTGTTATGTAATATCAATCCTCCTATATAAGCATTAAATGCAGACAAGAGAAAATGAAAAAGAAAATTGAGGCAACAGAAATGTGGTTCTTCAGAAGGATGCTGAAAATACCATGGGCAAGAATGCATAAGAAATGAAAAAGTCTTAAGGAAAATAAAAACAAAAAACAAAAAAACAAACAAAAAAACAAACAAAAAAACAAACAAACAAACAAAAAAAAAAAATCTTAAACTCAGAATCAGAGAGTGAGTTGACATTTCTTGAACACTTAATGAGGATAGAAAGATCAGGAGAATTTAGCACTCACAGGGCATAACAAAGGCAAAATAGAAAGTGGGAAGCAGTGGACCACTTATTTGAATGGTTTGTGTGAATGGATAGTAGAACTGAGAGTGGGAGGGATGATAAAAAGACAAATGTTACTAAGTTTCATCTGATTCACATTCCTCATCAGATGTCGACTGACATTACATTTAAATTTTTGAAGATTATAATTATCAGAGAAGCAAGTAAGAGAAAGGAAGTTCCACTGTTGAGAAGTATCAGAGAAGAAGCTGTTGGAATAGAAGACACAGTTACATTTAACTGTTACAAAGAGAATTTATCAATTCCCTACAAATATTCTTGATAAAGAATGAAATGTATCCTATTCTAAATAGCTATTAATATCTGTTGATTGGGTGATTAAGAAAAAGAGGTAAAACATTCTATCCTAGATAACACATAGCAACAATTGCAAGAAAACATAATTCATGGATGCAAATTCCAAATTGGAGACACTGATATCTGGGAAGCATTTTAACAGATGATGGAAAGTGTGACCCAGAAATCCAAAGATGCATTGAGATAGTGAAAGAGGCTCAAGGACACATGGCACAGTGGATAAAGGCGTTGGTTAGATCCAGTGACAGACCCAAAGAGTGTGAGTTCAATACCCGATTAAGGCAGTGGAGAACTTTCAGAGGAAAATTAGCAGGAGATAACTGACATCCATCAAACATGGCACATGGAACTAGAACAGTCTACCCCAGTGATCGAAATAAAGGGTTCAGTTCGAAATTCCAACCACCTGAAGAAGGCCGGAGTGTACAACGGCCGAAATGTTGTGATAAATATGGTGACAAAAATGAGGACAATAGTCCGCATAATGTAAATACAGTGAAAGAGGCTTTCCAAAAATTAAGCAAAGTATTAAGAAACAAAAAAAAAATATTGTTAGATACAAAGAAAAGAGTACTGACTTGTTATGTGATATCAAATTGGAGATACCAAAATCAAACAATTACAAAAATTTAAATATCTGGGAAAATGTTTTAACAGAAATTGAAAAGTGCAGTAGTGAAATTTGAAAGCGCATTGAGATAGTCAAAGATGCCTTCCAAAAGCTAAGCAAAGTACTAAGAAACAAAAAAAAAAAAAATACTGAACTGTTATATAATATCAGTCTTTTTATATGGCAGTGTATGCTGAACAATCTCCTCATAGATAAACAAGAGACTTGAAGCAACAGAAATGTGGTTCTACAGGAGGATGCCAAGAATACCATAGACAGAACACGTAAATAACAATAAAATTCTAGAGACAATGTAAACAAAAAGAACACTTATAAATAACATCTGGAATAGGAAGTTGAAATTTCTTGGGTACATGATGAGGAAAGAGGGATTGAAAAATTTGATACTCACAGGACAGAGACAGGAGAAAGCAACACATGACCTACCTGGCAAGCCTGAGTGAATGGACGGTAGATCAGAGTTTAGGAGAGATAGCAAAAAGACAAAATTTATAAAGAGCTACAAAGGACAGGAAATTGTGGAGAGCCATGATCATCAATGTCTTGAAAGAACACGGCATATAGAAGAATCCAAATTTGAAACAAAATATTCACAATTAATTTAATTTTCCTCTTCTACTTGCAAAATGATGGTAAAGAGTGGCATTATGGTTACTGGCACAAAAAATGGAATCATTTCTAATTCATTAGAAACAACGAAAAACTGTTATGTAAGATCAATCCTCTTATAGTGTAGTAAATGCTGAACAATCTCCTTACAGATGATGATGATGATGATGATGATTGATTGATGCATTGTCTATCGCTTTGCAGGTTATTTAAAGCCAGAAAGTATTATTACATAGTGAGAATTTTTTTTTTTTTTTTTTGAGATAATGATTTAATGATACAAGTTTTACTAATTAAACCATAGTTGTGGTGAGAATAGGTGGATTCATACCTTTCCTAAGGGTATTTGCAAACAAGTGAATATAACAAACCTAACTGAAATTGGAACTCAGCTCACCAATTCAAAATTTCAAGCCATTATCAATTATATCACCTACACATCGAAGCTTACAGCCCCGGGTATTCTCAAGCAATCATCCATCTATGTACTGACCATGCTCGATGTTACTTAAATTCAGTGGTTGTCTCAACGTGATATGGCCGTAAGCACAGATGAAGAGGAGACTTGAGGCAATGTATTAGGTTGGTGCAAAAATAATGACGTAATAATGTTGTTTTTTTTGACGTTAAAAAATACATCAAAAAACGACATTATTACGTCATTATTTTTGCACCAACCTAATAGCTCTACAGAAGAATACTGAGAAGATCATGGACTGAACATGTGACTAATGAGGAAATTTTAAAGAAAATGCAAACAAAAAGAACACTTATAATTAGAATAAGAAATCATTTGAGATTTCTAGGGCACATAATGAGAAAAGAAGTCTTGGAGAATTTGACACTCACAGGACATTGAAGGCATGAGAGGTAGAGAGAAACAGCAAGTAACCACCTTATGAGCTTGTGCAAATGGATGGCAGCACAGGGATTAGGAAGGATATTTAAAAGACAAATATTAGGTTGGTGCAAAAATAATGTCGGTTTTTGACGTTAAAAAACGACATTTTTTTTTGTTTTTTTTTTTTTGCACCAACCTAATATTACTAAGAGCTACAAAGGATAGAAAGTTATGGAGAGCCATGATTGCCTACATCCGGAATGGAAAAGAAACATAAAAATGTTGTTTTTTTGTTGCTGCACTCATTAGGAAAAGCAAGAATTCACTTTTCCACCGACCTGTCTAGCAGTGAAAAGCAACTCTCTCGCCTTGGTCAGCAACCAGTCTAGGAGACAGACAACTATTTCTAAACCAGGAATGGAATCTCTACCAATATAACTTAGTGTTGTTGTTTTGTTTTTTTTAAATTTTTATTCATGTAAATCTTGTTATGTAACTTCATGTACAAACTATTTTTCTGTGTTTTATGGCATAAAAATGTTGGAAATTTTCCCATTTTTTATGCAACTCCTGCAGCAAAAATGATTGGCAGAAATTATGTTTTGTACACCAAGAAAGTAGAATCGGCCTAATGTAATGGTTCCATAACTTTAAAAACATTCCAACACACACACACGTGTGTGTGTGTGTGTGTGTGTCAACTGACAAAGTTTATTTGTAAATTTTTCTTTTTATTGGATTTGTCCAATTTTCAAATAAGAGATATATAGGGATCAAAATTGTGGCTACTGTCTGTAATTCATGTTTTGATCTATTTTTGCTCCACTATGTTCAAGCATTTCAGTCATTACCAAAAACTGTGTGGTTTCAGTGTGGTAGAGAAGATTTTATTAGTTACATGTGTGTATTGTTTTTTTTTGTTTTTTTTTTAAGAGTATTGAGATTCAAATTATTCTAAAGTCATGCTATGTATAATGGCTTTGATATCAATATATAACATCTTATCCAAACATTAGTAAAATACAATAAAAAATAAAAAATTGAACAGATAGTCAGATCTTGTCCATTGAATATATATATATATATATATATATATATATATATAAAAATCAAATTTGGTGACATGCGCATGCGGGCACACACACACAACAAAATTTGAACTGAACATCAATTAGTAATTAAAATTGTGACCAGATAATTTCAAACACTAATTTAATGCACAGCTTATTAAACTTAAAGCATAAATTACCACTGAGATGGAATAGATTTCAGGAATTAGGACTACAGATTGGCAGATCCATACTATTAGTTCTTTATAAAAATTCTAATTCTTCAATGCACATTTTTGCCAAACAATCAAAGTAAAATATTCAGAAAGATCACAAAAATGGTGCATGGAATAAAAAAAATGGTCAAGAACCAATGTTTTAGTTTTTTGTTTCATTTTCCAAGATGTATAAACTGCATAATGTTTATTTCATTTCATGCCCATGTGTATGTAATATATTTCCTAACACAGAGAGGTATTATATAGCATTTAGTCATATTTCAAAAAGTAATCTCCCATATCCCAAATGAAAAGTGAACATTTTGGTCTAATGACATATTATTTGTGTATGTAGATAAACAAGTAGGTAGGTATATAGCTAAACATAAAAATCAAAGCTTCAGAATTAGTGAAATGAATCATTAATGTTAGCTTTCAAATTACTCGTTAGAATCAAATTCACAAATCAACTGAAGATTAGAGTGGTTTAACATATAAATCTAATGAAACAATAAAAAGAAATACTTACCCATAATTCAATTAAAACCTATGAAAGAATCTAGATAACTTCCTTTTAATAGTTTCCCATAATAATGCCCTCTTGTGTGTGCTTTGTAACAAATATATTTTGCTAGCTTTCAAAAAAAAAAAAAAAAAAAAAAAAAAAAAATTCACACATATGCAACTATACACTCCTTGATGAGGTATCTATCATTTTTGTCAGTAAAAGAAAGTTGTTAAACAGGTTAGTCATCTGAAGACAATATGTTTGAGTGGTTTTCTATGTATTTAAATGTTTGGACATTTTAATATCAAATTTCAAAGTTTGGCTTCTTTAAAAAAAAAAAAAAAAAAAAAAAAAAAAAAAATGAAGTGTTTCTATATATATATATATATATATATATATAGATAGATAGATAGATATTGTTTAGCCTCATTTGACAATTTAGAGTAACTTGTGTGTACTCAAGTAGTACACTAGCATTATTTATGTTTTAGGATAAAAGTAAACTCGCCACACATAAGCGGCCTTTTGCAGCTAATTTACAAGGTCAAAACATCTTTTAAATATCAAAACTCTAAAGTACAGAATATAGAATTAAAATTTTAATCCGATTACATGTAGACATTATTTAATAGACTCAAGTTTAAATTTAATAATCAAAATTTAATTTAATAATAAATTATTCATAATATTATTCTAATTTTGAAAAGAGACATTTTTATCAGAGAAAATGGCTGTTTTCAAAAAATAATTACAAAACTGACAATTTGCAGAAAAGCATTGCAGACTGACAATTTTCTAACAGCAATTCAAAATAATATTTTTAAGATTTAATAAAACAGATTCAAATAACAGGGAAAGAATTTCATAACAAAATTTAATTTTTGAAGTTGTTTCGTAGCTTAATTACAGAAATCAAGGCTGTCAATGAAAAGCACATTTTTGTAAGAATCCCATGTCCCCGCCACCATCTCAATTTTCATAATTTAATATTCATATAAAATGCAAATTTTATTGTAACTTAATTATGTACAATAATGGATTATATGCAATATAGGTGAACAATTCAACTAGAAAAATTGAAAATAAATATAATGTATCTAAATACAAATTAGAGATATCATAATAGATCATTCCATCTTAAATAAATCAACAATGTTTTATTGCAATTTTAATATCAGCTTGAGATTTATCTTGTTAAAAAATTGAATAATTTTAACACATTCAATGTTATGGATAAAAAATAGTTAATTTTATATAATGTTTTTTTGAGATTTAGCATGAGCAAAACAAATTTATAGATTTGGACAAAAAAAAAAAAAAAAAAAAAAAAACATACTCCAAAAGTCTGTGAAAATTTTTCATCATTTAATAGACAACTGTTCTTAGTTTAATTGTTTAGTGAAAATGTTGGTAGAAAAATCAAATGTGGATAAGATAGTGAGTGTCACATAATCATGCTTGCCTCCTCCCAATCCCTCCTCTGCTGTCCTCCCAGCATCTATATTATAGCTACCTGCAAGACATCACCAAAGGAGGTATGCATTTTGAGATCAATTACCTGTTTAGTATTGTAGGTAAACTGGTAGTTCACAAAAGGAGTTATTTCTACAGAATAGCTATTAGACCAAAATTATTGGAATCTTTCTTTACCAATAAATATCTTTTCAAGCTAAATAATAATTACAGAAAATAAATAAAATATCTATAAAAATTTCCAATAATAGGAAAAGTGATTTTAATAGGTGATTAAGCCATAAAGGTAATCAGTATCTTCTGCAGATAATCTGGAAAAAAAAAATAGAGTACAGGTTCAAAAATTTATTTAACTTATGTGCGGTTTGCAATCAGTTGTGTAGATCTTTCCTTGTTTATAAAACCAAATCAAATTAAGAGATGTGCCTATAATGGAAGCAGTTATGTCCCTTAAATCACTTGACTAAACATTTTTTTCTTTTTAATGAATGTGGTTATTTTCTAAGAATAGCTTAGATGTGGCATGTGGACGAAAATAAGGGGCACCTAGTGAGGATCAAACTCACTTTTCAGCCATAACTAATCTAACCTGACGAGCTTGCTAAACATTACACCATGCTAAGGTGCACACTTTATAATGCATATGTGTGTATTATGCATTCCCTTTGACAGAGAAATATTAATAAACATTTACTTATATTTCAGAGAGTAATCTTATATCCCAAATGTACAGTGAATGAAAATTTGGGTCATATTATTTATGCATAAAATAACATTCATCCATGCATTGAATAGTGCTGTTATATCTGATCAGGTACTCCTGTTATTCATCTAAAGTTTCTTGACAAAATCCAAAAAAGGATCTGTAATGTAATTGATCCTGACCTGGCATCTCAACTTCAGTCCCTTTCTCATTGACGTGGCAGAGCTTCTCTCTATCTCTTCTACAAATATTTTCATGGCAACTGCTCTGACAAGCTTTTATCCCTGGTGCCCCGACCACATGAATTTAAGTGTGCTACTAGATTGGCACCTAGGTCCCATCTATTTACTGTCAAAATAGCTAAATGCAACCACCACTTCTACTCTAACAATTTCTTTTATTGCACTTCCTGTCAATGGAACTCCTTTCCATGCTTCCCTGATAACTACAATCTTCAAAAATTTTAATGCAACATCAATCACCACCTTCTACCTTCTTTAATCCTGTTCATTTTTTGTCTTTTCTGCAATCCTCCCTATGCTCAGTCACTTTCACTACCTGTAACCCTGCATATTAGGATCAATTACATTACAGATCCTTCTTTAGATTTTGTCAAGAAACTGCCATGGTAGGGGGAGCTGGCAGTCCAAGAATAGCATTTGCAACCCTATGCTTGGAAAATGATGTGAACTAATTTTAGAGTCTGTCTATATTTCTTAGATGAGGTGTTATGTACAGTATTTACATATAACATCAAGACAACCTTCAAAAGCTTGACAACACTTCGCAGATATCTCTCTCGAGTGAGACCCCCATAGAGGAGAACATGACTAAAGACTGTGTGTACGCTATCCCGTGCAGCTGCGGAAAGGAATATAAAGGAGAGACAGGCCACCCCCTCAAGGTAAGGCTTCAAGAACACCAGAAAGCTGTAACGCGAGGGGAAGTAGAAAAATCAGGCGTGGCTGACCACATATGGAGAGAGAAGGGAGATCACCGTCCCCTGTGGGATCATGTTGAGATCATAGACAGGGAACACCAATGGAAAATTCGTAAACTTAAGGAATCAGCAAATATGCTAGGCCACAAAAATCTCCTGAGCTGACCAAGCATAGAAATAAATACAATATGGGAACCAGTAATAAGGAGTGCCAGAGAAAAGCAATGATAACAAAGTTGCAATATGAGCTCTGGTAAAAACATGCAATGATAACAGCAAAATTGCAATATGAACACTGGTAAAAATGGTTGCTGAAAACATTAGGTTTATAATACCCAGAAATTCATACCCAGATGTCCTCAAGGACACATGGCACAGTGGATAAAGGCGTTGGTTAGATCCAGTGACAAGACCCAAAGAGTGTGAGTTCAGGCAGTGGAGAACTTTCAGAGGGAAAATTAGCAGGAGATAACTGATAAATGACATCCATCAAACATGGCACGTGGAACTAGAACAGTCTACCCCAGTGATCAAAATAAAGGGTTCAGTTCGAAATTCCAACCACTTGAAGAAGGCTGGAGTGTATGTACAACGGTCGAAACGTTGTGATAAATATGGCAACAAAGATGAGGACAATAGTCCGAATAATGTAAATACTGAACTAATTTTAGTATGCTAATTATTACACCAAAAACCATTCATCATTTTTAGCACTTAATACTATTTCACTTTTCATACATATTACTAAATAAAAATGTTGGTGAACCTTAACTTTCATGACTACAAAAAAATGGTGTGTCAAAAAGACAATTTTTCCCTTGGCTCCATTATTATTTTGTACGACCTTCATTCCTTCAGCAATATTTATTTACAAGATTATAAAAATATGTGAATCAAGTCTAATATTATGTTTATTATTTACCTTTTATAAAGATTTATTATTTACCATTTTATAATGAAATAAATGTGAAAAGAAATGCTGAGGAATGAAGGTTGTTAAAATAATAGTAGTGTCAAGTGGAAAAGCCATCCTCTTGACACTATGTTTTTTTTTTTGTGGGCATGAAGGTCCAAGTTTGTCAAAATTTTATTATAAATAATACAAAAAAATATTTCTTTTTATTTAAATTATTGCTTTTTTCCAATCTGGGAATCAGCCAATGTTACTCCAAACTGGGCATTAGAATTCATATAAATGCATTAGTGTAAAACACTTACTTGTAGCCCCTGACTTAAAGGATTCCCTCCCCCACAAAATACTTTGGTGATAAGTCTGGGTTAGAGAAACCCTATTATATATCAGCCAATTTCCAACCTGAACTAGAACTGATGAAACAAAAGTATTTAAACTTTCAGATAGCTTAGGTGCATTAAGTGACACTTGAATTTAATTCCTATTTCTCTTAATATACCAACATTTGGAATAGGAAAATATGCCTTCCAAAAGTTAAGCAAAGTATTAAGAAACAGGAAAATTTCATTAGAAACAAAGAAAAGAGTACTGATCTCTTACATAATATCAGTCCTTCTATGTGGCATTGAATGCTTAACAATCTCCTCAAAGATGAAGAAGAGGCAACAGAAAGGCAGTTCTACAGAAAATTGATGAGAATACCATTGATTGAACATGTGAGTAATGTGGAACTTTTAAGGAAAGTGTAACCAGAAAGATCATTTATACTTAGAGACAATTGAAATTCCTAAGACATACTGAAGAAAGGCGGCTTGGGAAATTTGACTCTCACAGGACATACTTGAGGGACAGGGGAGAAAGTGAGAGTAATCTATCTAACAATATCGTGTAAATGGATGGCAGAATAAGGAGTGAGAGGGATGGTGAAACGACAAAACTTAATAAAAGCTACAAATGATAGGAAGTTGTGGAGAGCCATGATCGCCCACTTCCTGAAGAGATACAGAACATAGAATAATATACACTGATTTATTCAAACTGGTATCTTTATGTTGAATGTTTCAGTCAATGTACTATCCAGCATTTTTCAAGTGCCTGTTATATTTAGTAATGTTGTGGAAATTTCAAATAAACACTTTATTCAATGCACAAGGAAAGATTTTTCCTATTCCACTGTTTATACCAGTGTGCATCTCATGAGTTGATTCTTCTTAGTTTAATCAGCTCTTCTGGTTGGCAAAATAAGACTACATAACTGCAGATGGAATAAAAAGTTTGGTTTAACATTTCTGAATATGACAAACATCTGCTAAAGGTCAGAGGTTATAATAGGGGAAATATTGTGACTATAACCACCAAGATGAAAACCCCAGTTTAAATGAATTCATAATTGATTCTAAATTCTAACAAAAAAAAAAGAAAAAAAAAAGTAAAAAAAAACAAAACAAAACACAATTTAATTAAAATCCAATAACTGTTTTTGTTCCTTAATATCTACCAATGCAAATAACAGCTGTATATGATTTGAAGTTACCATCATAAGCTGACATGATATTACAAGTAATATTCATAGATAAAGTGATACCTAGAATCCTTATGAACATTAGGGCAGGTCGATTTTGGAACCGTGGTATTGCACTCAATTTGAAAGTTGGGATTTGAGATGATAAATAATGACACAAAATATTTGGCAAACATGGATAAATGTGCCTGCAATAAGATGTAGTGTCAAAAAGGATGTTTTTTCCCCATGTCACTGCTTTTTTTTAACTACCTTCACTCTTTAGCAATGTTTGTTTTAAAAAATGATTAGGATTGTAATAAAACAAACACAAAAGTGAATTTATACATTTTCTTTGTTCTTGAGAATTCACAAAAAAAAAAAAAAATAATAATAATAAAAACTACTTATTACACTGTTTATTGAAACTATTTATTTATTATATTTTTTGTTTGAATGGTTAGCAAAATATCAGCATATTGAGGGACTCAAAGAATTAAATATGAATACAGTAAAATGACAGGAAACCGACGTGTTAATTAATCATGCAGGCACAAAATTGAAATGTGTTTTGAAAAAGGAGGACATTTTGAACAGCACATATTAATAAGTAAATAAAAATGTTTTATGTAATTATACTTTTAATAAATTATCCCTATGGTGCACAACTTTTGCCTCACTCTGTATATTAATAAATTTAATAATTTTACCTTAAAAAATTATGAAGACTTGTAATATTAAAATTCTTTGTGGTTTTAAAGGCACTATAAACTATTGTGAAATGCCTGACACCAAAGAAATGAAAAATCTCTTAGTATATTAATCTGTCTGAATTTCTGGGATAAGGAGTTATTATTTACATTCAGACTAATATCTTCATCTTTGTTGTTATCATAACATTTCAGGCTTATGGTCATATCATGTTGAAACACTTGCTCCTGTATGATCACCAAAGTTAAGCGACATTGAGCCTAGTCAGTACCTAGTTCAGTGACCACTTGGGAATACCAAATGCTGTAAGCTTGGATATGAGAGTGGTGCAATGGATAATAGCTTGGAATTATTAATCAGAGAGCCGAGTTCCAATTCTAGTTGGGTTCATCATATTCACTTAAACACAAATAATCCTGGTAAAAATATTAAAACATCTCTTCTTACCCCCCAGTTATGGGTTAATTATAATTGGTAAGACTTATCACTTTTAAACTGCTGTAAGGAATTGGCTACACAAGCAGCCAGCTGAATTTTATTTGTAGGTGGAATACTATTATTGAAAGAGGTGGTGACAATGTTGAAAAGTAGGAATGTGAAACTGTGATATATAGCTATATCATGATGTGTTTCTTATATAATAAAACAAGTTTCATTACTATTTGATTCATCTTCATACTTAAGGTATTTAATGCCATGGATGTTGCTGATTAACATTTTTTTTAAATCTTTTCACACCAAAAAAAGGTGATAATGCCACTAAGACACAGAGGGTTATTGAGAGTGAAAGCAAAAGAGAAAATGTTACTGAGGAGAAAGGACAATAAAAGAACAGAATTCAGGAAGACAGAAGATAGCGACTGATATTGCATTTTAATTTTTAAAGATTGTAGTTGACAGGTAAGCAGGAAGTCTGAAGAAAGTTCCACAGTTGACAAATACCAGAGAACAAACTATTAGAACAGAATTTATGGTTACATCTAGCTATTACAACAGTAAAATGATAAGATCATGTTGCTAATCTAGTACTATGCAGTTGTGATACCAAAGAGGCAAGCTCATTAGAACAATTGCGATGAAAATATGTCTAGAAAGTGTACAGGGAAGCCCTGTTATGGTGGTGGAAAGTGAAGCCAAGATGCCAGGTCAAGATTAATAATGTTACAGATTCTTTATATTATGTCAAAGATCTCAAGATATATAGCAGGAAACTCAATGCATAGAAAAATAGCAGAGTTAAGAGGTTAAGTGCCCAATGATTTGACAAATAACTGGGTTTTGTATGTTTATATATACTTAGGCTAAATCATTTTGAAGAGTTATTGTGTATTTTTGCAAAGGAGATAAGGATAAAATTATTGAAGCAAGTATTGTTTAATTTGGTATAGCATTGTAGCTCAGACCAGACACATTCTCAGCGTGCAGTTTCTTCCACTCAAACACTTAGGACTTAAAAAATAATTCTTTGTCAAGAAATAAAACCATAAAATAAAACCACAGGACGAAATCATGGCAGTAGGCAAATTTTATTCTCATTGTAACCTTCTGCTATAGATGATCAAGGCAGAGGTGAAGCATGCTGAATGGGGTGGGCTGCAACAGTCTAATGGGCATATCTTCCTTTTTGCATTGTGGTGAATGGTCTCTTGTCCCCTTCTATGCCTTTCTGGCTTTTTGCTCTAGAGGGCCACTGCCTTATAGAGACCAGGCCTTCTTTATCTTGTCAGCTCTGTCTAAAAAAAGTCATTCATCAAAAACTGAGTCTGGCTTTACTCAGTGACCTTCTTTGTCAGGACTGTTTGACATGGTTCTCGTGTAGTCCACTTCACTCAGCTAAAAATTGTTAAAACAAAAAATGTCGAAACAATTTCTGTAACATCTGCAAGGAGACTGTCCATTATTCACTACCTATATAGAAGGACTGATGTTACATAACAGTTCAGTAATCTTTTCTTTGTTTCTAAGGATTTTTTTTATTTCTTAATACTTTGCTTAGTTTTTGGAAGACATCTTTCACTATCCCACTATGCTTTCAGATTTCAGTGTTGCATTTTCCATCATCTGTTAAAAGACTTTCCAGATCTTTAAACTGATCTTCCATTTGTAATTTGCATGTTGGGCTGTTTCTTTTGCTAACAATCATGCATTCATTAGTGAAGAAAAATTAAGTGACACTTACATTTCGAAGACGTCTATCGTTTTCTTCCTTCAGTTGATTGGATCTGCAGAAAGGAAAAAAAAAAGACCAAGATGAAAATTTAATAAAACTTTTAAATGAGTTATTAAACAAACAAAAGTAAATTTTATACAATGTTACTGGAGTAGTTTAAATTATGAGAATTATTTAAAAAAAAAAATTTTTTTTTTTTTTTTTTTTTAAAATCATTTCACTCCAAACAAGGCAGTAATATCACTAAGATGCAAGGGGTTACTGAGAGTGGAAGAGAATGAGAAGACATTAGGAGAAAGAACTGGAAACCCAATCCAAAATTGGAAACAAGTGATAACCTCTACTCCTGTTTAAAAGACTGGGGAGGAGCATGAACTGGATAATAGATGAATTTAACTACTCTTATTGAGTAGTGGGGGGGGGAGTAAATAAAATTTCAGAGTTTTAGGCAGAGAAGGAACTGGAAACCCAATCCTAAATAGGAAACAAGGAGTGTGAACAGGACGATCAAAAGGTAAAAATGTTGAAAGATTATCTGCTGTGTTAACAATACAATGTACAATTCTTGTTTTTGTTGTGAAGTTATTACTGAGTAATGATCAAACCTAGGATGTGTAGATAGCGTAACTTATTGATGCGAAAAGGAGAAATGGATAACCAAGTTCAAATCTCACCTTGTCTGTTGCTCTTCTACCAGCTATGAATTAAATAACAGGGTAGACTGAACTTTCTAGGCCTTGGGTAGAAGGACAACTCTGAATTCAAACACATGGAGAAGGTAACAGGAAACCGTTTTCCTATCTTTCCCATATGTCATGGCAATTTGCAGATAATAAAGAAGCAGAAACTGTGAAGAGCCATGACTGTCTATGTCCTGAAGGAACATGGCATTAAAAAGTCAAGTACAGTAAATAAAACTACCTTAGTAAGGGAAAGAATAGTGTTAAGTATGATTCCAAACTTTTAACATTTTAGCATTTTTGCTCTCAATGTTCAACTTGCCCCTACCTGTCTTGTATACTCTGCCATAATATATAATGACATCATTGCAAATAATGCAGGAATCAAAATTATTCTATTATAGATTTGTGTACAAATTTATTCAATGAAGTCATGCACACCTTTTAATGCTCAGCAATGAAACCTTCTATCTAACGGCAAATTCTGTCTGTCCATCCATCTGTCTGAAACTTCTCAAACTCAGGCCACACTTGCATATACATATTATACCTTTTTGGAATCAGGATGATCCTGGGGTTGAAAATCTGCCCTTCATGCTTGAACATCCAGCATTGAGATAAGGAGAGAACAGTTAACAATTAAAATTTTAAAATAACTGGAAAAAATTAGTGATATTAGGTTGGTGCAAAAATAATATCGTTTTTTGATGTAGTTTTTAACATCAAAAAAAAAAAAACAATATTATTTTTGCACCAACCTAATATTAAAATTTTTTTAATTTATATTGAGTTCATAGTAACACAAAAACTTTGTGAACTTAAAAATTTTTGTTTTAAATTCAGTTAAATATCTTCAAAATTTGTGAATTGAGGAAATCAATTTTATTTCTTCAAAATGCCAAGGAATCAGAGTTAAAGTGAAAGGTTTCATGAGATTTTGAAGTTCCACAGAGTTTGTGATTTGAAGAAATTAATTTCAGGATGAATTGGAATTTCAGCCCAAATCAGTCTTTTGGCCAGAATTGGATTTATAGCCCAAATCAGAATTAAAGAGAGGTTTTCAAGTTCCAGAGAATGAATTGAGGAATTCAAAGTTATTTCTTCAAAATTATCATTGTTGTCTTGCTCCGGCCCAATTAACCCTCTACAGGAGCAAGTTTAAAAGTCCGCATAGAGTGAGGCTTTTAAGTTAGTTAATAATAAAAAAGGTGTCTGAAATTATTAAGTTACTACCTACTAGTGTGTTTTGAAAAACATTTGCTATTGTCTGGAAATTATTCATAAAAAGTATAAATTTGTGTCTAGATAGCTTAACTTTGAAAACTCTAGGTAGATTCAAACCTAAATAAAACACTGTCTATATATTTTTGATGAATTCACAGACTGCTGTAAAAACACTGATTTAAAAAAATCAGAATCAGGCGGTCATTGAATGAAATCTATTTTTAAAATTGTTGATTATTTTTAATTGTTAAATGTTTAACTCTTGTGCCTCGGTCCCTTAAGGGTTTTGAAGGAGGAGACAAAGAAATAAATTTAAATTTCTTAAAGCTATAATTGCCTTTATATTTAAGAAAAGAATAAAAAATGTGGTCTAACTTTTATTACTATTAGCTAAGTTGTTTATATACTTGATAGATACACTTAGAAGAAATTGTGATGTAGAGAAGTGCAGTAAGTTAATAACCTGGAGATTTTAATACTTCTTAAGTACTGCAGGTTATGACCACAACAAAAATCACAACCCTAATAGACAATTACACATCAAGCAGGGTGCTACAAAATAAAAGTGGGTGGGAGTGGGGGTTAAATAAATGAGATATTAAGTTGTAAAATTCCTAATATTTTTTTATCTGATTCTCTCATAAAATAAACTTTTTTTTTTTTTTTTTTTTTTTTTACAGATCTACGAGATCTACTGTAAAACATTTTGTTTTGATTTTAAATACACATATTTTTCTTTTGTCTGTAGTTATTTTTGGGAATGTGACCTATAGAACTTTTCTGCTTATAGTCAACTAGCAGCATGGCCCGGCGTTGCCCATGCTTGATTCAAAAATCGTACGACTCATACAACAATCGCTATCACTTGACTTAAAATATTTTTGCCCTTCCTTGCCTTTAAAGGAGTGCCCTTTGCCGTGCTGATGTTGCTACATGCCTTACTTCTTGCCTATCTCACACTGAGAATTTTTACTAAGCTCTATAGTAAACATTAAATCTGTTACGAAAAAAGAACTAAACAAAATGAACACAAAATGATCAGCTTTAAAAAAGGACTTGTAACTGGAAAAACTGAATGAAAAAAAAAAAAATGTTAACAAATACTTTTTCACACCCAACCCAATTCTGCAGAATCAGAATCAACGTTGAGTTAAACAAGCGAATGAGCCAATTGGAGTAAAGTGCCATGCAGATTTAAATTTTTCACACTTGTGACGAATGCAGCTATCGATTTTTTGCATGCTAGCATGCTAGTTAACATTCATGTCAGTCAGCTGTTGGCTCTCACGCTGGCCAATAGAAAATGGCTGCAAACTACATGAAAACTGCCGTAGAAGCATGAAAAAAAAATTGATTATTTCCACTATCGATGGGAGTTGGGAAATGCAAAGTTAGTCTTGGTCTTCCCACTAACTTGCATGTGCATGTAAATTTTGGTACAAATCTGTCGAAAATTGCATCCGTGTATTCGTTACACACACACACACAAACACACATCCTGCCTTTTATAGATAAAGATAAATTATTAAATGTTCAAGTAACTTATCTCTTGACCAACTACAGTTTCCCGTAATACTGCTCATCAGGTTAGAAGGCCTGAAAAATCTATTGAATTATTACCAGGTATCATTAATACTCTACAAAAACAAATACTACTTGTAGACACCAAATTTTCAATTTTAAATATGCACCATGCATATACATTAAAAATGTGGCAAAATTTAAATATTTAGAAGCAATTAAAATGCTTGTTTTTTGTTTTTTTAAATAATTTGTTATTACAATGGTTTCAATGTCTCTTTTCTGAATTATGCAACTGCTAGTGAATTTGCTGTGTTTATATTTTATAACATTTTTTTTTTTTTTTTAAATCCAACATTTTAATTAGTTCTGGACATTTAAATGGTGTCATGTTCTTAATGAACTTATGCATGGTGCATATTTTCAAATTTCAACTTTGGTGTCTACAATCAGCATTTGTTTTGTGGAAGACGAATATGATACCTGGTAATAATTCAGTAGGTTTATTGGAACCTCTGACCAAAGGTTCAGTATTATGCAAAAATCTGGAGTTGGTCAGGAGATAAGTTACTTGAATATTTATTTTATTTATTTATAGACCATTTTTGCTAGTCATCTATTAAGCACTTTTTTGACAAAACTTTTGCTGGCCTTAAACACAGTCATAGACTGAGGTTAACAAGACAAATTTAGTCTTCTGTTTAGTTCTTAGTTTCAGCAGAAATTGAGGAGTGCTCTATAGCACCATGTGAAGAATCTATCATATAAATTGTGTAAATAAAATAAAATAAAATAAAATAAAAATAATTGGTGTTTGCATGAGACTTTTAAAAACAAACTCAAAATATCAGCATTAGGTAGTGATTCTCAACCACCATGCCATGGTAAACTAATTTGCCACACAATCCTCTTAAGTGTTCCGCAAAATATTGTCATCCATTGATATATTTTGGATTTTAATACAAAAGGAATATCACACATTAGATAAAAATTATCAGATTTAGTGGAATTTTCTACTTCTTATTCATGTGAAATAGGCTTCTCAACCCTAAATAATAAAAAATAAGAAACAAGAAAAACTATGCTCAACTGAAGAAGAAATGAGGGTCTACTTATTGCGCATTCGACCCAAACATTGAATAAATTGTGAAAAAACACCAGGCACAAGTTTCACACTAAATAAACTGCACAAAAAGTTGAATAGAAACATTGAAATAAAATAAGATCATATTTGTGCATATTTTTTAAAACTCTATAGTTTTATAACTCATAACAATTAAATGTAAATCCTTTAAAAATTTTGCTACGGGTGCTGTGATATTTTCATTTGCTTCTAGGTGTGTCCCTGCTTAAAAAGGTTGAGAAACACTGGTGTAAGGCATCATTATACAATACAAGAAGCTTAAACTTAAAATTACACAAAGCTAAAAATTTAGCAATGATCTACAAAATTAATCATGTAATTCTTTTTGCGATGAATTACAAGTCTCCAATTATACATTGTAAGGCTACCTTTTTTTCTTTTTTTTTTTATCAGCAATAAGCTCAATCTTTGTTTATGTTCAGTGTTGGAGGTAATTGTACTGTCATGAAATGGTGACATTATGATGAATACCACTCATAAACTACCAGTTAAAAAAATGAGTGCCAATTCAGCAAGGTGTGGCATTGCTCATATATTGAATTTAAAGAATGAATGTGGGGGAAGTTAATAAATGGTGGGGTCAGGTTAGAGTGAGATAACATATTTCTGTTATGTCCTTATAAGGACATTTAGTGAAAGTAAAAGGGGAGAGAAGACGTAACAAAATGACATCAACTCAAGTAAAATGACAAGCTGAGCAAGTAAGGAAGGTGAAAGAAACAAGTGAAGTCATAAAAATGAACAAGAGAAGGGTAGAGAAAGTGGCTTAAGAATAAAAAAATTAATAAGAGTAAATCAGAGAAATCAAGAGAGAAAAATAAAGAAATCAGCAATGGTTTATAATTTTATTAGGCTTTTAGGTCAAACTATCACATAGTAGAGTTAAATAGGTTTATCAAATGACATTTCTCCAGTTGGTATAAATGGCATGCAGGATGTAAATTTAAAGGTTACACCTGCACATAGGTGACCTGGAACAGTGCCAGCTTAAGAAAAAGAAACAGAAAGAAGTGAGGTGGTGGAAAAAGACAGGAATGAGGGTGTAGAAAAGAGAGATTAAGCTGAAAGGATGAGGATAGAGGCAGGAGAAGGAAGAGGCAGATGGAGGAGGACAGAGACATGAGAGAGAGAGAGGAGAAGGAGGACAGAGACATGAGAGAGAGAGGAGAAGGAGGACAGAGACATGAGAGAGAGAGAGGAGAAGGAGGACAGAGACATGAGAGAGAGAGAGGAGAAGGAGGACAGAGACATGAGAGAGAAAGGAGAAGGAGGAAATAGACATGAGGAAGGAGGAGGAGGACAGAGACATGTGAAAGGAGGAGGACAGAAACATGTGAAAGGAGGAGGACAGAGACATGTGAAAGGAGGAGGACAGAGACATGTGAAAGGAGGAGGACAGAGACATGTGAAAGGAGGAGGACAGAGACATGTGAAAGGAGAAGGACAGAGACATGTGGAAGGAGAAGGACAGAGACATGTGGAAGGAGGAGGACAGAGACATGTGGAAGGAGGAGGACAGAGACATGTGGAAGGAGGAGGAGGAGGACAGAGACATGTGGAAGGAGGAGGAGGAGGACAGAGACATGTGGAAGGAGGAGGATAGATATACAGAAATGTGGCTAAGGAGAATTACAAAAATGAGTGTAAGAATCCAAAACGAAAGGAATAGAGGGTGAACTGAATTACTAGAAGATAGAATGTAGAATATATGTGGAATGTAATGAGTTGAAAGTGAAAAAAGGATTTCAATGCAACAATCAAACCGAGTAAGAAAATAGAAAGTAAAACATGCATCTACCAACCAAATGCAGAGATTGGAGATTTTATCACTGATTTTATCATGAAAAGAAAAAGAAACAAGACATGGTTGAATGGACAAATGTGTTAACCAAACAACAAAATACTTCTTTTGTATCCCAAAATAAAAACATGAAAAGAAAATATTGAATTCAGCTAAAAAGTAACCCAGTATGTCTGAGAGACACATATCATTATAGATTAACTCTTCTGCTGTACAACAAATAGCAGCAAGTATGGAAGTAAGACCAATATTGGTATCCTTTATATAATTTCATGTGTATAAGTGATTGAAATTGTACTATCAAACACTTATATGCAGGATAAGAGAAAGAAAAAAGCATCTACATAGGTATTCAACCTCCATTTCATTGCGTGTGTGTGCGTGTGTGTTTGTAGGATGTATAATCGTATCTGAAACAAAAGTATAGATGACGAGACAAAGTGGAAAAGCTATGAATGATACATTTTGTCTGTTGGTTTCAGCTTCTTCAGGACAGAATGAAAAACAAAACTGTATGTAAGGAAAATGTTTTTGTATTTTTGAGAATAAGAGTGGGGGTCATAAATTAAATTACCTTATCAGATTCAACAAATTTTTGTTATATATATATTAGGTTGCAAAAATAATGTCGTTTTTCTTTTGAAGTTGAACGTCAAAAAACGACATTATTTTTGAACCAACGTATATATATATATATATATATATATATATATATATAGATATATATAGATATCATTAAAATCGCTACATGGTTAAAATCATGTTCCAACACTATAAATGTGTCTCCTCAGGCAATGTTAAACTACTGGAGAGTGAAAGATTAATTTAATTCCATTAATTAAAATGACCTTTCGCAGTGCCCAAATGATTTTCTAAGCCTAGTTTAGATGTGGCCCAAGGATGAAAGTATGGGGCAACCAGTGAGTTCAGTTGTGATGGTGATTTTTAAAAACACATGCTCTGTTATAATTATTTTCAAATTTTAAATTTATCCATTATAGTTATGGAATTTTTTTACAAAAACAAGCATTTCAATATAAGGATGCTGACTGGGAATTGGCAGATATGTAAAATGGCATTAATGTTTGTTATATGCACTTTTA